>OY992791.1:9288614-10538614 GCA_963921375.1 Tiliacea citrago | reverse complement strand
CCTAATCAAAAACATGGCTGCAATTAAAGGCCAAAGACTACTAATGTTACACACGAAGTAAGATGGAAAATGAAAAGAATAGAACCGTATTAAAAAACCCCGAACCACAGCCGCGGTTAATAACCCATGAGGCAGGAATTTTTAATAAAAGATTTCATATACGGTTTCTACACAGTTGTTACAACTTATAATATAACCCAGCAAGCGTGTTTCCTGTGAGTTAAAATAAGTACTTGTAAAAATAATAAAGTGATTCACCGGTTTTCACGCACAAACGAAAGGGTACTTTGCCCTTTGCCTTTTCTACTGAAGTTTTAATAACCGTTCTGGATTAATTCGTAATCATGATTGTGAAAACTCTATCCATAGTATCCATACGATCACTCTACCGAAAATGTTTTATCTTTAGGTTCTAAATTTATACACAGATATTATGTATTTACTTGCATGCCTGTGAACCTGTCCAGAATGTGTAAATTTAATTTAGTATGCGGCGCAAAATAAACTCATTCATCCAACTTATTTATTTATTCTTTACCGCCCACAACATCGTGTTGATAATTACCTTTTAAAACAACGCGATGAAGTGAACAAACTTCGCAGATGAAGTTCTGTTAGAAGTTCTCATTTTAGAAAATATTATTTTGCATCTATGTAATCATCATCTGCCTAGCTATTTCCCAACTATGTTGGGGTCGGCTTCCAGTCTAACCGGATGCAGCTGAATACCAGTATTTAACATGGAGCGACTGCCTATCTGACCTCCACAACCTAGTTACTGGGTAACATGATATCCTTTGGTAAGACTGGTTGTCAGACTTTTGGGCTTCTGACGACCCGTAACAACTGTCAAAGATCTACAAATGACAGCCGGGACCAAAGGCTTAACGTGCTTTCCGAGGTACGGAGCAATCTTGGTAAGAAAAGATGGTCACCCATCCACGGACCAACCGCGGCAAGCGTAGCTTAACCTAATCGATCGACCCGTGCGGCAGTTATTATTTAGCCACAAGCTCCTCTTTGCATCTATGTAATAAGAAACCAATTGTGTTGTCTACGCAAGTGACTCAGCGGGCAGTACTGAGCAACTGTAGAACTTTATTACACTTAATTTGCTTGCGACTAGCATTCATTCTTTCCAAGAAAGGTGGCGGGTATCACGGCGAACGCCAGGTGATTATAGATGTAAAAAACCGGCCAAGTGCGAGTCGGGCTCGCGCACGAAGGGTTCCGTACCATTATCTATAAAAACGGCAATTAAATCACGTTTGTTGTATGGGAGCCCCCTTAAATATTTATATTATTCTGTTTTTTAGTATTTGTTGGTATAGCGGCAACAGAAATACATCATCTGTGAAAATTTCAACAGTCTATCACGGTTCATGAGATACAGCCTGGTGACAGACTGACGGACAGACAGACAGACAGACAGACGGCGCGGAGCCTTAGTAATAGGGTTCCCGTTTTACCCTTTGGGTACGGAACCCTAAAAAGATTTTCATCTACCTACTGACAACTGTGTAAGATGTTATCTACAAAAACATTTATTGTATTGTAATTCATTTTATTTCTAACCTTGTGAATAATTCTTTGTAGATACAAGAGCAAGAGTCAAGACACGTCTATCGACGCTGCACATTCGTTATTACCTAGTTGCAGTATGCATTTTGCGGTGATTTGATCGGTGAGTCGATGACGTATTGACCCACACGACCTCCAGTCGCCACCACCGCATTCTTGACCCACACACTCACTCGCAGTCGAACAGATATTGAGCGTACACGTGGAAAGTAACGTTACCTCGGCAAAATTCCGACAATTTCTCAAGTTCAAGTCCGTCTTTCTTACCCCATCACCTTGAAGCGTGACTTAAAGAATGCTTACCTGAAAAAGAATAAAAAGTTCGTTAATATTGGAGTGATGACGCAAAAAACATTGGTGGGATTTACCAACAACGATTAGTCATAACACCCGCTTTCATATCAGACGGATGTTTTTAGAGTTACGGGAACCCGTTGTTTAGATAACACGCGAGTAGCATAAAAGTTTTGCATTTCCTACTTTTTTACTTATCAGCGTATTGCGTTCATATTATAACAGGCATTCAAACTGGAATGTAACAAAAAACTGCTGCAAGTGATAACAAAAACATGAGATGTAGGTAAGTGCAGCACATTGGGGTGCCCAGGCCCGGGTTACAAAAAGACGAAGCTGCACAATGGGTTCATATTTCCGGCCTACGGTCACGGAGCGAGTGCCACTGCCGAGCAACTTTTGAAGATTTTTGTTTCGCACAAGCTCCAACTCCAACAATCCGCGCGTAAATTAAGGCCGATTGTAAATCTGGCAAACTGCCAAAAAGAGAACAGCATAGAGACATTAGTGATTTTATCTACTTTGCCAGAAACCGCTTGATGTCCGTTTTTCAATAAATACTTTGTCCAGTTCAGCTATTGTATTTTGGTATTGTTTTATGATTATGACGACTTTCAGATGCACATGCAAGCCATTAAATTTTAATTTTTTAAATATTATTTATCAGAAAATAATGCAGTAATTAACTGTATGCTATCAATACACCAGAAGCATTATTTAACACATGCGAGTTAAATATAACTAGACATGAATCAACTGTTGTTATGATTAATGTGTGGGTAAAACCCGTTGCTTGGAATTCTCAACGACTTTAATGCTAACACAAATAAAAGAAGATACAAATTAATTTCAATTAAACGAACATGCGCTGCTTCCTACAAATAAAACGAATGCTATGTCCGTCGCCATTATACTTCGATAACGAACGAGGGTCAAACAAAAAAAAATATTCGCAAAGGGATCTAATGAGACAGTTAGTATGGGAGCGGTGGTCCGTGGATCATGCAAACCCGACCTACGGCCAACGCCCCCACAAAATGTATCGCTGCCGCGCCGTTGACATCGGTCTACGATGGAATTTGAAACGCTAATCAAAAATACCCCTCAACAACAATGACGCCAGCTACCGAATATCAATTATTCTATAGAGACACACAGAATTTAAAACGATATGTCAATGTAAGAAGTTTAAATTATACACTTCTACCTTCATTTTTAATGCCCCACGAACGGAGGTCAGCAGTAAATGATACATGGTAATTTAAATACATGCAGTTTCCCTTTTGACCTGTACAGGGATTAAAGTCGTCATGTAGAGTTCATATTCACATGGTATTTGATGGTATCTTAATCTTTATTATTTGTGTTGGATCATTCGGTTCCCTAAATGGTTGAGCTGGATGGTGCTGATCCACGCGTCATGTTCGTGAACGGGCGCCGTCAGTTGAGACTGGTCATCTCTTAACTGCCAGGGCTTTTTAATCTTATATTTTGGATTGTTTTTTTTTTACATTGATCTCACATATGGAAGCGACAAGAATACTGTACCCAGGATTTTGTAATATCTTGATTTAAAAGGGTGTCCTTGTAGTTTCTTGCCTGTTCTTCTCCATAGTGATCTACGTTTTGGAATGGGCAAATAGCTTCAACTTTCTGACTAACTGACCGACTCTTTGACAATTCAAAAGTGCCTGTAAATGGTTTAATTGAAATAAATGCTTTGAGTTTGAGTTTATACAACACCAGGGCCTCAAGTCTGCTATTACAATAGTGTCAGAATGGTCGATCATTGATTTCATAATTGTTGATTTTGACAAGTATGGTAATCTACTATTATAATGGCGTCATTATGACTTTCCAATTGTCGGCCACTGACACTACATTGAAAGAAATTGCATATATTGGTAATCTCGTACATAGTGACAAATGAATGACATTTCTACTAATGGGTTTTATAATAATGGCAATACGACAATGCCATTATAATAACACAATTATATTACGAGAACATTGACCGACCAACGATCGACCATTATGAATTTACCAGATTACGAACTTTTAGCAAAATGACAATGGCATGACAATGGGATCGTGTTGGAATGACTGAATTTATAAAAATAGCAGACTTGGGCCCCAGTTTGAATGGAACTGAATAGATAATTAATTTGTTATGTAACAAACACAAACATGTCTGAAACTTAATTGTAATTTCTAATCTTACAATAGTTTACGCAACTGGCCGTTAAGCAGGATTTCACATCCTTTACACATAGGTGATTAACGAGTGATTTATGTAAACACGATTTCTTTTATTTATACTGCATCAATAATTAAATACTCATTTGATGGATTAATAAGTATAACAGCATTCTAACTCTTTCTTCTAACTGCTATCGAAAATTATAATCGTTATTGCATGACCATTTTATAAATGGATTTGTTCGAGCTCTCTTATGTAACTAGAAACTAGTAATTAATGTAGTCATTGTCGGCGAAGCTAACTGTTCTAGTTTCACGATACTTTGGGTTTCAACACAGTTAAAATAAAAGAATACAATTGACACTCACACCAAGCTCACGCTCAAACATCTTACATTCCTCTGATGACAGCATGCACTTGCGAACTTTGCTTGTATTGTACGTCTCACAGTTCAATAATCTCATAACATCAGACACACATCATAATCTTCGTCTAGATTTTATTTTAAAACACGGTCGTCGGCAATAAGGAATGAGGAAAACAATTTGGAATACCTATCATGGAGGTTCATCTTCATTAAATTTTACGCACTTGTGTGCATCGAGGAAATAAAACAGACAATACAGCAGTATATTTAAAAACAAAAATACGAAGAGGGTGAACAGATAACTTTGTTTAGTTCCTTCGGTCGTTCCTTTTCTTTCAAGAGAGAGATAAATATGATAAAGAAGCCATATGGCGGGGCACATGTTGAATAACTATAACCATCGACATTTTTACGTTGGCCGTGACCGTGAGTGTTGAACCTCTGGAGAGCTTACCATCCTGATTTAATTGGTTTATCTTTATAGTTATAGTTAACCAGCTTAATTTTATGTGAACACGTTAAAATCCAAAGAGAAAGAGATACAGGTTGAAATTAATAATATTGAAATTAAACACGGTAAATTAAGAGTTCAGGATTATTATTATGTAGACCTAACAATTTAATCTAAGGGATCAGTTGAACGCATTCATGGCGCAAAAATTCCCAGCACATCCGCATAAATCAACTCCCACGCATTCCGAGCAAAACTGGTAAAAGCCAGAAGCATCATCAATTACACAAACATTATAGCTTTTTGAAGTGTAGTATTTCAAGAGCAAGGAAAAGCCAAGGTTAAAGTACAAACAAAATAGAACATTGACATGAAACATGTGGCCCACAGCTTAGCGTAACTTACTAATACAATGCATCCAGCCATTCCGCTATATTACCGACTACGATCTTTTGACAAACTATATAACTTATAATTGCGTAGTTTCGGAAATAATAGGAAATCATTATTAGTACGTAGTTAATATGAATCATGAAACTCATGACGTGATAATATGTATAGAGAAAAGTTGGCTACACAAAAATGTCCAGACTTCGTGTTGGGTTATGTATGTATCAATGTTACAAGACTACGAAAAATGAAGGACGGTCAAGGACTTGGCACTCAAGAATTTTCAGCAAAAAATTAAACCCGCAAAAAAAAGGCGATGCAAGATATAAAAAAAACAGCCAAGTGCGAGTCGGAGTCGCGCACGAAGGGTTCCGTACCATTATCTATAAAAACGGCAAAAAAATCACGTTTGTTGTATGGGAGCCCCCCTTAAATATTTGTTTTATTTTAATTTAATTATTGATTTTTAAAGTGAATATACAGGGTTACTGGTAATTCGACGTATTCCTTGCAGGACGTCATAGTATGGTTAAAATGCAACAAATTAAGCCACCAAATGTTCTACCGAAATTCAGTAGATTTTGAGTTAATTAGGTTTTTAGTTGTTTTATGAAAAATACAATTTAAAAATGATTTACGGTGCGACTATACTGGAATTTAATTTATTATCATAGCTGCTGCCGTAGCAAATCTTTGTTAATAATTAAAAAATCCAAAATTCCGAAAACTTTGGCAGAGATTACTAATTAAACATTTTATTTTTCGTAATTTTTGTCATTACTTTATTTAAAAAAACTCAAAAACTACTGAATTTCGGTAGAACATTTGGTGGCTTGATTTGTTGCATTTTAACCTTACTATGACGTCGTGCAAGGAATACGTCGAGTTACCAGTAACCCTGTATAACTGAATATTCTGTGAATATTTCACCTGTTGTGTGAATATTTTACCTGTTACCGTTATCAATATCGAGCAAAAACGACCAAAAAAATCACGTTTGTTGTATGGGAGCCCCCTTAAATATTTATGTTATTCTGGTTTTTATTGGGTGAAAATTTCAACTGTCTAGCTATCACGGATCATGAGATACAAGCCTGGTGACACGGACAGACAGACAGACGGCGGAGCCTTAGTAATAGGGTTCCCGTTTTACCCTTTGGGTACGGAACCCTAAAAATGGTCCCTAAACGAAAATATATCTGACAGGCGGTATTTTTTTGACTATGGGCAATTACGTGTTTAGCTTTAACGCCACATTATACCACCCCATGGGAACATTACAAGTGTTACTCGCCCCTAAAAAGACGACATTTCGAGTGTCTTGCTTTCGTTTCGCATCAGTGACAGCTTACATAATAATATTTCAAATGTTAGTCTGTCTGTAACCACTTAACCGCTGAAAGACCTTAATAAACACCTTTATTGTTTCGTAGAATTATCAACGTTGACTTTTACAAAAACTATTAGTAACTATTATAATGATGAACCATCGATATCTAGTAGGTCTATTACCTACTACCACTGAGCGAAATAGGTTCATTAATAAGGGTGCTCGACTACTCTTAAAAAGGTCAACAGTCAATCAGTAATAATTACACAGTCGAGTACTTACGATAATATCAATCGAGCTCTGCTAACAAAACGCAACGTTCCGATGTTATAAACGTAAAATTATCTAGAACTGCGCAGCTTCTTACAAATTGCTTATTGTCAATTTGGCTTCAAATGTTCCAATAAAAGTGATATTAGAGACATTTACAAAAAATAATGTCAATTTCTCATAAACGGCGGAGGCACTGTTGCTTTGTGACATGTAAGTAATTTGACGACATTACCAGCACACCCCAGACTACAACGACATAAAAAGATAAAAACGCATTATGAACATGTAGCTCTGTATACTCTTCTCGTATATAAAATGGTAATAAAGGTAAATCAAGCCGTTTTATACCCAATTTAATCCAATATACGGACTAAAGTATTACGGATTTACGATGGAATTAACCACTGCACCGCAGTGTTTTTATAACAAACAACTGATTTGTGGTTACTCTATTTCTAAGATAGCTTTTATGGCAAGCATGTGAACGAGTGTCTGGTTCTTTCAACCTTTCTTAAAATGGTTGTGTATATAAAGTATTCTCGGGAATGTTACTTGTAGGAAAATGTTGATGCGACTTCTTTTTAAATAAATAGCATATCAAACCCATAAATTGCTTAGCCTAATTAGTCGCAGATCTCAAATAATTATGTAGTGATTTTTATCCATAAAAATAAACCTTTTCGAAGATAGATCAAATAAAACCTAATTTATTTGAAGGCCTTTGAAATATTAAATAAATAGTACCTTTAGCAAACACGTCTATAGCTTAACCTAATTAGTCGCGGATCTTAAATAATATGTAGTTTTATTTGTTCATAAAAATAAATCTTTTCGAAGATAGATCAAACAAAACCAAAATTTGAAGTCTTTTGAAATATGGTTTACTTTGAAATTCCAACATACAATCACAATGTTAATTTTAAGCCTGTTGGTGATTTTATCACACGTGGCTTTAATTTTACCCATACCAGTTCAGAGAACTGTTTATATTAGTCATTAAGCTATTAATTCAATTAAACAACCATAGGGGGGGTCTATTAACTTCGATTCGCGCGGCGATCTAATAAAATTAATGTCGACGCCAGAAATAAACTTTGAATCTTATTGCATACCACCCTTACAAATTAATATCAAGAGCTCTCCTTCACGCGTTCCGCCTCATCCTTCGCGAGCATTACTGCTTCGCAGAAGGAGGTAACGGCCTCCCATGCACTCTCGCTCCGAACCATGGCCTGAACCAAGAGGTGTACTCCGAAGCGCTACACCGAAGTATCGGCCGAACGTTCCGCCGTTTTATAACTTCCAAAGTTTCCTTTTTTAACTTTGAGTCCTTACCCGACTTCAAGTCACAGTTTTGACTTTGGCTTATCACTTCGACTGTCTTTTTTTTTTTCGCCGTAGTCAGCGATAGTTAGCCGTAGTAAAGAAACGACCGAACATTCGGCCGATACTTCGGATTTATGTTCGTATAGACCCCCAGGGTCGGACGCGACAAATCCCAGCCTTGGCCGCCGCCAATAGCCTTCGTGAGGACACGAAGAATGAACATTAATCTGACTGTTACATACGTGACTCCAAAGTTAGCACAAACATGTTTACGTAATTGTACGTTCGTGGGATGACCGTAATTATTGGTGTTTCCCGGAACAAGGTAGCACTTAAGACCATCAGGCATTAGCTTACTTCAATGTTTTTACTGTAATGGTTACAAGAGAAATCACTTAGAATACTATGTTTCTTTTAAAGTTACAAAGACGAAGATTACTGGGCATGGAGAAAACGACCTCCATGTGATGAGTCAGTTAGCAAAAAGTCCAAAAAGCACTCAATATGATGTGTTGACCGCGTGTCTGTCATGGATTAGCTAATTTAAAAATGCATTTTGACCGTTTCTTCTCGGCTTTTAAATCAGCTCACTTCTAACTAGCTTCTTAAACATTATTTAAAAATTTCAGGAACTGTAACGTTTATTATTAATTAGGTATTCTATACATCTAAAGGTCATCGATACTTGCAGTTGATTTTTAAATCTTATTTAGATTCTTTAGTACCGTTTCTGAAAATTGTTTTGTTATAAAGAAACATTTGTACAAAAAGAGAACACACACAAATATTATTGTACAGCGTGCGTCAAAAACAGAGATAATTACTGTTTGAAAATAAAGCCAACTTGTAGAAACGTTTGTTGTTTTGTTTATACATATACGAATTTTAGCGAATCTTACTGGGTATTTAAATTACGTAATAGTTTCGTTATCAGAGTTCATATCGTTGTTAGAACTATGATAATTGCCATGTTTTTGCGGCACCAGCGGTGTGTGTTAAATAAATTGTGCTATTTGATTAGCTTATTAGACTAAAGTGGATTAAATTCAGGTAATGAAGCAGATTTCTGGGTTATTTGCATACCAACTAAGTAAAATATATACTATGTATATTTTCATTAAAAAACAAGGTAAATGAAAAGTGTTGTACATACAGGTAAAATGTATTATGAATCATTCGAAAAACCACTGCAACAGCAAAATATTTGTACAATTAATTTCAAATCTAGCATCGCTTAGCTGTAGAACAAATATCTGACGTCAAAACTATCAATCTAATAGTGCCAGAGACTGAAGTTGTTTTCGATTCAAAACAAGACCGACCAAGTTGTTGCCAACATTCTGGCAGGCGGATGCTACAAAGCTTTTGCACTCTTTTTCATGAAGCGTCAACAAAGGATAAAAAAAATGTTCCAAATACAAAAACGTTTCAAATGTCTTTCTTGTGAAATTATCAAAGGAGGATCCCTGTCCCCTTGATGATTAGCAATGCAAGTAAAACTAGTATGGCGAGTCAGTGACCGCGTGCGTGCAGTTCGCGGGACCCTGCCCCCCGCCAACCCCGGCAAGGTCAAGGCACCCCTCTCCGTCCCATCTTGTACGCGAATCCTGGAACGCTATCCCATTGAAAGGATACCGGTCAATATTAAGCTCACGTTGATACTCTAGATGGGTGGTGTTCCATTAACAAATTAAGGTCAACAAATCTGATTGTAAACAATGTTGGCGAGCAAACATTGTGTAAGTGTAATTTTTTATACATGTATAGTTAATCAATGATTTTCGTACCTAATTTGTAATTACGCTAATCACAACTTATCTACTTGATTATAGATTATGACGTAAATTAGTAATGACGTTTAACACAGACCTTGTTTTTATTAAATATTCAATGTACTTATTATTAAATATTTAATCAGTCATAAGCACTTCCACACAATAGGCATAACGGACAGCCCTCTGTGCAGGGCTTGCATGGAGGCTGAAGAAACCGTTGCGCACGTGCTCTTTGAATGCACAGGCGTCACCCAGATCAGAACAGAAACCCTCGGGTCACCCAGATCTTTCACTTATATCTTAAGCAGACCAGGAGACCTAATCAGCTTCTGGAGGGAGTTGGGCTGGTTGGAGTAACCAACGACGGCCGCCATGCCCCACGCACAATGGTCCACATGAAGAACTAGGTGCGGAAACCAAACCCGCTAACATAGATCAGTCAGGCTCATTGTCATGTTGTGCCTATTTACCAACTAATTAAGTTGTTAATAGACGAGAATATGACTCAATGATTATTTAAATAGAGCAAGGAATTGGATCGCGAGAAAATTGACAAACGTGTGTGAATGTGTGAGACATGTCGGCGATGACACGCAAGGTACAATAAACATCATTATCGCTTCGTGACGCAAGGACTGAAAAGGTCATCTTAATTCCACGCAAACACGCCAATCGTTCTAACTAGGAAGTACTACAAATTGGCAAAACGTTGTTTGATGACATAACATTTTCGAGAAGTTCGAGAATGTGTGACCTTAACAATGTAAGAAAACTATGTTTTGAATCATTAGGAATTTAGTCGTCGACATTCGAAGGAAACTGCGGAGACAAAGCTTTGTACATTTGATTTCGCTGAAATTTCCTTTGTCAACATAAATATATTTTCTATTTCACTAGCTTAGGTACACGGTTTCTAACTGTCTATTTGGGAGTGACCCCAGTATTAATGAATGCCCTGACCGAATTTAAGGGTCTACGGTCAGCCCGACAGTAATGGTTGACAATGACGAAGTCTTTTAACCGCAGTGGTAACCCAAGATTTGACAAACGACTCAGTCGATAGTTGTAAATAGAAAGGACGGTATTTTCAATACAAAGAAATCAATATTGGTAAATAGAATGATGGAAAATATGGTTCGTTTCGAAATAGCTATAATATATATACTGATATTATAAAGAGGTAAAATTTGTTTTGTAAGTTTGTATGTACGGGGTAATCTCCGGAACTAATGATCCAATTCTAAAAAAAAGTCCCTGGTAGAAAGCTACATTATTCCTGAGGGCTATAAATTATATTTATATCATGTGCATATTAGTCAAGCTATCACAATTTTTGTCTTGCAAGTCGGAAAGAAATACCTCTTAGAACAGAATTATTTGCATGCTCTGCCTAAACAGTTATATACATAATTGAAAACAATGTATGCCAAACACAATCTGAATGATTTTGAAGTATATTACTAATCCATTGCTTCATATGATCGAAAAATTTGTCTGCACAACAACGTAAGTAACGCAATGAATGTTGTTGAACTGTCAAAATGAAACCCATTGCTACTGATAGTGTGTTAGAAGAAATAAGTAATTCTATAAAGAGGTAAGATTTGCCCTTTACAGTGTAAAGCCATACTAATATTTTAAATACGAAAGAAAAAGTGTCTGTCTGTCAATGAACGGATTGCGACATTTGGCACGGAGATAGATGGCATCCTTTAGGCTTAGCATACCGCTTTCTATTTCTACTCTACTGTAAACTGTCTACAAAGAAACGTCATTTTTGTCTACTCTTCCGACGACAAAACGCATCTCTACGGTTCTCGTGCTAAGCCTGCTAGAAAGGACATGGGCTACTTTTTGTTTCAAAAATAATCCCTAAAGGGGATGATATATGCTTTTGCTTCAAATTTATGCTTTTCGTAAGAGATAAAGAATTACTTGTTTCAGCGTTTTTATAAAACCATCCCCCAAGGGGATAACACTATAGATTTTTATGTGTGAGTACTTCTTTTCAAGAGATTTAAGGGATTGGAAATATAGTCATAGTCCGTATCTTGAAGTAACATTTAGTCTTTATTTAATTAAAAACGGCCCACTCGGTCATGTTATTTTAATTTAAAGTGATAAAATAACCTTTCTAACATGAAGGTATTACATAGTCAATGGCGGCACTAGAGTAGGTTTTACAAATAATTGGTGATTCAATTCAATTCATTCAATTCAATTCATTTATTTATTGTTTGTCACAGGTAAATAGTCAGATCTTACAATAGTGTTAATGAATCACTGTAACATACCCATGGGGTGTACAATATTTATATTAATAACTAGGTAGGTATATCAATGTTGTTGGTTATGTTACTGTTTTAGTCAACCTCATTTTACATTAATTCTTACACAATTATTAGGGACATACAATTTAGTTTAATAAGTCAAAAAAATAAAAATAGAAAAATAAGTATACCATGTCAATTTTGCGTCAACCTCATCAGACATTATTAATAGACATAATTATTTTGGTCATGCGATTAAATTAGATAAGTACAAAAAAGTAAACAAAATAAAATAAGTTTAACATGTCAAGTTTTAGTCAACCTCATACTAACATTAACAATAGAAGACATAATTATTACGGTTGTATATTTCACCTTAAATAAGTCAAAAACAAGTTTAGTCAATAATTCGGTCTGTTAGAAATTCATTAATTGAATAATATGTTTTACTTAGGAGAAATTCTTTTAACTTTAATTCAAAAACTTTTAATGAAGAGATATTCTTGATACAGTTTGGTAGCTTGTTATAGATTTTAACTCCAACACCAAATACACTCGATTTAAATTTAACTGTTCTACATTGAATGCCTTTAAGTTCATTTTTGTGTCTCGCGCTTCTCAACGCTTCATACTTATCTATATCGCGTTTTATCATCCTTGCCGCTTCAAATATGTATAGTGAAGGTAGGGTTAAGATTTTCAACCTTTTGAAAACTGGTCTACATGAATCCGTCTGTCTCAATCCGCATATACTTCTGATGCACTTACTACGTGATAATATAATAATTATTCATCATAAAAACCTGACTATTTTTTTTTAAACCAGACAAGTGTGAGTAGGACTCGCGCCCTGAGGATTCCGTCTTAAAGCTTTGCTCGCTCGGCTGCCCGAATTTCCAATTCCGGATTAAAGGGCAAACTTAACTTTTCGGTTGAAAAAGGAAGTCTGTTAAAAGTTCCTTTTGGAGTGGAGTGGAACGATTTGAATAAAATACAGACTAAATGTTACTTCAAGACAGATTGGAGAACAAACTTAACTTAGTTGCGGTAACTAGAAATTACCAATTTTTTTTTTATATACTTGAACTGTAATACCTTGCTTCTCGCCAAACTTGATGCTGGTCAACGGGAAGTGCCATAAAGGCTTTTATTTTATTTTCGAGTGTCAACATAATATGCGGCATAAATGGCCGTATTTTTTTATTGCGTTGTCTTTGAAGCTTGGTTGTCTTTACAGCTCCAAAAAACCGTAGATATAAGTTTTTGATATTTATTTCAACTAGTGTTGCCCAAATGCAAGAACAAGACGAGACTTAGCCAGTCTTGGTCTTGGTCTTGCGCCAATACACCTGGTCTTGGTCTTGGTCTTGGTCTTGCGCTCCCAGTCTTGGTCTTGGTCTTGGTCTTGCAGCAAGAGTCTTGCAAGTCTTGCAATTACCTATTAGTCTATTACTATTTATTAAAGTTTACTTTAAATCTTAGAAAAACGTATTAGAATTGGAACATTGTGAGCTTGAATTAACATAGCCATAGTAAAGATCAAGCAGATTAATAAATAACTGAAGATTTGATAAGAAATTCGAAAAATCAACTGACCTATATGTCGTTTTCCATGGAAGTAACTGTTTCTTAGTAAACATTTATGATTTATAAGCTTACATTTGCTAAAACATGTAAAAAAACAAATTAATTACAATAACTTGACTGTATTTTAAAGAACAATACTTATCTGTCTAGAAAGAGATTGAACCCTCAACTTATAAGAAATTTAATAAAAGAGTTTTACGATTTATCATTTATTTGAATAAAAAATAAAATACAACACAAATCAACAGCTTTATCATTAGGTTATGATACTTTATATCAATTTTTTTGACCAAGAATTAATACAAAGTAACCATCTGGCTGACTCATCACTTAACCTATTTCTATGTTTTCTAATTACTAATGATGCTTTAGAAAATAACCTCTCAGCAGGTACTGAAGTTGCAGGTATTGAGAGAAAATCACGGGCCATTTTCGATAAAATCGGATACTCTGTCTCATGCGTGCTCCACCAATCTAAAATGTCTTCCGAGCTGGCAGTTCTTGGTTTTCTCAGGTACTCCTCCAACTCGTCTATCACTAAGCCTTGAAGACAAGATCCAGATGACGTCGAGGGACATTCATAGAGTTTATCAAAGTCTATTACGTCTTCATCTTCATCACATACTTTATTTTCTTTTTCTGGTAATTCCAGAGATTTGTTCAGTGAGTGTAGACTTTTATATTCTTCATAAATTTCATTGAACTTGCGCAGACTTTCTGTTTTAAGTTGCTTCCCCCACATTGTCAGGTCAAAAGTCTGAGCCTTATGCCTTGGGTCTAAAATTAAAGAAGTACAATAAATCCAGTTGCTCTTCTTGTAATGTTTAAGCATTTTGTCTCGAGCTGCTTGGAAAGCTAGAATGAGCCTTTCATCCACTTCAGATCGATTAGGTTTCTCATCTAACTGTTTTACCATGGATTCAATTTTATCTAGCAAGAGATTGAATGATACAATGACTAGCGGTAATGTAACATATTTGTCTCCACCAAGTTTTGTACTTAAAAGTTTAAAGTTTATTAGAAATTTATGTAATTTTTCGAGTACCTGCCATTCATTAGCTGTGATTTGAAAATCATTTAATTCGGTGACAGAACTGCACAATATGTCAATGCCCGCTCTCACTTTTAAACCAAATCCAATCATATCATGTGTGGAATTCCATCTCGTTGGACAGTCAAGAATGGCATTTAGATTTGATGGCACGCCAGCTGCTTCACAAGCAGACTGAAACTTCTTCTTCACTATCTCACTTCTTTTTATTTTACTGGAAATACTGCGTAACTTTGTTACAGATGTACGCGAGTCAGCAATATTTGGTGCTGATTCTTCATCTTCCTCATCCTCAGTTTCGTCTGCATAGTCTTCGTACTGCTGATCTTGCGCGTTAGTGTCAGACTCACAGTGTAATGCTAAGGTCTTTAATAAATCTTGTACACCAAGGTTTAAAATGTGAGCAAAGCACCGGAAATGTTGATTGTCTGAATCAAAGTGTGGCGGCAGCTGTTTGCCCAGTTCATACATAAATTTGGTATTTGCAGTTGCGTTGTCGACCGTCATACCTTGTATTTTATCAATTATGCCATATTCCAATAAACATTCATGGAAAATCGTTGCAATATCTTCCCCAGTATGTCGACCGCGTGATGGTATAAAATCAAGAACTACAGATTGATACTTCCATTCGTTGTCTATATAATGAATAGTAACCCCGTAGTAACTCCTACCAGCAATTGACGTCCACCCATCAATGGTAAAAGACATTTTAGATGATAATTGTTGAAGTCGTTCCTTGAGATTCAATTGGAGCTCTTCAAATCGCTCTTTGACTTTCCTTCTAAGTGTAGACCTTTTAGGAAACACCATATTAGGGCAAATACGTCGAAAATATACTTGTGTAGCTTCGTCATCGAAAAATGAGAAGGGAAGATATTTTTTCACCACCCAATCAACTGTAGCTGTCGTGATGTTGTCACTGCTGTTTTCCGACTGAAACAAAACAATAAATCTTGTGTTATTATTTAAAACATACTAGGTTTGAGCGTATAAGAGGAGGAGGTTTGTTGTTGTTAAATCGAGAAAATCGTTAAATTGATATTTGTTATATTAAGGTTGCACTGTACTGTAATTTACCAAAATAAAGTACTTAGTTGTTACTGGCCGATTAAATGAAAATATGGGTGTTTATAAAAAATATTTAAGACGATAATTACATACTTAATATGTCGCACCCCTAGATGAAAACACCACTAACTCAAAAATACTTACGTAAGTTAATGGCGTTTTTGAAAGTATCGCATGAATAGCTACGCGGAGTTAAAATTCTTTTAACTGTTAAAAAAATATTCTTACCTGTCCACTTCTTCCAGCGGTTACTAAAAAGCTTGTGATATCTCCACTTAATTTTGGTTTAACAGGAAGAAATATTTCTGAATCCTTTTTGTGGAAAGATATTAGATGTTTCCTTAAGCCTGAAGTGTTTCTGTTTTTCATTTTTATTTCAATCTTTTTATGTTGGCACAATTTACAGAAGGCAGTTTGGGATGCATGAATTATTTCGAAAAACTCCTCAAATTTGCTTTTGGGTCTTTTAGATCTGTGACTCAAACTCTCGTTACTCGGACTAGAATAATTTGAATCTTCGTCACTCATATTAAATTGTACACGTGATACGTTTTTAGAAAACAACGAGAATTAGTAAAAACAATTATTAAGTTAGACTCGAAGCACAGCTCAATTGGAAATGACTGGAATTAAAATAATTCCTTTATTTAAAGTACGTTTCCTTGCTTTCTACCGCGCCATTTTATTAGTAGGTAAGTACCTACGCTTTTTATATTATTTTATTAGTTTTGTAGAATTTTTTTACACGTTTCAAGTATATTTAAAAGTGGCTACAATATTTATTAAACGGGTGATATTTGAACACTTTTTTGCTATTTTTTCTTGTAAAAACTTAAGAAATATAATGACTAAATGTACAATAATAGTACCTAAGTAATTAGTTTAAAACCATATAAGTAATCAATATTATAATATATACTTACTAGAATGAATTAATATGACATCTACTACCTATCCTTACCATTTTATCCTAATCATAATACTACTTGCGTGATCAGTATAATGTATTCATTTTCATTCTAAGCACTCTGAAACTTATTTATTCTTTGGAACACCTGTAGGTACTCTTAAAAAAATTCGAAATTATTTTGCATGAGTATACCTACGCCCTATGGCGGCAATCAAATAGTGTCACAAATGTTATGATTTCGGCGTGGCGGCAACGATTGTTTTAGATTTCAAAAGAAGCCGCCGGCGCGTGTATCATAACCATGTACTTCCGAAAAGCGGCAAATTTCTTTGAGAAGTAAGTACAAAACCTTTGATGCCGCATTATCAAAGTGCCGATGGTTAAAACATAACTATGCATGCACTCAGTTTGATTTTAATAGATATTTTTTTATTCGCTATGTTTATGGTATTAGTCGTAATGCGCATAGGTCCAGTTTTTCATATTCTTTGATACAGTTTTTTGCGTCTCATAGAATTCCTAAGCGTACCTACCTATACACCGAACTGTTACACCTAACTACTCAGTGAAATAGCGCTAAGTCCTAGCTGCAAGACGCAAGAGTCTTGCAGGCTATGTCTTGTTCTTGCTCAAGTCTTGCACGGTCAGTCTTGGTCTTGGTCTTGCTAAAAATACGCGGTCTTGTTCTTGGTCTTGGTCTTGCAAAAACGCAAGAACAAGACCAAGACTGCAAGACCAAGACTGAATTTGGGCAACACTAATTTCAACTTGATACCTCCATGCGTTCCTGAGAAAAAGGGTCTTGGCGGACAACGAAGTCATCTAAGGGTTCCAATTTTTCATTTTCAGGTGCGGAACCCTAAAAAAGATTATTTAAACTTATTGACTGTCTGTCTGTTACTTTTTCATGCCGTAACGGCTGAACACATTTAGATGATGATGAGGCGTACGGATAGGCCATGACCTGGGTTACGTGGGTACGTTCCTGTGGAATAATTTAACTTTACGCGGGCGAAGCCGTGGGCAAAACCCAGTACAGCATTTATAACTACGGTGAAATTGGAAAAACCGTGGGAGTTTTTACCTCCAATTTAAGGCATAATGTCGTCCTAACCTTGAATATGGATATCCTGGCTATCGTCGGGGTAAAACCGTTATGTTAGTTAAGTATGTTTAATATTTAATCAATAAGGTACAGTCGAAATACCTACTTCACATTCAGTACGTAATCGTCATGTTTTTCTCTAAGGCGAGATACCAGTTAAAACTAATTCACAAAAGGACATAGCTCAGCGTCCAAGTCCTTCTGATTTATTTTATTCCTGGAACACTATTACAAAAAAAACTATAATGATGTTCACAAGATGTTACAAAAAAGCAAAGTTCATATTCTAAACCAGCTCGATGCAGTGCGGACAGAAAGAAATACTGTGTGTCATGCATGGCCGGATCTTTATACAGCTTTTTATTATTCGAACGAGTCACGGCAGGTGAATACGTCACTATACGTAATATAATTTGTTCCAAATTGAAATACCGTGTGAAGCAAAATGTAACTAACAATCGTCAGCAGAACCAGCGAAAATGCAATATCTAAATCTGACGTAATTTTATAGAAGCCTTCGTTTGGTGCGAAGGTAGAAGTTATAATGATCGCATTCTCTGTGTCTGCAATTTACGAGGACTCTTAAAACACAGCAATTTAATAAACTGGAAGAAAGAGAATTGTTAGAGAGTATTATACAATTACAAGAGGAATTTACAAGTATTTCTATAGAAAATAAAACAGAATAACCAATAAAATTGGACAGCAGTATTATACTAAAACCACTAGAACAACATGAAAGCAGCTTGTTTCGATGAAGACTTTGCTCTACTTTCTACAACACAGTGTCAGCTCTTCAGCTCTAGATGCATTTGTATTCAAAAGGTCCCATATTCAACTGATGATTTATACTGTGAATCAAGCTAAGTGACGGTTGAGGAAATACCATCATGCAAAGCTCAAGGCAGTGGAGCAGCAAAACCTAACCGTAGCTTGAACAAAAGACACATTTGCATTAAGTGCCGACGCGAATGAATGTCAATAATGGCCGACCACGATGTAAATATCGATGAATTCGCTGAATAACAGTAGGTTAGACACAATGTAGACAGTGTGTAAAACATTCGAACTCGAAAATTGGAAAAAATGCTAGTAAAAATCCAACATGTAATTAGTTTTAGTGCTCAGCTTGAATAAAATAAAATACATTTAATTCAGGCACAACCCATATTTCATACAATACACTAACATGTCACTATATTCATATTGCCACAAAATAGAATAGAGCTGAACCGCAATTGCGTCATACACTTTTAATCACAATCCAAAGGATTTTGAAGAAAATTGCAAATCCATTGCCACTTATCTTTGAAAAATTTGTCTGCTCGACGAATTTAGTTTAACTGTCAAAATGAAAGAGATTGCCATCGTATGTGTGTTACGCAAATACCCCGCTACAAAGCCATCGCAGGAAGCTACAAAAACTGAAATCTCTTTGGATTTGCAGCTGAAGCATCGCAGTTATTATGGGAAACCTGATATTTATAATCAATCTGTCTAAACTGGCCCAAGTTAAAAATGTATTTAAATAACATTTGTAACAAGAGAAAATTCCCCGGTAACTTCTTCAATTTAGACCACAAAGGGAAGCTAAAAGCTAATTTACACAGACGTGGAGCGGTCAGGTCGTAAAACGTAGTAGAAACGAGGGGTATTCGATACAGGCGCCATATGTCCATTGTTCTCAGGCTACACATGCGAACTAGTAGGTCGAACAAACATTGTTAGGCAAACATACTAGAATTGTTTGCTTAGTGATGTCATATTGATAAACGTTCCACAGGAGCGACGGTTATTTGATATTAGATTTTCAAATACGGATAACAGATTTTTTGTACGACCACGTTTGATCGATTATCGTCGTGGAGATAATAATATCAAATGTTTTGCGTTGTTCTTCAACAACGGAGCACGATTAAATTGCAGTCACGTGAAAATTAAGTAATAAAAATCTTGATTGTATAAAAATATGAATGAGTTTATGAGTTTATTATTCTAGCGTATGGCACTCGTGTGTTGCAGCTGAAAATCAGCATCTGGTGGTATACCTTGTGTTGTCATCTGACATTATGCTGAACTGAGGCCCTTCTGGCATTAGAATAATTGTTTTCTGTTTTTTATACTTTTATGGTGTATTTTTTTTTGCTGTAATGCCAATAAGCGCATTTTACTTTCTTTCTTTGATTGTGCGACTGCCAAAAGTTTTTCATTTCATAAAATTAAAAGAGATAAAATTAAGTTCAGTGTTTCCATACTAAGCGTGAATTTCACCAATGAAACTGAACGCTGTCAGCACATCTAAACCGCGTTCATTGGCATCATGGTTGTGCAATATTGCTTAATTTAATTGGTGAAATTCGCCCTTAATCGCTTTCAAAAATCAATTGCTTAATGTCTGAAAATTTCGTCTGGAGAAGGTAATTGCTGGCTTTCCGTAATAAGGATACAGTCCCGATGTCACATTGATCGCCATTGCGTTCTTCGTAGGTTTGAAATGTTCTTTCTATACTGCCAGATGCCTCACACACAAGATTTGTTTAAAACAGGTACCAAATTTCACCCAAGAATAGACTAATTTACAATCCGTCAAATAATGATGTATTTATTTATTTTAATATCGAGATAAGATTGATTATTTGAAAAATTCTAAAAAGATGTGATCCTTACGTGTTTAAACAATAAAATGAATGCAGAAATAACGTTTTCAGTGTGGCTATTTACTGTGTCCATAGAATCTAACTCCCTGGTAAACAGGCAATATTTACAAGGAAATTGCTAATCCATTGCTTTATATATGTTTGAAAAATTCGGAACCCCAACATAGTTGGGAAAAGGCTAGGCAGATGATGATGATGTTTGAAAATTCGTATGTTTAAATTGCTCAACTACGTGTAACGCAATGAATGTTGTTGAACTGTCAAAATCAAAAGGCATTGCCATTGTAAGTGTGTTACACGATTACCTTGCTGAGGGCAAAGTGACATTCATCAGCGGTGATAGAAAAGTCGAAATGTTCGGCGGGGTAATTACGTAACACACTTACAGTAGCAATGGGTTTCATTTTGACAGTTTAACAACATTCATTGCGTTATTTACGTTGTTGAGCAGACAAATTTTTCGAACGTATGAAGCAATGGATTAGCAATATAGGAATCATAGAAATTGTGCTACTAGTGTCGCGTCGCGCCTGTCTGCTTTACACCCCGTTCGTTATCACAATATTTTTCACTGTGACAGGATAGTAAATAGTAATATCCTTTGCTCCAATCATTTATGTGTAATTTTTTTAGTGAGTATTTTTTTTATTTATCTAAGTTACAATAGCCTAATGTCAACTGCTCATCACCTTTTACAAAATATTGCTTTTCCAGATGCAGGGGCGTTAATTGTTGAGGAGTTCTCTTGGTCAACATCAGTGCCAGTTCTCAGGGTTCTTACCATGAGAACTGGCACTGATGTTGACTTCACCATATGCATTGTGACGAGCATAAATTGCTTAGCAACCATACTAAACTGCCTAATCGAATCGCAACCCGTAAAATACTTATTATAAAGTAGTTCCGGTGGCCATCTGTGGTCTTCATCGTCAGATCCACTTCACCAAATGGTGCATTCCGAGTGCAAATGCATGAGTTACTATAAAAAATACCCAAATCGCTGTATCAAATTTGAGAATTTCCCTCGATTTCCATGGGATCCCTTCATCAATTTGATGGCAATGGGACCACTTCGGGAGCATACCATTTCAAACAAAAATAGAATTTTCAAAATCGGTACACAATTGACGGAGAAATCGGTGAACATACATAAAAAAACGGAGCCGAACATATTATAAATTTATAAGTAACCTCTTCCTTTTTGGAAGTCCATCGAAAAATAGTTCTAACACTAAAGTGTATCGTTTAACTGTCCAAATTAAAGCGAATGTGATTACAATGTTACGCAATGATGGTTGTTTGTCATTGTCACTACTTAAAGAAAGTAATAATATGAATGTAATTTAAAGTCGAAAATATTATTAACTAACTTTTGCCCGCGGCCTTGTCTGCGTGGATATCGGAAATTATCCCACGGGAACCGGGATAAAAAACCCAGGTCATGATCTACTCATATGCCAAATTTCATCGAAATCCGTGCAGCCGTTTTAGCGTGAAAGCGTAACAAACAAACTCACTTTCATTTTCATAATATTAGTTAAGATTCGTATTCTCTACTTCTAAGTTTTAACTTAAAACAATGTAATAAAACGATTGTTGATCGAAGACGATAGATAGCTCAATCAAATCATACATTCATAGATAGTAACAATGTAACTATCTGTACTAAATGTACATCGTTTGACTATGAGGGCAACGCCAAGACCATGCCCTAATGCTAAACTATTACTGGTTATTTGTATTCAATCAGAGTATTACATTAAGTTCAAAACGAATGATGAATCATACTATTATGTTTGGGGAAACGTATTCTCTGTACACATTATAGCCATTCACAGATAAGTAGCAATGAATCATGCGGAATTTGACAAAATGCTTTCATGCCGCTTGCCTGCTTTGTAGGAAATATTTATCGTTATCGAACGATACCACTCGTGAAAACACAACATGTGTGTGATAAAACTAAAAACAACTCTTTCGTTTTGCGTATAAAATAATACAATTTATTTATGAAACTACACATCGCAAATAAAACTTTACTATTACCGTAATTTTATTTTATAGTAAACGAAAGTAATGCTATATTAGGCGATATTTCTCCATAACTAGGAATAAATATTGTTTAGTCATAATTTCTTACGCAGACGCAGTGTCATCGATCCAGCGCATTTGGATACCAGCCAAATGCGGTCTCCAGCGCAGTGTGTCAGCACATGATGACTTTTAACGTAAATACAATTGAAGATAAGGTACAGACCAGTCTAGTGACGGTTGTAAGATCCCAGGCGGAGCGGGTCTTGCCCCGTGGCTGCGAGCCATCCTTTCGCCTACCCAGCGAACCGTAACCTGAGGGCACGGCAGTTTCCTCACGTTTACGTCGCCCGCCACCGCGTCTTAAAGATGAGAACCAATTGGAGACAGATCCTCGGCGCTCCGGTTCGGCCGCTGGCGGCCCGGCTTTGATGAACATTACTTCACAGGTGCCAACGCACCACGCACATTACACTGTCACACACTGCGGGTCTTGACCACACGAACACCAATATTAGGAAGCTAGCAGGCACAGGATACCTATTAAGCCCACAACACATTTTAAAATAAATTGCGGAGTTTTAAATAAGCAAATAAAGTGGAAAAGTGGATGACTGCGCGTCGCCGGACGTATGTATTGGTACCAACATTCAAGTAAGTACTTGCCAAAAAAGAAGTGAAGCAACACAACAAAGGATTATGTTTGCGAAGTGCACAGTAAGCGGCAACGATGACACACCTGATCATAGTCGTCGTCGTAGGTGCGGGTTGCGCGGGCGCATCGCACCAGCAGTGGCCACCACAGCGCGCCGCACAGCAGGCGAACATGAAAACACATCGCGCGCCATACACCTCTCTCTAAGGAACGCACTAAACTGAAGATAGTCGCGGGCGCCACCGGTCTTTGGCACCGTGACAATTACATATACCTACAACGGCATACATAGATACCACTTCGCTTTATCATTCTGCACGTCTGTGACAAGGACGACGTCATAAACAATTTATATTTGAGCAAAAACAAGATTTCATAATAATAAGGTCATTACGCCTTTCAAAGTTTAAGTCTAACTACCCACAACTTTTTAATGGAAATTCAAAATTCGGATACATTGCAACAATCTTAGTGTGATAATCTTTCTTTATCTGTATCACATCTCCCTGTCCATCTGTATAGTTCACGTTAGTCCACAGAGTGAATAATCTTTTTTCTTTATTCACAAGCAAAAGGATGGCAAATATCAAAGCAATATTGCGGACACAGACGGCACTGTTATCGAAGCCTGCAGCAACGCTGCGGAAGCGGTAAAGGAAACAAGATAAATACATCGCGAACATTGTCCACTGTCCAGTAATTCGAATACATAAATATCGCGCCTCCCCTCAAAACAAGCTTTCATTTGGAATTTCGGATACTTGAGATTGAGAAGCAAGTTTTTTTTTTAAGGCAATATGTATCAATGTGAAATTTGTACAGTGAAATAATTAGCATAGTCACGCATTATACAGAATAGTTAACAGAAGGGTCTTGTCTAAATGACATAAAGTATCAATAGCTAAATTCCTTACAAAATAGATAATAAGATAGTTCAACAAAACAGTGCATCGCAATTATCTCAATGACGCGAAGTGGATTAATCTATGACCAGTGTTCTTTATCGAAACAAATAGACTGTGTTCTTAATCGGAACAAATAGAGACTACCTTACCGTGATAAGGACACAAGCTGATAATATTGGACATGTTGAAATGACTGTTGCTCATAAAATTGTTCAAATCAAAATGGAGTGAGGACAGGCCTCATCTGACGCACATTTTACTCCTGTACCTACAGCATTAGAAATTTAACAATTCGAGCAAGTTCATAAACTGTATTGCAAATATCTTGGTTTTAAATCGATAATTTGATATACATGATCGTATAGCATTATTTATTTAATACTTGGAGATAAATATTAACGAAGGTTAACAAGCTTAAGGAATTTAACAGTAAACAACGACGATGACGCTATGGCAAATATTTAACATATTTCAAACACTTAATGCTTTGTGTTTTGCTACAGATACAATATTAGCTAGAATATCGTATAAAAAGACCTTCCTAAAGACACAATGGCTTATATCAAGGAATATAATAACAAAACTCCCGGTGTCCGACGACGTAGTCATAGCAATTTCCACTTATCCGCCTTATCACTATCAAACTTACGGATGATATAGCTATTCAAACTCGATACAACGCACAAAATAAAGTTCCAATTCACCAATTTTTTAAACAGAACTAGTATTTTTACCACAACACTAAAAGAGACAAAACCGATAGTGACAATAGATAAATAATAAACCGACGGAGGGCGGCACGTCTCGACCGCGTCGCGGCCCGCCTCGCACTGCCTTTGGTTCTGCCTTACTACCAGGCTGTGTGTAGTAACTAATAAGCCCAACCCAAGCATTGACGGCTTACGTCAGACCAGTCCGCATGCCGTATTGAATGAAATGGCCAGGGAATGGATGGGGTGCTCTGTCAAACATGTACGCAAAAACGACCGAAACATTTTACGCTACTAACATAATAAAATAAATTATTCATAAAACAATATAATATTGTTCCGTTTGTATAATTTTTTACATAATATTATATTGTTTTCAAATTTGACCGCATTGCAGAGTCAATTCCAAAACACAAAAACTAGGACTACTATATAAATATAAAATTTAATATGGTACCCTACTATTGAACATAAATGATAATTTATGGACTTTTATGGTGTACAGAATAAAGAGTATTCTATTCTATTCTATTGATAGTAGATATTCATATTTTTTATTAACTGCCTGTTGAGGCAGGATTAAATCCCAAAAATGAATAAAAATATCTTTAATTGTATGTATGACACATGTTTCTGCAAATAAATATTAGGTTGGGGAAAAAGTCTTTTCGCATTATAGTATGTATGAACTTGTAATAAAATCTCTTTGGCTATACTATTTGTATCTGGCTGGTTTTGGTATCATTGAAAGTTTAAATTTTAAAGAACATAATTCCAAATTCAAATTAGGAAAATGTGTGATTTTCATTTGTTTTTTCGTACTGTCAAGATGAGTGAATCTAATGAAGAAATTCGATACATTTTAAAATTTTACTACAAAAAGGTAAAAATGCAACGCAAGCCGCGAAAAATTTTTTGCGATGTTTATGGACCTAGTGCAGTGTCTGTGAGAGTAGCACAAAGGTTTAAGCGTTTTCAATCCGGAAATTTTGATGTCAAAGATGCACGTCGCTCTGGTCGCCCTATTACGGATAAAATGGGTGCCATTTTTGAAAAAGTGGAGCAAGATCGGCATATCAGTAGTTACGACGTAGCTGAAGAATTGGGAATTGACCACAAAACAGTTTTGGCACATTTGAAAAAAACTGGGTACACAAAAAAGCTCGATATTTGGGTACCTCACGAGCTCACTCAAAGAAACCTAATAAACCGTATACTCATTTGTGATTCTTTATTACGACGAAATGAAACCGCACCATTTTTTGAAGAAGCTGATAACTGGTGATGAAAAGTGGATCACGTACGACAAGAACGTGCGAAAAAGGTCGTGGTCAAAGGCCGGTCAGGCTTCAGACTGTGGCGAAACCCGGGTTAACTTGCAACAAGGTGATGCTGTGTGTGGTGGGATTGGAAGGGCATTATTCATTATGAGCTGTTACCACCAGGCAGGACCATCGATTCTGAACTCTACTGCGAACAACTGATGACATTATGGGGTACTGTGTTAAATGTTACAACAAAATACCTTGTGATATATTGCAATTAAATGAAAGAAAATTTAAAACTCATTTATAAAGTACACTTTGTAAACAAGCTTATTACAAATTATAGGATTATATCCAGGATAAGAACGCTTGGAAACATGCTGGTCCTGCTCCATAGGACAATCTAGAGTCTAGACAAAATCTAACTGATTGCTATTTTAATTGTATATTTTATTATTTTTATGACATTTATTTTACACTCTGTGATTACCTTAACTCACACACTGATTATTTTAGGAAAACTTTTTTTTTTTACAATCTTGTAAATATGTGAGCACCATGTACCTTTCACATAATTAATTTATCTGTCATTGCTTCATTATTAATTCTTTTTACCTATTGTGGTATAGTAATTTTATTCTAGATGCATCGTCTTCACGTATAATTATTTATTTGATGTACCGATAATATAGTATAATATAATATTGTAAAACATTTTAAAAGAGTAACGGTGGAGTTTCTTGCCCATTCTTCTCCATACGAAGCTACCTTTTGGAAGGGGCGACTAGAATCAATTCTATTTTATTTGTAAATTTTGACGTTCAAAAGTGCCATCTATGTGCCTATTTGAAATAAATAATTTGACTTTGACATTAGAGCAAGAAGTTGAGCGAAAGCGGCCGGGTTTCATGATAACGCTAGACCTCACACATCTTTAGCCACTCAGCAAAAATTAAGAGAGTTTGGCTGGGAGGTGTTAATGCATCCGCCGTATAGTCCTGACCTTGCACCTTCAGATTTCCACCTGTTTCGGTCTCTTCAGAATTCTTTAGGCAGTGTCAGGTTAACATCACGAGAGGACTGCCAAAACCACTTGTCGCGGTATTTAGATCAGAAGTCCCAAAATTTCTATAGCAATGGGATCATGTCCCTACCTACAAGATGGCAAAAAGTTATTGAGCAAAATGGTACCTACATACTTTAGTTAAATGTAAATAAACTATATTAAAAAATGTTTTGAATTTTCTTAAAAAATGCGAAGAAACTTTTTTCCCAACCTATTATTATCTTAACATGCTTAAAAAAAAAAAACGACAAATCTGCTAAAAATGTGTAAGTTACATGTTTTTAGCTGGTTTGTCGTTTCGTTACGGCTCGGATCTCAGAAACACCAAATCCGTCAAAACCATCCATGTAGGAAGTCGGTTCAAGTAGTGTACGCAGTTTCTTGTACATGATTATGTTTGGTTCGAGCGGCCGAGTTCGGCCGACGACCGACGTACGTGGTACGGGCATACACGTAAACCTTTCGGGATAAATTCTCTAAATGTCGGTGAAAATCCTTTGCGTAGTTTTGAACAACGCGGTCACACAGACACACACAAGCCAATAGTACTGTCAAAAGCTACTTTAATCTATACAAATAAATACAATTTTAGTGTCTGTTTATAATGTCAAAATAACAGCATAGCGTTTAAACGGTTTATATAAAAACCGGCCAAGTGCGAGTCAGACTCGCGCACGAAGGGTTCCGTACCATTATCTATAAAAATTGCAAAAAAAATCACGTTTGTTGTATGGGAGCCCCCCTTAAATATTAATTTTATTTTAATTATTTATTTATAAAGTGAATATATAACTAAATATTCTGTGAATATTTCAAGCATCTACCTGTTGCCGTTATCAATATCGAGCAAAAACGAGCAAAAAAATCACGTTTGTTGTATGGGAGCCCCCATAAATATTTATTTTATTCTGTTTTTTAGTATTTGTTGTTATAGCGGCTACAGAAATACATCATCTGTGAAAATTTCAACTGTCTAGCTATCACGGTTCATGAGATACAGCCTGGTGACAGACGGACGGACAGACAGACAGACAGACAGACGGCGGAGCCTTAGTAATAGGGTTCCCGTTTTACCCTTTGGGTACGGAACCCTAAAAAGAAACAATATTTAAATTTTTTGTCTGTCCTGCCTGTTTGTTCCGGCTAATCTCCGAAACGGCCGGACCGACTTTGACGGGACTTTCACTGGCAGATAGCTGATGTTATAAGGAGTAACTTAGGCTATTTTCATTTTAGAAGCTACGCGCGAAGCTGCGGTCTGCAACAAATCTTTAATATGTGTCAGAAGCGAAGCGAGAAGATATCTATTAACATCTCAATTAAAACTTCAGAACTTTAAGCAACACTACCCTATCGATTTCATTCGGCTTCATAAGTTCATAGCAATGTTGAATTGCCGAAATGAAAGCTATTGGAATTGCGAGTAAAATTACGATTGCGTTAGGTACGCAATTTCGGTGCAGGTGAAATAATTTTATGAAAAACGTAGCTCACAACACCTAGACCATTTTTTTTTCTGCGCCCGCAATATCAGCTTTATAAATAAGTCAGTCAGTATAGGAAAGAAAAAGAAATCAACATTGAAAACAACAAAATTTTCATGATTTCTTTTAATAGAGTAGGAAGATGTAACCAGAAAAAAAGTTTTTAACATCAGTTGGAAAATTAAATACTAAAAATATTTTCAGCTGGTCCGCGTACGTAACGTAATCGTAATTTTAATCGCTTTCGTTTCATCAATGCGCGACATTGCTATGAACTAACGAAGCCGAATAAAAAAACCCTTTGGGATTACGAATGTGTACTTTTGTATTATTATTAGGGTGCAAAGTATCTTTCTATACATTTCAATTCTATTTATGGTTCGGTGTTTACCGTGTATGTATATTGTAAGTATGTCTATTTCTTTAGAATGCTCTGCAGTCGACACGAACCAGCTTGAAAGCATAATTAATTTTATTCAATGAGCTTTGTCGTTAGATTCATAATAATGGAACTGGCGCGTGGTGTGGCGGTGCGAGACAGAGCTGTAGAATTATTTTTTGAAAAAAATTCATGTGCATGCGGTGATAGATATTTTTTTATTTGCAAAAATACTTAACTAAGGCAAGTAATTGCTGGTGGAGTCAATTATAAGTTACAACATATTTTTGGTTATTGGTCGCCACCAGGAAAACATTGGACGGCACGGTTGGCGCAGTGGTTAAACGATTGACTGCTGCGCTGCGTGTCGCGGGTTCGATTCCCGCACGGAACAAATATTTGTATGACCTACAAGTAGTTGTTCCGGGTCTGGCTGTTTGTGTATGTGAGTTTAAATGTTTGTAAACGCACCCACGATACAGGAGAAATTCCTAGTGTGGGGCAACGTTTTTAAAAAACAAAAAAATTGTTTTTGCTATGCATATACATAAATGAATAATGATTGGCTTATAGCACACATAATCTTATTGTATTTCGATTAAGCGCTATATTTAATTTACAGAAACCATGAAAAGTTATAAGAAATAAATAGTTTTTTTTTTTACCTGCTCGCTGGCTATTTTTATTATCTGTCCATTGCATGATCTGAACGATGCCTCTGATGCCACAATAAACGTTGCCAGGCCACCTACTGGGCCAAAACAGTATGAGCAACATAGATGTGCCGATTATTTAAGCTGTTAGGAACTTAGGAGCAAAGGATTATGTTATGAGAGACAATAATAATTTATGTATGAGAAGTTAACATCTTATGATCATTTTCTCATACTTTTGGTAGGTAATTGTAACTTAATATGAGCTACTTTATTAATATTTTCTGGTTTCAACACAACTATATTAATGGTTGATTTATTGTACATTTTCTTCAATCAACACAGCCTATAGCAGTCCACTACTGGACATGGGCCTCTCCCAGGGTGCGCCACTGCACCCTGTCCTTCCGCCTTCAGTCTGTCCCTTCCACATTTTCTAGCAAGAACAAAATTCTAACTAAAATAAACTAACTACATTCAGCTATTACTTTATTACAACATCTACAAGTCATGTTTACTTCAACCCGGTTCTATATAAAGTTGACAAGTTTATCCCTCAAAAAAGGCATGGTTGCACTGATTCATAACTGCATATAACTCTCGAGCAATCTTGTCACTGGAAGGGAGTAAATTCTAAAGCACCATTTGGGACAAATGGCACTTTAGCATTTTCACCTTTTTCCAGTGATGATATGTATTTAGTATTAATATAAAAACACTTGTTTCATAGTAAATCTCTTAGCATCTGGTTCACAGTAGACAGCAAGAAGGATGATTACATTCAACTGCATATCAGATAAGACATGATCTGATAATGGTCCGTCTGATTAGAATGTGTTGTTCATTTCCTGATGCATTTCTTAATTTATAATAAATCATAGAGATTGATATTGTACACACAGCTGTTAAAATCCTGGGCACAGTTTTATTAGGGGCAGCTATTAATGTTTTTAACACACGCTTAAATTGAGAAGACAACAGATAACGTTCAAATGAGCTTGAAGAAGACTGGTAAACCAATTTTGATAAATATTTTTCATTCAGGACAGTCATATCATACCAATATTGTTTAGGATAAAAACAACAAGATATTGTGGCAATCTTTTCATAGGTGCAGGATGTATTAGAATCCTAAATTATCTAATAACATTATGTCTTACATATTGATAAGGATCTAAGTAATGTCTGAGTGTTGCTTATTCATAGTCGAGTTGATAAAATTATCAGATTGCCAGGCACTGAAGCAAAGTAATTCGTTGTTTCACTCACCTGAATTTCCAACAGCAATTCTGTTTTTCGACGCCTTATATCAATCAACGTCTTTTGCTGCTCTGGTGTCAACTCTGAAAACAACGGTAGAGTAACCTTATATATCCAGCAGTAACACAAACCTAGCCATTGAGGTCATGTTATAATTGGAAAACAACTTGTTCTACGTCTACAATAGAAATTGATCCTAATTACCGGTATGAGTGAATGGATCACCATGATTACTCGCAGCATTGTTTCCTCCAAGGGATAAGTTTTCAAATTCACTTAGCATGTCTCAAAATATTTAGAAAACAGTAAACAAAAGTTTACATCGTTGTGAACTGAGTAGCCGCCATATTTATTTACTACACTACAGCGCCACAGCGAGATAGCGGTTTTATTGTGTAAACCTACGCCACGCCAATCTTTCAAACTGACAATATCTTGAATACACAAATCATTCTTGTCCATCTGTTTTTAGGGTTCCGTAGTAAACAAGCAACCCTTATAGTTTCGCCATGTCCGTCTGTTTGTCTGTCTGTCTGTCTGTCTGTCTGTCCGTCCGTCCGTCCGTCTGTCCCCGGCTTAGCTCGGAGACGCTTAATCCTAGAAAGATGTAATTAGGCAAGGGTGTATATATTCATCACGCCGAAAAAGTCGTAAAATAAAACCATGAAAAACATTTTTTTTTTAGGGTACCTCCCTTGCACGTAAAACGGGGATGATATTTTTTTTTCTCATCTATTACATGGTGTGAGGTATCGTTGGATAGGCCGTTTAAAAATATTGTGGGTCTGTGAAAGCCATTTTTCAATTCTGAGATCCGTTTGCGTAATATTAACTATATAGTGCTATTTTTTGTTAGAGTCAAGTCCCCCCCCCCCCCCCCCCAAAAGCTAAATGGTTGGTTTTGGATATGTGAAAAAATTAATGGCAGTAGTATTTATAACTAAATTAAAAGATCGACTTCTTGGCGGGAAAGTGAAGCGTCATGTTAGCAGTTTTGTTTTATTTTCTAAAATTTGTGTTTATCCGAAAATTAATGTGTAATAGTGGCGGATTATTAACCATTCAGTGTTCGTGAACCTGCATTAGTGTAGGCAAATGAAACAAAACAGTGCAACATCACTTTAAGTTTTCTCAAGAAGTCCGCGCAAAGTTTCAGTAAAGTGCTACGTCTTTACTTTGTCCTAGACAGGTTAAACTCAAGGGGGAGATATCATCTATCATCTTTGTCACGCATTGGATAGAGTTAATTTTATACTTTGTACTTGTTACTTAATTATACATGACACTGGCTAAATGCACAAACCGTGCGAAGTTCTCATGGAGTTCATTTCATAATGAAATGAACTCAACCACTGATACTTTCAATGCATGATATTCCGCCACGCTCCCCTTGAGTTTCAGTAAAGACGTGGCACTTTACTGAACCTCGCGGACTTTTTGGTCGTTAGACAGGGATTTTTTTTCTTGGATATTGAGCCGATGTCGACCATTGAGGTAGGAATACTATGGAGATGGCATATTCTACTATAACAGGAATAGATATACAAATTATAATATCGACACAGTAATGTCATAAAGCGTTTTGTTTCTTTCTAACTAATCAAGAGCTACATATGAAAAAGAGACATTTAAATGTTTGTTGGACTATATTTAGCAAGACTTTGTGCGACGTCAAAATCTGTATGCGTGCCCGGTCGCCATGTTTAATGCCAAGTTTTGTGGTACAAAACTCGGCAGTGTGCTGTCAAACGGTTGCTTGCTTTCTCTCTTGCACTCGCAGTAACAACCCTAGGCGGCCAAATGCAGGGGTGAATCGAGACGCAACTTTTTAATGGATTTTAAACGTTGAAATAATAATTATCTTTTGTTGCCACAAAAGACTTTAATGTGTTACCTGTACTATAATTTACGATTATGTAATTCACCCCTGCATTTCTATTCACCCCGTTTTTCCCGGTACTCGATTTTTGTAAGTAGTCACGCTAATTTTGTAGGTATGGCAAGTCCTTATGTTTGATTTAGACTGATTCAACAGGATTCCGACGACCACCAAGGTGGCTGGGTCAGACTGGATGCGGAAGGCGGAGGACAGGGTGTTGTGGCGCAGCCTGGGAGAGGCCTATGTCCAGCAGTGGACTGCGATAGGCTGAGTTGATTGAACAGGATTCAACTGATTCACGGCGTCTCGCTAGCGATGTCAAAATGTCAGTGAAAATCTCTTCCTCAGGTTCATTTAGGTTTAACAGGTTTTGACATCGTCAGCGTTACAACGGCTGTCAAAATCTGTGTTTTTCCTGCTTTTTCGTAATAGATGCATGGTTTTTTAGAAAACCAAACAAAAATTTGAATTTCACAGGATACCTAGTTGATTCTGACGAAGTTTGACAGATCTCCTCGTGACGAATATACAGTGCTACAAGGGTCTTTTGGCACTCGTATATTGACGCTCATTTATATTTTTATCGGAGTATTTAGTATTTCTTATCTATTTACTCGCAATAAATAACTATGTTTAGTAGTTATCCGGTCATCCGGGTCATCGGACATACTTACATGACTGTGGATATGATGAACCTCTCCTTTTCTATTGTTTGTCAGCTGCCGAGAATATCATGAAAATAAAAAAAATGCAGCAACAGACTTAAAACTGCTTGAATCAAATGCGATTTATCAATGTCGACGCGTTGCCCCATTTCATTAGCTAACAGTAAGCTTTTTACCTTGTCGTAACTATTAACCAATAAATACACAGATGGAGCTGCGAGCTCGAGCGCTGTTACAAGTGGGTTCTTTGCTTTAATCACAATAGCAAAATAGTCAGCTGCGCTTAGAGTTGCGTTGTTGCGTATTTTACGAAAACGAAGAACACGCCCCCATCCATTGCTGTATTTGAATCTGTTTAATTATTACAATTATTTGTAGAACTAACAATCTGGAGACATTTTTCTTAAAGTTTCATAATTCCTTTTTAATTACCATAAAAAAAATTGTGTTTGTGTTTGAGTACAAATAGAATGCTTCTATTCTAACTTTGTGGCGTCTGAAGTAGACATAATTTGCCTAGCCGGTGTATTTCACAAGCCAAATAATGAATGACAATGGTTGTATACACCTGAATAATTTTAAGGCTGCAAAGGGTACAAACCCTTATAAAATCGTGCATGCATTTTTTGTGTCATGCACGTCTTTCGAAGCAAGGAGATACAAGGTAAGTTTTCACGTAACATAGCTACAACGAAGTACTTTGTGCGTTTATGACGTTTTTACGCGACGCAAATAGTTGTACATTGATTTTTATCACATCGTCTGGCATTACCTAGGGATTACGGTAGTATTTTCTTTTGTTGAAATGGAGAAACTTGGATTTTTCTCTGGCCGATATCAATTCGTGATCAGCTGATTAGTGATCTTTGACCTCATAACAGCTGTTTGGTAGCATTGTCGTCGTCGCGTGATTCAATCACAGCTATGATTGGTACAATAAGTTTGCAGTCAATTAATAACAATCAAATACTTGGAAATGATTAAAATGCTCTACATTTATCCTTGTGTTTCAAGATCCTATCTACGATTATTTAGGAACACAAAGGATATGTTATCGAGAAAATCTTGTAATCTTGAATCTATTTTTATAGACCTCAAGTCTTCTCTCCTATAAATCCTACTGAACAGAAATGATTTGCTATCATTTATATAACAAACTTTGACTGGACTGCTACACATATATCTATTAGTTGGCTACTTTCTAAATACACATGATTTATTTTATTACCAAAAGGAGTGTTTAACTTTAAAATTACAAATAAATTATAATTGTATTGTATAATTTGTTGTTTAAGGATTCAGGGATAAAGGGAGATTGATCAAATATCATCTCACTGGTATTTGGGTACTGTTTGTATGTCTCACAGTAGTTTTTTAAGTAATGATTATGAAAAACACAAATTAATTGCTTCTTACCTAGTAGCAAACTGCTAAAAAAATCACATATAAAATATAAATATATATATTTCATATGATTTATTCATATAAAAGTTGAATATTCTGGCAGGTTTATTAAAAACATACTTATAGACTGCTAATAACATAACAATATAAAAAAAAACTCATTCTAAAATTAAGAGATTTTTTGTCATAAAATGTCTATTCAGGGACTGTAGGGCAGAAGATTATTAGGGGCATATTTTTTTTATTTAAAATAAAAAAGTAATAATGTTATTCAAATAAAGTTATAAATATGTACATTACATTAGAAATTCCACCTTCAATCTTCAACAGGTTATTTGCCAATCTTAGTGAACAATGACTTCAAGTTAACCTCTTTTTATTGACCTCCATCAAATGTTGAAGTGTTTGTAATACTAATATTTTAAGTTCTGAAAACACTGTATTTTAGGTGAAAAACCCACAATGCCTACATATATTTCAGGCAACATCATGCCTGTGCTTCACCTGTGGGCAGCCCGGCCCTCGCATGCACTCATGCCTGCATTGCATTTATTTTGCATGCTATTCGGGCCACATTCAAGACCATTCAAAGACCAAAAAGCACTTCCTGTATGTGGACCTTAGTTATGGCAACATCTATTGTGCTCAGTGCCAAGATTACATATATGATCGAGAACTTACTGAGATTGGTGTGACTCACAGACTTAAAGAAGCTAAGTATGTACCCTTATCTTTTTATTGTTTATAGGGTTTATATATTAGGAAAAACATTATGTATTATATTTATAACTCAATATGTTGTATGTTATTCAGGCTTATTCAGACATGAAACAAAAGTTCAAATCAAGATTTAAAACATACCCATTACAATTGTGAAATTATGATAACATTTTTTGAGAATGCTTGACTTATTGCATTTGCTACTGCTCTACCAGATCGCTTGGCATCAGCGTGCCATTCATGCCATGGCTGCCGAATAGCAACGAAGCCATGGCGCTGCGGCGCCTGCGCAAGAGACGCCTTATCAGCCCTCACACCACCATCGGACTGCGAGGACTGCAGAATCTGGGCTCCACTTGCTTCATGAACTGTATTGTGCAAGTCAGTACAAGATACTTTACTACACAGTGGACCCCGGTAATCCGGCAAATGTTTTGCAGGCCAGTGTCGAACTATCGAATTAGTCGGATTATAGAGTACTGCCTAAGACCCCATATAGTCCGGAATTTTTAACCGACTTCCAAAAAGGAGGAGGTTATATGTTCGGCTGTGTTTTTTTTTTTTTTTATGTATGTTCACCGATTACTCCGTCAACTGTGGACGGATTTTGAAAATTCTTTTTTTGTATGGAAGGGTATGCTCCCGAGGTGGTCCCATTGCCACCAAATCAGAATCCCATGGAAATCGAGGGAAATCCTCAAATTTTATAGGCATACCTATAGCGATTTCAGTATTTTTATAGTAACTCGTGCATTTGCACTCGAAAAGCACCATTTGGTGAAGTATAACTGATGATGAAGACCACAGATGGCCACCGGAACTACTTAATAGTAAGTATTTCACCGTTGCGATTCGATTAGGCACGTTAATATGGTTGCTAAGCAATTTATGCTCATCAAAATGCATATGGTGAAGTCACCATCAGTTCTCCTGGTTCTTACCAGGAGAACTCCTCAACAATTAACGCCCCTGCATCGGGAAAAGCAATATTTTGTAAAAGGTGATGAGCATTTGACATTAGGCTATTGTAAATTGGATAAATTACAAACTGACCCACTAAAAAGTGAAAAATAAACCTTTTTATAAAAAAAAAACAACCGACTTCCAAAAAAAACCCTACAAAGTGAAAAATAACTTTAATTTCGGAAGTCGGTGGCAAAAAACTTAAATACAGATCCAAAGCCACCGACCCCGGTAATCCGGCAAACGTTTTGCAGGCCAGTGTGGAACTATCGAATTGGTCGGATTATAGAGTACTGCCTAAGACCCCCTATAGAGTCCGGAATTTTTTAAAAAAAGAGTACCTTTTTTTCCGACAAATTACAGATCCAATGATAAGATTCTATATGTTATAGGTACTCTGAAGTACAAATCATACTTCATTATGTATGTCAAATTTAGTAAATTAAATAACACAATAGAGAGAACAATAATAATAGATATGTCGGATTACAGGGAGTGCTGGATTAGACAGGGGCCGAATTACCGGGGGTTCACTGTATATGATTTTTAAAATAGCCTCCAAGAGTGGCGATATTGAAATGTAGGTAGAGTATGTACCTACGTTTGTCGCAATCCTGGCTGGCTGGAATAATATGACTACAGAACTATGGTATAGGTCCAGGGTCGTACGCCATAGGACCTATGGATACTGAGATAGGATTCGGCTGCGCATCGGTATCTGTAAATCACATTCGGCAGTTGTGAAAAACTATACTAGAAAGTATTTTTAAGTTTTAAGTTAGAGTTTTGTTTTGTTGTCACAAAAAGTAGTTTTATACATAGAAATCCATTTAAATTCAGCATCAACTAGTTTCGACGCCAGTCCTAGGACTGGCGTAAAATGCGTGGTCGTTATCGAGCGATGTAGTGAGCTATTATCTCCACTTAGATTATAACAAGTATATAATCCAAGAATCTCCACTTGCCACTCACAAGGCCAGGGATTAAGATTTCCTCTTCCAGAAACTAAATTGCACATTTTACAGTTCTCCTTATTTAGTTTTTGTATTGATCTTATTGGTTGAATGACTATCTGATGGGCTCTGTACAATCTTTACGATGCTTTAACATCTTGTTTGACCCATTTAATTAGCACTACCTACATGGCTTTTAGAGGCAGTGCAGTGTGTAGGTACCTAAGAAAGAGGTAGGTGAAGCCGTTGGGCAGCCTTTGGAGTCTCAATAAGAACAGTCACCGAGATCAGTCAGCTAGAAGCGTGATTTTGCGTCGTAAATGATAATGCCTCAATTACTTAATACAATGACACAGGAAAATGTAATATTTTGTGCGTTTGCCTCCTATAAATATATTGACAACACCCAACTAAAATATTACCTACGCAATAGTCTCCTTATCGCATTCCTACTCTTTTTTAAAATTAACAAAAATCTGTAATATTATCTACTGAACATTTGCTGATACTCATCATGCAAAACATGTCAATAATTGGTGAAGGGCCTGTGAAAGAATATCTAGTTTAACTAGGTACACAAGAGCTATATCTTGTGTCTCACCACTCTCAACGAACTCACCGCAAGGCCATCTGACACACTTGTGCCCTAGTCCTAGTACACGTCTATAAGCTATTGCGAAACCTATTGTACTTAATATCGTAACGATGTAGGTTTTTATTTATTGCATTACAAAATCCGAAAAATAATTAGGTATATTCTAGAGTCGCTACGCTTTTGAGCGATCTAGAAAAGGTATTTGACAAAAGGAATTTGATTTTTCAGACATTGATCCACACTCCGCTACTGCGCGACTATTTCCTGGGAGAGAAGCACAAATGCAAAGCACAAGGGTCGGGAAAATGCCTCGTTTGTGAGGTTTCCAAACTCTTTCAGGTAAGTTTGGGTGAAATAAATTCATAATACACGTGCGGGTTTCGTGGAAATTGGTTTACGTTCCGCTATTTTGAAACCACCCCTTTCTGTGAACTTTCCGCGTTTAATACAGCTGCGCATCCAAATGGTGGATTTGTTTATAGCCACACCCACCGGGGAATCAATAACAAGCTTTACTTTTAATGATACTTTTTCATGGGCGATAATGAGTTTTTGTTTATTTATTTAATTTTTTTCTCTAGGAGTTCTATTCCGGTGCAAAGACACCTCTAACCCTGCATCGCCTCTTGCATCTGATATGGACGCATGCACGTCATCTAGCCGGCTATGAACAGCAAGATGCCCATGAATTTTTCATCGCAACCCTTGACGTGCTGCATAGGTAGGTCTATAACAAGCATGCTGTCATTGTTAAGTTTATTATCATATTCCATCTTTATATTTTTTTAGGGATGAACTTATTTTTCGACTTTGTTTTTTTATTTCCAGACACTGCATGAACGGTGTGGATGAAAATGGAGAGAAGAAGGAAAACGGTCGCTGCAACTGCATCATCGACCAAATATTTACTGGCGGTCTTCAGAGTGACGTGGTGTGCACTTCATGCCACGGAGTGTCCACCACCATCGACCCGTTCTGGGACATAAGCCTCGACGTGGCCGGGCCGGGCTCGCTTTCGGCCTGCCTCGAGCGCTTCACACGGGCTGAGCATCTTGGATCCGCCGCTAAGATCAAGTGTTCAAACTGCCGAGCTTACCGCGAGTCCACCAAACAGCTGACGCTGGAAACATTGCCCATTGTGGCCAGTTTCCACCTGAAGCGTTTCGAACACTCTTCGCAGATCGATAGGAAGATCAATGCCTTCGTGTCGTTCCCTGCTGAGATAGACATGACTCCATTCATGTCTTCCCACCGCCGGGCGGTGGACGTTGGTGCTGACAACAACAACGCTCCGGAGGGCGTTTGCGAAGACAACCGCTACTCGCTGTTCGCCGTGGTGAACCACGTGGGCTCGTTGGACGCCGGCCACTACACCGCCTACGTGCGCCAGATGAAGGGCAGCTGGTTCAAATGTGATGACCACATGATCACTCGAGCTTCGCTGCGTGAGGTTTTGGATAGCGAAGGGTAAGTTCACAAAATAACAAATAGAATGCATTAGAATATTTAAAAAAAAGCTTGGGAACTGCCCTGGGTAGTCAACAGCAAAGTTTATACAGGAATTGCGAGCAGTTTTTTTTTTTTAACCTTTTAATTATATTTCCCAGTTTTAAACTAAATCTCTTTTCATTTTCAGGTATTTGCTTTTCTATCACAAGACTGTTCTGGAGTATGACTGCGATGCTTCTTAAAGCGATGCAAGTAAAACCTTTTTACAAAATATTCAGTCATTACTTTGTATCTGATGATTTGCATCAGATACAAAGTAATGACTGAATATTTTATGAATAGCATCACATCTTTTAGATTTTCCTGTATGTATTTATGTATACAAAAAGGATAAGGTTTTGTTTTGAAACAAAATAAAATATAAGTCATCTCCCCTCGTGATATTAGTGTAGATGTCTCAATGATCATCATGTTCGATGTTTTCTTCGGAATCATTCACGAATTTGTTAGTTTTAAGCTTTAATGTAATCCTAACTAATATTATAAATGCGAAAGTGAGTTTGTTTGTTTGTTACGCATTCACGCTAAAACGGCTGAACGGATTTGGATGAAAATTTTCACATGGGTAGACCATGACCTGGATTAGGATACTTTTTATCCCGGTATTCCCACGGGATCGAGCCTGTGAAACCGCGGGGCGGAGCTAATATTAACATAAAACACTGTCAATAGTAATATACGCAAAATCGTTGAAAACATTATTATTATCATCTACATAAAACTTTGGAAGACCTCGATTTTAATGATGTTAATGTGTGCTTTATTGAGCTACAAACAGGCTATTTATTATTACTTCACTCGCTGCCAGCTGCACGTAAGTCCATTTAACTTAATTCCCTATTGAAAAGTAATGCTGTCACTTTCTGATACGTTTCGTTAGATAAAGACAGCATTACTTTTTATGGGGAATTAAATTTAATGGACTTACGTGCAACTGGCGGTCGGCAAGTTTGACTTTAGTTTTGGACTCTTCATATTGAAAGTTAACGTGTCGACCTACAAATTTCTATTTGACCCTATAACATGATGTGTTTGATTGTATTGGGTGTTAGTATTTATCAAGTATGTTCTAAGTACTATTCGTCACAATACAAACGAGAAATCGTTTAGGCGCTTATCCATTTAAACTTAAATATTATTCTTTAAAAAATACTGTTATCAATTGTATAAGGAAAATATTACTATGACTATGAATTAAAACTATAAACGCTGTTTGCGTATCATTCCTAGTAAAAGATAATTTTGTGTTTGTGTGTGTGTATGAAATCATTTAAAATATTATTCCGATGGTGCACGGAACAAACATTTCAATCTACCTCGCTGTTTATCTCCTATTTGCATTTCATTTGAGCTCGCTAAGAAATGTTTGGAAATAGAAATTACGATGTGTTTATATTACTTGTATTTTTTGTAAGGCTAAATATGCATGAGCGTAACCTATTCGAGAGATATGAACTTATGAATGCAGTAATAATACCACCGAACTATCGCCCCCCACTGGTAATATTAACTTCGAAGACGTGTTGTCTATTTTATAACACGTAAAATTAAATTTAATGTTATTTTTAAAAAAACTTTATGTTAATAATTTTAACACATGTAGTAACATGTGTGCGGAGTGTTTTATTTTTCGCTCATGTGTATTCTTAGGTCAAATAAAGTAGTTCGTAACCTATGACTGAACTGACATTAGCTTAATGTGATATTTAATATTTATGACTTGTATTAAATGTAGTTGTATGGATTTACATTTCTGAAAGTAGGTATAATTTTGTTTGTTTTAATCTATTGCTTAGGAACGTAGAAGAGTAGTAGCAAATGATGAAAAACCACAGATTTAGAGTAGGCTAGATACCGCATGTTCATTAGATAGTATGAAAACCGAGCGTGTCATCTTTATTATACCTACGATGACGTCATCCCAGCCATTTAGTGATGTGCTTAACGTAAACAGAATTATTTCAATCGCTAAGCGAAGCGCGTCTGTGAGCTAATATACTTCGTCAGAAGTGAACGCGTTGACATTTTTTCATTTGACATGCAATAGGAAGTCGCAATAATGCCCGAAGTTTGCGCGGCACGCTTGGTCGACGGCTTGTGGTATCTAGCCTACTCTAAATCTGTGTGAAATACCTTCATAATGTGTCTCAGATTTGTAGTAACACTACAGGGTAAAATTAAACTAGCTAGCGAAACTCCACAGACTTGATGGAAAAAATGATAAAACAAAAATAAATTGATTTGATGTGATTTTTTGGTCATCATCTGCCGGTACTGTAGTCACTTTAAAAATCAGTTAAAAAAATCCTTTTTTTTGTTAATACTTCACAGAAGTGTTGGGTTTCGATAACTAAACACAATAAAATTAAAATAAACAGATTGTCTCAATTCATACTTCCAGTAACAGCACTACCAGCCAAAAAAAAAAACAATCATCAAAACTTTCATTTTTATTTTTTCGTGTTCAGATATTGATACCCAACACATGTCATCTGCGGAGTTTTGCTAGCTAATTTAATTTGAACCTATATATTTTAACCACAAAAAAAGTAAAGTATTGTCTCTTAACATTTTTTCCCTCATATAACCTCTTATCCAGTAAAGGGTTATAATAATTAAGATATTGAATGAACCCTGAGTATTTTCATCATTTGCTAGTATCACAAAACAGTTTTATTTGCATTTAATATTAATTTAGGATATGGATCCGAGCCTAAACAAGTATCTGAAATATTAGTCCATAATTATTATGGTAATGATGTGATAGACAAAATGTCACTTATATAATTTTTTACTTGTAATTCAATTGAATATGTATTTCATACCATTCGATCAAAAAATATACCTAGGTTTAGCCGTCATTTATAACCGCTAAATATTGGCAAAAATACAGGTATGCTTAAATCAAAATTATGAAACTTGTTTATACTATTAATATGATAGATGTGTGATTGAGGGATTTCTGAACATAGTAATTATATTTTGTCTTTCGTCTTAAATGTCTAATTATTTAAAATAAATAACTTAATTATTGCAAATTGATATGTTTATTCATAGTCGATGTAACTGTAATCGGTGATCAATTTGATGTACGAACAAAGATGTATGAACAAATAAATCAATCGATGTTGATGTAACTAATCAGTTTCTAAACACTTATTTGATACCACATGGTACCTACCGACCTCCTAAATTTAAATAATTGGTGTCTAATGCATATTAAAGCAAAAATGCTCCTAATGTATGTTCAAGTAATTATCTTTACTGTAACATCTATACGGCGTTGTACACATAATGTATGAACTACCTCTCTATTATCTGTACAATAAATAAAAAAGAAATGCAAGAAAGTTTGTATTTGCTTTTCAAGATTATTTGTCCGTTTCCCAACCGATTTTCAGGACTGAAGTAATAAAACTTGGTTCTTTTTTTTAAAATTATAATGTTTGTATGTTACAGAACTTTCCTGAGTACATGTTTATCATCTTCTTTTAATTTATAATAAAAAATAAATGCTGTTCGTTGGTAAACGCATTACTTGAGAACGGCTGCACCGATTGGGCAAATATTTGTTTTAAAATGTTCGTAATAGTCCGAATCAGATTGTTACGGAAACAAAAATTTTAAAAGTGGCTGGGAAAATTCGGAAAAACTGAAAGTATTTGGACAGGACAACGTTTGTCGGGTCAGCTAGTCTGGAATATTCTATACCAACCGGCGACCTCCAGTAACTGGCGGAACTACAGTTATATGAGGTTGAAACTTTTCCTTTAGCAAGACATATCTAATAGATTGTGCTGTGGCCTCGCCCCCGTCTTCCAGCATCTCGAACAAACCGGATTCCGTAAAGGCTTTAGCACATACATACGCTGCGGCAGGTTATACAAAAGACCGAAGAATATACTTGCCACTCTGCTTAGCATTTGTGGAGTACGAGAAAACCTTCGATTCGGTCGAAACCTGGGCTGTACAGCAGTCTCTTCAACGGTGCCAGATTAACTATCGGTACATCGAAGTGCTTAAGTGTATGTACGAAAACGCTACTATGTCGGTCCGACTGCAGGACCAGAACCATATCCTTCTGCAGCAAGGTGTGAGAAATTCCGAAACTACACTGTTGCGTAATTCTGGACTGGAAAGGGGTAGGCATCAACATCAATTGCGAGTACATGACTCACCTTCTGTTTGCCGACGATATAGTAGTCATGGCTGAGACTATGAAGGACCTCAGTACGATGCTCGGTGACATACGTAGAGCTTCCGAAAGAGTGAGTCTTAAAATGAACATGAACAAAACTTAATATGTCAAATGCCCATGTGACACTACTCTCATGAAGATCGGAGACTACTGCGATAATGTTTACCTAAGACAAACTTGTCCAGTTAGGCAGGTCCAACTTCGAGAAAGATGTTAAGTCGAATCCGACAAGGCTGGACAGTGTTTAGGAAGAATAGAATAGAATAGAATAGAATACTCTTTATTATGTACACCATAAAAGTTACAGATATAAATGTTGAAATTTTACACAGGGTGACACAATGGGCGGTCTTATCGCTAAAAGCGATCTTTTACAGACAACCTTTGGATGGATTAAAAAGAGAAGGAGAGACAGTACTGCAGGTAGTCAGTGGTGAACTATTTACATGTACAATAAATACATACATACACTAAGCATAACTTATCCATAATATATATATACAATAATAAACATGAAACAAGATCAAGGAACTGTATTCTGTAATGATGCTGTCTAAGAACAGAGAAAGTGTTTTTTTACCAGAATTTTAAAAGTGGACAAAGATTGAGCACGCCTTATCGACACGGGCAAGGCATTCCATAACCGTACTGCTTGAACTGTAAAAGACTTGTCATAAAAACTGGTGGAATGCATCGGCATCTCTAGTCTCAAGTTTTCCGATGACCTCAGATATCTATTATGTGTGTCATGAAGGAACTTGAAACGTTCTTTAAGATAAGAGGGGGTTTTAGGATTGAACAGAATACTGTAGAGCTGAAATAAGATATGAGAATTCCGGCGAAGACGTATTGGTAGCCACTTGAGCTTTGTACGAAATTCGGAAATGTGATCATATTTGCGCAAGCCAAATATAAATCTTATACAAAAGTTTTGAAGTCGCTCAAGTTTATCTAATTGTGCCTCAGTGAGATCGAGATAACTGACATCAGCGTAGTCAAGGATGGGTAGTAAAAGGGATTGTGCAAGCGCAGTTTTAGTTGCAGTTGGAAGAAAATTCCTTAATCGTCTCAGGGACTTCCCGGATGCAAAAATTTTGCGACTTACGTCCTGTAGCTGGGGACCCCAAGAAAGATGTTTATCTATCCAAACTCCAAGGTTCTTAACCTTTTCGCTTACTGGAATAGGAATTCCGTTAAATTGAACTTGGGGAAGTTGCGACCAGTTTATCTTGGGGGTCAGCCTTGAGCTGCCAACAACAATGACCTGAGTCTTCGATGGATTGACCTGCAACCCATGTGCCTCACTCCACTCGCAGATTGAACCCAAATCCTTGTTAATGGTATTAATTGCATCAGCCAAATCCGCAAGGGCAGCTTGTTTATATATTTGTAAATCATCTGCATAAAGGTGGTAGGAAGAAATAAGGTTTTTGGAAATATAGTTTATAAATATTGCGAAGAGTAAAGGAGATAAAACGCCACCCTGAGGAACACCGGCAGAAGTATAACACCAAGAAGAGCAACACTCTTCTATGCATATACGTTGCCGGCGGCCATACAGGTAACTACGAAACCAGTCAATCGCCGTTGGAGATATGTTAAGCAAGCGAAGCATGCCAAGAAGGATATCGAAATCGACAGTATTAAATGCATTACTAAAATCCAGTAAGCAAAGAACCGTCAGATTTCCTCCTTCCATGCCTAACCGTATGTCATCAGTGACGTTAACTAAGGCTGTAGCAGTGCTGTGACCAGGACGAAAACCTGATTGGAAAGGATTCAGCAGACTATTCTTACAAAGAAAAGTACTAAGCTGATTGTGGACAAGGCGTTCTAAGACTTTGGAGAGGAAAGGCAAGATGGAGATAGGACGGTATTCGGAAAAGGAAGTAGGATTAGATTTTTTGGGTAAAGGAGTGATTTTTGCCTCTTTCCACATCGATGGAAAAACACCATAGGATATAGAATAGTTTAGGATATAACATAGGATAGGAAGGATTTCGTCGAGGACAGGGAGTATCATTTTCCGACTTAAACAATCACTACCAACTGCGTTCGACGTGATTGATACTACGCTTTTCTTAACATCACAATCAGAGAATTGACTAAACACAAATGGAGGATGGTCCGGAGTTGGAAGGTTTGAAATATAGTTTATTGTAGCTGTTTTCATGGTCCCATTACAGTGGGACGAAGATGAGAAGTGTTGATTCAGTAGATCAATATCTAGGTTTTTAGGAATTGATTCTTGGCGTGACTTTCCAACTCCCAGGGACTTAAGAAATTTCCAGACTTTAGCTGGATCTCCGTTTTCAACTGAGGTGTGGATATGACGGCGTTGGGCATCTCTACACACCCTATTGCAGCGATTTCGAGCATCCACAAGGATCTCCCGGTTCGATGGTGAGGGCCGACACTTAAATTTAGTCTTGGTTACAGCCTTCCTGTGCATGATGCTTCTTATATCGTCTGTAAGCCATGGTGCCGGAAGGTGTTTAATTTTTACAGCACGAATAGGAGCGTGGACATCGTACAGCTGCACAAGGTTGTCTGTCAGCAGGTTGACTTTATCATCAATCGACTCGACACTGACTAGAGGAGACCAGTCAATGCTGTTAACATCTCTTCGGAGGTCATCTGTCTTCATGCCACCAAAATTACGCTGCAGGAGGATTTTAGGTTTAGCCTTAGGTGGGCGAATTTTGTAGGAGAGGAATAATAGGTCATGGTAAGAAAACATGTCAGCTGGGCATTGACCATGCTTGCTGACATGTTGAGGAGACGAAACAATGAGAAGGTCCAAAAGTGAGGGATTACAGTTTGGAAAATGGTGCGTGGCACTTAAAGGGAGAATTGATAAATTCGACGACTGAACTATTGATTGAAGAGAAGAAGACCGGGAATCGATTTTCAATAAACAAGTATTGAAATCCCCCATGATGATTGTGTGACTGTAAGAGGGTGTTAGGTTTTCGAGGATCTTTTCAAAAGAGGAAAAGAAATTTATACGTGACGAAGGGCTGTAATAAACACCTAGAAGGACTTTCACGTGATTCAGGTTTACTTCCAAAAAGAGATGCTCGCCCGCGTTCTGCGGTGGAGGTTGTGCAGACATATCGACAATTGAGAAAGGAATATGTGGACGAAGGTATATGGCAACACCGCCACCACCGCCACGCGCGCGGTCATTTCTTACTAGTTGAAAGCCTGGCAAGGAATACGAAGTTGAAGGGAGACATGGCTTTAGCCATGACTCTGAGACAAGGATAGCATGGATGTTCTTACAGTCAAGGTTAGCTAGCATGTCAGAGTAATGTGCCGGAATACTTTGGGCATTTATATGGACTACATTAAAATTCTTAGGTACATCAGAAAACTGAGATTCAAGCGTATCAGCAAGGGACGGAAAACTTATAAAGCTGTCATTACTACAAACCGAAAAAAAGCTTTCAGTGTCGCTGTCGTCATTGCTGTCTAACATCGACAATATTTAAATATTATAAATAAACTTAAATAAACTAATTGATCGTAAATATAAAAGAGCAAATTATCTAAATCCACCCGCCAGTTGAGTGTTTACAATCTTTAAAAGCCAAAACAAAACTATAGTTTAAAAATTTCATCGTCCGGGTAACAGATAGATACCATATAAATTATATGCTTTAGGAAAATAAATAAGAAAATACGTAAAGTAACAAGCAAAAATAAGCAAGTTATCCATACCGGAAATAACATAGGCAACATAAATAATGTATACTGGGCGCACTGTCTACTGGTTCCTGAACGAAAGCTTTGAAAATAAAATAATAATTATGACATGGGATAACAGTAATGAGTTGACAGCTGACAGCAAAATAGAAAATAAATAGTGAAAAACATTGTTAAATGATGGAGGTTATTGAAATTGTGATAGGGTATAGAAATAGAATAATAGTAAAATTCAGAGAAGTTATAAACAAACTGCTGCCCGGACGGGTGATACTACCTAAAAAAGTGCACGGAATCACTTCTTCTTTGTAGCAGCACGTCGGGCCTTCTTCGGTGCCGGTGATGGAGACGGCGTTGACGACGATGCTGATGCGATGGGAGACATGGCCTTTTCAGTGACCTGCTCGATTTTACTTAGGTCATCTAATGAACTAATTCGATGCCGCGAGCCATCCGAGCGGAGAACATAAATAAGGCCCTGTTTAGTCCAGCAATTGGTTTCGCCAAGCCTCTCACGTGCAGACATGAAGAGCTGGTGCCGCGATCTCGTCAGGAACTCTGATACCGTAATACCAGTGCCCTTCAACTTTGTCTTGGTAAACCAGACAGTATCCCTGGCACCAACATCCCGCAGCTTGCAGAGAATGGGCCTGGGCTTGCTAGCACCTGTTTGTCTGCCCATCCGGTGGCACCGCCTGATATCCGCAACTGTGAATTCGGTCAGCTTCAGATGACATCGGACAACCTCTGCCACTACCTGCGCTGTATCTTCCTTCGCCTGCTCGGTGACACCATGTAGCAATACCATCTTCCTGCGCCCACGCATCTCCAGGTTGTCGAGCCCCTGTGCCAATGCCTCCAACTGCTGCTGAAGACAGCCCAACGCATCTAATATAAACTTCTTGAACGAAGTGAAGTCTGCTACCAAACTGTCTGTCGCGCTACATGAAGTTCCTGAAGGATTCTTCTGCAGTTCTGCCTCAAAGTTTGACATCCGGTTTTGAAACAGAGCCATCATTTCGGACAATGAGACCTTCAGTGCTTCCATAGTTATAATATGTGATGTTTTGATTCCAGTGGAAGTAAGTTTTTGGAGATAACACTATACTGGTGGGTGCCTTATGTTAGCATGTATATGCATACATTAAATAGTTTGATTAAAGCTTTTTGTAATTAAAATAAATGTTCTAATGAGAGCAAGAAATTTTTTCACCTTTAGTTACAGCTACCCACGTGGAAGCTACGCCATATCTTCTAATCTCACATACCGGAGTGTCTCAGGATGAAAGTCTCTGACCAGTGCGTATTGCCAGTGATGACCTATGGCACTGAAACGAGGTCGCTCACAATGGGCCTCATTAGAATAAAGTCACCCAAAGGGCAATTGAGGGTTATGCAGGGAGTTTCCCTACGTGATCGAATCAGAAATCAAGAGATCCGCAAGACAACTAAGGTAACCAACATAGCCCGAAGAATTGCAAAACTTAAGTGGCAGTAGGCAGGGCACATTGTCCGACAGGCTCTGGAGTGGCGAGCACGTACCGGAAGACGTAGCGTTGGAACGCCTCCCGCAAGGTGGACCGATGACCTTGTGAAGACCGCAGAAATCCGCTGGATGCGGGAAAACAGAACCAGTCGAAGTGGCGGTGCTTGGGGCTGGCCTATGTCCAGCAGTGGGACGTCTTTCGGCTGAAATGAGTATGTTGAAACTTTATCCTAAATATAAAACTGAGATATTTTTTAGGTGTTACATCTTACAGTAAACCGCACGTCCATCATAATAATTTGACATTGACAGTGCCTTTACCTTTAGGTCGTAGCTCTCACGCCGGTAGCACATCTCCGCCGCGAAACTGCGGTAGTTCAATTCAACTGGTTCGTCATGTTCCGCTAGTCGCATCCGATTCCAGTAGCGAAACAGTCAGCGTCAGAATCGCCGCAACAGTCGTATGAAGCTTTGAAATAGTGCCTAAAAATTAGTTATCAATTGCTTATATTTGCTTACCGGTGTGAGAGAATTGCTTATTTCATAAGTTAAAAGAATTAAAACATTTAAGATTGACCGACCATTCTGATGTCAGAATTGCGGGTCAATCTCTGTAGAGAAGTAATTAGGTGGAATTACTGGAATTTTCAAGGGCTAAAAATTGCTTATTAATAATATGTTGCTTATAACGCATACTCCTATAATGTAGATATTTATCTATATAATGATGTATGAATATTATAAACTTACTAGGCAGACTTCACACAAACTCCTTCAAGTTAAGTCTCAATTAAGAAGACTTTATTTATAACAATTGGTCCTTAATTAAAATATACAAGCTAACTCTAAAATATGTATAGAGTGGTAGTGAGAGAGAGAGCGCTGGTCGGATGGCACGGCACGCCAGTAATTAATGACATCATCCGTCGGGCTCTTGTCACCGCGCTGTTGTAGAACCCAATGGCTTGGCGCGCGACGATGGGAAGAGGCCAGACGGAATGTCCATAATGTCATGGAAATTGGGTAGGCCTTTGGTGTGGGACGCAACCAGTGTCGACACCCTCGTGCCATCCCATCTTCCTGGCACGGTGGGTTGTGCTGGGGCGGCTGCTGCAGGAGCAAAAAACCTCAAATGGCACAAATATAATAACCTTATTGGGAGCTATATGTTTGAGCCGTTTGGGGTTGAAACACTAGGGCCTTTGGGTCCGAGTGCTCATCAAGTATATCGGGACATCACCAAGCGGTTGGTCGACTCTTCACGTGACCAGAGGGCTGGCCTATTTTTAGCCCAAAGAATCAGTATTGCCATCCAACGTGGCAATGCTGCCAGCCTTTTGGGCACTTTTCCCATTGACAGCGATGCGGACGAATTTTTTGATGCTCAATGAGCACTTCCCCCCCTTTTAATTATTTTATTATATACCTACTTGTACATACTATTAAGTAGACTAGATCATTTTACTGTAATCCAAGTTTAATCTATCTATAATCTATAATAAAAGAAAGTTACTATTTTAAATACGTACTGGTAAGTACGTACTAATTATTTTAAGTATTTAATAAATATAGATTGTGTTATTACATGCACGGTATCTAGGTATACTTACGTAGGTTTTGTCAAAAAACTTAAGTCAAGACACGTTCAAACTTAGATCAAGTGGATCTATGTTATAATTCACACGAAATAATTATGTATCTTCATATCACAGGGCTGCGCCACAACACCCTGTCCTCCGCTTTCCGCATCCAGTCTGTTCCAGGCCACCTTTTTAAGGGTGTTGTGGCGCAGCCTGGGAGAGGCCTATGTCCAGCAGTGGACTGCTATAGGCTGAGTTGATTGATATCACAGGGCTCATTATAAGTTCTACTCAGTTAAAACAAACAAAAAACAAAACTAGTTAACTGACAGATTCAGATGATTTTGAATCTCATTTTTGTTTTGTCTATGGTACATGGCAGGTTATTATTACAGAGGTAAAGCGTTTGCGAAGCGTGTCGTGGTACCTACATCAAGTTCTTTTTTTATTCGTATAATAAGGTATCACAGGCCATGGGTAACGATAGGTTATTTTTTATTCTTAATATGTATCTAGGTGCACAGTTTGTATAAAAATTATAGATAATGAACCGTTTTTATTACTATTCCGACATCCATCAATGTATGTGCACGAGTTTACATCTCATAAACAGCTCAATACCACTGACAACTTAATTTGGTCGAGTTATACGCGGAGATTTAGTATGGAAAAGTAATGAAAGCCAATTTCACTTAAAATACAACACTTGGGAATCTGAATTTTTGTACACTATTACTTCTTTAGGAGCACTAAGTTTTGTATAAATTTGGGAAGAAATCACAAGAGTTTTTAATAGGGAAATCTTCAAATGAAAATTTAACACCGTGACTACCGCCACCCCACCAATGGTATGGTATATCTCGTAAACTACTGGAGTAGTAATTTTGAATTTTGGGTATCAATTTTATATCGCAGAGCACTAATTTTCTACGTAGGTATGAGGATAGCGACAAGCTCCTGAAACTTGGAATCAACATTCAAAGTCGTGGTCCTGCTGAACGAGCGCGCGAAAGTTATAGTCGTTGATTTCTCGGTAAATACAAATGTTTCAGTTCGGTTTTTGTTACGAAATGAATCACATTTAAGGGCACTAATTATTTGTATACTTAGAATAGCTGTAGTATGCCCTCTTCTGCGCTCATGGTGGTCCTGCTGAAGGGAGCGTGACTACCGCAGGACCACCTTCAAAGTCGATTTTCTCGAAAACTACTAAAGCACCAATTCTGTTGTTCGAGCACTAATTAGCACCAATTGAGCACTAATTATTTGCCAAATATGGTCCTGCGGTAGTCACGGACATATTAATAAGCAATTTTTAGCCCTTGAAAATTTCAGTAATTCCACATAGTTACTTCTCTACAGAGATTGACCAGCCATTCTGACATCAGAATGATCGGTCAATCTTAAATGTTTTAATTCTTTTAACTTATGAAATAAGCAATTCTCTCACCATGGTAAGCAAATATAAGCAATTGATAACTAATTTTTAGGCACTATTTCAAAGCTAAATAAGACTGTTGACCGGCGATTCTGACGCTGCCGCGCTGACGCGAACCATGACGCGAGCCAGTTGAATTGAACTACTGCGGTTTCGCTGTGATGGTTTCGCGATGGAGGTGTGCTACTGGCGTCATAGCTCAAGTGTTACGCAAGCCAACGGTTGACCGTTATATACTTCGTAAGAATCAATAAAATAGCCATAAGATTTGTTTAAATAAGATCTCAAGATTTCATAACAGCATTTATTACATAAAAATATCACAAATTTAACAAAAAAAATTTGCTTATTGACGACAATACATTTTTTTTTCCAATAAATAAGTATATCAACGAATACATCACCGATAATAAACTAGCAAGCATTAAGTCACTATGTAACTACACAAATAATTTATAAACTATACTTTATGATAATATTATGAAAGCTTCTAGCATCTATTCGAGCTACAAATGATTTCGCTGCCTATAAAATATTGTATCAACTTTCAGACAAAATTACACTATCACATACATCAGACTAAACATTTCCGATCCCTCATTCGAGATTTCTATTCTTTTTATTCAAATTGCTTTTGCAACAAACACCACATATTTTCAAATCCTATATATAAAGAAGACATTACATCAAACTACAATGTGATATACGATTAGTGGTGAAAAGTATAATTTCGATATTTATGTGATGAGTTTACTAAAGGAAGAGATTACTAAAATGACTAAAACTATTGTCATGAGACTAAAAAGGTGAGTTCAAAAACTGTGATGACGTAACTGTCGTATCTATTAAATGATGACTAGGTTAGTAAGCTTCCGATGGTAATGTTAGTATGACTTGGTAAGTAGCAGAGTAAGGCTGCGGAGCGGAAAACGGAGAAATATTAGCCAATAGGATTGCAAATCCCTGTCCACACGCAATCCTATTGGTTAATTCATAATTTCTTTATTGGCATAAATAATTTTAACAAAAATAGTGAGGCCCCGAGTCCTGCGCTAGGTATAGCACCCGTGTTACAGGAGCCAGTGTCATCTCCCAATTACATAGGTCGATTTTTATGCAATAATAATATTTCTCCGCTCTGCAGCCTCGCTCCGCTCCGGTGGACACGCAGCCTAACACTAAAACCTTTTCGCGGCAATTATCAACATAGATATTATAAAATGTCCATCGTTATTGTTTTTATAACATGCCCCATTCAATATTAAAATTAGCGTATTTTGCTGGCTTTTTTGGTGAGCACAATATTATCTGACAACTTTTACATTACATGAATTATGTTTTTGAATACATGGTGATTAAATAGTTGATGATTAATATAGTGAAGGGGTATATTATACAAAACAATATAATTTTCCATGTAGTTCATTTGCTTTTCATAGAGGGCGCGGCGGGCGCCTCGTCGAGTAGGTTCTCTAGCTGTTTGACATCAGTGACGGGCAGCGAGCAAGCGTAGCGACGGCACACGTATGCTGTGGGCACGTCGCCCACAGACCTAATGCGGCTCAGTACTGGAAACAATACACGATTAAACCATAAAATCATTTAAAAAGTAATAATAATATTGTGTACAACGCTATAAGTATATTGTGGTGCGTGGCCGAAATCGGAACTAACGTCGCGTTTTGTGTTTTGTTTTGTCAATACAATTTCATAAGTGTTTACCTACAACGCCCCTTCCTTGTCAATGTAGTTCAGGCGCCACAATATCCTAGTATGTATAGTCCTGGAGTACTATAAGATACCGATAGTGCGTTCACTATAACTTATCCCGTAGCAGTGAATTTTGCAATCAATTTTCAATAAGTTTCAATAACAATAAAGTTCAAAATTACGACTGACTGCAAAATTCTATTGTAATTTAAAAATTGAAGTAATAATGAACGCACAGTATACGACTCGAACCAGCGATGACGGTAGTGTTTACGCACGCTTGACTTGGGGAGTAAGCTGGTGAATGCGTGACGAGAGCGTTACGGAAGCGAACGAATGGAAGTTGAGACGGTGATATAAGTTAGTAAAGATAGAAAGAGAGAGAGTTACGTTTCGTATAAGACTGTAGGGGCAAGAGAGAGAGGTGCGAGCACACATTTTCTTTCTCTCATAGCCAGTTGCGTTTAGTTTATCTAAGACAGTGCAGGCCTATTGTTGTAAGTAAGTATAATTAGTATTACTATTTGTAAGTTTTACTTCAGTCGTGTGGTCTAAAGCACACTCGTTTTTTTTTTGTACTGGGCCATACCTTCTGGTTACGAAGATATTGAAGGTTCATTTATTTTTTCACAAGCACAAGTTTTAAATAACTTAATTTTAAATACCCCCACAACCACCCATATGCACAATGCTTTGCGTGCGTTACATTGCGCGCTGCCTTATACAGTAAGTTTTCACACCGATAATAAAAAGTAGTTTCTCAGCCATTTTTTTTTTCTGTACAGAGGGCCTAGACAAAGTAACATTCGATTAGCGATAACGCTAATAGAAAAGCCACAAAATGTATGGGGTTGATAAAAGCTATCGAAATGTCACGTGATCATAGGTCAACGAATAGAAATTAGCTAGACAATGATATCATTCGTTTCCATGAAACGAATCGACAGTGTCGAAAGATAACTTCCATAGAGATGCGTAGCCATGTGGCACTTATTGACAAGCGTTATCGCTAGTTTTCGATTCGTATGAAGGAAATAGAATCGAAAACTAGCAATAACGCTTGTCAAAAAGTGAAATAACGATAGCGATTGTAGAAATAGAATCGCTCCGAAGCGAATGCCATTTGTGTTATTGAAATTTGGACAGAACAACGTCTATCGGGTCAGCTAGTCATGAGATAAACTCACGTATGTCGGACATACCGGCGGGCGACTCGGCAGCGGGATCGGCGACGGCCAGCACGCGGCCCGGCAGCAGGCGCGAGCGCACCACGCGCACCAGCTCCAGCGTGCGCGGGTCCGAGCACCCGCCCGATATCAGTACCTGAAGGAAAGAAAAGAAAGAAGAAAATTTATTTGACAACAGTTCGAGAAACACAAAAATACAAATAAACTGAAATGTTTTAACAATAGCGTGTGCATCACAGCTGCGGCAAAAAGCCAGCTGCGCCATTCACAGGTTTTCAGGTTGACCTGGGATAGCAAGTTACTCAGAATTATTGCGATAGTGGCCAATATCGAATGTGTTGTGTTAATACATAAATATAGATAGCGGCCTTTATCTCATCAGTCAGTGAATTTCCTAGTAAACTACGGCCGGATTCCTGCCATTATGAATACAAATCCAACTAGTTTGAACATCAAAAACTATAACTCAATGCGTCATAGACTTACTGTTGCCTTACAAACTAGCCGATAATCCTCTTCAAATCCCTGTTTCATAGAATCATATAAAGGTACTTGTCAAACATGTCCATTTAAACAAATATCACCTTTAGCTAGCATAAATTAAGTTTATTTCAAAATGGCTATTGAAAAAGTAATGAAAATATTAAAGTTGCAGCGAGAAACAAACTTTATTGGAAGGCATTATAGTTATTTTTTCAAAATCACATACATTTTGAACGCAGCGCAGTTTAAATTGAGCACGTTATGACCAACGAACCTGAGTAGGAGAATCATTATAGAACATGAGCGCGGACATCATTTCGGGGAGCGAAGTGGGGGCATCGTTGAGTCTCTTAGAGAATGCCTTCAACAGTTTCATGGCCATCTCTCTCTCCTGGTCGCCGCCCTCGGGCGCTGCGCCTTTGTCTGCGTATGCCGCGAGGCGCTGCATGTTGTGGCAGGCGACGCTGTTGCCTGAAGGCTCGGCGCCATCTTGATCTGAAATAGAAATGTGGCATAAAATGTTAGTGTACAACTTCTAAATTACAGCATTTCTAAACGATATCTTTGGTGAAATCAAAAAGTTGTTTATGTTCAGCTAACTTTCGATTTAATTCTTGATATTGCTTTTAACCAAGGTCTAATCACAGTCTTGTAATAGTATATTTTGATGCAAGTGTGCACAGTGTGGCATTGTACTCAAGGCGGGATTGCAGCCCCAGCCATAGGCGAGGGCCTTAATAATAGGTTGGGAAAAAGTTTCTTCGCATTTTTTTTGAAAATTCAAAACATTTTTTAATATAGTCTATTTACATTTAACTAAAGTATGTAGGTACCATTTTGTTCGATAACTTTTTGCCATCTTGTAGGTAGGGACATGATCCCATTGCTATAGAAATTTTGGGACTTCTGATCTAAATACCGCGACAAGTGGTTTTGGCAGTCCTCTCGTGATGTTAACCTGACACTGCCTAAAGAATTCTGAAGAGACCGAAACAGGTGGAAATCTGAAGGTACAAGGTCAGGACTATACGGCGGATGCATTAACACCTCCCAGCCAAACTCTCTTAATTTTTGCTGAGTGGCTAAAGATGTGTGAGGTCTAGCGTTATCATGATGAAAAACCACACCCCTTCTGTTGATTAATTCCGGCCGCTTTCTCTCAACTTCTTGCTTTAATCTCATCAGTTGTTCGCAGTAGAGTTCAGAATCGATGGTCCTGCCTGGTGGTAACAGCTCATAATGAATAATGCCCTTCCAATCCCACCACACACACAGCATCACCTTGTTGCGAGTTAACCCGGGTTTCGCCACAGTCTGTGAAGCCTGACCGGCCTTTGACCACGACCTTTTTCGCACGTTCTTGTCGTACGTGATCCACTTTTCATCACCAGTTATCAGCTTCTTCAAAAATGGTTCGGTTTCATTACGTCGTAATAAAGAATCACAAATGAGTACACGGTTCACTAGGTTTCTTTCAGTGAGCTCGTGAGGTACCCAAATATCGAGCTTTTTTGTGTACCCAGTTTTTTTTCAAATGTGCCAAAACTGTTTTGTGGTCAATTCCCAGTTCTTCAGCTACGTCGTAACTACTGATATGCCGATATCTTGCTCCACTTTTTCAAAAATGGCATCCATTTTATCCGTAATAGGGCGACCAGAGCGACGTGCATCTTTGACATCAAAATTTCCGGATTCAAAACGCTTAAGCCAAATTTGTGCTACTCTCAGACACTGCACTAGGTCGATAAACATCGCAATTTTTTTTCGCGGCTTGCGTTGCATTTTTACCTTTTTTGTAGTAAAATTTTAAAATGTATCGAATTTCTTCATTAGATTCACTCATTTTGACAGTACGAAAAACAAATGAAAATCACATCACATTTTCCTAATTTGAATTTGGAATTATGTTCTTTCAAATTTAAACTTTCAATGATACCAAAACCAGCCAGATACAAATAGTATAGCCAGAGATTTTATTACAAGTTCATACATACTATAATGCGAAAAGACTTTTTCCCCAACCTAATATAATGGAGCTGAGAGAGCAAACAAATGCTAACGTGTACCTACCTACCTATCAAACTTATTTTTCAACTCACTTTTATTAATGTTAATTTGAGCACGTTTACATAAATAATAAATAATTTCTTGAAATATAATGTTTATTTATCATATTTTATTTATATACACAGATTTAAAAAAGATAGGCATAAAATGCCATGAAGGCTCTTAGTCTGATGAGACATCTTTGACTAGTATAATATGTAGTAATCTGTGGCGATCGCTTGGGTCGCTTGGTTTTTTACTTTGCACTGCCGCACTAAGCAAGCGTGTTAAATACACTGTACTGTGAATCGAAAAGCGGCACAATAAGAGCCACTTTTCGAGCAAGTGTGTTGAAAAAATAATTGTCTTATTTTTAGCTGAAAATAACAAGCCAGAAATTCCCAAAAAAAAATTCCATAATACAATAATACCTTCTTTAAGTCGGAGCACCACGCTAGCATCATCCATGGAACAAGTGTAATATCCACCATTGACGGTGTCCCAGAACAGTTCGTTCTGTTTCTGTTGCAAGTCACGCGCCCACTTCAGCCAGCGGTAGTCCAGAGAGGCCTCGTACAAGTCCAGCAAGCCTTTGATCAAGAACGCGTAGTCGTCTAGGAAGCCCTTAATCGGTTCAGCACTGTAAACAGTTAATAAATACTGATTTATACGAATTTCATGCTGCGAAATATTTATTATTAAAAGGTGTCATGTCACATACGTTTGGGCGATGGATCCATCTTCAGCTCTATAGCAAGAATGTAATAATATCTTGGCTGATTCATCATACAAATGTTTTTGTATGAACTCTGCTGTTTTGATCGCGTCCTCAACAAATTGCTTCTCTCCCAGCCCTTGGCCAGCCTGTGCCAAGCCAGCTATCATCAACCCATTCCAAGAGCAAAGCATTTTGGTGTCCAAATGCGGACGAGGTCGCTTCTGGCGCACATCATACAATATCTCAACACATTCGGATATGACTTGATTGAATTGCTCCATGGAAAGCTCGTATTTTTGAGCTGTGTCCTGCTTACTGCCATAAATAATCAATACATTTTGATTGGTAAGTTCGCCGTGAGGGTCACTTTCAGGAGAAATATTTCCATCCTCTTCAACACTGTAGTAGTCGCAGAAAACGTCCAAATACGACACGGAATTAATTTTCTTATCTTTCAGTAGAGATTCTAGTTCCTTGTATTCCCAAGTGCAAAACGCTCCCTCTTTCTTAAGAGCAGCTCCAAACTCTGGGTATGAGTCGGCGTCTTCAGCACTGTAAAATCCGCCAGATTCGTGTCTCAGATCTCTGTTCACGTATTTTATGATATCTCGAACAACTTCGGCGTAAAACTCATCTTTTGTCGCGAGGAAAGCGTCCGTATAAGCAACGGTCAACTGTGCCTGATCATAAAGCATCTTTTCGAAATGAGGCACATGCCAGTCATTATCGACTGAGTATCGTGCAAAACCGCTAGATATGTGATCGTGAATACCACCTTTAGCGATTTTGGTCAAAGTGTACAGGCACATATCCAAGCATTTTTTACCTTCTACATTATTTTTGTCACGAGCATAATAATGGAAAAGAAAATTAAAAATGGAAGCCTGTGGGAATTTCGGTGCTGCTCCAAATCCACCAAATTCTGGTTCATAATTAGTCACATATCTGCGAATACATTTTTCCCAGGTGGCTTCTCCAGGAACAGAATTAGAACTGTCTGAGTCTACTAACGATATTTTTTGTAGTGCTTCCATGATATTGAGACTTGCTTCCAAGAACTGTTCATGATTGGCTTTCCATTTATTGGCTAACGAAAGTAGAATTGTTTTGAACCCTGGCCTTCCCCAACGGTCCTCAGGGGGAAAGTATGTTCCGCCAGTAACAGGGCGTAAGTCTGGCGTAAGGAAGACTGACATGGGCCATCCGCCACCGCCGCTCGTCGCCAGTATGAATAACATGTAAACACGATCAATATCAGGTCTTTCTTCACGATCTACTTTGATATTGATGTAGTGTTCATTCATTATTTTCGCTACATCCTCATTTTCAAACGATTCTTTCTCCATGACATGGCACCAATGGCATGTGGAATATCCTACTGATAGGAATATAAGTTTGTTTTCCTTCTTAGCCTTGTCAATGGCTTCTTGGCACCATGGGTACCATTGCACAGGGTTGTGAGCATGTTGAAGTAAATAAGGAGATTTCTCAGAGATTAAACGATTGGTATGCTTTGGTTGTTCTGTTGGTGGAGTATCAGCATTCGGAGTTGCCATTATAATCTTATTGTCACTAAAACTCCTTGTGAGTTGTGGGACTGTTATATTATTTGGTCCAAATGTTGATAATCTGCAATAATGATAAAGGAGTATAAATATGAATAACATTTTTGTTTACATCTTTTTCAAAGGCTTTGAAGGTAAGGCATAATCTTTTTTAGTCTGCCCCTATTTTCGAGTTGCAAATGCTTTTGTACACATAGAACCACATTTCTGAGGTATTGAGGTTTTTGTTCATAGAAATTATAAATCAAAATTATGTTTTTGTCTAGGTTTGGATGTCCACGAAAATGTTTCCCGGGCCACTGCTAGTCTTTAAAATACTAATTCTTAGATTTCATAACAGGATGCATAGAAACATCTGTTATTTGCTGAAATATTTAGAAATATTTTTTAATTTAACCGGACTATCTCACAGTAATAATAACCAAAGGCCTCAGTTAGTAGTCTGGTATTTAAAAGTTAAAGTCAAATTATGTATTTCAAATAGGCACATAAACTCGGTGAAAGTCGGAGGCAATAGGTCGATATTGTTAAGAAGATGCCTCCGACTGCATGAGATTGTTTATAGTATTCATTTATATAGATCTTGTTTACATCTTTTATTAAGTTCACTTTTTACGCAGTCGGGCTTTTAGATTTTTTTGAAATTTACTTTTTTTGTTAGGATTATAAGACGGTAAATTAGGTTATTTACTCACTTATAATATAATCGGGTGATAACGCTCTCTCACTTCAAATGTTCGGGATAGTTTTTTTATTATTTCTCATTTAAATTACATTTAAATATATAATTTGTATATGTTTTTGTAATCACGTTTTAAATCAATTTATTTTGATACCCCACTCGATAGGCTTGGGAGATTTTTTTAGAAAACACATTTTTGCGCCAAAAATCCGCTATTAAAATGTTTAATTATATTAATATATACAGTGACACTCGCGCAATAAAGACAAATCTAACGACATATCTATCATCAAAATCAAAAACCCTCAACCCATAACACCAAAACACATACCCTCCTTTTTTGGCTTCGCCGCAGTCGGGTAAAAATACCAACCAGTTTGATTTTGTCTAGACTGTAGATTGTAATATGGAGTTGGACCAGCATGTTTCCAAGCATTCCTATCCTGTATATAATTTAATTTATAATATGCTTATTTTATTTAATTGCAATAATTATATCATAAGGTATTTTGTTGTAACATTTAACACAGGACCCCATAATTTTTCTATGTACTTTGATAATCTGAATAATGGTTGATTTATTTTATCTTTATTTCTATTATTAAAATGATCTTGCACACTTATCTTATTAAAAAGATGTAGATTTTTCCTTACATAAATAATATTTTCATAAATGAATTGGCAAGGTACCATCATCTGCCAGGGTTGCGAGTTTGTGCGAATGGGATATCGGGGCCCTGGCACACAGGCATCTGAAGGAACACGGGTGGGTTTTAGTCAGTAAAAGCCTGACATGCTCTGGGCAGACCGGGAGGAGTTATTTGATAATTTCCCACCCAAAAAAAAAGTACCATCATAATATTAATATTTTTAAATATTCCCCAAGAGATTCGCGGCGACGTAGATTATAAATGGCTCTTGACAGTGCTCTTTTGTAACATAAAGATGGATTCAATGTCAGCAGGCCGAACCCACAGTAAAATGCCATACAACATAATGCTGTGGAAGTAGCAGAAATAGACCAAACGCGCGGTTTCTATATTTATTAACTGTCTTATCTAACAGCATAAGCGGCCGAGCTTAGCTGCACCGCAAGAGATGTTAATTATGTGGTCCCGATTGCAATTTCTTATCTAGAGTGATTCCTAGAAAAACCGTTTGATTAATAAATTCCAGTTTTTCTCCATTCAATATGATATCACATTCGCTACTTCTAACATTATGTAATTTAAATCAAATGCATTTGTTTTTTTTTTATTACTACCATATTATTTACCGTTAACCAAACATTTGATTGAGCTTCAACTTTTCAAACACCTTACCGAGAACTGGCAGAATTGACACAGAGGCCTTTAATTGTTGGCTTCTTTACTACCGCCGGATTTGAACAAAGGAACTACTTTACTGTGTTTCATGAAATCCGGAAAGGTTCCTTGGTCCATACTTGTGTTAAATATGAAATATAAATAGGGCACAATGGTTTCATTGACCCACAGAATTTTACAGACATTCCCCAGAGCCTGATTTAATTTTGAGATCATTAAAAGCTTTTATAACAGCCTGGGGCTTTGTATGCTGAAACCTGAACTCCAAAGGGCATGCCTTTACATAGTGTGACAATTTGATAAATAAGGAATTAAAGGAACTTGCTTTTCATTTACACTTACTCATCATTAATTTTGCAATATTCATCATTCACCAATTACTGATTGTAAATAGACACCTACCTAATCCATGAACACCATTTTATAATCCAAGTACCTAATAACAAAGTTCACAAACCCTAATTAATGCATTATTTATGATAAGCGACAATGGTTCCCTTCTCTTTGAATCGTCGTAAACATGACATATAAACAAAAACAAGGTCATCGAACAGTAGGTATTACATTTTCGGATGAAATGTAAAGGATTCAACCAGGCAAAGTACGAGTTAAAATTTAAAAGTAATAACTTAATGATAAAATTTAACATCTAAAATATGTTATACCTTCTTGGCAAGCTCAAATCCCTGGGACTGCAGACCGGGTTAGCAACGATCGGTTCCTTCGTAGTATTATGATTCAAATTTAGACTTTTCAGCCTATTATCACCCGTCGAGAGACGCCGCAACAACAGAGCAGCACGCCCAGTAGGCATAATAATATAACGTATCACGATAAGTCGCTTTTTAAACACGGAATTTCGCTTTATTTTTGTTTTTCTTACATAATTTTCATTGCGATGCGCTATCGACGAAAAAACCAAATATTTTGACGTTAGCGTTACGTATAATTTAAAGTTGCCAAAGAAAAAAATAAACGGCAAAGTATTTATGCAACCTTGCCAAACTTGTTATAGAAAACCATTAGACGCATGCAAATTAACAACTTTCTAAAAACCTAAAACGCTGAGTAATATTACTCATTAATCAATTTCAAAACGCCTTCCATGATAGGCAAATAATGGCACTCAATTGCACTAGTGTTACTTTCTCTTTATAAACGAGCAGGCGCATATACTTTTTGAAAAGCAAATTCGCAATAACTGTGTCTGTTTAGCAGATTTCAATCAAACTACCTCGATATATAATAATATACGGTTGATCAGGGTAACTAAAAAATCGAAAATGAATAACCAATTAGAAAGTTTATCAAAAGTCCTATTTCTTTTCTACACTCATTCCGAATTTTGTTGCGCAGATTGAGATACGAGCCTGGTTGGTGACTTAAACTGCATTTTCTACATTATTGTCGATAATATAAATCAATATATAAATCGTACCCCATAGGTGTCAACTGCCGACACGCCTACAAGGTCCTTATGAAACTTGCGTAAAGTAATACTAAACTTTGTTGTAGTGTGGTCTGTTTTAGCTCAAGGCTCTGTCTGACCCAGTCTATTATTAGTAAGTAGGTTTATTTATATATACAGGTTGGAATTTTGGGAGCGTACCTGGAGGAAAAGTACTCTAAATACTGAAGACAGCAAATTTTACTCAAAGTAAACAGTCCTTTATTTAAAAAAAAAGCAAAACTGGATATATAGAATTTTGGAAATACGCTTGCCACACCCGGCAATCGACCCTATCGATTGGTGCCATAAAAGCACAGGATGCAATTTTTTCGGATTTTAGTCGGTTCAATTCCCGGGTGTGGCAAACGTATTTTCTAAAATATAAACATGCAGTTTTGTTTCTTTTAAAAAATAAAGAAATGTTTCCTATGAGTAAAATTTGATGTCTTCAGTATTTAGAGTACTTTCCGTCCAGGTTCGCTTCGAAAATTCCACCCTGTAGATACTTAATATATTATCAAATGTTAAACTTATCATAAGGCTAGCTGGAAAGAAGGCAGTATCTGAATCTTAACTTCGTAAATGAAACACTCTCTCCATATAAGCGATACAACGCAGCATTTGAAAGGGCCCAACCATACATATTTCATGGCAAGCACCCTCTTGTGATTCTAAGCAGCACGCATGCGCTGAAATCTGGACGCCATTCTCACTTTCACTGGCATACGAAGTGTTTTGACATATAACTAAATGTCCACCGCGTTTGGAAGTCTAATGTGTTCTTGACACGAAACATAATAAATAAGTGATATTTTGGAAATGGAGCCACGTGTAAAGTACCCCTTATGATAGTGGTGTGAACGATTAGAAAAGATAAAGGTAAGTGACCGATTTTGGTTATGTTGATTAGGGGAAAAACAAACGATCTCTGGTTTTTTATTTTAAGTACTTGGTTAAAAATGTTTTCAAATAAAGCTTGCTTTTTGTTAGATTAATCATTATAGTCAGAATGAAATAAAACGTTGAAATACATGAGAAATTAAGGTTAAGCTAAATTAATTCATATAAAATCATTACATGCGTGTGGGTAAACATAACTATACGAGGTATATTGTCAACATTTTTTGATATTCGTAAATACTTTTTAAATTGATTATAAAATAAAATTCTAAACTGAACGTTTAAAGAATACAAGGAATTCTTAAAAAAACACGTGTTCGGCAAATAAGCCTAATGTTAAGCGGGGTATGAAATTGCGGCCCGTTGTCATGGCAACGTCAAGAGGGTTGAAGCCCTCTGGCCCGCAGCGTTCCGCTCACGTTTCCCTCCCACAGCTGATTGGCTATCTCGGTGCTCAGAAAATTTGATTTTGTGTCGTAAATTGCTCCCGACGTATTAAGCTTGTACTTTGTAGACAGTGTGTATTTTTTATATCGCTAAGTAAACAAGTTATACGCAGACGTTTCCGCTTCCGTTAAGTAAAAATAAAGATTTTTTAGGTAGTTCATTGTTATAATGATTAAAAACCCAAATCATTAACATGAGCAAATTTAGTAATCATTGATACGGTTTCATGGGCGGCAAGTTTATTTTCAGCTCCACGAAGCTTGATAATTTTTGTAGTTCACCTCGGATATTGTTATACAGTTCAGTTAGGTTATCGTTCGTCCATTCATACCCTGGAGTAACTTAACAATTAACGGAATGGAGGATGTAAGAGCGAGCGGAGCGAGCTCGATAATTTTTGCACCCGCCTCGAATGTAATAGGGTTTATTTTGTCCATTCATACAGAAAGAGGACTAACTGTGTCGATTTATACAAAGAAGCTAAGCTAAGCTAAGAACTAAAATAGAGTAGGATGCAAGAGCGAGCGAAGCAAGCTCGATAATGTTAAAACCCCGGTTAAGGACGATTAGATTTTTGGAAATAGGAGTTCGAATATTATACTTAGTACTTTATTGACTAATGCACAGAAGCTTTAGAATTGAAAATAACATTTTAGGATCTCGGCTCGAATATTTTAAGTTCTCTACTATTGTCTTAAGGCTCGTACAGACTGGTGTGATATCGCGGGAGCGACGCGGCACTAGTAGCATAATTTCTTTGTCTGTGTCTGTCGCGCCCGCGATATCGCGTCAGTCTGTAAGAGCCTTTGGGCGTTTTCTAATATTTTTATAGTTCTGAATGTTTTTAACTTTTTACACCTATATTTTATTTTGAATCCAGGTAGGTGTAAGTGCACCCTCTTGCACCCCGCTCCCGGCGGGCGCCTATGTGCGGTTTCGTAAATCTGGCAGCTTCCATGTTCGTGCAATAATTATGGTTTATTGGTTGAAGGTACGAACTCTACCTGACTCTACATCTCTGATAATATCCTAGTGGTACTTAACACGTTCAGGCCGTGGTGTACCATCGGTGCGCAACGGAGTACTCGCTGATAAGTCAAAGTCAAATTATTTATTTCAAATAGGCACATAGATGGCACTTTTGAACGTCAAAATTTACAAATAAAATAGAATTGATTCTAGTCGCCCCTTCCAAAAGGTACCTTCGTATGGAGAAGAATGGGCAAGAAACTCCACCGTTACTCTTATATGATCTGACTCTTATATGACTCGATATGGCGGCGTGTACCACCGGTGCCTTGTTAGGCAGGACTTTTGGTTTATGGGGCGGTGATGTTACCACCGGTGGCCATGTAAAGATTTTTGCCGTAGGACAGCTTATAACAGTTCATGTGGTACCGGTCTGAACGTGCTAGGGATATCTAGATTTTCAGATATTAAAGACTCTTCCAGTCTGTCACTTCTGCCAGCGTACATAGGTAACTAATTACCACTTCAACAGATTTGGAATACTAACGACGATTTAAGCTTTTAAACTGTAGCTTGCTTTAATGGTAGGAGGTACCTAATAAAACTGAGATTATCTTTGGTCTTCGTACCGCTTTTTGTGAACTGCTGTTCCAGTTCACCTCTGATGGTGTCTCTTCGAGTGACAGGCAGATGATCAACTAAATGTTGGTATGATGGATGAGTGATCAACTAAATGAATTACCTACTTAAGTAGTTTTTAATAATACTGCCGGTAAAATAAGAGGGAACTTAGGTTTTATTACTTGGGGCGGATGGAGTCGTTAAAAATCATAAAAGCTTTTTAAATCAAAAATCCCAAGGCTAAAACATAACGATAGGCTATTGTTTTTAAAGAGGTCAAGTACGATTTGTTTAGATGGATAAAAGTTAGGGTGAGGGTCGACATAAAGTGCCTACCTACCTCAATTTATTATTATACATATCTACCTAGATAAACAACCTTATGCGTAACACGTATAATAAGCCTTTATACCTACAACATTATTTTTAGTAAAAGCTAAATCTGAATATAGTTTGTTCAGAATAAGGAACTGAATCGATTTCTATAATTTTTACACCATATTATATTTTGTCCCAAAAATATTTAGGTGTTATGGAAAATGTTATCACCATTTAATTACTTAAATACAATCGCCGATTGTATTGTAAGTAATTGTGTTAGGTAGCTTTTTTTTTATTGGGTGGGAAATTATCAAATAACTTCTCCCGCTATGGGCGGAGCGGGAAGGCGTGTCAGACTTTTACTGACTAAAACCCACCCGTGTTCCTTCATTTGCCTGTGTGCCAGGGCCACGATATCCCTTTCAACTTGACAAACTTGACAAACTCGCGACCCTGGCAGGCATTGGCCCTAATGGACCCCGTCAATTCGTGCTGACGTCTCTTTGAGGCGCGCGTGGACCACAACGCGCCTTCGACTCGGGCCTGGTCCTTATCGGACGGCGAGCTACCCATCGCTCACCGTCCGCAGGCCCGGGCCTACGGTGGCCGGAAATCGGCTTGCGACTCCCGACGCCCAGGGCGTCTCCTGCGGTGACTAGGGGCGTGAGGGCGCGAACCCTGCCTCTCCCTCACGCGTTCCGCCTCCTCCTTCGCGAGCATTACTGCTTCGCAGAAGGAGGTGAAGGTCTCCCATGCACTCTCGCTCCGAACCATGGCCTGAGCCAGGGCCAGACGCGAGAGATCGCCGCCGCCGATCACCTCCGTGAGGACACGGCGGTGCTCCGCCCAAGCAGGGCAGACCTCCATCGTATGATCCACCTTGTCCTCCGGGCGCACAGTGGTGACACCCGGGCGTTTCCTCCCGCTTTATTCAGAACAGGAACCTCCCGAAACATCCGTGTCCGGTGAGGACCTGCGTCAGGCAGAAAGTGAGGACGCCGTGACGCCTCTCTAGCCACTCCTCAAAGACGGCACGGTTGGCGCAGTGGTTAAGCGGTTGACTGATGCGCTGCGTGTCGCGGGTTCGATTCCCGCACGGAACATATTATATATTTGTATGACCTATAATAGTTGTTCCGGGTCTGGCTGTTTGTGTATGTGACTTTAAATGTTTGTAAACGCACCCACGATACAGGAGTAATTCCTAGTATGGGGCAACGTTTTTCTTTTCTTTTTTTTTTTAAGAAAAAAAAAGGCGTGCCCAGCGCTGGGTTGCGACAATCGCACTCTCCATGTCGCCATGAGATCCCGCCGGAGCTCTGTCCACTGTGACGTGCTTTCTCGCGGCAGCGGAGTTTCGCCCCGGCGTTTCGCCTCCTCGCGACACTCCCAGATGTGCGCGAGGACTTTTGCCTCCAGATCCCATGGCGGTAGTCCGGCAAGGAGGCCCGCTGCCTCACGGGAGACCGTGCGGTAACCCCGTACCAGCCTCATGGCCATGACCCTTTGGGACGCGTTCAACCACTGGGCTGGTCGCAGCCTCAGAGAACGCGCCCACACCGGTGCCCCGTAAAGGGCCATGGACCGCACGATCCCCGCGTAGAGCCTCCGGCAGGAGGCGTTTGGACCCCCCAGATTGGGCAGGAGCCGCTTCAAGGCAGCCCCGGCCCGCTCCAGTCTGGGAGCCAAACGTCGGAAGTGCTCGACGAAGTTCCACTGGCTGTCGAGGACGAGTCCCAGGTACTTCATCGTCGACTCGACGCCGATATGAACCCCTCCTGCCGTTATCTGGGAACCTGACAGTGGCGCGTTCCGAGGACCATAAAAACACATGGCCTCGGACTTGTGCAATGCCACCTCGAGTCCTAATTGCCGGATCCTATCGACGATTGTCGCAACCCCACGTGCCGCCAGTTCGGCCGCCGCCTGATGTGAACTCCCTTGTGCCAGGACCAGCGTGTCGTCAGCGTAGCTGACTACGCTGACGCCACTAGGGAGGTCGGCGCGCAGCACCCAGTCGTACCCGATGTCCCACAGATGCGGCCCCAGGACCGATCCCTGCGGGACACCGCACGACATCTCGCGCCAGTTCCACTCTCCTTGTTGACCGGGGTAGATGACGGCCCTGTCCGTCAAATAGGCCTCGACCACGCGACAGAGGACGGGTTAGGTACCTACTGCCAAATTGTTATCAATTAGCGCAAGACCACTCTGGAGGCGCCGCGGTTTTTGTACGCACAACCCGGTAACATAACACCTTATAACTTTGTGATTGTTCATGATACAGTTTTGAAATTTTGTACATAGATTTCTTACATAAAAATACTATACACGTGTTTCGGGTTTCGCATATACTTAAACTAATATTGTATATAATGTTCCCACTGCTGGGACACAGGCCAGGGCTGTAATCTACCACGCGGGCCCAGTGCGGGTTGGTAGATGTCACATATTTATGTCTTCGAATTTTTGGATAAGCAACCTTGCTAGGTGTGAATTCTTACCTAAATCATACCAATAATAATGATTTTTAACCGACTTCCAAAAAGGATGAGGTTATAATTATGTTCGTCTGTATGTTTTTTTATCTATGTTTATGATTACTCCGTCATTTGTGGACCGATTTTGAAAACTCCATTTTTTTGTTTGAAGAGGAGGAAAATGGGAGGTGTCCCATTTTCACCAAGTCAGAATCTGATGAGAGGATCCCATGGAAATTGAGGGAAACCCTAAAATTTTATAGGCACACCTATAGCGGGTATTTTTTTATTGGGGTAAAAATAAAATTCAAGATGACGTTCCCAAATATTTGCACATTTTTAGTCACGGTCGTGTAATTTTCATGTTTGAATAGTTTCGTGGTTCGTGGCACCATTTTCAATATTGATTTTTATAGTAACTCATTCATTTGCTCTCGGAAAGCACCATTTGGTAAAGTGGAACTGATGATAAACACCACGATGACTACCGGACCTGCTTAATAATAAGTACTTATTTAACGGGTTGCGATTCTAAGCAATTCATGCTCGTCACAATGCATACCTATGGTGAAGTCACCATCAGATCCAGTTCTCTTGGTTCTTAACAGGAGAACTCCTCAACAATGAACGCCCCTGCTTCGGGAAAAGCAATATTTTGTAAAAGGTGAGCAGTTGACATTAGGCTATTGTAGCTTAGATAAATTACAAACTGACCCACTAAAAAGTAAAAAATAAAAAGCATTTCACAAATTAAAAAAAACAACCGATTCCAAAAAAGTGAAAAATAACTTTAATTTCGGAAGTCGGTGGCAAAAAACTAAAATACAGATCCAAAGACTTCCGAAATTAAAGTTATTTTTCACTTTGTAATGTTTTTTATTATCAAGAATCTTATGTTGGTACCTATTCTTTTGTTTCAGGTGCATCGATTAAGGTATCAAACAGCGTGCCTTATAATTTTCCAAGCATAGAATCTAGTTACTTGTTGTTATTCACTTATATCCTTCCATAAAATTCCAAAGTCCAAAACTAAAAGCGTCCAGCAACAGTTTCGGTCCCAATATCTGTCCAAAGAAAGTATTTACGCTTATATACAATGTGTAGTTTCACTGACGAAACAGTTGACTACGCGGTTTAGTATGATATCGAGGGAGGTATTGTAATAGGGGGCAAGTGCAGTAGTGTGGATGGTGTTGCAAGCAGCATGTCTGTGTGGGTGGGCAGCGGCGCAGGCGGCGACATGCGCGCGCCGCCCGCCGCCACTATCCTCTCGACCAACACCTCCATGGAGTCCGGGATCGAGGCCGGGGTGCTGCCCACCGTCACGGGATCACTTGCCTCAGCCCGCGACTCCCTCGGCTCCATATCCCGGGCAGCAGAACCCCTCTACGACACGGATCACACGGACCTCGGCTCGGAGTTGGACGAGGCGGAAATACGGCGGGAGTTGATGCATGATGTAAGTTGGAACTCTGTTAAATTACTAACTTTAAAACAATAGCAGTTTACGTCATCAGAGGAATATTTGTTTAATTAAGTTACAGTTAGATTTAAGGTTAATGGACGGTTAATACATGTGTGGGAGAGTGGGAAACCTCATTGTTTTGAATGAAAGTAATCTTATTGATATAATGTTTTAATTATACAGAGGTTAACACTCATTTGTGTTTAAAACAGCCTTAAAACATCTCCAATTAATTTTGCTTTTCACTCATCATTTCGTAATTAACATCTTGTGTTTTTTTTTGCAGAAATGGCGCCTCTTATTTGATAGAGTGAGTATCCAAGCTTTTACATAATCTGCCTATAATGTTCCCACTGCTGGGACAGAGGCCTCCTCTTTCTGTGAGAGGGAGTGGGCCGTAATCCACCACGCGGGCCCAGTGCGGGTTGGTGGATGTCACATGTCATCGAATTTTTTGTTCTAGGATCGGTTTCCTCACGATGTTTTCCTTCACCGTTTTGAGAGCAGTGGTGATGAAATAATTTACACAAAGTAAAGCGCCTGGCTGGGTTCGAACCTACGACCTACTACTCGTAAGTCGAGGCCGTTAACCACTGGGCCACCACTGCTCACTCTCCAAGCTTTTAGTTGTCATACATGCTTAATTTAGTAGCTGTGTTTTCAAAATAAGGAAGTAAATACCTAAAACAACCTCATGGCATTGACGAGATGTGTTGGGGTTGAACCGTAATATTTTACAGCGCGACAAGGTTGATGCCACGTTTGATATCTTTGTAACTTATTTTGCTACCTGTTGTGTTGGTAAACACAAATATTATTTTATTATCTTTGAATTAATTTATTCTACTAAAAGAGGTGCTGATTTAGGATTATTTTAGCACATGGAAACATGAAATTTGGAGAGTACTCGTAGGTGCCTTTACACTTACCAAGAAAAGATTTTTAGGAATTCTGTTTCTAGTAAGTTAAAATAGGGGATACTCGTAAAAGTTTATGTGAAAGTCAATCCCGCATCTTTTTTTGTTCAAACAAAGAATGGGTTACCACCAGTTTAGGACTTCGGAAATAAAATATGAAACACGTGAAAATTCTTTCCCAAAAGTGGTAAGTTAAGTACGTAGATTTACGCGGACGAAGTTGCGGGCAATAACTAGGTTATACCTACTGCACTCAACCAACACCACAATATGAATAAGTTAATTAATTTTCTTATTTATGAACGGTAGAGGTTGTAAAAAACTGGTAGTGATGAAATGACAATAATTATTTTAAAAGCTCATAAAAGTTGCGACTCTGTCACGTAAAGGTAGGAGTTAAAGCCCACATATTTCATAAAAAACTGTCGTTTAAGATACGGAAACAAATTTCAAAGAATACTCTTTGTTTTTGACTGATTAAAATGTACAGAAGCGGGTTATATAAAATGTTTTATAAGTAGATAAAGGAGGCGGTGGCGCGCGGATCAAAGGGTGAATCGTCACGTGGGACACATTGAGATGTGCGATACTCGAGATAGGGGGCGCTTCTTATTTTTTGTGTCACTGTTTTGGGAAACATGAAAATATAACTGAAGACACATGTGTGAAGCGCGGTTGACGTGTTATGACGTTCGGGGTGCCACTGTGAAATCATAATCAAGGGCTCTGCTACGTGACCGTATCGGGACGGGATTAAATTAATGAGCGCATCCACTGCTTTTACGAAGTCACACCTCTACCTGTTTCTTTCATATTTGGGTATATTCCCTAGTTCTTGTTATTCAGTTTCTGTTATTAAATGATAAAAATAAATGATAAATGATTTATTTCTGTAAGAGGTTTGTACAAACACTTTTACACGTCAATCAAAAAAAAAAAAAATACAACGTGAATAATAAAGTGCCTAGATCAAGAAAAGTTACCGAAGCCTCCTTTATCATGATGCTTCCTGAAACAGCCTTCGCCTCAATATAATTCTAGATTATTGATGTAGATTCTTTGACTTGTTTGTTGCAGTTCGATCCAGAGGGTTTCGGTGAGATCCCATGGCCAGATTTCTTACAAACTCTTCAAAATCCCGATTTTATAGCACAGGTTCCACCCCATAAGCGTGAGGTAAGTTTCTTCATCATTTTCATCACACTTGAAATTTTCTTAAAGAGAAAGACCAAGGGTTAGTCGAATTTATTCCTGTATCTCCTTCCTGAAGCTTCGTAACTATCTTCTAATGACATTCCCCTTTCAGAAAAGTCTTTCCCAGTTTAACTTTACAGGGATTTTTCATTTCCTGGCTAACATTTTGAAACTTGCTGCTTTTTTTTCGTTCCAGATTCTCCTAGACAAAGCACAGAGTGCGACGAGCAACGCTATTACATTTCAAGAATTCGTCAATGTGGTAAGTGTTTATCTACTTAGCTGTGATCCTGCAGTGATCAACTCATCTACAGAACCTTTGAACCCAATTAAGCTAATAAAATCATTCGTTTTATACAAGTGTGTAATAAATATAGGGATATATGCGTCAGTCTGGCACGGCGTCCTTTACCTCCGTAGTGGGTTAGGTTATGTCCCACAACGCGCTCGCCGCCGCCGCCGCGCCGCCTCCCACAATACAAGACAACTAAATTAAGATGCAACGCCGATTACGCTCAGCTCGCGCCCGTCCCAAACCTACTCGAGTCCCTAAAACCAAATTCGACACCAAAGAAGTTCCACCGTGCAAAGGTAAAGGAAACTTAACGTAAACCAAAATGTTAAGAGAAACGAAACCCTCATACCGAATGGACCCACGTCCTTATCGAGTCCTTACTGTTGCGTCTCGAAAGGCGATAAGGTCCGGCACGATTTATTAGGTGGACATTTATTTTTGTATGGTTAAATATATTATCTTAAATGCGTATTAACACTGAGCACCGTCGTTTATTATTTTATTTATTTTGATTAGATCTTAGTGCTTTTGGAAGGTTGAAGATAAATAATTGTTTAAATTAATACTTATATTGTTAAACGGTTGTTACAAAAGTTATGTGTTTTTTTTTACATAAATTAGACACAGTTAACTTCTAGGCAATTTATTGCAGGCTTATAAGAATAAGAATTATAATAAGAATAAATTTATTTAGCTGTTTATGTCAAGTGTAACTCTATATTTTTTGTTGACATCTTCTAGGTAAGTTCAACCGTTGATCTTTTTGTTCTAAACAATCTTTCCAGCTTCCTTCCATCTCTAAATAGAGGTACCTACTTTGTAATCATCGTGCTCGAATTACGAGCGAATCTCCGAGATAAGCATTAATTAAACGGAACGCCCGACGATTTTGCTTATGAGCTGTTTAAAATAATTAGGTAGATTATCTGATTAACCCTCATTTATCAAATTAATACTCGAATATGCCAAAAGCGAGTATTACCTCAATTAATTTAATCGGCAGAGGTAGGTGATATTTTTAACAATATTTGCATAAAGGAATCTTAAGAAGCACTTTAGTTCGCCCTAATGTCGATCGTAAATTATATTCCCAGTCCTCTTTTATTAAGTTATTTAAAAGGGGTTCAGACGGAATCAAAGGTTGTTTTAATTGAAAGAAAGGGAACGTTCAGATTAAAAAATATTCACAGTAAAAAAACAGGTGTGACAACCATACAACTTAAGACGAATTTCACCAATGAAACTGAACGCAATCAGCGCTTCTGAATGGCGTTCAACAATTGTTAGTTTTTACTTGACACTGGCTAAATGTGCAAACCGTACGAAACCATGACAAAAAAAAAAGAAACTTAATGTCAATATTTCACAGCAAAGATGACAGTGACAGCTCTTTAACGCGGTTTAGATGCGTTGATCGCGTTCAGTTTCATTGGAGTAAATCGCCCTTAGTAGTCAAAAATGTTTGGACAACCGTAATTAAGATGGATCTAACCTAGAGATTGCAAAATAGGAGGGGTACTAAGGAAGGGATAAGTCTTCCTTATTATCCCTTTATCTCTACACAAATATTATTTCAATTTATAATATTTAAACACAACGTAAATTTAGCAGGAGAATCCTTTAAGCTTAGAACTACTAGCTTTTTCGGGCTTAGAACATGTACGCACGGCTACACAACAAGCTATACATTTCCAGTATCTATAAGCTGATTTCTGTACAATGAGAGGTCAGCTTATACTGGAAATGTATAGCTTGATATGTAGCCGTGTGTACGATAGTGGTCAGTGCTGGGTGGGCAGCACTAGCGATCGGCACGAAGCGATCGATAGACGACACAATATTCGGGAGTGAGAGAGTAACATGTTGTTGAACTGCACCCTAATTGCGTAACGCAGTTTGGATCGGAATCGGAATGATTTTGAAGTATATTGCTAATCCATTACTTCATATGTTAGAAGAAATTTTCTGCTCAACAACGTAAAAAACGCAATGAATGTTGTTGAACTGTCAAATTGAAACCGATTCCTACTGATAGTGTGTTACGCAATTAGCCCTCTGATGCGAGTGTACGTTCGCCATAGCGTGTGTAAGTATACTATTTTATTTTATTTTATTTTATTTTTATTCAAAAGGAACAACAAGAAACAAGAAATACACAAAACTTATATACAATATTGCGGCCCACAACGCTGTTCACAGATTAACAATAGGATACAATGCAGTGAAAATAATCGCTAGGGTTACAAATAGAAGATTTAATATTATTCTAACTTATATAACAACTATCGTGTTTGAGATATAGATGTATTTGTATATAATAAACATGAAATGGTACAAAAAAGAAAAATATATAAAAAATATTCAAGAAAGCTCCTTAAGTATAAGACTTTTGAATCTATGAGGAGCACATGCAAAAATGTCTATAGGTTCAAAAGTCTTATTGTAGGAATCAACCATTCTGCGAACAGGCGAACGCAAGCCAGAGTTGGACTTGCAAGTGCCCACTGAAAATAATCTGCCAGCGCGAACCTTTCGCTTGTGGACTGTCCTAGGAACCGCATAGCATAATTATCATGTTGGACAGTTCCATGCAATCAAATTTATTTCTGACAATATTATATAGATTCATGGCTTCTAAGTACTTACGTCTATTTTCAAGTGTTGCGAGCTTATACTTTGCAAGTAAATCTTGGTATGGCAAATAATATCCATAGCATCTATAATGTAAGGTACGCAGGAATCTATATTGAACACACTCAATCATTTCAACGTACTTTTTGTAGTATGGACTCCAGACGGACACGGCATACTCCAGTTGAGAGCGTACTAGAGACTTATACAAGCAAATGTAAGAAGAAGGCTTTTTAAAATCAACTGTTGATCGCATTACAAATCATACGGATTTGTAATGCGATCAACAGTTGATACGCTTTATTGACAATCTTTCCTATGTGTAGGTCTAAGCAAAGCTTAGAATCAAGGATAACACCGAGGTCACGAATAAAGTCCACTTTAAGTAAGGGGGCATTGCACAACGTGTATGTATACTTTATTATAGTTTTATTTTTTGTTTTTTTTGTTAGTTTAAGAAGTTACATTTGGGTAAACTTAGTTGCAACTTATTTTCTTGGCAATAACAGGATAGTCGGTCCAAATCTTGTTGCAGCAGAAGGCAGTCATTTGTTTGACGTATGGCTCTGTATACCTTGAGGTCGTCGGGTTTTTATCCTGTTAAACCTAGTTATATGTGCATGCTGTGGTCTCCTGTAATTGAAGGAGCACACGTACAAGAACCTTTTATTATTATTGTGATTTATATTGTATATGTGTATCCTTTGTTGGAGATCCTAAATAAATAAATAAATAAATAAATATAGTAAAAACTTGGTGTTACGAAAGCAATGGCTGATATCATTGATGTATAAGATAAACAAAAGGGGACCAAGTATGGAGCCTTGAGGCACACCAGAGGTTACCTGTTCTATATTAGATTGGTGACCATTGATTACAACCCTCTGATTGCGATTGGTTATATAAGAGGTAAACCACCTCAAAAGATTTCCACGGATTCCGATATAGCAGGTAAAACAAATAAGAACTATAATTATAACAATTTGTAGAAATTTGAAAAGATCAGTCGTTTACCCACGGTCCATAAGCGTAGCGCAAGAGAAGCTTTTTCACCTTACGCGAGAAAATATATTTCCTTTTGTTTCTCTAAGTGAGGCCACACACCGCTACCACAAGCTACACATTAATTTGTCGTGTGGTTATGGTTAAATGTATTTGCTTCTCTATCTATTTATCCTCTCTCTCTTTCCATTATTGGTATTGTTATGTCTGTTTATGCCTAACAGATCAAGAAAACATACGATAGAGTCATAGCTGGCAGGGTTGGCGCTGCCGCTTTTTATTATATTTATTTCATCGAAAAATGTTACTTACAATTGTGTGGAGGATCGTAAATCAAAATTAAATTCGACGTATAAACAGACAACGAGGGACAGTGTAGGGTCGTGGGCGTACGTGATGCGGCATTCTTATGCTAATCCGAGCGAACCACATTCGAACAGGGTGGGCCAAATTGTTATTTATATTGTCACCTCGCGGTTTTTTATTCGAACCTACCAAAACTCTCGGCCTAAATTACTGGCTGACTTCATTGCGGCCAGATATCTTTCTTTTTTTTGCGATGGGTTTGCTCTTGACCTTAGTCTAGGTCAGAGGTGACAGAGACAAAGTCGACGATGGAGTGAGCTTACCCAGAAGAAGCCTGTATAATACACATTATATCGGTAATATAATGTGTATCATACAAAACAACATAGAGATACAACTACGATAACATGGCTCGCCCCTCCAAATTACTGTTTCAATGTGTGTGTCACATCCTTACGAAAGAGTTTGTATGTAAGTACTCGTAATATCTCACTTATTACCAGATTTTTTGGTCGACTAATCATAACTTACTAAAACTTACTAATAATAATGAGCGATTAATGACGCCACTAGTTGAGCAACAAATCCGTGATTTGTTTTTGTTTGACGGCCGTCTCATTACGCGCACATGCGTACAAATACTTTCAAACGTTTTGAACTTCGGAGGGGCCAGCCAAATTATCGTAGTTAATCTCTACCTACCTATTGCATTGATTTACAAATGTTGTATAAATAAATGGAAAAGAGGAGCTCGTGGCTATGTAATAACAGCCGTATGGGTCGATCCATCAGGTTAAGCTACGCTTGCCGGGGTTAGTCCATGGGTGGGTGACCATCTTTACATACCGAGACTCCTCCGTGCCTCGGAAAGCACGTTAAGCTGTTGGTCCCGGCTGTCATTCGTGGATCTTTGACAGTCGTTAATCTAAAAAAAACGGCCAAGTGCGAGTCTGACACACGAAGGGTTCCGTACCATTATCAATAAAAATGGCAAAAAAATCACATTTGTTGTATGGGAGCCCCCCTTAAATGTTTGTTTTATTTTATTTTAATTATTTATTTTAAAGTGAATATATAACTAAATATTCTGTGAATATTTCAAGCGTCTACCTGTTGCCATTATCAATATCGAGCAAAAACGAGCAGAAAAATCACGTTTGTTGTATGGGAGCCCCCCTTAAATATTTATGTTATTCTGGTTTTTAGTATTTAGCGGCAACAGAAATACATCATCTGTGAAAATTTCAACTGTCTAGCTATCACGGTTTATGAGATACAGCCTGGTGACAGACGGACAGACAGACAGACAGACAGACAGACAGACGGCGGAGCCTTAGTAATAGGGTTCCCGTGTTACCCTTTGGGTACGGAACCCTAAAAAGCTTTCTCTTCACTAGCCTACTCTTAAAGAGAGTTGCCATACTTAGAATGCATTTCAGGTATTCTTCACGAACTACAGGTTCCTTCCGGTTAGCGGCTCATTTCTCACTAGTCTTCAAGTATGTCATCAACTCCTCTGGTGGCCGGATGTCTAGTATAGATGAAAGGAATTTATTCTGGTATTAAAAATCTCTGAATGGACCGAGCGACGCGACGGTCCAAATAACTCTCATTCATAACACAAAAGCGAAATATTTTAGCCTTTCCCACATTTTTTCTGTCTATTATAACATGAAATGTCTTTCTGTATGTCGCGTGTAAGTTTTTGCTTGACACTGAAGACGAACAACTGTCCAATTTTGAAGTTTTTCCTTTTGTATCGGCTCTGGGTCTAGTTCAAAGTCAAAATAGAACTATGGAAATGTATATGAACTCACTTCACACAGAAAGGCATAGTTTAAAATACCTAACTTTGAAAAGACTTAAATTCTGTACGAAATCCATCTGTGTCTGTTGAGAATCCTGAAAGTATCTAGCTAGAGGTACCTAGGTAAAACCTCTTTAATACATTATAACCAAGTAGAATAACAAAAGAAAGTGCCGCGCCACGATACAAACGAGGCACAATAGATCGATTGGAACATTTTTAACAGCTGGTTACTCCTTTGTCATGAAAATGTTTTTACGTTTACGAACGCAAATGATTGATGTAACAGTGGTGACTGGAACAGAAGCTTTTAGGGAATTCGTACTCCCTCCCTACAGCAATTTCCTGACCGGAAATTTGTTCACTCCATTATGTTGATTTAACACCAAACAGTATTAAAGATTAATCGCTAACACAAACTTTATATTCCTTAAAATCTTGATCTTTCTAATATTATCGATATTGCGTTAATCATTTTCAATATCATTGCTAGTCCTAGAACGGCAGCAGTTAAGTATTACCTGTCTTGAGTTCTTGACTCTTGCGTCACAAAAAACTTTTGTTAGTCGCCGCTGACCCTTAATCAATTTATGGGGCGCTAACTGGAACATGGAAAATGTATTAAAGCTCACTGTGGGAACGAGCCATACGGCAAACATAGTTCCGAAACACTCATAACGTTTCATTCTAACTTTTAACATTCTTCTGTCACCCCTACGAGTAATACCGTGAAATTATAAGCGTGTGACAAAAGTTGGGAAGGAATCTACTTACCCACTTAATCTGATATATTATAGCTTTGTTAGTTCTTAGATAAAATGCTTATAACTTAAACAATACATTGCTGAAAAAAGACTAAAAACAACAAATCAGAACTTCACGGTGCGTTTCAAATCCACATTGGGAACAAAAACAATTACTTAATAAAACACACCTCAATCAAAATTAATTGCTTTACGCATTAATCTCTTTATCTTCCCTTACCTACAAAACAACGTGTCCGTTCTCCAAGGTAATGGAAGCAATCATTCCAGATAAGATCCCTCTAATGTGAGAAAAGGTAGACGTTCCGTTCGGATCGTTAATTTAATTTGAAATAATAAAAGTTATATCCATCATTTATCACTTTCGACAAATTTATTTTTAAATGCCCACTTTGACGTCCTTCTTATCTGTGACTGGCCAGTGGGGTGGGACTGGTGGGAGCAAAAAGACAAAAAGGTTTGTTATAAATAGGCGTAGGCGTGCCACTGTCGGCGAGGCGTCAAGCCGTCAATTAATCCGAGGTGGCGCAGCGCGACCTGCTGGTCAGCACGGTAAGGCACCGCGCGCCATCAGACGCTCGCCCAGGCGCTCACGGCACAAATCCTCACTTCATCATAATGACGAAGGGGTAAATAACAAAACCCATGCATCACCTGCAAAAATATTCGCTTATTTTTCTCAGTCATAAGTATAAATAAGATAAAAAATAAATTAAATTAGACGTGTCAAAGAAAAAACTTGTGAGTACCTAATTCGTTAGCGGGTCCTGTCACGGGCACATTCCATCGTCGAGTAAGTTTTCGTGTTCGGTCTGACTGTCCGTCCGTAACTCACACGGTATCGGTGCCATCTAAATTGAGATTTTATTGACGATTACTGTTCTAGCGACGATATCGTTGCGATCTTGGCGCCCGCGCCCGCCGGACCGCGCCGCCTGCCGGCCGCCACACTTTGATCCCACCCTTGATGTAATGCTTTTCGAACCCTTCATTTATAATGTGGATGTGTGACTTTATACTGTCCACTCCTAAATTTAAGTAAACATACAGAAATGAAGGTGAGAGCAAGGTGATGTCATCGCACATTTTGCAGTTATTGAACATTTGATCGGAAAAAGCTTTTTTGGGAATATAAACAGTTTCAACAAGAAAGCAAACATCCATTCAACGCTGGCATTTTTATTGCTCCTTGGTAATTAATGTCTTACTTACTGAAAATAAATTTCTTGCTCGTTCGAGCTGACCATTGAGAAACATTTAACGACTATTCTTTGACATCGATCAGGACATTAATTTCTATATAACCTATTGTTTCGCATGCGCACAATGAAAGGTATTCTAGTGATTCCGACTCGTCCGTTCAAGTAATCAGCAGTGGTATTCTGTAACCATCTCATCGTGAAAACTTAGGTGAAGTGAGCGTGGAGTGAACTGTCAGTAATGAATTTACACTATTAACAACTCACTTAAAGCTCACTTCGCCTACGTTTACACGGTGAGATTCTTTCAGAATAGAACGGCTGGTTTGTTTTAATTTTGTCTACCAAATACATTGATTTTACTCATCCATCTCATCACTAACCTCTGGCTTGTTGTCAGTCCTTCGAGTTGATTATAAGAGCGTTTAGTTTAATTGTTTCGCCATTTAATTTCTATTCATCAACTTGATACCTACTACTCTAAATAAACTTTTTTCCAAAAGTGTACAAAACCTTTCATCCCTCTGAGGGCTAATGTCCCCGGGACGGACAAATGATGATGGCGCACGGAGGTCACCGTAGTGAATCGCCCGTGGGGTTGATGGATCGTGTAATCGTTACAGTATTTTTTTAGAGACCACACCGAAGCAAATTTACAGTAATTTCACGCGCGGCAAGTTCACACGCACCTGTGCCTATTGATAGGTTTGTTTACGTAGATAACTAATAAAAGGGATGAATCAAACATCTAAATTTAACGCTTCGAACCGATGAAATAGAACCATTTCAAAACATTTTCAAATCAAGATATTTATTGGCAGGAGGCATCCTTTGTGACGGCCTACCAATTATTTAACAATGGCTTCGATAAAGTTACATAACAACACATGTGATGATATCATAAGTCCATAAAGCTATGCTATTTAGAATATAAAATATTGTTTATGCACGCATGCGGTCATAGCCGGAAAACTCAAAATGATTAATGTACAGTAGATAAATATTATGTTCCATATTTATATGTCCACTTTTCAGACCAAAATGTTCATGTCTAGTATCTACCGAGATCCTAAAAAAAATCATTTTGAGGATTTTCATTAATTGCGATCTGGATTAACCACGTTAAAATCTAAAATATAGCAACTTGCCTGGGTAGTGACAAGAAATATTTGGAAAAGTTAATACCGATACCGAACCTAATACCGATGTTATTATTACAGTCATTTGTAAAAATAAGCGTTTCCACTTTGAAATTCTTAGCTTACTCCGAAGTATCGGCTGAATCTTCGGTCGTTTCTTTACTACGGCTAACTATCGCTGACTATGGCGAAAAAGATAAGCCAAAGTCGAAGAGATAAGCCAAAGTCAAAACTGTGACTTGAAGTCGGGTAAGGACTCAAAGTCAAAAAAGGAAACTTTCGGCCGATACTTCGGTTTAGCGCTTCGGAGTAGACCCCCAGCCTTCAAGCGACGCTTCCTTGCAAAAATAGGGTCACAATAACGGTTATCTAATTATTTTCTTATTTCCTTCCGTATACCGAAAACTTCTATTTGTAATGTACCTATATAATAAGGCTTTCATGTTTCTATTCAAGTGTTCCGCCGCATTTTTTACCTACGTATTCAATTTATTTTGTTTATTTTTTAATCGATAATCTTGAATTGTGTCCGTTATAATATAAAGTGGTTCTGTTTCACCTTTTGACTCCATATTATGTTTATTGTTCATGGTTTCTACTGTTATATTCAGTTCTTGCCTACTTAATTTGGTAACCTGAAAAGAAACATGCTCCCGACATGTCTACCGAATTTATATACAATAAAAATGTTCAAATGTAGTCAGTAATGAGAGATGACTGTGTATTTATTTATTTAATACTTTAAGCACACAAATGTACAGAGGCGGACTTAATGCCATAGGCATTTTCTACCAGTCAACCTTTGGGCAAACAGTAGTAGGTGCAATATATGTTCGACTGTCCAGTGTATGTTCGACTTAACCTGCATTGCAAAGCAACGGTAGGTAAAGCCTACGTAGATCTTTCATACATATAAGTCAATCTAAATGAAGAAGTCATTAAAACACGGATATGTTCATCAGATCACAAATAGATAAATGTAAGTTGACAATGACATTCATATTCGCGTCGGTGAATGAACTGTTGCGAATATGTGGAGGTGTCGATCGTAAAGATTCCAAAACGGGCCCCTTCATGATGATGGCATGGCACGGTGACATCAGCACGGTAACAACAAACACTGCTCCAAATAGGAGCCCGCCATCCTGCCTCGCCGCGAACAACTGACATTTAAAATAAGAAATTGTAATCGAAAAAGGATAATAAAACAATTGGACAGTTACCCGAGAACAAGGCGCGTTGTCCATGGAATGCCGCTCTCTATATTTAGCGAGCTCGTTTGCGTTGTGTCGAAATGAATAATATTATATGAGAGAACAGAAGTTGAGCGGCGCGTATAAATTAGCAGATAATCGACCGACATCACCTGTCGATGCCCACGCGCACGCGACCTGGCGCGATTTCGACGCGCGCGCACCGATACTTGATTTACTGCGCTATCTCCGCTATGATACCACGCCACGTGTCTACTCTCTAACATCCACGCTCCACTAAATAAACTTCCTGATTATCTGCGTAACGAAGTTTTCAAGGACCGCTCGTTTAGGTGCCACATTCTAATCAGTATTTACAAACCTGTATCCTGTACGTTGTCGGCGCTGCAGGCGCACTCAATGTTGCCCATGAAATGGTTCACGCGCCCGATGAAGAGATAAGGCGAGGGCGATGCCAGACGCCTCCCGGACTAAATATTTACAGTGCGACTGTGGGGAAACATAAATACTGGCCGTCCGACGGAATATGTTAGTGCTGTTAATTGGATTCGTCATGTGGCCCCGGGCGATTGTACGCAGAGAGTCGCCGATCATCGCCGTGGACAATCACGGGCAGACCTGTATTGTTCGCGACATCAGCTGTAAACAAACCAAAATAAATAAGAGTTAATAATGGAATTCAAGGCATACACAAACACTTATAAATGCACGAACGGAACAAATGAAAATATTGTTTAATAAAAAGAAAATAGGAAAGCATAGCATCATTACATAAGAACGCATGCATTAAACTTATGAGTGGGAACGCACATGAACGCGAATTATCATTCAAAGCTATGCACATACAAATATAGGGTAAACGCCCCTAATGCTGGCGTTACCATGTGTTTGACGTCCAGATAATAACACAGGTGGCGGCTTTAGTACTAATTAACTGCCGTTCTCATGGAGCTGCGATTAAAAGGAGCAGCGGAATCGAACCTCGACCTACAAGAAATGTCCGATGAGATGTTGTTAGTACTGCATTAGGATATAATGAGGAACGTGAACGAAGAAAGGTAGTTATTTGTCACGGTGGTTTGGAATCATTTCCTACTAGAATTATTTATAATATATCCTTCCTTAGTAAGGACAGAGGTACGGTTGTATCTAAGTAAGTCATCATCTGCCATCTGCGTTTTGCCAACTATGTTCTGGTCGGCTTCCAGTATAACCGGATGCATCTGAATATCAGTATTTTAACGACTACCTATCTGACCTCCACAACCCAGTTACTGGGAATACGATATCCCTTGGTAAGACTGGTTGTCAAACTTTCGGGCTTCTGACGACCCGTAATGACTGTCAAAAATCCACGAATGACAGCTGGGACAAACGGCATAACGTGCTATCCAAGGCACGAGGTCTTGGTATGTAAAGATGGTCACCCATCCACGGACCAACCGCGGCAAGCGTAGCTTAACCTGATCGATAGGCCCGTGTGGCTGTTATTACTTAGCCACAAGCCCCTTCCAAGTAAGTAGGCGATAAAAATAAAGTGCAGATGCAAACACCATGTGAAGCACAAACAACTTCTATTCGCTTACATAAAAATTTATTTCGTTATTATTAAATACTAAAGTGGCAATTTATTTTTAATTTATCAAAGTTTTAGATTATTGTTTTGAAATATATGTATTTAAATGGTGTAATTTCACGGTGGGTGAGCGAGTGCAATTAGTCACTGCGGGGACGTGAGAGTAGAGGGAGCTGATAAGGATCACATGAGTCGAGATCGAGAGCCACCTCTCCGTCACACCTCTTGCCTCTACATCAGTTCTCACGAGATTTTTCAAGTCGGATTAACAGCAAAACTGAATTAAATATATTTTCTTATTGTACTCTTAGTTCACATAGTAAAAATATCGTCCAGTTTTACCGTTAGCCGATTGCATATCAGTTCACATTTTAATTAGTTTAAGATTAATTAGAATAACTGACGATGCAGTCACAATTTCATTTCAGTCAGAGATATAATACTTTTTAAACAACTTAGGGGAGGTCGAATTATGGCCAAATGTGGACTGCGATACGCTGATTGATTGATGCTCCAATGAAATAATAGGTAAGTGGACAAAAAATAAACAGCTGGGAAGCAACTTTTGTACTATGTGCAATGTTATGTTTCTGGTAAGGGCCTAAGGAGGCCCCCTTAGGCCCTTACCAGAAACATAACATTGCGAACTCCGAAGCGATAATCCGATGTATCGGCCGAATGTTCAGCCGTTTCTTGAAGTCCAAAGTTTCTTTATTTGACGTTGAATCCTTACCCGAATTCAAGTCACGTTTTTGACTTTCGGCCAATACTTCGGTTTAGCGCTTTGGAGTAAACCCCACTGTTTACCGTTTTTCATCAAAAAATTATATCCTCTAAATTAACTAGGTACTAATGATGTAGTGTTTATTTGTCTAGGCGGAGTGAACAATCACAGTCTGGCAGACTGGCAGTAGAGCGCCGCCGCCCGTGCGTGTTTGACTAGAGCATTAGCGACGCGGGTCGACTCGGCCGCCGCCCTCGCGGCTTTCTCACGCCCACGGACCAAACCAACTTGCCTTTCTTCTTTATTGCTCACTATTAGCCTTTGTTCTAAGACTGAAATACTGTAGATCTTTATTAAATATAATTTCAATTTAAGTTTAGTAGTAAACTTTTTTTTTTTTAAAGAAGATGTAGGTACAGACAAAAATTTAAAAGAGTATGCTTAGATGGTTTGTTTGGTCATGTTGAGAGGATGAATGAAAGGCGACTAACAAAAGGTATTTACAAGGCAGAAGTGAGTGGAAACGCTGGGAGAGGACGCCCTAGACGGACATTATAGTGAGTGGTGATGTTCTTCAGAAAGGTCAGATGCGTAGTACTCGCAACCGGCGTAGGTGTATGACCAGATGTATGAACGTAAACGAAGAAAAGGAGTATGTAAGAAGCGTAGCAGGTGGCGTTCTATAGTTTCTGCCTACCCCCATGGGAAGAAGGCGTGAGTTTATGTATGTATGTACGAGTATGTAGTAAACTTTCAAATTACTGCAGTTTCAGGCAGGAAGATCTACAGATGATGATTCAATTATTTCAAATTTATATTCATATAGCCGTGTATAACACAATAAAACCCCACTACAAAGGCGTAATGCTTTATAAAATAAACTTTTTTTCACACCTAAACGGAACTAAGCTGAGTGCGTGCGATCCTTGCCACACAAGTCGTTTCTTTCCCGTGTTACCGAGAAAATGACAGAAATAAGCCACACGGCGTAGGCGGCGGTACGGACACTATAATCAATTGTTACATTCCGCTAATGTGCTGTTTACCTTACATTAGCAGCTAAAGGAATAGACTCCTTTGTGACACATTTGTAAAAGAATATTATATAATAGTATTTTGGAAAAGACTCCTTGTTGAATACCGCGCAAGGTCCGTTGGCACCCCTAATCCTTTAATACCTGAAGGATTATCACGAAATTATTTTACTTAGAGGAAGACATTCCGGAACTTAATTTTGTATAAATATGTTATTAGTGTTTTGTAAAAATAAATGTACAAAACACAACATACAGCGATTTTCTGACATCAATTTTATAGACCGATAAAAGTAATTCTGCTAAAACAGACGTTTGATTGGCATCTCCGTTAGATCTTTAGCAATCCAACAACCCAAATGTATTCACGTTAATTATACACATATCTGTAGTTGATAACGTGACATCACGTCTCGTGAACGTCTCGTCGGCGCGTGGGCAGACAATAGGTTATGTGGACGTGGGCGGGCGCGGCCAAAACGCGATCCTACGCGGTCGCGCCACTCCGCACCGCCCTGACCCCGCCGACCCATTCAAACTTTACGTAGGTACTTCATCTTTTTATTGATTAACTAGCTTCTGCCCGTGACTTCATTTGGACACCGACGTTTGTAGTTTTGGTTTCAGCAGCCAAAATATACAGAGTTTGGTGACGCGGGAGCAAGTGACGTACAGTTGTCCGTGTAAGAAGCAGCTCGTTTTGAGGGCGACACCCGCAGCCTTCAGTAGCAATTTCCTATTGCTCGCGAACTTTTCGTTTTTAGTGAATTAATGATGTTCCTGCATGATCATCTTCATCATCATCAATTATTGCTTACGAACGGCTATCACTAAAATAATATAACAGTAGGTTATGAGCACATATCGATTATTCTTTACGGTTCCTCCGTACGTCTTATAGGATCACTCGAAATGAAATGAAATGAGATTGTTTATTCTATACCTAAATAAATAGGATATCAGAATCACTTTAACATGTCATATATAACTAACTACCCTTGGGAAGACATGGTGAAACAAACTCAGGGGTCAAACTCTGCTAAAGTCCAGACATAATCTTGATCAGATCATAAGAGGACCATGTAGTTCCGTGTCTGAAATGGTGTTTTCTCAACGCGTCGACGATAACAATACCAAAGAAAATACATTTGGGTAGACCGCATAAAGTGCTTAAATGCCAGACCAACATTAAAAACTGAGAAAGAAAAAAAAATACCCACATAGTGCTCACATTCACAATAATTAAAGTAATAAATAATAATACTTTTCAAAGTAAATATTCATATAATTTTGTATATAATATTCAGCAATGGCAATATGTAGGTATGTATAATTATATATAATTATAATTTTGGATAATAATTGAAATTTTAAGCGATCCAGTTTTATCAGAAGGCATTTATTTTTAGCAAAGCGAGCAGCTCAATCCTAAGATTTTTTGTCTTCTAAGCAATCGGAAATTTTATAGTACCCTTTTTTACAAAGTTTGGTTTTAATACAGCTTTTAAATCGTTTAATGGGTAAGTTTCGAATGTAAGTAGGAAGTTTGTTGTAACAGCGTATATTATATAAACATTAACCCATGAAAGAGTTGACTTCTCGATGGAGGCGGGTGCTATGTACAGCAAGATTGTGTTTATTCCTGGTATTTGAACTATGAATATCGGACATTTCCTTAAAATTTTATGTATTTTTGTGTAAATAAAATCTCGTGTGTCTGTCTGTCCGTCTGCCACTGCCAATTTACTCCGAGACTACTGGACCGATAAAGTTGAAATTTAGCACCTGCATATATGAAATTCTGTGTCCCAAACACGAAAGTGTAACGTAAATAAATTAATTTTGAATATGAGGGTAGATTGGGGGGGGGGGGGCAACTTAAAAAAAAATGTTTTGCAAACTGTACAGTGTGATATATAAAATGAAAGGGCTTGTGAGGGTCTCAATTTTTTATATAGGTTTAATATTTTTAAAGTTATTTAAGAATAGAAAAAAAAATACCCTTCCCGAAACTACTGAGCCTAAAATTTTGAATAAAACACAGTAAATAGTTCTTTACGAATTATCATAATAAAGAGTAGTTTAATAATTTAAAAAAAAGAATCTCAAAAATCATCATCATCATTTCAGCGGAAAGACGTCCACTGCTGGACATAGGCCTCCCTCAAGGGGACGGTTTGCCGTGATCGCCACGCCTGGGCAGGCGGGTTGGCAATCGCTTAGTTGCCTTTTACGACACCCACGGGAAGATATAGGATGGTGCTATTCTTTACGTCCGGCACCACACGGTCCCAATCTCAAAAATATTAGAATCCAATTTACTACCACAGCTTTGTTTATTGCGATTTCTGCCTTTCTTGTACTCAAATCTCTGTTCATAGGTATATCCCATAGAGTTTTTTGATTCTTATAGGAAACAGGATCGATTGGCATAGAAAAAAAAGTTTTTGTAAAAATTACCCATTTTTTGCTTTTGTAATTTTTTATCTAAATCTGTGAATGCAATTCAAAGTTTCTCAAAAAGTCAAGGACAGTCTTTAGTCTTCTTAGACCGTTTTGCACCATACAGGTATAGCGTGATGATAATCATCCAAAAGATTAAAGGTGAACGGCAGGCTTGTATGGGAACTTCGTCCCGCTAATAAAATTTCGTGTTTTGGGATATTTTTTGTTTTAATTGGTAGTTAATAAGATAGACAAGCCCTTTTTAAATTCTTAGATTTTTAGAAGTTGGGACGTAAAAGTTATAACGAGTTTTATTTTTTAAGGTTATGTACTAGTGTACCAATGTAGATTGTTACTTAAAGGTACATAAACATTGTTTTGGTGATAAAGTAAATGTTCTAGATTGCTTGTCGCTATCTTTGTAGTGTTCTACTTACTATTAAATAGGTAGATTGAGATGAGAATCGTACCTACTCAGTGAGGGGTGTATTAGGAGATATCTATGTCCAGCTGCGTACTGCAACAGTGTGATAATGATGAAGTTATCACGCTGCAGTCACAACCCACAATCCAAAACAACAGCAAAGAGCTGAACCACAGACCTGAACTGAAACACAGTAACAGTAATACAGATTTTCATTACCTGTCAATAAATAATTGCCATATGAACAAAAATAATATTGATGGCGAAAATCATTCCTATCATTATATTGTTAACTATTATGATTTTATGTAACAATCACGCATACTTCTTTAAAAAACATAACTGCGTTTAGTTTACGATTTTATTACGTTTAATTATTAAAATCTTTTTATTGATATTATTCATTAATCCGAACTTCTAAAAATAGTACACTTACATGAAAATAAAGGTCTTAGTTGCCTTAATAAGTGGTATAAATTCTATAACAACACAACAACAAAAATATGCGGTACGAAATCTGCCGTTCGCCTTTGTAACTACCTGCAATATTCTAATTTTGGTTCGTCTTTTGCAATTTGCGGTATACTATAGAAAAATACGAACATAATGTAAAATTGCTCATCCCCCATAGCAAATAGCGTGATCATTTAACCCTACAGACTAACCAGACTTATAGGGAATATTTATGAAAAATTTGAACTGAATCTATCCGGTAGTATTTGCGTGATACTGGAACATACATTCAGACAAGCAGACAAACAGACAACAATTATAAAAACTATATTTTCCGCATACGAATGACCTCGTAGCAATTACTTTATTTTCAAAAATGTTCAGTGTCTACAGTTTTGACTCCGCTACGATTTTATTATATTTTATTTATAGAATAGAATACAATTAAAATAAAATATTTAACGCACGTGGCTATAAGTAATAACAGCCGCACGGGTCGATCCATCAAGTTAAGCTACGCTTGCCGGGGTTGGTCCGTAGATGAGCGACTATCATACATACCGAGACTCCTCCCGTGCCTCGGAGAGCACGTTAAGCCGTTGGTCCCGGCTGTCATCTTTGACAGTCGTTACGGGTCGTCAGAAGCCTGAAAGTGTGACACCCAGTCTTAACAAGGGTTATCTAATTACCCAGTTACTGGGTTGTGGAGGTCAGATAGGCAGTCACTCCATGTAAAATACTGGTATTCAGCTGCATCCGGTAAGACTGGAAGCCGACTCCGACTTTGTTGGGAAAAGGCTAGGCAGGCAGATTGATGTGTGGATTAGAATCAGATATAGCAACAATCAATCAAGATTAGAAATAAAGCCATTACACGTTTATCATTTGGGATGTTTAATCTTCTTCGTGAAACGAAAGAAAATAATTTTTACATTTCATAAAAATTCTAACAAATTCACCAGCCTAAATTGAAATTACTGTTCACAAGCCAAGTACAAGCCTTTTGGCCGTAAAATAATTTATTCCCTTTCATTTTCATGACTAGTAAACCTCATTTTATGTTCATGAGTAGGTAAAAATTGGGGTTTCCAGATCAGATAAGATCTGGAAACCCGCAATTTTCACTCATTCATCATTTCATTCATTCAATTTTATATTATTCACTGTTTATATATTCAGATTAGATCTTAACGATCTATCAAGTTTTCAATTACTGTGTATTTGATAGTTCCCAATACCATCTATGCCGCACATTTGAATTCTGATAGTTGAATGCGGTCACATATCCTCCGATGTCATCTTATATCGGATTTCTGATATACGTCACTGCATCGATTGGCTAAAATGTAACTATGATGTTCTATTGCGAAAAAAAAAAAAATTAAACAACAGGTACAGGCCGAGTACCTACCTATATAAAATGATTACTACATTCATCTTCAATGTGTTTTATAATGTAGGTAGAGTTCTTTTATCTCACGAACCGATGTGAATTATTCGACTTTCAACTTTAACCTCATAGACTTAAAAGTCACATGACATCGCTTCGTGATGTAAAAGAACTATTAGGTGTGGGTGCTTATGTGAAAGGTTAAATAAAAATACTTTATAATTTAATAAGGATTATTATTTATTTACGACATATTATTTGATACTTTTACAGCAATTTCTTTAACCGATTTATAAATATCGTCCATTAAAACGTTTTTAACTACATGCTGCACGCACAATTCGGCATCACAATTACATAGCGAATTTATGGAATCAGGAAAATTTTCCACATCATAAACTTCGATCCTGATCACTTTAGCACCACGCGTAAGTTTTTTTAAACAGGTGAATGCAGCTGTTGAACATCTCTTGAGCTGTTTGCTGCTGGGTCCCTCCAGATTCAGTTGTTTTTCGTATTTCTGTCCTACCACAGTATTCATAGGAATGAAGTTGAAGAGGTCGTTTTCGGAGTCCTTAAAATAAAAATACAGAATGCCATTAAAGTCGTGTTGTATTAGGTATACCTACAAATACAAACATACTTTTGATACGAAAACTCTGATTTCAAAGACGTATTATGTATTTTTGAGCCGCTACAATAATCAATCAACTAATACGTTTTAAATTTGGATTAAAATTAACTAATATTTTAAAGAAATATATTAACACTTACCGACATTACGCAATGATACCCTTTTCAGTCACGACTCAGAACTCAGCAGGAGCAGATAATTGAATGATTGATTTTAATATATTTTTTTCAATTTATATATAATTTCATTTTAACCTATAGAGTTCAAAGTCGCACATTTTTGTTAGATGTAGATATCAAGGACAAAAATGGTATGATGAAATTGAAACCTCAAGACATCGTTATTGTTTACTATAATATTGATAAAATAAACACTACTGTTCGTTTGTTCATTGTAATTTTTCCATACATTTTATTGAGAAAATTCGGCAAGCAAAACCATCGTATGGAAGTAGTATGTCTAATTTGCAATGTAAGTTCTAATTCTATATATGGAGATGGATCAAAACAAAATCGCAATATCGACATAGTACTATTATTACGCGTGGTTTTGCCTGATATTATTATCTTATTCTTCAAAATTATAACTTTTAAATCACCAAAAGAAAGGTAATGTTGACCGGTAATGTCACCGTATTTTGCTTGACACAGTTGGGTAACTCTTTTACTGTGGTGTATTAGTATAGAATAAACTAATAACAATGTAATGTTGTAATAAAATAAATAATAATATAAACGAAGTCGCGGTATTTAACTAGTATGTAAGACTTGGACTGTAGTTACCATACCTAGTCAAATATTAATGTACACTTTAGATATCATAATAATAAGGTTGAAATTTGTAGATTTGGGTTATGATTGCAAAGCATTTGTCCCGTGAAGAATTCCTGAGTCAGGATTTTAGGTTCACACGTGAATTACATATATGGAAAAACCTCACGTGGATCCCGGCTATTTAAATATTGGACAGTGAATTAGGAGCATCACTTCAGCTACCAGGAGCTCCAGATTAACATCAAGTACTTACCAAGAATCAACCTGCAATAAGGAAAATGTAAGTAGTTCTTTAATAACATTACATTAACTTATTTTTATTATCGCAGTAGTATTTTTATGTAGTGTTAGTAGTTACAGCAATAGCTAAGCACCAAGGGGTTCGATTCCCCGAATCGAGCAATGAGTTATTCCTAATAGCAATCAATCTGCTCTTCTATTTACCTATGTTGTACAGTTAATCTAGCGCGATATAGTATTGTGGTTTAATAGAGTATTATTAATTCAGTGATGACTATGTTTCAGTATTCTAAAAAGATGTATTTGTATTTAGATTATTTTCGATGGATAGATAATAATAATAAAATAATAATAATTAATTCGAGTAGTGTACTTACCTGTACCTGATATGTCAAAGTGGGTGCGCTTCAATCATTATTTGATTGTATTAATATTTATTTGCTTCACTCTATTTCAGGTCGCACGAAAACGCTGAGACCCTTTTTCCCTCCGACGTAGACGAGGAACCTCAGGTTCCAAAAAATAAGAACGACGGGCGAAAAAGGAAGCAGGCATCAACTCGCACGACGGAGCCGGCACGAGGCTCGTGGTCGTCAGCATCGAGAGCAAGTCCGATACCAGGGCCGTCCACATCCGCGACGCCTGCCGTGCCGTCGCCCCGTCCATCAGCTTCAAAGAAGCCGTATATCAAACCGATCGCTCCAAGGAAGAGCACGGTATACGATCTGTTTGGAACCGATAGCGAGGACGACGAGAAAGAGGTCCCTGCAGTTACTGGTAAAACACCGTTAGCTTCATATATAACACGACGCCTTGCAAACGGTCATTCGCGCCAAACCCATGAAAACAAGCCGGGAACGCACTATATTGATTTGAAAATATACCGGTGCGATGAAATAGAGAAAGTTCCTCCAATGAATAGGTGGCGCCAAGCAATTGTCACGCTTAAAAATCAAACCTTTGACAATACAGATGCTTGGCAACATTTGTCTAATTTTATTATAGCTACTCGAAAAGAGTATGCTAAGTACCCACCAACATTTGTAAGTAACTATTATTGAAATAGTACTTCATTAAAAAAGTAGGTACTTATCCTAGTATAACTACATGCCTATTCACTTATACAGTTATTTTTTGTATTACTCTCTTCTAATAATTAGATATTATTATTATTCTTTTTTTTTTTTTTTTTTTTATTTACAAATTAATAAGAATAAATATTTAGATCTAGGATGTAAATCTATTATAATGTAATAGCAACCTTAGGCGGTTCTTACTTATGCATATAAATAAATCATGTAATCGGTTATAAAAATTAAGTATTGATAGTAATTCATATTACATAAAATTTGATTGAATATTCATTGTTTTTTTCTTTCTTACAGTTACACCTAGACCCGGAATCAGAACAAATAACAACGATAAAATAATAATATGTCAAAAATGTCACATTGAAATACCTAAAATTGAATATCAGTATCATTTGAGAACGAATTTGCATAAATCTAATTGCATACTAAAAACTGAAATTGAAAATATCGATATAATAGCCACGGCTTTTAAAAAGAGAATAATAAGTTACAGACTAAATCCATCAATGGAATACCTAATACCTGAGGAATTCCTAATGGATAATCGGTACAAGGTCATAAGACTAATTAACGATTGTTTGATAACACATAATTGTGTTAAATTAAACTTTGAGCTTTTTGCTTACTTCACTCTTACAAAATCTGATGAGCAACAGCTTAAATCATTTAACACAAAATATGAAATTGTTTATAACAATAATACAGATATAAATGAATTATATTTGAAAACAATAAATACATTTCACAGGAAGCTCTCAGAGTTCCAACATCGAGAATCTGGTTGGTCTTGTTTCTTTATAAGTCATCTAGAAATTAACATTAACAAATACTCTCCTTTGAAAGGTGGCACCTATATAGATTTGCCGCAAGTAATAAAAAAAACTAGAAGTTGTTTGAATATTAAAAACAGCGATAACAACTGCTTTTTATGGAGTATTGTCGCTGCATTATATCCCACCCAAATGAATGTTTGCAGAACTAGTTCATACCCACATTTTTCAAAAGTTTTAAATATAGATGGTCTCTCAATTCCCCCATCATGTAAAGATATTAAAATATTTGAAAATTTAAATCCTGACTTAAGTATTAATATATATGGATTAGATAATAAAAACATGGTCACTGGTCCTTTATATTTGACAAGTTTAAGAAAAAACCAGCATGTCAATTTATTATACTTTGAACAGAAAGGTAACGGGCATTATTGCTTAATTAAAAATCTATTGAGATTGATCAAACGTCAAATAACTAAACATAAAGGTAAAATGTACCTATGTGAGACATGCTTACAAGTTTTCACGAGTGAAACGAAATATAGTGCCCATAATAAGTGTCCTAAGATTATGACAATGTTACCTGAAAAGAATAGTATTCTTCAATTTAAGAACTTCGAAAGAAAACAAAAAATTAATTTCGTAATATACGCCGATTTTGAAAGTCTTTTACTAAACTGCAACATAAATGTAACTGAAAATACTCGTACCTATAAGGTTCACGAACCTTCATGTTTTGGTTACTATATTTGTTGTTCACACAACACGGATCTGAATAAGTATGTTACTTATAGAGGAGCTGATTGTGTAGAAGTATTTATAAAGTATTTAATAAGAGATTTGGAGTACATTTACAGTATCTTATTAAATAAAATACCTATGGCACCTTTAACTACGGACCAAGAAAACCATTATCAAAAAGCCACTACATGTCATATCTGTAATTATTTGCTCTTTGACGATAAAGTAATGGATCATGATCACATTACATCACAATACCGAGGCGCAGCACACTCTCATTGTAATTTAATGTTAAGAGTTTGCCCTTTCGTGCCTGTTATTTTTCATAACCTATCCGGCTATGACTCTCACCTATTTATAAAAGAATTATCGAAGTATGAAGGTGCTTTTAAAATTATTCCGAAAACCAAAGAAAGGTATATGTCATTCACAAAAGTACTCCATACTAAGAATGCATTAAAATCAAGGGCTATTCAAGTTAAGTTCATAGATTCTTATCAATTTCTTAATTCAAGTTTAAGCACATTAGTAAATAATTTGGATGAACCCGATTTTGTTAATTTATCAAAACAATTTCCAGATATAAGTTATAATCAGTTAAAGTTGCTACGACAAAAAGGAATTTATCCCTATGATTATATAAATGCATACTCAAAATATAACGAGACTCAACTTCCATCGAAAGTTTGTTTCTATAACAGTTTGAATTGTCAACATATTAGCGATGATGAATACGTACACGCACAATCTGTTTGGCAGTCATTTAATATTAAATCACTTGGAGAATATACAGATTTATATTTAAAGACCGACGTATTACTTCTTTCTGACGTATTCGAAAAATTTAGACAGACTTGTCTGGATCATTATCAACTTGATCCAGCGTATTATATTACTGCACCTAGTTTAAGCTGGGATGCGATGCTACTGTACACAGGTGTTAAATTGGAATTAATTCATAGTTTAGAAGTGTATGAATTTTTGGAAAAGGGAATACGTGGAGGCTTGGCACAATGTTCTCTTCGCCATGCTCAAGCTAATAATAAATATTTACCAAATTATGATGCTTCTCAAAAACCAACTTATTTGATTTATCTTGACTGTAACAATTTATATGGTTACGCAATGACAAAGAAAATGCCTATTTCAGATTTCCGTTTTTTGACAATCGATGAGATGAAAACAATAAATGTGTTATCAATATCAGATGATTCTGAATATGGATATATTTTAGAAGTTGATTTAATATATCCTGAGAGTTTACATAATACGCATAGTGATTTACCATTTGCGCCCGAGAGGTTCACACCTCCTGGAGGCAAAACACCTAAATTAATTGCAAATTTATACGACAAATTCAACTATGTCATACATTACGTTCATTTAAAGGCATGTATAATGAATGGACTAATTTTGAAAAAAATTCACCGTATTTTAACTTTTAGACAAGAAAATTATTTAAAAAAATATATTGACTTGAATACTACATTACGTCAAGCTTCAACAACCGTATTTGAGAAAGACTTTTTCAAACTCCTTAATAATGCTATATTTGGGAAAACGATTGAAAATAGACGCAAACAGGTTAACGTTAAATTAGTTACCATGTGGGATGATTACAATAATAAAACTAACAAGCACCACGGTGCAGAAAAATTAATTGCTAAACCAAATCTGAAAAGTATTGCAATCTTTTCTGAAAATTTTGTTGCTATTCAATTAACTCCTGAAAAAATCATTTTAGATCGCCCTATCTACATTGGGTTTACAGTTCTAGAATTTGCACAGGAACATTTGTATAAATTTCACTACAACTTTATTAAAAATAAATATAAAACTCGCGCAAGACTGTGTTATACAGACACAGACAGCCTTCTTTATTTTATAAATACAGAGGATATATATGAAGACATAAAAAATGATGTCGCAAAATTTGATACAAGTAATTTCCAGACTGATAATTGTTACAGCATGCCAAGAGTAAATACTAAAATTCCAGGACTATTTAAAGATGAACTAGGGGGTGACATCATAACCGAATTTGTAGGATTGAGAGCTAAACTATATTGTATAATCACTTCAAAAGCTCGCATCACAAAAGCAAAAGGAATATCTAAAGCTGTTACTAATCGATTAAAATTATCTCATTACAGTAAAGCTTTAACTAATAATGTCAATTTCAAATGTAAAATGAATATAATTAAATCACTCAAGCATGTACTGTACTCTCAAGAAATTCATAAAGTAGTATTAAATAGAAATGATGATAAGAGACAAATAGCCACGAACCTAATTGAAACTTTACCTTGGGGTCACTGTGAAATTTTATTTTGAGAACTAATTTATAAATATAAAGTATTTATGAATAAATTGTAATTTTATTATAATCTTAGTTTATAATTAGTAAAGAAAAAGCATACATTATTAATTTAGTTAGTGGTAGTGCTGATTTTCGTAACTTAAAATTATCTGAATAAACCATTTATAACTGATGCATGATTTTTTATTCTTGTTATGGCCTTTCAGTGTTCTTAATTTTGTTAATCTATAAGATCACTAGTCATGAACATAAATACCATACTAGCTTATTATACTTAGGCTTTATATATCTATGCATGGGTAAAATTAAATTAATAGTCAAAATGAAGTTGATCAAACAACACACATCACTTAATGTTAATCATATAAATCTTGGTGACTCTGATAACCACATTAGGCATAGCATTCTGTTACCAAATACGATTCGTTGTATTATATGTGGTCCCTCGAATTGTGGAAAAACAAATGTAGTGCTTAGTTTATTGTTACATGAGAATGGTCTAAAATTTCAAAATCTTTATCTGTACTCAAAAACTAACTTTCAGCCAAAATACAGGTTCTTACGAGAAGTTATAAAGAGAGTGCATCAGGTTAAGTTTCATGAATTTAATGATAATAAAGAAGTCATAGCCCCGGATGCAGCACTAACCCATTCTGTATTTATTTTCGATGATGTGGCATGTGAAAATCAAATAAACATTCGTAATTACTTCTCTATGGGTAGACATAAACAAATCGATTGTTTTTATTTATGTCAAACATACTCTAAAATTCCGAAACAGTTGCTGCGTGATAATGCAAACTTTCTGATAATATTTAAACAAGACGATGTAAACTTGAAACATATTTATGAAGAGCATGTTAGTTCTGATATGTCGTGGAATCAGTTCAAGAATATTTGTAATACAGTTTGGAGAGAGCCATATAACTTTGTTACTATTTCCAAAGACTCTTCATTAAACAATGGAAGGTACAGACAGAATTTAGATAGTTTTTTTAAATTTTGAGCGAAAATGTGTAATTATATAAATCAATAACATATTAATCTAACTTAGTATTATATTTTCTTTGGCTGAGTACACTTGTTTAAAACATGGAAAAGAATATCAAAATGGAATTAGTGAAGTCTGTAGACTCTATAAAGAATAAAATAAAACAAATGAAGAACCAGGAACACTCCATGAACTTGTCACTTGATAAAGTGCTAAAAACCGTCACAGATCCCCTTAAAGCACTAGTCGATTCGAATATATCAATGGAAAAAATAAAGCACTTACAAAATACAACACTCCAAAATTCTGACGACATTGAATTGGATGACATTAATACTAGTTCATCTACAAAGTTTGAAGACTGCTACGATCCAAAACTGAATTCTGCACAAGTGCTTCAAAAGTCTCCTATAAAAGAAATACCCGATGATTTCGAAATTTCGCTAGAGGGTCGTGATATCCATGATATTTATGATGGTGTAAATATACCGTTTGGAATAAGAAGTGTAAACAAAACATTGCTAATGGGTAATTCAGTAGTCTCATTTTCTAAAATTGATAGTTTGAATGACAACAGTGCCATTTTAATTAAAATCGATGACAAATCCTATAATTTAACCCCTGGCTTGAAAGAACTTTTACTTCGAAGAAAACCTCATTTAAAATTAATATCGAGTAAAGATAGACTTGTATATAAGGACATGCTGAATTATACAAATGCTCATAAGAGAGATTTTAATCCTGGTGGACAAATAAGAGGCGACAAGGGAATAAAATATCGTGAAGTAATCAAACCATTATTTTCCGAATCGTTAAATGAAAATTTTCACACTGGAGGAAGCTTACCAACCCTAAAGGAATACAAAAATAACACTGACTTGGTATATTGGGATGACCCTAACGAACTGGTTGAGAGATTGAAACTATTAGTTGCTTCCAGAGATGCTGGCAACACCAACCATGATAATGAAATTTTATCGATACTTGAAGAGTTGAAAGAAGCTGGCATAATTAAGGAATAAATACTCATCATGATAAAATTTTCATTCAGTATTATAGACGGAGTCAAAACAAATGTACTGTTGTGAACATGAGCAAAACCGACGTGGTAAACGAAATTCATAAAAATGCGAGGGTGAACTTTCCACGAAGATTTGTTATTATGAAAGATATAGATGACCTGTGGCAAGCAGACTTAATCGATATGCAGTCAATTTCAAAGCAAAATAAAAATTACAGATTTATTCTTGCTATTATTGACACATTCTCGAAATATGCTTGGATTTTTCCTCTAAAAAGTAAAACCAAAGATGATGTATGTAACTCTTTTAAGAAATTATTGGATGAAGGGCGTGTTCCTAAAAATCTGCAAACGGATAATGGAACAGAATTTTACAATAATCAATTTCAAAAGCTTATGAAAACTTATCACATTAATCATTATTCAACCTTCTCAACCAAAAAGGCATCAATAGTTGAACGATTTATCAGGACATTGAAATCGAAAGTCTATAAGGAATTTAGTTTAAGAGGCAGCTACAATTGGATAGATAGCACGCTTAATAATGTTATTTACAAATATAATCACACTTATCATCGGACAATTGATGAAGTTCCTGCTAATGTGGATAACATTAATAAAAAACATATATTAGAAAGGTATTCAAGATTGGTAAAAAATCATAATATTAGAAGCAAATATAAAATTGGTGATTATGTGCGGATCAGTAAGTACAAAGGAACATTTGAAAAAGGTTACACCCCCAACTGGTCTACAGAAATATTTAAAATTCGAATGATACAAAATACAACTCCTATCACCTACTTAATAGAAGATACAATCAAAGGTCAACCTATTTTAGGTGCATTTTATGGGCAAGAGCTTCAAAAAACAAAACATCCCAATGTGTATCTAGTGGAGAAAGTTCTTAGAAGAAAAGGTAACAGGGTTTTAGTCAAATGGTTAGGTTTGCCTTCAGCTGAAAATAGTTGGATTGATAAATCAAATATATTATCATAAATAATAAAACATTAACTAACGACAATTCAAATTATAAGTATTTAATAAAGTGTTCAATCCAGATTAATCAGTCTTATAATGTGTATTGGAGAGAGTAGTCTTCTCAATTGGATTATAAATCACTTACCTTTTGAATTACACTTACCAGGATACAATTATTGTGGTCCTGGTACAAAATTAATTAAAAGGCTTACACAAGGAGATAACGGAATTAATAAATTAGACGAATATTGCAAAGATCACGACATTGCCTATCATAAATCATCAAACTTAAAGGATCGACACGACGCTGATTTAATTTTGTTAAATATGGCTAAAAAACGAGCAGTTGCTTCGGATGCGAGTGTAAATGAAAAATTTGCAGCACGCTTAGTAACCCGGGCTATGTCGACGAAAATTAAAACTGGTTCTGGTCTGAAAAGTAGTAGTAGTAGAACAAAGTGCCATCGAAAATTTACACCTGGAAATGGGTTAAAAAGTAAATTAAAAAATGTTATTTGTAAAACCAAGAGACATATGAAAAAATTGAAAACAAAAAGTAAAAAAATGGCTATAGAATTGGCTATCGCCGCTGCCAGAGAATTTGCAGATGATTCATCTATTAAACTTCCTCGTGTTATTCCTATACCAAAAACTGGTGGAGTATTGCCGTTAATTCCTATTTTTGCGGGATTATCAGCGGCAGGGGCTTTAGCAGGTGGTGCAGCTGGTATTGCTAAAACCATTAACGAATTCAAGATGGCTAAAAAGTTGTTGGATGAATCGAGGAGACACAATGAAAAAATGGAAGCGCTTTGCATTGGGAAAGGATTACACCTTAAACCGCATAAAGATGGGCTTGGAATTTTTGTATCGAAAGAAAAAAACTAAAATATCGGCTACCCAAACGAGCCTTAACTAACTTTGATATTTTGAAATATGGAAATAGTATCCCTTATTTTAGAGGTGTATTTATGAGAGATCAGCTCCCTAAATGCCCTTGTATAAAAGAATGCGGAGTTATTAATTTAGATAGTTCTAAAAACCCTGGTTCTCATTGGGTAGCCTATGCAAAATGTAATGATTATATTGAGTATTTCGACAGTTACGGAAATCTTAAACCTCCCAAGGAATTTATAAAATACGTAGGGTCTAAAGTCCGATATAATTATGAGAATATACAACATGATCACCCCTTTAATTGTGGACATCTATGTTTGGATTTCTTAAAGAGTTTTTGGTGTAGTCAAGGAATAAAATGAGCATGATCTTCTTTATGACTTCAGTATGAAAGCATGTCTACTACGGTTACCATCTCTGGAAATAAATCTGAATTGGTTTCGTATTTTCAACCACCTCTACATTTATCTGATCAATACGAGTGCGGTTTGCTATACTTTTCAATATTAAATTCTAGACCAAATGTGACCATCATTAATAGCAATCTGTCTGTAATCAGAATCGAGTGTGATCTTGTTCACGGTTCATACTACAACGGATTACCAACTCATTTTATTCACGAATTTGTATCAGATACTGCTCCAGGTCACCGGTACATAGAAATACCGCAAAACGTTGTTTACTTTCCAGTTAACAAAAATCTAATTTCATCTATATCTATTAAGATTGTAGATCAACTTGGTAACTGTATTAACTTTGGTGAAGAACATATTCAATTACGCCTTCATTTAAGAAAAACAAAATGATAGTATATTATAAAAACACTCCAGTGAAAATCAAACGTCTTATTCCATCTACGACCATTAAGGTGCATAGACGTAAGAAAAAAGTGAAGAAATTGAGTGAAGCAAATAAAGATTTTCTTAAAGCTCTAGGTTTTAAAGTATGAATATACTACAAATTACGGAATTACCCCACTTCGATAGTTCGATTGAAAGCTATGAAGTCCACTCATACAATCCCTACACTAACAGCTTTAGAGAAAACGATGAAATCAGAATCCCCATACACCAACAAGACATATACGTGTTACCGTCAGCCAGTTCAATTTACGTCGAGGGCCAAGCAAAGTTCTTCGACAAAGATGGAAAACCGATTAAGAAAAATATTACGTTCAGTAACAACCCTGTTATGTTTTTGTTTCAAGATATCAGATACGAAATAAATGGAATTGAAATAGATCGCATTAAAAATTCTGGAATAACGTCGACGATAAAGTCATACGTTTCAATGAATGATGGAGAAAATAAAGTTGCTGCTCTGTGGGGTTGGAACATACATGGACTAAAAAATGATGGTCATTTTAGTGTTATTATACCTCTTAATAAGATTTTAGGATTTGCGGAGGATTACAATAAAATTGTGATAAATTGTAAACATGAACTTATTCTGAATAGAAGTAACTCTATCTTAAACAGTATCATACCCACTGATGATATTGCGCATTTTCAAATAGACATACAAAGATTGCAATGGCGTGTACCACATATAAAAGTGTCAGACCGCGAACGACTGACACTACTAAAACACTTGGAAAGAGATAAACCTATTCAGATGGCGTTTCGAAATTGGGATTTATATGAGTATCCTTTGCTCCCTAAAACTACAAAACATTCTTGGTCAGTTAAGACTGCATCGCAATTAGAGAAACCTCGATATGTAATTTTTTGCATGCAAACCAACAGAAAAAATAACAAAACCAAAGACAGTTCTCTGTTTGATCACTGTGAGGTTACCAACGTAACACTATTTTTGAATTCACAGTATTACCCTTACGAGCCTCTAGGCTTAAATTTTTCGGAGAACAAATACAATATATTATATGAAATGTATGTGAAATTTCGTCAGTCGTATTACAACTGTCCTGCAGACCCCTTGCTTGATATGGTAGGTTTCAAGGAGAAGGCTCCTCTCTTTATCATAGACTGTTCAAGACAAAACGATAGTTTGAAAACAGGCCCTGTAGATGTCCGGCTAGAGATTGAATGTTCAGCGGCAATACCGGATAACACAACTGGATATTGTTTAATTATTAACGATCGCCTTGTGGAATATAAACCTTTGAGTAACATAGTGCGCAGGTTATCATGACTGCCATTGTAGATGTTCAAGGTTTTAAAACAGAAACAAATGAATTTATTATTAAAGAAATTGCTGTATTATGGAATAAAAAAATTCAGGTGTTTTTAATTAACCCACCATTTCCATTTTACGATTTGACGAAACCAGAGAAACGGCAAGTCAGTTGGATTGAACGTAATAGAAAGATATACTGGAGAGATGGATTTGTGCCTTACTCAAATCATCAGAATTTGATTGTAGATATTTTAAGAGATAAAAGTGTTTACACCAAAGGTTTAGAAAAAGTGTTATGGTTAAAAACTATTTCGAATAATAATAATATCAAAAATTTAGAAGATGAAGGTTGTCCTAATTTATTAAGCTTGTATAATAAATATGAACATTCTCATGATATGTTAAGTTGTATTTATCATGATGAAATATGTGCTTTAAAAAATGTAATAAGTTTAAATAAATGGTGTATAGATAATAAACTTTTGAAATAAATATTTTCTTGTTTAATTTTGCACAGTTGGGTAATAGGTGACAGTTTCCTATCCCTACCAATGCCATCCAATGCTAATCATTATAAGTTGCTAGTAACAGCTGTGCGATGTCATTATACATTTATAATTACCTGGATCAAGAACTAGTAAATGAGTATACAGAACATGTGTCAAAATAAATACCATCCTCGATATGACATGTATAGTGCATTTAAAATGCGTGAATTTTCATTTAATTACTATTGGGCAACGGCTGTTTCAAGGAGAAGATTGGTAATGGAAATGGCTGACGCTGGATTTTTTTATTGTGGAAATGGTGTAAATGATAAAGCAGCATGTTTCTCATGTGGAGGAGTTATAGAAGATTGGGAGATTTACGATGATCCTTGGATGCAACATACTATACAATTTCCTCAATGTTGTTATTTGAACGCTGTGAAAGGAACGGATTATGTTGACAAATCAAAACGTCTATTTTTAAAAGAAACAGAAATATAAAATTATTCTGAGGACAGATTGATTGTTTGCTGATTAAGCTACTAAATGCAATTAGCAACGGAGCCTAAGTAACTATAAATTACTTACAGTCATTTTATGCAGCATTCGATTCCTACAATTGCACCTAAAAGGTTGGATCATAAACTAAATTAAACAATTTTAAAATAAATGACATTAACTACAATGAAAACAGATTCAGTGAAATATACTTCTGAAGGCATTTGTAAAATTATTATTCAGAACGTTAATGGTGAAGCTATATTTGTCCGTGATATACAGCCCGCTCATAAAAACTCGAGCGTAGATTCATCAAAACCTCAAGTCAGAGATACATCCCAAGAAGATTTATTCTTTCTAAACATGCATGATGTATTAAATTCGGGAAGCATTCAAGAACTTGTCTTTAAAAGTGGTAATAGAGAGCTAACATTCTCCCGAGTTAACGAAATGCAGATTGGTCATGAAAAATTGAAAGCGGGTTCAACAAAGTGTCGGCAAACTGGCACATCATCAACGAGGAACATAATACGTGATTTAGTAATATCTGATTCAGAAGACATTCTATGCTACCAGATTCTACCGGAAGATGAAATTCCTATTATTTAAATCAGTTTGAAATAAAATTAATTTCCAATCAGATGAAAAGTGATAACTGAGGTCGAATAGATACAGAGCTGGGGGGAGACCCATTTACAGATCTTCTTTACTATTTGAATAGATTTGTATGATTCAGATTCAAATTTACTCTCACCATACTACACGTATAAATTAAATGAATGAAATGATGAATGAGTGAAAATTGCGGGTTTCCAGATCTTATCTGATCTGGAAACCCCAATTTTTACCTACTTTCATGCTTAGTATACTAGTCTACCCATTTAAGCCACAAACGGAATTTAATTGAGTCTTGCTATATTACTTCTTGCAAGAATTTCGCAATGACAGGATGCTTTTCGTAGCCTGAAAAAAAAATTGCCTGCACTTTATCATGATACTCGTTTGTTTCGACAAGCCTAAATGTAAAAAGAAAATGAAAACGTCAAATGTTTTATGAGAACATAAATAAAAAATATAGGAGCGGTCATTCTAAATGTGTCATGTTATTATCAAATCACAGTGTGGTATGCGCACACGCAGTTGGAAGCGGTGGCCGCCCCCCGGGGTCCGGAGCTTTGTCGGCGCCCCCGCGGCTCCGGACTCCCACTTATGTGAAAAATTACACCAAACTCACTAACTAACTACACCATTTCAAACCATACACCGTTCACATAAAACACACTTTGCGTTTCAGTTACCTATGATTGTTTCGATTCAGACACCTTTAATGCGGTTGTTTTGTCACATAAGTACACCAAAGCACCCACATGTCTCACAAATGAAACACAATAATTTTCATGCTATTATTATCACTATTGTTAAAGTAATACTGATGAAATTAGCTTGTGGGACTGTTACATCAGGAATACATTTGGCAGGTTGTACGCGGGCTCGGCAAAATGGTACATCTTAATAAAATCTGGTCGAACGTCCTGTGGCATCCTCGGTGGCCCATATATCATAATGGACATAAGTAAATATAGAACCACCACTCGTTATAGACACTCATTTATTGATGTTTCTCTTTTTATGTCCTTACACATCAGAAATTATTAATCACGAAATCATTTATTGTTAGAATACATTTATAACCAGATTAAGTTATGCATGCATTATAAATAACTCATAAATACCAGTTACCATTTACATTTACCTTGCTAGTTTGGATTTTCATGCGGAAATACACAAGGATATCCGGTAGCTAAAAGCCTGCGTTACGGCGGGCGTAGCGGGAATACCACGTACACATTGTACCTACTTAATGCGTTCCAAATTGAGTTCACAAACCTTAGGTACTCGGTTTCTTGGGAAAAATATCTATGGGATCGACGTATAATAAATTCGTGTATCAAGCTAATCGGTGTGTCGACACAATTCCGATAAAGTCGTCAATGTTAAGAAATCAATTCGTCATCGGTCAACCGATGTGATCTACCGGCGCGTCGTGACGGCAGGTGGAGACCGATGTAACGCTTCGGATCGGTAGCGATCAACAATTCTATCGATTATTTACAAATAATCCGATACCGAATTATCGAACGCTATCCGTATTTCGGTCACGTCTTCCGACAAAAAATTGATTGTAAAAGTCGTGCGGAAAGGTGTGATCGATTACGTACACAGATAGATACATAACACAATTCCGGTAATAACTCAAAATTTTCCTGTTAATAGATTTTAATATTCCCTGTACGGATTGAAGATAAAAGAGGTTAAACAACATATTCATGATGCATCAGCATGCAATGCAAAAGCTCTCACCGTGCTGATAAATCACAAAATCAGTGGCAGGTAGCACCTCTAGGGAGGAGCCAAGGCGCTTATCGATATAGTTGTTAAAGTAGACTTGTTAGATAACATAGACGCTGGAATAGAATCTAAAGAAGCTTTTGAATTAATGCTGCTGGATAACATAAAAGATTTGAATTACTGATACTTCAAAGCTTTTATCTTGACAAAGATTAACAATCAATAACAAGTTAGAACAAAGTAGATCAACTTTTGAACTTTCAAAATGTTAAGTCTGCCAAACACAAAAGCTTTGTAGATGATAGTTGTAGATAGATGATTAGTTGGTATTAGAGTTCATTTTATAAATAATAGCAAAAATATATCGATAAACAGTCGTGCCGCCACCTCCGCTAAGCTCCATTTATAATTTATAATAAGTTAATTTTTGACAAGGCCCGTAAACCGATTATTACTAACAAGGTGGTCCACGCCGACGTTTGCGTCTCTTTCTTTCTCACGTCGAATAAATTGTCTCCTTTTGTAAAACGTGATGATGCACCGTAAACACACAGCAAGATCTCAGAGATTGCCACCTTCCACCCATTTCTATAATAAAGGTGTCTCTGAGCCCTCACATTTATTTATTATTCTTTACGTTTTGATCCGCCGCGCTTTAACAATGTTTTGTACAAAACAATTGTGTTTCTTTCAAAAGGTTCCTATAAGACGGAATTTTTACAATTCCAAACATGCTTACGGTCATTTTGGCAAAATTTATGACCGTCGACGTCGCTGGATAATTGTGCAAATACTTGACAGAAGTTTATAAATAGAATTGCCATAATATTATCCTGCTTTCAAAATTGTCGGTGCTTGACTGGCTAAAGCTGTTAAGTCTCACAACGATTTGTCAAATTTTCATGAATCAAGTGCACTTAGCTTTCACTCAGAGTTAATATCAAGTGCGGTATGTTGTGTTGATTGCCATTTATATGTTGAGCGGAGTATCACCGGTGCTATTCCTGTCTTGTCCCGGGATAGCGGTTCTCGGAATGCACCGGAAGTCCCGGGCGGATCCCGCGAGCCGCCTCCTTATTAATGGCCTGTTTAGACGAGCTCCTTTGTTACTCGCTCACGTCCTGCCACTTCAATACACTACGTACTAATGGCTGCACTAAAACATGTACAGTATCACATACCGAGTTTGTTTCAGCTAACAGAACTATGTTTCTTCTTCAAAAAGAAAGCTACAACGTCCAAAGTAAAGCCATCGCAGCAAAGAACAATATCGAATGAGATCGAAGGTGCACTTTGGCATATTTGTTCTCAGTTTCGACTAGTTTAAATTGACGTATCCTGTTGTCAGATTTCCTGGCGTTAATCCTGTGGATCGGGTGTTTAAATTAGTTACGAGCGGTTTGACTCTTTCTTTTGATGTTTGATTGGGTATCTTCGGAAGGGATATTTTTAAGACTGTTTGTAATGTATCGTTGCTTAGCTGTGTTGTTTAATTTATACAAACGGAGGGATAGCCGGTGATTTATTTAAAAAAAAATGATTATGGCATGAATCATAGCGTGCCACGGCGTGAGTCAAACCCGCGTGTTGTCCGGCGACATTCGCAAGGTCGTGCTATTGCCCCTCGCGCCGCGCTGCCTACATCCTGTCTCGTATCAATAGTAAACACACCTATTAGTGCACCATCACTTATGTAAAACATAATATTTCATTTTGTACCTAACTAAAGTTGCCAAATATGCCACAGTCAACTTTATGCTATGTTTAACAAATTGTTATCTACTACGTATAAGGAGCAAGCCTGTTTTGGTTTTTATCTTCCTAGGCTTATTATTATCTACAGAAAAACAAGCCACATCGATCCCATAAAAACATCCTCAATACGTTTTGCAATAACCATTAAATTTTATACGATATCATTAGAAGTGTTAAGCCAAACTAGGTGCTATGTTGTACAATACGCGGCGCCCGCGCAGCTCCGTGGTCGGCGCCGGCAATCACAGACGCGATCAATGACTGCCCATTCACGTCATCCCACGTGCTTCTATGTTGGGGGCCGGTTAAACAGCTGAATCAATTATCAATAATAACATTTTTTGTGAGTGAGCCCTACTTACTTCCAGTCGCTGCGATCAGTGTGCAATCAAAGTTGGTTGTATGTTTTGGTAGATTTGCTTTATTTATTGTCTTGATGCTGAACAGGAGTTCGTGTACATAGGTAATACCTTCTTGTATTTTAGCAAACGAAGAAGGGTTTCAGCTTCATATATAAATTGACTTTATTATTCTACAGTGAAATATTCCTTATTTGACTATAAAGGTCCAGACGTCAGATGCGAAACGCGCCATGTCATGAATGATGATGGATGAACGTGTGTTCACGAATGACTGCATACCTAATCATACACTCTAATAGATGAGGGCTGAAGGAAAACGTTTAATATAATATGGAAAATGTAACATACCAGAGTTTTTCCCAGTTTTCCATTATAATAAAATATTGGAATATAATTCCAAACAATATTGCATATAAGCTTCTAATATTTTATTATAATGGGAAAACCGCTAGGCACTCCTTAAACAAAAAAAAAAAATGCCAAATCTATATAGATATAGTTTGTGGTAGCGGAAGAAATATATGTTAGTCTTGAACATATTTCTCAGAACTTGGTTGTTACTAAAACACGTTTAGAAAAAAAAATCTTGATACAAATTAACGGTAAACTATTCCTTTACTTTGAGTTTCAAAACAAAATATCTGTGTTAAATATGAACGTACGGTTGGTATTTAATTAATAACAAAAACATCTTATTTGTATGCAGAATTTGGTTGTTTTTTATTTTCGATTACTCAACTCATTTTTGAGTAAATAGATAATTGCTTCATATTTTGCAATAAATTACAAGCGTTGTGTCATCGTGCTTCTCTTTCTTTTGTCTGACAGTGACCGCGGTTAAGCTTTTGTCAGCTTCTTAACGTTTATTACTAGCTCCACATCAAACTGTTATTGAACCAAAATGTACTCTTGTACCAAACAAGGAAGTAAACTAATTTCCTCACGATATTTGAATATAACATGGTTCAGGAACAAACAAAACAAATAATAAATTTCATTTATTTTCGATGCGTCGCTTACCGCAACGGACTAGAGTAGATGATTGCTCAATTACCAGGACCTCCTTAGTCGAAACACTAACAGCAATCTCGGATTGACTACACTTTCGACTTTACGACATTAAAAATAAACGCTTTTTTGTTTCGCTCCATTAGTAATCTCGGTCGGCTTTACACAAAAGGTGGCTTGGAGTCCGCGCCTTGTCATTAGAGCACAATCAAACATTATGTTTAGGAATCGCCGACAGCTTAACCTGAGTTTTTCATCCATTTCATAATTTGTTATTTGGGATTATAGGGAGCGTGCCGCAAAAGACAAAGTAAACATTACCACCGTTACGTCTCGTCGTCGGAGAGATGAGCGGCGAGCGGCGAGCGGCCTATCAACAAACAATGTGGAGTGATAATTGAACGTCATCAACGTTTTTGTGTTTTATATTCTGCGGTAGGTGGTGCTTAATGTGAATATGATTTAGTGCGACGACGACAAGAGGTGCCGCGGTATCATCCGTATGCAATATTTAGGGCGAATTTCACCAATGAAACTGAACGCGATCAGCACATAAACCACGTTTAAGAGCTGTCAGTGTCATAACTTTCTTTGGAATATTGACACTGACAGCTCTTGAACTCGGTTTAGATGTGCTGATCGCGTTCAGTTTCATTGGTGAAATTCGCCCTTAGAGGTAAAGCGCGGTAGAACCTGCTACGAAACCTTTCACAACTGGGCGGGCGGCTTGTTCTTGCAAGTCGTTGTAATGACTGCTAGCAATGTACAATTATGAGCCATTTCTCACATTAACGTAAATAACATAATCAAAAGCAATTTAGATTTTAATCCATCTTTGAAAACATTTATGCAAATTCATTTATTTTCATTCATGCTATAACAATGGGTAGATGAGAATTCAGTTTACAGTTAAGTTTGGGTTACGGACTCTACAAGTGTTAAGTTAATGTCTTAATCCTAATTATCTTCCTAATTATATTTATATATTAATTTATTCGTTATGTGTAGAAATATTTATGTTAAACTAGCTGCGCCCCGCGGTTTTACCCGCGTAAGTCTCGATCCCGTGGGAATATCGGGTTAAAACGTAGCCTATGTCTTAATCCAGGGTGTCAGCTACCTCCACACACACCGTTTGAGCGTGAAGAAGTAACAAACATACACACACACACACTCACAAACATTCGCCTTTATAATATTAGTGTGATGTGATGTGATTAATTTATTCGGCAATAATGTGTAGTGGAAAATGGTAGGTTTTCAAATCGCACTATCCCTAGCCACGAGCAAATCCAAATGAAAAAAAAAAACATAGATTCCTCACTAAACTACCAAGGATGTCTCAATGCCGCCACGCTTGATCAGCACTGGCCAGATAGAAATAATCGCACTTTACCCACATTAGTAACAGCGGAATCTGCATAACGATTGCGTAGCATGCGTGTTTCAGTGCTGCGCGGTTTTACGGTACACTACGGTAAATGTTAATGGGCCTTATTAGTTCCGCCACATGCCGAGCGAGCGGTCGACTACTTCCACGCAGCGGTCATGCTTGGTGACACCCCGCCACTGTTTGTTTCAATTTTTTTATCTTGTAAAATTTGCACTGGTCTACGTTCCGTTTTGTAAGAACTGTAAAAATGATGTTGATTTGATAGTTCCAACAAAGATGTTATTACGGTGAGGCGCCTTGATTTTATTTGCTGATCGTGCACATATTATTATCTGCATTCTGCGTTGCATTTTATGATTCATTTGAATTTAGTTTATATAAACTAATCTTGCTCTCATTATTTTAAATTGAACCATTTTAAGCATCAGCGTCAATCTATCCAAGTTTCCTAGGACAGCGGACATGTCTCTATTAAACTATTTTCCAAGATATTGTACAAGACAAGTTATTGTGGTTAATCATTCAACTAAACATATGGATTTTAGTTTTGACATCAATTATTTAAGTAAACAATATAACCTGACGTTAACCTAGGTATAATTCGTAATGATGAACGAAATACGAACGGTAATGTAAACTTCTATTGTTAAAAATCTTTTACGGTCAAGTAAATTTCATGCAGCCTAACCCTTTCGAATCGTTAGCAATGGATCACGAAAATACACAATTACACAATTATATTCATTGCCATTTTTACTCGTAAATGGCAAGATTGCCAAGTGATGTGTTCAACTTGAAAGGATTTATGAAGGAGAAACACAATACGGTACTGAAGAATGCACCCAAGAACTCTCGGCATTTTATTATTTCGATTTTATTATTATCTTTTATTTGATGCAAGCAATAAAAAGTGCCCTGCGCTTCTACACAAACTGCATAAACAGCGTAAATAATGTCCACATCATGTAAAGTGGAGCTCGTTGTGTGTAACCCAATTGGTCGAGTGACGCAGCTGATGCGTTCTGACAGTTATTGCTCCCAAATTGCGAATTTGTAAATATTGGTAAATCACAAGAATAGCGAAACACAAAGACGGACCCGGATCTAGGCCCTCTTACCTGCGGCTTCCGAAATCCGCGAACAAAAAACGCAAAATTGATTCAGTGGGACTGCACAAAAAGCTTTACATTGTGTCCCCTGTATTTAGCGATGCCGATCCGACTCGACAAATAAGGTTATATCGTTTGGAAAAAATATGGATTATTGGTTTGAGAGCGTCCATTGCTACCAGTTGGAGGAATAGACATTATTTGTATAGGTTCGGTAACAATGCAGGAACTGGATCAATACGGTGGATGCTTTTTAATTGACTATCGACCTGATTATCTTTGTTCGTGGAATGTGGGTCAGTGTTAGATGGGATCTAGTAAGCAGGCAGGAATTGGAGGCAGGATGCAGGTAATGAGAGTACTTAGTAGCGGCGGTACTGCGCTCGCAATTGAGATGACGAATCCTACGCAGTAACACTTGGAAAGATATCACAATACATGAACTCGTAATATGTTCTTCGTAACCGTTTATCGACCAGTGGTCAAATTGATTTATAAGCAAATGCCACCGGTATTTTCTGACGCCGTCTGACTACCCGGGAGTACCTATCGATTATTGTGATTTTCTTATTGAGATCTTTCTTATAGATCCTTTTCTATATGACATCATACAGGCCTTGGGTAAATAATTGTCATCATCAAATCACTCGCACGACGTTCACAGCTGCAAAAACGGATCCTGCATGCATTTATACTACAACTGGTTTTAGTTATTCCCAAATAATACCAAAATGAAACACTGATTACAAACAACAAACTCCAAACACACTACTAAATTGTAAAGAATGCCATCTACATCCAGCTAAATGAGTGAACTCAAAGTTTGTGAGTATACAGGAAGCGAATCATGATGCTCATCAATGTTAATACTTGTACAGTTAAGACAAAAAGAAACCGTCGGCGCGTGCGCGTGCGACAATGAGGAAATGCTTCGGATGTCCCGGCTGACGACATGCGATATACACCACTGCACTTGCTACCTATAGCTACTGAACGGGGACTAAACCACTATGTACACATTGCTAAAGAATTCTTTCGTACTTTTAAAACAAAAACCGTCTTTTTACAAAACAAGATTTATATTTTGACATGGCATAAACCATGGAGCCAGTTTTTGTAATAAGAACGTAACTGTGATTGAAATACCGTTCTTTATACAAATTTGAAAACTTAGTTCGGTACTAAGTCGTCAGATTTGTATTAGGAACTTTACCATAGACGGTATATAGTTCGAAATTCAATAATGGCTCCATGGTTTAAACCTGGGTCTGAAGATAAACCTTGTTTTGTTATAAGACGGCTATTGTTTAAAATGTTCAGTGGTTTTGATTTAGTAACTGTGAAAGTGATTTTAGTTTTTTCTGTGAAAGTAATTAAAACTGGACAAATATAACAAAACGGTGAAGGAAAACATCATGAAGAAACCGGCGTGTCCTAGAACCAAAAATTCGAAGACATGTGACATCTACCAACCCGCACGGCCCCGCGTGGTGGATTACGGTCCACTCCCTCTCACAGAGAGCAGGCCTGTGTTCCAGCAGTGGTTACATTATAGGCTGATTTTGTAAATATAACAGTGTCTCTAAAAAACCGGCCAAGTGCGAGTCGGACTCGCGCACGCAGGGCTCCGTACCATTATCTATAAAAACGGCAAAAAAATCTCGTTTGTTGTATGGTGCCCCCCCTTAAATATTTGTTTTATTTTAATTTAATTATTTATTTTTAAAGTGAATATATAACTAAATATTCTGTGAATATTTCAAGCGTCTACCTGTTGCCGTTATCAATATCGAGCAAAAACGAGCAAAAAAATCACGTTTGTTGTATGGGAGCCCCCTTAAATATTTATTTTATTCTGTTTTTTAGTATTTGTTGTTATAGCTGCAACAGAAATACATCATCTGTGAAAATTTCAACTGTGTAACTATCACGGTTCATGAGATACAGCCTGGTGACAGACGGACAGACAGACAGACAGACAGACGGCGGAGCCTTAACATAGGGTTCCCGTTTTACCCTTTGGGTACGGAACCCTAAAAAAGACGCTCCTGTCGAAGAGTAGGTAATTCAGTTGCAAATTTTTTCCCCAAAAGTCCTGGAATACAATATTTATTTTAAGCTCGAATGAAAACGATGCAAAAACAATCGCATTCCTTTATTGGTACCTTAAAATGCAAATGACTGTAGACATACATCTTAAGCAAAGTTAGTGTCCTGCAAAAGTATAATCAAATGTTACAGTTTTAAGGGTAAATTAAAACGACGTTACTGTGTTATGTATAGCTCTACATTTTGCAGACAGAAATATTTGGACTCTACATAAGACTTAAATACCAGAACAAATTCTGTGAAGTTGTCTCCGCTGTATTTTAGTACATTATATAGTTATATTCTATCTGGCATAATAAACTGGGCTGAATTAAAATGAGACGAAAATTTTGCTAGACAAAGTATAGTTTTGTTACACATAGTTAGTAGCAGTAAGGAGGCGTCCATTAATTACGTGAGGCGTTTAGGGGGGGAGGGGGTCGAGCCGAATCTCACCCAATTTCACGTGGGCGAGAGGGGGCCTCGGTAAATACCAGGTTTTTTTTCTTCCACAAGAAACTACGTTAAATTGCGAGAAAACTGGGCAATAATTATAAAAAAAGTATTATATTTATTATGTGTATTCTGTTTGTTTAAATAAATCCAACGCAAGCAAACACAGATTAACGGTTTTAGCACAAAAAATAAGCATGTTGAAAAATCTCACGTGTGAATAGGAGAAGGGGGGGGGGAGGGCAAATCTCACTACATCTCACCAAGGGGGGATGGGGGGGCCTCACGTAATTAATGGAAGACCCCTAATCTACTGATTGTAAATTATTGTAACATAACGAGTTACCTACAAAAGAAGATTGAACCAAATCTTTCAAAATTAGCGATCACTAATTTGCCGAATAAGCCTTTGCTTATGTGCGAAATCGATACCTCCGATCATCACAATCATGATTCGATCCCGGCTATCGAATTATCGAGTAATTGTGGTATTTATGTCGGCAGCGTCGTCGCGTCGGCGCCACAAAACATTCACATTATAAAACATAGAGCTGTCAATATTATTTACCAACTTTTATGACCATTCGATTTTGTATGGGAACGTTAATGTTAGATCGTTCTTCGTAATGTCTTTATTGGTGTCCGGCCTTGATGGTTGACGTCAGTGAGAAAGTGGCTTCGTTATGGAGAATTGTGTTCGTGACGTATATATACCGTGAAGTAATTACCGGTCGGCTTGTGTATAATAATTTTTTAAATACATACCAAGAATTTCTCTGACGACAGTTGAATTCAATGTCACATGTCGTGCGAAAAAACCCACCTAAATATAAATAACATCATAGATACACGTCAGGCAATTGTAAAAAGGAAACTGTATTAACATCTGACCTTCTACCTCATCTGTGGCATTATTGAAAGCAGCCGAGATCGGGCGCCGTGTGTTTATTGAATAATGAGGCAATCCCGCGGCGTCCCGCCTCGATCAATTGAATGATTGGCCGCAGTAGTCATAGCTACGCCAGCGCCGTTTTACACACGCTGTCGCTTGCGATGCGGAAAATGGCGCCCATTTTCCAAGAAAAGAGGATAACTGGAATTTGTAATAGTATAGATAGGGCCTTCTCATGTAGGATGTTGTACCTAGTATTTTTTAAAGTACCTGGTACTTTTGACGGGCCTACACTGTCCTCTCATACCTATTAACGCTGTGGTTTGAAAACATTGTAAAAGCCAATTATTTTTAAAAGAGTAACCGCGGAGTTTCTTGCCGGCTCTTCTCCATAGGAAACGACCAATTGGAATTGTGCACCTAGCTTCTGACGTTTAATAAGTTCCCATGTAGGTTTATTTGAAATAAAATATTTTGATTTTGATTTTTTTTTTACCTTTGGCCATTGATTGAAAGTCGCTCTTTGATTGTTTTATACTTCTGATTATTACCTACACACCTATCCTATTTACGGTTCAATCTTTATCAACATTTAAAACGTATTTCACATAAGCCTACACTGGCTTATGTGAAATAAAATATTTTAATTTTGAGTTTTCTTCCTGACATTTAAATATTTCAATATGAAAATCTTTACCTATTTTATTTCAAAATCTTTAGTTAGAGCGAGAATCAATCGAGATTTATTTCAGTACCTTAGTAACGCTTTCGATGACCTTAGGTACGGCAAGTAATTACGGTAATCAATCACTGATAAAAGTAGGCAATCACGGTCTACATACATTGATTTACAATAGATACGTAAACACAGACTAATTACGTAAGAATATATGTTTTCTATTATCACGTATAAAAATTCTTGGAACATCATCATTCCGGTCGATGTCTATCGAGAATTTTACAATTCAATGTAACTGTACCAATTAACTTTACTTATGTAGAATATTTATTGGTAAACAGTTAGCTTCTTAATTAGGAAAACCTAGCGAATCCGCTGAGCCGCAAAAAACGAATACAATTTGCTGGGGCATACCGCAAATTCAGTTGGTAACCGTAAAACAGCAAATGAGCAAACGCGTTTCCCATCAAATTACGTCGGTAACGAGTGGGGGCCGCTTTTCCGCGTTTTTTAAACAAGTGCAGTGATTTTCAGAGTCGGCCACGGTGACGGGACCACGTGAACTAGCCCAATTAGCTCGGTTGATAATGAATGGATTAGTGAGCGCGGATTAGATGCCGCGCGCTTGTTACTGCTGAGAATCACCGCGGGTGTCGCATTATGTAGAAAGATACTGTAAACTGAAGTGGCTTGTGATTGTTTAAACCGAATTAACTATAGTGATAGTTTCTGTCTTAATTATTGTTGTTTGGGAGCAATTTGAACTATCATTATTTAAGTAGTATGACCAGATGTATGAACGTAGGCGAAGCAAAAGGAGTATGTAAGGAGTGTAGCAGGTGGCGTTCTATTGTTTCTGCCTACCCCCATGGGAAGAAGGCGTGAGTTTGCGTATGTATATGTATGTATTATTTAAGTTTAAATTAATACATCTGAGCTGGTTTGAAATGGATGGTACCGAACTCTTACTTCGGGATACGGGGGCCGATCGCGCTATTTCTCAACGTAATTACCGTTCGAACGGAACGTTTTTGGTTTTAGTTTAGCTGATGTAAGAAACGATATCGCGCTATTTTTGCTGAGCGACAAAATCGTTGACGTTACCCAATACTGAAAGTTCGATCGATCGTTCCTCCAACGTAACTTCCAAAGTAAAGCTAAATCGTATCCGTTGAAATGATTAGCGCGATACGAAATGTGTCTAACGTTACGTTTTTGGTTGTGGTTTAGTTTTGGTATTAACGTTCAAAATTAGCGCCATCGGCCCCCAGAACTTTGTCTAACACCATCATGAAAACCCGAGGTAGTGTAATCTGTGTATTGGATCGAACATACTGGTTTTCTGCCAATTAAACAAACGCACCTAACTATTCATTCCAATTGAATCACTCACAGCCACTATCGATGTCCCTATTCTATACTTAGAGGTTAATATCATCAGCACAAGCAGCACTCTAAAATGCAGGTTATTGTCTTGTCCAATGTTTTGTTTACCCCATCGACTGGGTAATTCCGAATCGACACAACTGTAACGGACTGCACAGTTGATCGATCTGAACTAGATCCACGGCACCTATGTCCGATCGTGCGTAACTAACAATTAGGGCAAATGCTATCAAACATTCACATCGTTCTGAAATAATACAGTAATGTGTTGTAGTTTTTGTTTAAAAATCTGGAATGTGATGATACTGAGAATTCGCCGAATAAAATTGTAATTAGAAGATTTAAATATGATTTTGGATCTACAATTAAACAAATCGGAAAAACAATTTGAAAAATAGTTTAAACGATACCTCTTTGACGATCCACGATCAAAGTTTCCCATCACTAATAAAGTTCGGGTATCATCTCAAAGGTTACGTCAGTTCTCATAGAGATCAAACACAAAATATTGACCCTGCCCGTCTCTCCAGTTTTTCCCATAAACTTTGTAAAGCAGTCGTCGACACGTCGCCTTTGCCCGTATTTGTTGGGAGCGGCAAACTGCCAGCGCAAACAACTGGTGGTCAAATCCCTTAAGTAGGCAGCGGGTCAATATTTTTGTTAATAATTTAGTGTGCAGTGATTCCCACGGGCCGTGGTAACGTAAGAGAGGGCTCGCTTACAGATCACACCCTCTCCAACTAGGATGATGTTTGAACAGTGTTCGGTGACCTGTACGACATCGTCTACTCAATTTCATTGGACTCATATTTAAATATTAAGCCCTTCGTATCACTTTCTCTAATAATGTATATTAGAGAACCCCGTATCACGTTCATATTACCAAAGGTATGATTTTTATCATAATCTATCTATCTTTATAAATAAAATTTTGTTCGTCTGTAACTCTGTAAGGGCATCACTTGAGAACGGCTAGACCGATTGGGCATTTTTTTTTAAATGTTCGGTATTATACTCCGAATTAGGTTTTTAGGGGAACAAAAAATTACCTCCCGATTTTAATTTTCTTTTTTTTATGGGATTTTGGTAGAGGTATAACATTGAAAATTGGGCAAGGCAACGTCTGTCGGGTCAGCTAGTTTGAAATAATAAAAACTGGTATCAATTGTCTCAAGTAATTTCAAATTGAATAAAAAATACTGCAGAAGACTGTTTAATAACTTTTTCATCTCTCGGAGTATTCATTAAATGGAAGCAAGAAGTTGGTCAATGAACAAATTAACAATACGCGGCTCAAACAAAAGATAATTAAGACGTGATGCAATAAAACCGTTTGCTTATGTGCGGGACAAAGGGGAGCCGAAAAACTGCAAATCGGATAAGCAACGAAGACCAACTTTCATAGAATCTCAATAAGATAAAGTGTCTATTAGTGACAATCATGCTTGACTTACAAACTGACTGAGTGACTTAAAAAAAGAAGCAGGTTATATGTTTGTCTGTCGAATGTTTTTTTTTTTTTTTTTATGTATGTCCTCCGATTTCTCCGTCAATAGTGAACCGATTTTGAAAATTCTATTTTTGTCTAAAAGAGTATCCTCCCGAGGTGGTCCCATTGTCACCTCACCAACTCTAAATCTGATGAGGGGACCCCATAGAAATCTAGCGATTTGGGTATTTTTTATAGTAACTCGTGCATTTGCTCTTGAAAAGCACCATTTGGTGAAGTGGAACTGATGATGAAGACCACAGATGGGCACCAGAACTACTAAATAATAATTATTTAACGGGTTGCGATTCGATTAGGTACTTTAATATAAGCAAGCAAGCAAGCTAAGCAATGTATGCTCGTCACAATGCATATGGTAACTGGTTCTTACCAGGAGAACTTCTCAACAATTTACGTCCCTGCATCGGAAAAAGTAATATTTTGTAAAAGGTGATGAGCAGTTGACATTAGGCTATTGTTACTTAGATCATAAATCACAAACTGACCCACTAAAAAGTGTAAAAAAAAAAACTTTTTACCAAAAATATAACAACCGACTTCCAAAAATACACTACAAAGTGAAAAATAAATTTAATTTCAGCAATATTGTTTGTGTGACTCAATAGCCACTGTGTAGGTTATATATTCAAAGCGAAAAAATATTAATGCGATCGCGTCCAAAGATTAGTCCCCAAATTACAACGGTTCTACGTAGCGTTGCGAGTACATTTCGACTACCTTGACATTTTCATAATGCTGTTAGATAGATGTTAAGTTTTTTAACATTTGAAAAGGGAAAGGTGAATCAAAATCTCCATAAAATATCAAAATTAAGCGATTTACAATGGTCGGTAAGAACCACAGAACCCTCGCGCCTACAGATAATGAAAGGGAAAAATAGTTCAGCAGAAATGTGAGGTTAGTGTGAAGTAGTAAGGTACCGAGCACGTGGTGCAAATTGCCAATACCACACTCTCCATACCTTTTCTACTGACTACAGTCAATTTTCCCACACTTCGTTATGCAACGAGCATACCTCAGCCCATTAGATCATTTTATTTTATAATCAAACGTGAGTAATTGCTAAATTATTCTGCTCCCCACGCGTCGATGTAAATTGTAAATGATCCAACTTGTTAGAATTCAGCGTCAAAGCAACTTTTAATGTAATAAGTCAAAACTGCCTAACTTACATAATTTAAACATATTTAATAAGGAAGGTAACGTAATAAATATTGCAATAATGTTTTTGCTTGTTAAGTGAACAGATAAGTTATCATAAACCACGCTGTTTTGTGTAAAGAAAATGTAGAGGTTCTAGAAAATAAAGGCTTTTATTTAATGTTCAATATGACAATGTAGGGATAGGGAAGTGCCAAAAAAACAGACTGTATGAAAAAAACTTTGTATTGGCAACCAAACATGTTTTGCTAGCTTCGGTATAAATGGTAATGGAAGAGATGGACCCGGCCGTCTTTTTGAAAGAATATTGTAAATATTTTCAGGACCAGTAGAATAACTTCCTAGTGTAATAACATCCTGAATATCTTATGTGCTGGTCTGCCATCACCATAGGCACAGAATTTTCAGGATTATTTCCAACAAAGTGGGAATCCTTCTTAAAGTTTGCAAATAGTTCCATAGCATTTGTTACGTTATAACGTGGATAACGTTGTGAGCTACACATGTATATGTACCTAATCTCTTTTTTTCTCACTACCTGTTTATTAAGATACTTGTGTAACTGTTTGTTTTCCCGAATTAAATAAATAAATAAATTAAGTTTACCTATATCATGTGAGTTAGGTCAAGGCGACAGGTAGATACTCCTAAGCAACAGAAAGTAAAATACTTTTTGATTCAATTTAGAGTTAAGATTTCGCATGATTATGATTGCGTGTTGAAATTTCTAACAAAAAATTGATAATCGTGTTAAATGCAATGCTGAACGTTGATGTAAGATTTCCAGCACAATTTGATGCAAGGCTACTATTGTGTGAACAGCGAGTGCGAAATGTGGAGCACTAATATGAGAACAGCAAACATTTGCAGGCTTCCCACAAACCGTTCTTATTGAAAAAATAATTACCACTTAGTGGACGGACAGTTCGTTGTAATTCTACAGCCTATAGCTAATGCATTGAACAAATACATTAACGTTTTTCACAAATACCTTGGGCGCCTATTTCGTGTTAACGTTCTATGAACAAACCAACATAATCTCTCCTACTTTATCATCACAACCCGTAGACACTCACTGCTGAACACAGGTTCATAAGTTCATACAATGAACGGACATGGAAGAATTGAATGAAAACCTACAACAATGCGATGTAACTCTCATGATTTCCGTAGATGACATATATTATGTACACAAGGTTGACATTACGGATGCACTCTCTGAACGGTCGCCGGGTCTTGACAAAGGGCGCGACGCACCAAAACAATAACAATGTCGACAGCGGCGCGTGCGCTGACTCGCTGAGTGCACAAGTGTTACAAATTGTTTCACACTACCGAAGTGCCGATAACAACAGAGATAACTGTAGACCTCTTGATTTGATTGTTTGTACAACCTCCGCTATAATAATATTGTAATCACTAACGTAAGTAAGTTACTGACATTTTTAATTAGATAACCTGAATTTTATAGCAGATAGAACAAAACTAATTCTGTAAATCAACCCTAAATTTGCAGTGTCTTAGATCACGACAATAAACTTGTAAACATTAAGCATTACTTCTAAACTTTGTTCTCTATTAATTAATTGAGTCAAGATTTGATCTGAAAGGAAAAAGCTCCCGAATGAAATGCACTGACCCCAGCGTGGTTTGACCAGACTCGATTGCTCGAATGAACCGTAAGATTCACACTAGCCCCTGGAGCCTCATGTTTCATGGAACTGCCTGCCTGCCTGTCTCTTAAGATACAGGTTTACCTAGTTTAAGAGGCAGGGTTATACTTATACTCGAGTTCAGATATTAACGTAGAACCAGATGACGATGACGGCACGGTTGGCGCAGTGGGTAAGCGATTGACTGCTGCGCTGCGTGTCGCGGGTTCGATTCCTGCACGGAAGAAGTATTTGTATGTGAGTTTAAATGTTTGTAAACGCACCCACGATACAGGAGAAATTCCTAGTGTGGGGCAACGTTTTTTAAAAAAAATAAAGATGTTACAATGTACACTATTTATAATGAATCACGTATGTTCCTATCTGTATTTTTATGGCAAATAAATTTATCATTATCATTATCATTAACTGCAGAGGCCATTGCATATCAAAGAGTAGACCGAGGGGCGCGATAATGGTAGGGAGTTCGTGCCATTGGGATATGGAAGGACTTTTAGAGCCATACCGGATATGCACCCTTGAGTAGGTATAGTGGAGAGACGGGTGATATTTATCGGGAAATTGGTTACAGGTTTTTTTCAGTGTTGATTTAGGACTACACACCTGAAAATTGAAAAAGTGAAAACTCAGTTGTCGATTCAGTGCATACCTATATTCAAAATGAGGAAACATCGTGAGGTAACCTGGACTTATAGTAAATCTAAGTCTGTAACCCGTCTTGAGCAAGCGTGATGATCAATGCTCGTGTCTTCTCGGTATGAGAGGAGGCATTTGCCCTATACAGTGGCTGGCCTAATAGGCTGGTAATATTATATTCAAAATTGGTAATTTCGAAGAGTAAAAGGAACTTTCACCTTTTGGCACGTTCACCGTTTGTAAGTACCTAATAGTAAGTACAAATGTATTTGTAGAAATAATGATAGGTACTAGTACTACATCAAAACGCAACATGCATTTTAATTAATTAGAAGCATCATTGGAATTTCCTTTGATAGTGATTCACTAGCTTAGGTCAAGTTCCGTCATAATTCGATTTTTAGAGATAATGAATGAATCATGTCTTGGTCGGTGAGCGGGTGAATGGAAATGCGCAGCATACCGGAAGGCATGGCGGACGGACATGAACGACGTCGACGATGCACCGCGCGCCGCGAGTAGGAGAACTGTGCCGCAATGCACCTGTGCCATAGAAAAGGCTGCAGACACGCTACCCGCGTTATGTAAAAGTATTGGAAAATGTACCTAACGAATATTGTTATTTGCTATTAAAGTACATATTTAAGTTTAAAGTTCCCAGTTTATAAAAACAACACACGGACAAAAATTGGCTTTAAAATTGGAAACATATTGCCTTTAGTTCAACAGTCCTTAATAAAACACTGTAGGTTACAGTATAAAAAACAGAACCTCTATGTTCTATGTTAGAGGGTTTGGTTTCCGCACTTAGTACTTCATGTGGACCATTGTGCATGGGCCATGGCGCCCGTCAGTTGATTATTCCAAAACAGAACCTCTTACGACGCATAAATTAAAATTAATTAAATATTCACGCAAGTTGACACAACTTAAGAACAATGAATTGACATTTCCGCAATAAATAGACGTGTCTATAAACCTCAAGGTTTATTCTATGGCATCAATATCTTTGGTCGAATTGAAAAGGCAACCGGTCGTCTTGTACGTGAGGTAAATACTAGATGCGCGGGTAGCTGCAGAATGAATTCATTCATTCAATTTACTACAGCAGGTACAATGACATCGGGTCTTAGACATTTTTTGTGGACTTTATTAGCTAAGTGCTGGTAATTACGATCAAGGTAACAAGTGGGTGATGTAGTATAACTGTTTTGATAACAGTTCCGCATATATGACGTTGAAAACTTATTGTCTAAGCTCTTGTTTGCTTTTATTGAGAAAGTTTTTGTGAATCCTTCAATATTTTCATATAGGTAAGTAGGTAGTAACTTAGGACTGCCGCATAAGTAATTTTTATTCTAGGAATCCCCTTAGTTATTTTATTTAAAAAGTTTCATTTATATTTTCAACGCTTGTTTACGTTTCACAAGCTCATATAATAGAACAATAAGGCCAGTAAACGAGTCGTAACGGGTGTCCCGATGTTTAGTGTTTACAATGGATACAGAACGTGAGAATTTTGCTCTAAACCAACATTATCCCGGACTTCGGAGGTGTTCTACGTGCCAGCACAAAGAAGGCACACGACAGACCAAATTTTACATTTTATTGAGTAGGCGGCCTAACACAAAAGGTGTCATAAACAATGAATATCTATTGGCTGGTGTAAGACATTAAGCCGTAGAACTTACATACAGTCACGTAATTATTTTTGGGTGAAATAAAGCAATTGTTAGCTTGGTGCAACCCGTGGGAAAGGCTTTTTTGGGATTTGACTTCCTTGTGATACTTCCTGTTTAAAGAAAGGAATGCAAACCTTTGAAACAAGCTCTTTTTTTCAAAGTTTTGAAGCAGTTAAATGACATAACTGAAACTAAAATGAAAAATACACGACTAATCGAGCTTACAAACATTAAACTGCAGTTCTCATTACCATTGAACAATTGTCTAGTAAAATAATTATATAAATTACTCACACAAACAAGATACTATTATCCAAACATGTAATTGGTAAACTATAATTTCACGCAAAGATTAACACAGAGCGCCCAATCTCTGCAGTTGCGGTACAGTATCCACTTCGGCAGTCGGTGCAGTACGACACAGCTAATAAATGTGCCATCGATGTCCGTTAAGTACCTAATTTATTGGCTAAAACTAGTAATACTTAGTAATTGCTCTACTGATGAAGTGACCAGTAATTTGACGCTCTCGAGTCAGTGAAGTCGCAAACACGCACAACTGGGAACGTACGGTTTTTGACGAATTCTGCCGATGGAGCTTCGAACTTGTGTCGTACTGCAGCTCGGTACTTACTGTATGATCGATGGTGGGCCAACATCCGGCGGACACACGCAAACTTCCGCCCCTCTATTGTCCTCCACCCTCGTTATTAAATACATTTTACCTCGCAATGAGCCCTCTAAGTGCGTCCCGTGCACTATGCGCTTCCCGGCATAGCAATGAGCTGCGTCATGCACCATACGTGCTATATTCAATTATATATTTTTAATATTTTATAGGTACCCTGCCTAACCCTTCGATGATTACAGGCGTGATGTTATGTTATGTTATTTTTAATAATAATTTGACATTCTGTTCACCGTTATTCCCCTTTCCTGTAATCAGCCTATAATTTTCCCACTGCTGGGACACAGGGCTCCACTCTGTTAGATGGAGTGGGCCGTAATCCACCACGCGGGCCCAGTGCGGGTTGGCGGATGTCACATGTCTTCGAATTTTTGATTCTAGGACATGCCGGTTTCCTCACGATGTTTTCCTTCACCGTTTTGAGAGCAGTGGTGATGAGATAATTTACTCAAAATAAAACGCCTGTCGGGGTTTGAACCTACGACCTATAACTCGTAAGTCGAGGGGGTTACCACTGGGCCACCACTGCTCACACTTTTCCTGTACGTAAGGTTAATTAATAAATATTACAGTATTGGGTAACTTAAAAAAGCTAGCCTAGATAACTTCACACGGACACGAGGTGGCGGCGCGTAGTGTTCCACGCGCGCCCCTTTCAGACGTCGCGGGGGGGTCCAACATCTCACCCCCCCCAGACTTGAGGTGGCCCGCAGAGGCGGGCCTGCACAAGCGATTGCGGAAGTAATAACAGATCCCAAGATCCCCGGTGCAAGTGTGGGAAGGAAACACTGGGGTGGTTTTTAGGGCGGAGGACATCCATGAAGATTTTCCACCCGGCAAAAAAAAAAGAAAAAAAATCAGTTGTCTGTAAAGTCGGTTTACTGACGATAGTTGAACGTGACAACGTCATAAGCCTTACATGGAACGCCTCAGAGCGAGGTAACGCCGCATGAGAGGTAACGCCGCATGCGTCATGTTTTTTCGTGCGTGCAGCCGGCTCCATCGAATTATAAAACGTTGTCACGTCAAAAAAAAGGTAACTTATACTGCAGCGAGCTTGGCTAAGTTTCGCCGCAGGTCTCATGCAATGTAAACTTAAATTCATAAACCACCACAGTTTAACAAATATTTTAATTTGAATTAACATTTTAAACTCAGTACCCGATACATTTAAGTATACCAATTTACTGCCTCTTCAACATGAAAAGGGAAATCCGATAAATGCTAATTGGTCTTTAACAACTGCTTAAACGGCCGTAAAAAGTCTTTAATCATTTGCGTAAGCGATCAACCAAATGGTTGGTGTCCTCGTCAAACATTATTCGAGTCTGTTCTTAAACTTATCTACACGGAAATGTGTTTGTTGTAATTTTATGTAGAGCAATAGTTGAAACGGTCTTTTAAAGTAATTACATGTTCATTAATAGACTTTATTGTTACATAAGTAATTATTATAATTGAGTTTATTGTAGAGTTACATAATTATTATAATTTGTTTACTATTGTACATACAATTCCAATTAGTAGATAATCCTGATAATTGCTCGAGTTGTCATTACTAACGGACACACTGAAAGATTTAAAGTTATTTTTATCTGTATTAAATTTTTCTTACAAATTTTCCTAGAGGTTTCTAAATGGGACCTGATCCATTGAAGGTAACTGTTATACTTAGTAAAATACCCAACGAATATAGCTAAAATCAATATCTATTATGCGTTTTCAGGGGGTCTACTCCGAAGCGCTAAACCGATGTATCGGCCGAATGTTCGGTCGTTTCTTTACTACGGCTAACTATCGCCGACTATGGTGAAAAAAAAACAAAGACAGTCAAAGAGATAAACCAAAGTCAAAACTGTGACTTGAAGTCCGGTATGAACTCAAACTCAAAAAAGGGGACTGTGGAAGTTATAAAACGGCCGAAGATTCGGCCGATACTTCGGTTTAGCGCTTCGGAGTAGAACCCCTGGTTAGTCTATCTACAGCGACATACAGCGTAAACCATGTGACATTTGCATATCACTGAAAAAAGAGAACTTTTTAGACTAGTTTATACACGTCACCCCTCAGGCCAGACGGCTCAGGGGTGGTGCCGCCGCGTCGGTATGGCGGCAGGTGCGCGTACGCACGTGTGCCGCAGCTTTCACGCCGCCACATCTAGGATTAACTCGTATGATTTCTTATACCAACTACAAATACAAAGGATTTGGGTTGCAAGGACAGGCCAAAACATGGATTTGAAAAATTATAATAAATCCAAAAAATTACAAATGGAGTCTACCAGTGCACAGTAGTGAAATATAAGTAGATTAATTAAAAGGAAGTCACTTTTCATAAACAACTCGAATGTTAAAGTTACCAAATTAAAACAACATTTACGAATAACCCATCTCATGAAATAAAATCGATTGTGTAAAATATTTTGTACATTTTGTTTCTGAAAAAGGGCACGTTAATGCGCCGGGTTAACAGATTTCATGCCCTTATTAGTTTCAAGACGAAGGAATGCAGTTTTTACCTTACCGTCTCTGGCGCATACCTAATCAATTTATAGTCAAGAAACTACAAAATAGAGCATTTCTGTCAAGAGAACTAATGAAGTACCAAAAGACAAAAATAAAACTGCCCACTTGACCACAAAGAATAAAACGCTTAGTACTGGATAAAGACAAGACTGATTATAATAATTGGGAAACAAGTAGAGTGAATGAAAGTAAAAAATTCAAAAACATTAACTGCGGTGTACAATACATTTTTGAGTCCACCTGCTCGAGAGCATTCTGAACATTATACTATTTAACGCTTCGATAACAATGTTGAAAATGTAATAGTAGTTGTCCGGCCATTACTGGGATGATGAGGCACCTACACAATTCAAATTAACGCGCGTCCCACTCTAAGTATCGTTGTTGAACTTAAGTTTAGTTCACATGGACACGCTTGTATTGCTAAGAATATTTATAAATACTACTACTTGAGAATACTTAAGAAGATCTAGCTTTCGTGTTTTTAATATATTTTACAAAGTTTGAAAAACTATTATTAAAATCATAATGCAGTCCATCAATAAGCAGAATATTGATGGACTAGATTAAATAAATAAATTCCTAACGTAGACTGAGCTGGAGAAGCCGGAGAAGGCAGAAAGACCCAAGCTGGAAGACACGAAGATGATTTTTAAAATCGAGAATGGCTATTTTTCAGTGATTGAAAATCAGTTCTAACTTCAAACGACGATGCAAAAGGTGTTGGTACCTGGGAATATTAGAACCTCTATCATCAAAGCTCCACAAATGTAAACAAGTCTTAAAGTCACGGTAAAGGCACAACTAGTTCGCTACCAGACAATGGCGGCAAGTCACCGTGGGCCGCGCGCCGTGGAGCAAGTAGCTTGTTGCCACAATGTCACTCGACACTGCTGCTCAAACCTGTCCTCCATACAACTACTTGGATGAGCTAGTACCATGCCTTGAAGTATTAATTACAGTTTCTACCGAACATTTTGTACATCGTTCGTAACTTCGGGTTATTCGACTATTTCTTTTAATATAATATTATATTTGTCTTACAAGTCTATCGTTTTATGGAAAATCGTCATCCAATTGATGCATCAGAACTACAAATATGTTTGGTTTATTTCAAGTTCATTATGTGCCCTGCACACAATCTTTGTTGTTACCTATATCACGTCAACAACAATGAAAAACATTGGATTACCACTCCCCTAATTGTGGTGAACGAGTATACACACACGCCGTATGGCAACAGCAACAGCACGTCAATCCATGTCCACCCCTAAGGACACTTAACTTAAAGAACGCGCAAGTACAATCGGCCGGAAACGGAAGGCGCGCGTTTCGCGATCTCTCGGCGAAATTCGGGCGGCAGCTGCGCGTGCGCCGCCGCCATCGCCATACCAGCTGCTATCTAATAGGTCATTTCCGCTTTGTTTACCGTACTGTACAGACGTCCAGTTCAATGAGGCTAGAATAATTCCTCTATAAAATGAGATTGGATTCTATGCTTATTGTGGCTAAGAGCTATAAATAAGGGTCGAGGGCTTTCAAAGCCTTCGCCTAGACTTGGTCTAGACGGCGTGGAATTTTATAGAAGAAAAAACTTTTGCCTACCGACAGAGTTTTTGTGCTTGCATTACTTATACAACTACACCTTCGTAATGTGGCTCATACTGAATTCATTTGCATGGTGATTTTACATACTGTCTCAGTTATATTTAGATTATGAATTTATGAAATAAAAAATGCAAGTCCTCGTCCTTATTTTTAGTTAGGCTGTAGGGGAGATACCAAGAGTCACCGTCAATTTATCACCTGGATTAGAAAAAAATATCTCTAGGGACAGTTGATTGCTTAAGGGAGTAGAAAGACAAGTGAAAAAAACTGTTTTTAACATTGAGACACATTAGGAAGACGTGTCGTGTGCTTAAAAATAAATATTAATAAAAAATGGTTGTTGCATTAATTTCTACTTGATTGTTTTTAAGTCTAAACGGAAGCATATACAGATGTCCCTTCATAATGTTTTTTCTTTTCTAAAATAGAAGCTTATATAATAAGAAGCGGGAACTTTTTTGGTCGATGACAAATACCTCTTGTAGCCGTCGGGCATCATTAAACCCGCGTGTTCGCGACAAAAGGAAATTTAATAAAGCCCCACGATTTATGAACTCTCCTGCCGACTGCAGGAAGTATCACTAACGCTAGCTAGACATTAAGTGGTTTCCTCTGTGTAGAGTTTGCGGCGATTTTTAATTGACACTTAACCTGATTTCAGCTCTTTGTCAGCAAAGCAGAGAAATTTTCATTGCGTGTTTGTACTAAATAAGTTTAGTAACTTTATAGCCAGTAAACCTTCACCATAAAAGAAGAACCGATGATGATTTTAACTGGTTTCCTATTCAAAATTTTCTTGACTGAACCCATTCTTAAGTAAAGGGAAGCCACAAGTAGCCCCATCGCTAGGTTTTTTGCTGAATCACTTGAAGTTAACCCCTCGGCTGCGAAAAAGTAATTCGATTACCGTCAGAGCGCCTTTCCATCTGTCGGGCCCCTCCGTCGCGGGGGCCGCAAAAAGCCACGCGCCCAAATACCTTCTTCCGCCAACCTGCTTCCGCTGCTAAACATTGCTATCGCTGTTAATTGTTGATATCGGCTTTCTTAAATGCATCTGTTCAGGAGTCTTTGCATTATTCTTTGGTAATATTATGGCCGTACCATTTCTATACTGCCACCATATAAGGATCGCATCCCTTGTATCAAAATTGTTCACTATCGCCCTAAATAGGGACTACTTTTTTAAGGCATGTATTTAACGCGGCTACAAATTAATTTGAATTCAAAAATAATTAAAGCCGGTAGCAAAAACAGTAGGTTGGCAGCTACAGCGAAGGATAATTTTAAGTAGAAAGTAGCAGCTTAATAATCATTTGTTAGCTTTGTTTTAATTTAAACTGGAACTGGCATCGAGTTTTTGTTTTGGTAACTCAATTTACCATGGAGCACAACAACCAGCAATTTACCAATAATAGAGGGGATCTGGAAGTCAATAGTCACTCTTCTAAACTAACCTAACCCAAAAGATTCAATAACAGTAGATGGTATCATGTCAACCACAAACAATTTGTTTTATATTATTAGTATTACACTGTATGCGTAGTTACTATAATGATTGTGTGAACTAAATAAAAAACCGGCCAAGTGCGAGTCGGACTCGTGCACGAAGCAACGGCAAAAAAAAAACACGTTAGTTGTATGGGAGCCCCCCTTAAATATTTATTTTATTCTGTTTTTTAGTATTTGTTGTTATAGCGGCAACAGAAATACATCATCTGTGAAAATTTCAACTGTCTAACTATCACGGTTCATGAGATACAGCCTGGTGACAGACGGACAGACAGACAGACGGCGGAGTCTTAGTAATAGGGTTCCCGTTTTACCATTTGGGTACGGAACCCTAAAAAATACATAACTTTTGTTTTTAGATATAAAAATTATATTTAATCGCTGCCAAGTTATTATTTTAGTAGCAAATAAGTTAGTCGCCCTTTATGTTTTTAGTCGCCTGGAAAATAATTAGCCGTTTTCTAACAACTTCTACTAAACAGTTTTGGAATGCGTCTTTTATCTCTGAGATACCTTTGGTATAACAGACAGACATCGAGGCGATCCCTAAGTAAACCTTTCTTCTTCAAAAAAGCCGCATAAAAAGCACACTTTATTTACGGATGTAATATATCGATAACAGCGTTTGTGAGTGAAAACATCCGAGTAAGCGAGTAATGTGTACATCTGGTAGGCAAGCGTTGAAATATCGTATCGTTAAGATACGCCGCGTGCTACCCGTAGGTAGAACGGTCCGTAGCTAGAACGGTTCGTGGATAAAAGGAACGGGACATAGCTAACTACACCGATATGTTGATGTTATTTTTATCTAAACACGCACATCGTAACTCTTAAGTATGTTTACGAGTATATCGTAGTAAACATGAATGAAAGTGTATCATGTGAGATTTATTTACTTTTTTATCGCATCATATTTTGGTTATTGTTTATTTTTACGGATCCTTGAGAAAATTATAACATGTTAGTATTTTCATTAGGGTAAAGAGTATCTTTCTCATTAAAATACTTAGTAACATGACTATTTTATTTTCATGAAAGGGATTTGTTTCCTTACAGTAAACTGTTATTATTAGAGATCGGATATTCGGATCCATATTCACCTAAAGTTTGAGAGTTGACTAGTATGGAGTGCGCTTCGGTACGGGAAAATGTGTCGGTTTCCAGGACTGACAAGCTTTTAAGAACTACTCTTTTGTACTGTGTATCCCCGAATTTTAGAATAAAAGGTTTTGAAGAAATATTAATAGTGTTTTTTAAACGTGTTATATTTTCCACAAAATTCTTGCCTAGTTCTAAATAGATAAGAAATATTTGTTATACTTAGGAATACAAAATTGTATAGGTACCTACACACTGTTATTAATGAAACCCCGCGATCCCGGAATAAAAATATATTTTAAGAAGCTGTTTCCATAATTTGTATCCTTTGCCGGGAAAAAAACGTACTTTAGGTAAATATGCATCCGAATATCCGATCTCTAGTTATCATCTATCATGCATGATTCATAATTCATTGTGAATTTCACTATACAGATCAGTATATTTATTGCATAAATCGTTAATACCTATCACGCAATAACGACTGACTAGAGAATACAATCCCGGGATCCCGAATCTTGGGATCCCGGGATCCCGACCGGTTTCTGGCCCCGAAAATCCCGGGACTGTACTTGGCTAATCTCGGGATTTTCGGGATTGCCACAAACAAGTCTAGTTTGTATTCCGTAGTCCGTTGCGCCTTGAAAATAACCTTGCCTAGATTATTTTAATACATTACGACAAAAAGCAACTCGTACAATACGTACCCACTATTTACTACACAGGTACAGTCCTAATAATATGTTTGTCGTAGAACTTAGAAGGGACTTCCCCACTCGGAATACTTTAATACAATACTCTTAAGGTAATTCCGCAACGAACCAACAGGGGAATCACCCGATCATCTCATATCATAATATTGTTGCGGGTATTTCCCGTCGGTCGGGGATTCCGTGTACGAAAGTATAAATATGCAAATCAGGTTTTATTTTTTTCATTTATTGTTCTGTCAGTGACGGGTTACGTAGGCTACGTCAGTGACGACGGGTTACGTAGGCTACGTCATTAAAATTTAAAAGTCAATTATCTGAAATTAACTATTTCAAATGGCGGAAGACTTTGTTAGACCTACTTTGACCCTATCTTTGTCATCGCCACCTGATATTGCAAAATCTTATACATGTATAAAAAACTGCTTATTCATATCTCCACATTGCTTATTAGGTTAGTACTAAAAGAAACTTAACCAACCATTCCTGGTTCCATAGGCTTAGCATGAGAACCGTAGAGAAGTGTTTTAAAGTAGATAAAAATTACGCTTCTGTGTAGACAGCTGACAGTTTTCTACGAAGAAAGATAGACAAGCGATTTCTATTCTACAATAGAGTAGACATAGAAAGCATCATGCTAAGCCTGCTTTTAGAGTTTTAATTTTGTGTAATAAATGAAAATCACCAGTCTTTCAAAGAGCATGGGAGATGGGCTTCAAGTTAATCTTTGAGGATAATTAATGAAATTATTGTTGCTCTGCTATTACGTTACTAATATTCAGTTTGAAAAGCCTTATCAAATCCCCCTTAAAGTTTAAACTTTAAGTTAGCAATTAGCCATATTTATGGGTCTTGAGATACTTAGCTCAAGATACCATCTTGAGATACTTAGCTCAAGACACCATCTTGAGATACTTAACTCAAGATACCATTTATTATTTTATGCCTAGTATCTTGAGATAATGCTTGTGAAGTATTGATGTCCCAATCACCCGTACAAAGGTAATGGGTAAAACATTAGAAGGTCACTAGGCAACTTAGAGAGATTAGATAATAACTTATTGAAGACTTACTGGACTTACTTATTGTCTGGAGTCTTGACTGGGACCAACAGGCCATTGCATTATATAATACAAAAGTGTGTACTGTGTACTGTAGGTAATTATATTATATATGTACAATGATATCCACGAACTCCTCCATTTTCGAACAGGCTCATTTCACGTCTAATACTATTTGCCAACCCCAATTCATTTTGTACTTGTACTTCAGGATCTGGGGATTTCATACTCTTGTTAATTTCCAGCTCTAACTTTTCCTTTAATGTCAATTGGAGTTGGGAGGTCTTAGCTCAAGACACCGTCTTGAGATACTTAGCTCAAGACACCATCTTGAGATACTTAGCTCAAGACACCGTCTTGAAATACTTAGCTCAAGACACCGTCTTGAGATACTTAGCTCAAGACACCGACCAAGACATTTATTATTTTATGCCTAGTATCTTGAGATAATGCTTGTGAAGCATTGATGTCCCAATCACCCGTACAAAGGTAATGGGTAAAACATTAGAAGGTCACTAGGCAACTTAGAGAGATTAGATAATAACTTATTGAAGACTTACTGGACTTACTTATTGTCTGGAGTCTTGACTGGGACCAACAGGCCATTGCATTATATAATACAAAAGTGTGTACTGTGTACTGTAGGTAATTATATTATATATGTACAATGATATCCACGAACTCCTCCATTTTCGAACAGGCTCATTTCACGTCTAATACTATTTGCCAACCCCAATTCATTTTGTACTTGTACTTCAGGATCTGGGGATTTCATACTCTTGTTAATTTCCAGCTCTAACTTTTCCTTTAATGTCAATTGGAGTTGGGAGGTCTTAGCTCAAGACACCGTCTTGAGATACTTAGCTCAAGACACCATCTTGAGATACTTAGCTCAAGACACCGTCTTGAAATACTTAGCTCAAGACACCGTCTTGAGATACTTAGCTCAAGACACCATCTTGAGATACTTAACTCAAGATACCGTCTTGAGAAACTTAGCTCAAGACACCATTATTATTTTATGCCTAGTATCTTGAGATAATGCTTGTGAAGCATTGATGTCCCAATCACCCGTACAAAGGTAATGGGTAAAACTGTGACATTAGAAGGTCACTAGGCAACTTAGAGATTAGATAATAACTTATTGAAGACTTACTGGACTTACTTATTGTCTGGAGTCTTGACTGGGACCAACAGGCCATTGCATTATAAACATCGCTGATGCTGTAGAGCTCCAGACCGTAATCATGTAAAATATATGGAGTAGGTGCCGATATTAACTATTTGCTGTCAATCAATTACCCATATTTATGGATCTTGAGTAGAGAATCCCGACCGTTTTCTGGCAAGGCTAATCTCGGGATTTTCGGGATTGCCACAAACAAGTCTAGTTTGTATTCCGTAGTCCGTTGCGCCTTGAAAATAACCTTGCCTAGATTATTTTAATACATTACGACAAAAAGCAACTCGTACAATACGTACCCACTATTTACTACACAGGTACAGTCCTAATAATATGTTTGTCGTAGAACTTAGAAGGGACTTCCCCACTCGGAATACTTTAATACAATACTCTTAAGGTAATTCCCCAACGAACCAACAGGGGAATCACCCGATCATCTCATGTCATAATATTGTTGCGGGTATTTCCCGTCGGACGGGGATTCCCTGTACGAAAGTATAAATATGCAAATCAGGTTTTATTTTTTTCATTTATTATTCTGTCAGTGACGGGTTACGTAGGCTACGTCAGTGACGACGGGTTACGTAGGCTACGCCAATAAAATTTAAAAGTCAATTATCTGAAATTAAGTATTCCAAATAGCGGGAGACTTTGTTAGACATAAAAAAGACAGTGATACGACGTCAGTATGGAGTTATTATTTAGTTGAGAAGGACGGGAATAGTGCTAAATGTAAGCGATGCCCAGCCATCCTCAAGACTTTGGGTGGATCAACTAAGGGATTACATACGCATTTGTTATCAAAACAAACAACAAGGTTATATCAGCTTCAACAAGTCAAGATTCTGAAAATTTGAACACAGCACCGCCGCCAGCCAAGCGAAAGTTAGATAATTATTTTACTAAAAGTGCCGACGATAGCCTGGATGATATTTTGGCAAGAATGATTGCATTAGATGGATTTCCATTCAGTGTGAATAATTTTCTCAAATCTCTTAGCAAAATACACGGATTTGCCAAAGTCAGCCGTCACTGTTCGAAAACGTGTTATGAATTACAGTGAAAAAATTAGAAAGCAAGTAACTGCAGAATTAAAACATTTGAAAAGTGCAGGTGAAAGATTTAGCCTTTCCTTCGACGAGTGGACTTCAACTTCCAATAAACGATACATGGCGGTCAACGTTCATTCGTATAAAAAATTTTGGAACTTAGGACTTGTTCCTATTTACGATAGTATGACAGCTGAAAATTGTCTTCGTATATTGCAAGAGCGTCTAAGTAAATTTGACATTTCCCTAGAAACTGACATCGTGGCTATTGTAACCGATGGACCGAATGTTATGATAAAGGTGGGGCGGCTTATTTGCACTGAACAACAACTGTGTCTCGCACATGGTATCAATTTGGCGGTCTGTGATGTGCTTTATGAAAAACATAATAATTTGCAAGATAGCCCTACCTCAGATGATACTACAAATGAACCAGCTGTGACTGTTGATTATATGGACGACAGCGATGATGAACACCATTTAGAAGACTTAGACTGTCCAGAATCAGGTTTAATCGTAATGTCACAAAATGATCTTGCGCCAGAACACGTACCAGAGTTAACACAATATGAAGATATTAATGAGCTGATAAAGAAAATCCGCAAAGTTGTAGTGTATTTCAAAAGATCTCCATTGAAAAATGAAACAGTACTTCAAAAATATGTGAAAATTGAACATGGAAAAGAGTTGTCACTTCTTTTGGACTGTAAAACCAGGTGGAATAGTCTTTTAACAATGCTGGAGCGATTTTATCTTTTAAAAGCATGCATTCAAAAAGCTCTTATAGATCTCAATCATCCAATTCGTTTAGAAGATGTTGATTTTGAATTGGTAAATAAAATTGTTGATGTGCTGACCCCAATTAAATTGACAGTAGAAGCAATCTGTCGGCGAGATGCTAATTTATGCACAGCTGATGCCGCTTTGAAATTTCTTATAAAACAACTGTCTAGCAAAAACTCAGCACTTGCCAAAAAAATTAAAACATCCTTAGTGGAACGTATAAAGCAACGACGAAGTGATGATTTAACTGGCGTGTTAAATTATTTACAAAATCCGCGAATGGATGTTGAAAATGAGTTATTATTGGATTTGGAATGGCACGACTTATTTCCAGTTCCGACACAGGCTTTAGTGAGGAAGCAAATAAAGAGTATTGTTAAAAGACTTAATAGTCGAGATTACACGGAAGAAGAAGCAAGGTCAGGATCACAAACAGATGATGAGCTAAGGTCAGAAACCTCCCAACCCCAATTGACATTAAAGGAAAAGTTACAGCTGGAAATTAACAAGAGTATGAAATCCCCAGATCCTGAAGTACAAGTACAAAATGAATTGGGGTTGGCAAATAGTATTAGACGTGAAATGAGCCTGTTCGAAAATGGAGGTGTTCGTGGATATCACTTAGAAACAGCATATAAGTATCTATTGTCTATTCCTCCAACCAGCGTAGAAGCTGAACGAGCGTTTCAGCTGCTGCTTATGTTGGCAATAAACTACGAAGCAGGCTCGGAAATCACGCATGCTTGGAGAGGGGCCAGTTTCCACTTCGTTGGAAGACGGGGAAACTGGTCCTCATAAAGAAACCAGGGCGCCCGGCGGACTCTCCGTCCGCTTACCGGCCCATCGTGCTGCTCGACGAGGTGGGCAAGCTCTTTGAAAGAGTAATTGCAGACCGCCTTGTCGGGCGGCTGGTGCGGGTGGGGCCGGATTTGGCGGAGAGCCAGTTTGGTTTCCGTAAGGGGCGCTCTACGGTGGATGCCATCATGCGCGTTCGAGCCCTCACGACGGGGGATGCTGTTGCCCGGGGTGGGGTTGTCTTGGCGGTGTCTCTTGACATCGCCAATGCCTTCAATACCTTGCCCTGGAGTTGCATTAGGGAGGCACTTCGGTATCACCGGATGCCGACCTACCTCTGTCGTGTGGTCGAGGCCTATTTGACGGACAGGGCCGTCATCTACCCCGGTCACCACGGAGAGTGGAACCGGCGAGAGATGTCGTGCGGTGTCCCACAGGGATCGGTCCTGGGGCCGCATCTGTGGGACATCGGGTACGACTGGGTGCTGCGCGCCGACCTCCCTAGTGGCGTCAGCGTAGTCTGCTACGCTGACGACACGCTAGTCCTGGCACAAGGGAGTTCGCATCAGGCGGCGGCCGAACTGGCGGCACGTGGGGTTGCGACAATCGTCGATAGGATCCGGCAATTGGGACTCGAGGTGGCATTGCACAAGTCCGAGGCCATGTGTTTTTATGGTCCTCGGAACGCGCCACTGTCGGGTTCCCAGATAACGGCGGGAGGGGTTCACATCGGCGTCGAGTCGACGATGAAGTACCTGGGACTCGTCCTCGACAGCCGGTGGAACTTCGTGGAGCATTTTCGACGTTTGGCTCCCAGACTGGAGCGGGCCGGGGCTGCTTTGAAGCGGCTCCTGCCCAATCTAGGGGGTCCAAACGCCTCCTGCCGGAGGCTCTATGCGGGGATCGTGCGGTCCATGGCCCTTTACGGGGCACCGGTGTGGGCGCGTTCTCTGAGGCTGCGACCAGCGCAGCGGTTGAACGCGTCCCAAAGGGTCATGGCCATCAGGATGGTACGGGGATACCGCACGGTCTCCCGTGAGGCGGCGAGCCTCCTTGCCGGATTGCCGTCATGGGATCTGGAGGCGAAAGTCCTCGCGCACATTTGGGTGTGGCGCGAAGAGGCGAAACTCCGGGGCATAACTCCGCTGCCGCAAGAAATTGCGGCACAGCGGACGGAGCTCCGGAGGGATCTCATGGCGACATGGAGAGTGCGATTGTCGCAACCCAGCGCTGGGCACGCCACAATTGTGGCGATAAGTCCCCTCTTTGAGGAGTGGCTGGAGAGGCGCCACGGCGTCCTCACCTTCCGCCTGACGCAGGTCCTCACCGGACATGGATGTTTCGGGAGGTTCCTGTTTAGGATTAAGCGGGAGGAAACGCCCGGGTGTCACCACTGTGTGGATCGCCCGGAGGACACGGTGGAGCATACGGTGGAGTTCTGCCCAGCTTGGGCGGAGCACCGCCGTGTCCTCACGGAGGCGATCGGCGGCGGCGATCTCTCGCGTCCGGGCCTGGTTCAGGCCATGGTTCGGAGCGAGAGTGCATGGGAGGCCGTCACCTCCTTCTGCGAAGCAGTTATGCTAGCGAAGGAGGAGGCGGAACGCGTGAGGGTGAGACAAGGTTCGCGCCCTCATGCCCCTAGTCGCCGCAGGAGACGCCCCGGGCGTCGGGAGTCGCAAGCCGATTTCCGGCCACCGTAGGCGCGGGCCTGCGGACGGTGAGCGATGGGTAGCTCGCCGTCCGATAAGGACCAGGCCCGGGTCGACGGCGCGTTGTGTTCCACGCGCGCCTCAAAGAGATGTCAGCACAAACTGACGGGGTCCGTTAGGACCAATGCCTGCCGGGGTTGCGAGTTTGTCCGAAAGGGATATCGTGGCCCTGGCACACAGGCAACGGAAGGAACACGGGTGGGTTTTAGTCAGTAAAAGTCTGACACGCCCTCCAGCTCCGCCCAGAGCGGGAGAAGTTATTTGATGATTTCCCACCCAAAAAAAAAAAAAAAAAAAAAAAGGCTCGGAAATCAAACATTGGATGCTTTGATATTTCTGCGATTATATTTTCGAAATTCTAAATAGTTATTTTGTGCTGTTTTTTAATTTCTTGCAAAAGTATAGTATTTTTTGGTTTGTGTTTTTTCTTTTCTTATTATTATTCTGATTTGTGTTGTGCAAAGACATTAAAGACATTTTTTTTTAATTACTCGTGTTTTTTTTATTTTAGCCCAATTAGAAACCACATAGTCTAATCCCGGGATGAGCCCGGGATCCCGGGAAAAGGCTTCAAAAATCCCGTAAGCCCGGGATTGAAAAACATGCTCGGGATTGTATTCTCTACGACTGACCCATTCCCCTTTGTTACAGGTATGTACGCATCTCCAATTCCACCGGCAAGTATTAACACATTAATTACAAGAATCCCCGTGTAATCTTATTACAGCGTTTGTAACAAACTTGTGTAAAACGAGATTACTCTCCTTTACAGCCATGATCTATTGTGCTCTTTTGTAATCCTATTGTCCCAACACGCGTTAGCGCCTGGCGAAACCACCTTATCTCCAACTTATCTTGTTCACGGTAGCAGGAATAACAGATTAAGTAATCTATTCACTTATTCAGTTACTTCGTTATCAGCTGTTGCATCGAGTCTATCCCTAATTTGTAAAGGATGGTATCAATTGGCGATAGAAAAACGTTATCGAGTTTATAGTAGCTCCTTTATCTGAAATGTAATGGTTTTTAATACGGGGCCTATCTGTATTTTTATCCCCGGGGTGTTGAGAAGTCGCCCTTTAAGGTTAAGGCTCTAAAGGTTCTATTGAATGGGCAGCCTAATCTTGTATAGTGATAACAGCGATAGACCCTCTACGGAAATAGCCCTGTGATCGTTAATTGTTGGTAATTTGGTAGTGCAACAATCGAGTGAGTTAGTATTCGTACGATATCTCCTGTCGCTGTTGTAAACAAATTACAATTTTATTTGATTTGAGTAGCGTCAAAAAGTTCGATGCGACATCTGATGCGTTAAAACATTTGCAAACCATATCATTCATTTCAGCCGAAAGACGTCCACTGCTGGACATAGGCCTCCCCCAAAGGGGGGGTTTGCCATAATCGCCACGCTTGGCAGGCGGGTTAGCGATCGCAGTATGGTGTTAAAATGCATAGATAACGCTGCTGCCCATTCTCTAGTAAGTCCTTTAGACGCCTTTCACGACACCCACGGGAACAAACAGGGTGGTGGTATTCTTTACTTTCGGCACCACACAGACACCTTATACATAGTAGTTATCATTCCAATATTATCAATCTTAAGACAAACCGACCGCCACAAAGATTATAAATGATCAAACAAAAGCAAAACTATTTACAACTTAGATAATGTTCAGAAAGCTTCTGCAAAAGCTTTTCATAAAGTAGGTACCTACCTTCAATCCTTGAATCTTAAGTATACGAATATTATAAAACCAAACCGTGTTCTGTGTCGATCATATTATTCATATAACCATGGCGGCTGACAAAGCCAATCCATCAGTATTTGGGCCAAATCTCTAACATCTGTTAGGCAAGGTGTCTTTAGTTGTAAAGTTACCATTCAATTATATTTAACACACGTGTGCCCGAATATCAACTTAACGCCACCATTTTTTCTTTAGTTTATGTCCAAAATAGGTTTTCACTAACGTAGAATTAAATCTTTCTTAGTAACTTGTTTACACAATCTATAAAGTTATTGATGAAGAGATATCGGGATCATGACGCAACGTTAGATATTATTCAAGAAGGCTCGATTTCAGTAAACCCATGAAATTTTTTTCAAGTTTCCAATCTTTGTATTTTGCTTCGATGATTTTTGAGCTCTTCGAAATTTTTAGGTAACCCGCGTATTTCTTTTAAAGCATTTACATTTCCTTTTTTTTTTTTTTTTTTCTAGGTACTGCTGTCTCACTCCTGGGCAAAGGCATTTTATTGCCTTGATTGGTTGCAATTCTAAAAATATCTTATTTCACAAATAACCTCTTAAAGTTCACGTAAGGGGTGTGCCATCAATCGGGAGCATTAGCCGGCTGCTAATGTATTTTTTCTGAGACATGTGCTACTACACTGCTAATTTACCAATAGGAAAGGTGTTCGGGCACCCACGGCGCGCACAGATTTAACATGTGTCGACGTTCGAACAAACATTTGTAACCAACCTTTGCAAAGTAATGTAAACCTCTTAGGGTCATCTTGGTAGAGATTTATATAATGTGTGATAGTATTGTTATTTGAATTCTAAAAAAATTTAAAGGCTGTGGCATTGGTGCGACAAAAAATATACGTACGGGAAATGTTAAATCGTAACGAAAATGCTTGAATTTTTTTTCTTTTGCAAAATAACATAAAGTAATTATGTCAGTCAGTTAACCGCAACTTCTACAATATATTCTAGCATAGCTTTTTATTTTACTTCCTTTGTTTTCGTAATTATTTTAGAAAACTAGGCAACAGCAGTGTTTCCTTGTGGGAATCGCTTTTGTTTATGTTCGTATCGAAACAATTAAGAATAAGATTTATTTATTGAACAAATAATGGTTGAACGATCAAACACTTACAAACAACTCCATGCGTATACTATAATAGCGTATTACTACTACGCTACGACAACGCTTCTGCTAGGCGGCCTCTACGCTCTGTTACTACGCCGCGCCGCGCGTCGGGCGCTTCGTCAATGCAACTGCTACACTGCGTCTGCACTAGGCCCACGCTTCTGCTACGGGGCTTCTACGCTATGTTACTACGCGCCGTGCTGGGCGGTACGTCAATGCAACTGCTACGCAGCCTCTACGATGCTGCTACGCTGCGTCTGCGCTACGCCAACGCTTCTGTTACGCGGCCACTATGCTCATTTACTACGCTACACCGGGCGCTACGTCAATCCAACTGCTACGCAGCCTCTACGGTGCTGCTACTCTGTGTCTGCGCTACGAATACGTTTCTGTTACGCAGCCTCTACGCTCTGTTACTACACCATGCCGAGCGCTACGTCAATGCAACTGCTACGCAACCTCTATGGCGAAGCTACGTTGCGTTTGCGCTACGGCAAAGCTTCTGCTTCGCGGCCTCTACGCTCTGTCTTTTCCCAACTATGTTGGTTTCCAGTCTAACCGGATGCAGCTGAATACCAGTATTTTAAATGAAGCGACTGCCTATCTGATAACTATAATACAACAAAGAATGTTCTAGGTCAGTGGTTCTCAAACTTTTTTGGAGACGGAACCCTTTTGGAAAACGAAATATTTGACGGAGCCCTAAAGTAATCAAAAATGGTTTTATGTGTATTCTTCATTAATAATCATATTACTTGACATTAAAATTTGCATATTTTTTTTACTTTATGTTGGAATATTTAGATTGATAATATTTTACTCAGGTACCAGAGTAAAATAAAATATAGTAGGTACCGCTTTAGTATATTTTTTTATTCTGACCAGTTTTTGCGCGGAACCCCCACAGAGGCTTTGCGGAACCCTAGGGTTCCGCGGAACACACTTTGAGTATCGCTGTTCTAGGTAACAGGAGAAGAAACAATAAAATAATTTTATTACTAGCTTTTAACGTGCCCCATGGCGTCGATATCGTAAAGTTCACTAAGTCGCACCACACTTATGGCGAAACCCCATGACACAGCGGTCATAAATACACACTACCCGGGGAATGGGGTACCGGATTAAATATCGTACCTGTCGGAAGGGAGTTCGCAGGGTTTATTAGGAAAAACAATTCGCGAATTGAATTCGTCTACAGGGCCGAAGGTTCTTGTACCATACATTGAAGCTACAACATGTGGCAATTATTTTTATTACTGGCATTAGGGTAAATAGTTAGCGCGAGTTGCCATTACTTCGATTGGCTTGGGTTTACCCCGCCTTTTGTGGAATAAATGTGGAGTAAATGTGGCATATTGGATTTTCATCGACCTTCAGTGAGTAGACTGATTCGGTTACGCTATGGGAAATGAACCGTAACGTTTTATGAATTAATATTGATATTCCTGCAATATCACGCATTGTCATTAGAAGATTATGCATTGGTAGCTAATATTAGTGAAACATTGACTAACGTAATATCTACAAATACCTAATATCGAGCAGTTTTGAAAGTTCAAGTCATTTATTATCTATTATCGTATTCTCAATAACTCAGCAATAATGAATACATGACCCATCGACCTAATTACCTTCAAAGTTTTAATTCAATTAACACTAATTAAACAATTCCACAAAACTTCGCCACGCAACGCCACAACGTAGACCCGTAGCTATACCATTGAACTGTCTAATAATTATCACATTTGAGTAGATAATCTTCTAAAAGCTCTCGTCATTCCGTTAATAAAGACACAATTGTACTGAATATGTATTTAAGTCGTAAAGCGGAAATGTTACTCTGATTCGAATAATTGCTGCCTTACTTCAGGTGATTACACGGTACACGTAATCGAGCCAAAATCGCCCCAAATTTTAGTGGCACAATAGTCCGGACAAAATCGTACAATGTAATAGCATTTAATTGGTCGTGTCGCATTCATAGCAGACATTTTGCTTCGAATACGTAATAGGGTCGTTGAAACCCTTATTTTTCAGCCCACTTTTGGAGTCGTTATTGAATTATATTCAGGCTGAATCATCCAATTTAACTTAGTTGTTCTGGAACTAGGTTACATCTTTATTACAGTCCTAATTTCGAAGATTATAAAAGGAGAACAAGTTTGGACGTTAAATAATAATGATGTTGCCTCTTCAAGGTGTCCAGGTCATGTTTCGGAACTTGTGTCATTATTCATTTGCAAAAAATAGCGTTTATAGCATAGTAAAGTAGTTTGGGGACAAAAAACAGGACGGCGCCACCAAGCCTGACATGTCTCAATAACATAGATCATTCGCGCGTCCTAGATAAAAAGTAGATAAAGTATATTTACGAGATAATATTGCCTATCACTTTGCTCTAAAAGCACATCACTACGCACGTTTGACACAACCTAGTTTCGTGATGTTTTCTCCCAATTTGCAAGTTTGCGGAGCGATCCATTTCCCTGAAATATAGTCATGGTATTGTTCTTAACCCTTATTTGTTGTCTAGCGTAAGCGTCTCGATTACTTCCCTGCTATGTTTTATGCATGAGATGAGAACAAATGGTAAATATATTCAGGCCGTGGTCAGAAGCCAAGTTTTTGTTTATTAACAAAAATAAAGGCTAGCTGTAGCAATCAAACATGAATTACTCAGACAGAGTGGCGCCGGCGCCGCAGATAGAATGCTAGGCATCATCACTATGTAAATGTTATCTTGTTATGATATTTTTTTGTCGCATTGTGGCGCGATGATCGTTGATATAAATTCAACGCTATTAACCTCTGCGTGTTTATTACAAAACAAGGTTTATCTTTAGACCCAGGTTTAAACAATCGTGTATTTTTTTAATTTCGAACCTTATTTTGTCTTAGATAAAGTTCTTAACTAAGACTCTTTGTCTTAGATAAAGTTCTTAACTTAGACTCAACTTAGACTCGGGTTTAAAATCAGTTTTTGTACTAAGAACTTTATTTCAGACGGAATTAGGTTCGAAATTCAAGAATGACACGATTGTTTAAACCTGTGTCTAAAGATAAACTTTGTTTTGTAATAAGGCCGAGTGTTCTCGTGAACAATATCGTAATCGTGACTTTTTAAGAACTTTCATCTCCATCTTGATGTTCTCAACTTTCCTGAATTTCTGAATCGAGGTAATTAAAATGTTGCTCTAACTACGTAAAAAAAAAAAACACAATAACTTTTGATCAATCATTTTCTCAACAAAAACAGTTGACTTACTACTCACCGGAACTTGTAAAAAAAACACTTCGTAGTTCCGAGTAAGTTTGAAGTCCCAACTATCCACATGAAGCCCATCAAAGGCGCAAGACGTTAGTCGCGACGGCGGCGGCGGCAGCTACCCCATAGCTTTTTACCCTCCCGAATTTATTGCAATCCGATACAACGTACCATGTCTAGCGAGGGGGAGCGAATCGTGTACTTTTCAACCACTTTTTCTATTGATACGACGTCGATCCTTGATTTTCTTCCTGCAGTCAGTTTTCGTTAAATGGGCTATGATATCGTATTTTTGCTTTATTTACGGTTATCGTTCGTGACTAAGGAGAATTATTACTAATAATCAATAGGGGTTGTATTTCATAGGTTGCTGCCGAGAGCAGATTGCTGACCTCATTCCATAATAAGTTAATGAAAATAATATGTGAAGTACTTATTTAGAACAATGTTTCGGCCCTTTACCTAAATTATTTACTAATTCTAAAACTGCAAATCATTAAATAATTTAGACATTACATAATCACACATAATCAGCCTATAATTTTCCCACTGCTGGGACACAGGCCTCCTCTCATCGAGAGGGAGTGGGCTGTAAATCTACCACGCGGGCCCAGTGCGGGTTGATAGGTGTCACATGTCTTTGAATTTTTAGTTCTAGGACATGCCGGTTTCCTCGCGATGTTTTCCTTCACCGTTTTGAGAGCAGTGGTGATGAAATTATTTAGACAAAGTAAAGCGCCTGCCTGGGTTCGAACCCACGACCTACAACTCGTAAGTCGGGGACGTGACCACTGGGCCACCACTGCTCGTTCTCAATTTAGACATAAAATCATTCCAAAATGTCACATTTTTACAAGTTAATCTTTGACATCACAATATTAGAAAAGTGTAAACCTAAGAGGTTAAAATGTTTTAACAAAATAAACTGTTTGAAAGTCACATGAAACCTAATGGGAAATTCCATAATTAATGGCGTCCTGACCTGAAATAAGGACTTGCATGTTGAAACGACTCTATACTACACGTCGTATTTTCCATCGACGAAATTTAATGTACAGGGGAAAATGAGAAAAAAGCGTGTCGGCGCGGTCAATGCCTCCTGTCGACCGCCCCACTTGTGCCTACCCAATGTGCTGATAAAACATAAGTTATACTAAGGTTGTTGGTTTTATTTTATTGAAAATAATGAGGTTAATTAAAGCACGAACATTCGTCTGACTTTGATTGTAAATGTGATAGGAAACCCTTAATAGTATAACAGTGATAAATCCTTATTTTATTATTTTGAAACAAGTTCACAAGTTACTTTACTTGGAAGGACTACATCGTTAATTTCAATAAAGCAAAGTCAAGCAATTTTCTATTTTAATATAATTATTTTCATGTTTGAACACATTATTTTATCATTTTAAAATTTTCACATTCCTGTTGTAATAAGCTCATAAAAATAATATATGTAGTGTAATTGAAGTAATTTGGAAGTAATTTCAATGGGTCTGTTGTTACGAACTTACGACTACTTAATTGCTATGGTGGTCACATAAATATCGCGGATAAGCGATAGAAGGGAAGTCGACTTGATTAGCTATGCGGGCTTCTTATATTACCACATAAACATAAAACACGTAATGAGTCTAACGAAACAAATGAATGTCGAACTTATTTAAATTACCGAGCAATCTGTTCGAAGAGCATTAGCTTTGTCATCGTGGTAGGTCTGGAAGAAACAATTGATGTTCAATTGTTTAAGTTAGGTTAGATTAGGTGGTAGGTTCTCCGTGTGGTACCGGACGTAAAGAATAGCTTCATCCTATTTCTTCCAGTGGGTGTCGTAAAAGGCGACTAAGGGAGTTACTAGAAAATGGGCAGCAGCGTTCTCTACGCATTTTAACACCGTACTGCAATCGCCAACCCGCCTGCCAAGCGTGGCGATTATGTTAACCCTTTGAGGGAGGCCTATGTCCAGCAGTGGACATCTTTCCGCTGAAAAGATGGTGATGACGACATCTCCTGTTTCTCCGGATAGGCACTAACTTCTAGATATAACTACATTAAAAATGGAACTTATTTTTTACAGCAGTGGACACACCTAACACGTCGTCATCATCATCTTTTCAGCGGAAAGCCGCTGAAAAGATGATGATGACGACGTGTTAGGGCCTGTTTCTCCGGATAGGCACTAAGTTCTAGATATAACTACATTAAAAATGGAACTTATTTTTTCTGAAGTTATCTACTAGATAAGTGAACTGGAAATTATCAAAAGATAGTGAAACAGACCATTAGTTTTCTCGACGTTTCCCGGCTGGTTTCATAAGTTTTCCCGTCGTTTTCCTGTTTTATGTTCGCGACGTCCGTTTTGCTCAAAGGAAGTGGCCGTGTGCTTACTAATGAGCGCATAATGAAAATATAATGAGCACCCTTTCTTCGCCTGAGACGTGGCGAGTTTCTTGTAGCGGCTTTATGTGGAGTAAATGTCCTTTTCACTCTGCAACCTTTGGGAAAGTTTAATTTTAGATAAAGTGATAGCGGTAGATCCGGCCACCTAGTTTATGTACTCTTTCGCATGTCTCTGGTCTGCAGAAGACTATATAAAATCTACACAGGAAATGAGACTTTATGACGTTTATCATTACATAAGAAAGGAAGAGTTTAAATCGTCTAATATTACTAATAAATTGCTCACTTACTTATAAGATACGGAAAACATCGTGTTTACAGCATTTTGTAAACTGTTTGGTAACTAAAACGTAAACTTTCTTCGATTATGCGCTATTATTGTCAATTCGTTCTTATCTGACAGAGAAAGCTTCCGATAAAAGAAAACGTGGGACTCTGCTACAGAAAGTTTTGTACAAAACGTCAACATTACAATACTGCGATACAATTATATGCCACGTTTCTAGTGCCATATTGTTTTTTGACGTAATTAGTTCAGCACAATTGAACGTGGATTGAAAGCAACGAAATCGCCACATTGTTCATATAATTTCTATTTTTGTTTCTTTCATTTTGATTTCGTATTACACACCTTATAAGAATGAAAATTAATAATACCCTACTTTAATCCGATTGTTCACGGCCCGCTTTTTACCAGTATTCGGTATTTCGGGTACCGTTGTCAGTTAACAATGTCGTAAATCCGGTACATTCATAACTATTTATGTAAAGTAAAAAACATCAGTATGTCCGATGTGTTGCGCGCACTGAATGCGTATGGGCATTATGTCCACCTGAGCCTGCGCGGACCGGACGGACGCGTGCGACCACTAACGTCACAGAACCAACCACATCTTTGCGACTTATCGATGAATTATTCACGATTCCATCTCGTTATTTGATCAATTATGTCAGCGCCATTAACACTCGGAATTAAGTCGTGAAAACGTTGGTTACAACGTTAGTTTAACTTCAGCTAGTTTCCGCTTTTAGCAGATAAATCAGTTTTTTAAGTAAAACTTCTTTACGCACGCTTAACTTGGGGAGTAAGCTGGTGAATGCTTGACGAGAGCGTTACGGAAGCGAGCGAACGGAAGTTGAGAGGGAGATATAAGCTAGTGAAGATAGAAAGAGAGAGAGTTACGTTTCGTATGTTACTGATTAGTATTACTATTTGTAAGTTTTACTTCAGTCGTGTGGTCTAAAGCACACTCGTTTTTTATTTTAAATTATCAGATTGTCTCTTAAGAGATGGACGTGTAGGGCTTCTTTAAAATGAAATAAAAATAACCGGTTTTGGAAAAAAATTGTTTCATAATTCAATATTCATAAAAACGCGCAGGATTCCTGTCATAAAGGAAGCATGCCTACACGAGCATGTTGTATGAACGGCCACATTAATAAGTGGGATGCGACAAGAAGCGGTCCACACCACCTCGCCTCCGGTGTCCTCTCGATGCTGGCCAGTTTTTATCGGCGCATACCTGCAGAGTTCGTGAGCGCCTCATGCGTTTGAAGGATGAACACCCACACAACATACTTAAAAAAAATATTAGAGCAGTTTCATCGAGTCTGATTTCCGCAGAGCGTGAAAACTAATTGGAAAATTAGTTTCAGTGTAACTGAACTACATATTAGACTGTCTCTGTCTTGGAAATCGATGGAGTTACCTATTGGTCTTGTGTTTAAATGCGTCATTAGTACTGGGCCTCAAGTGTGCTATTACAATAGTGTCAGAATGGTCGATCATTGATTTCATAACTGTTGATTTTGACAAGTTTGGTAATCTACTATTATAATGGCGTCATTATGACTTTCCAATGGTCGGCCACTGACACTACATTAAAAGAAATTGCATATATTGGTAATCTCGTACATGAAAAATGAATGACCACCGTGTCCTCCGGGCGATCCACACAGTGGTGACACCCGGGCGTTTCCTCCCGCTTTATCCTGAACAGGAACCTCCCGAAACAACCGTGTCCGGTGAGGACTTGCGTCAGGCGGAAGGTGAGGACGCCGTGGCGCCTCTCTAGCCACTCCTCAAAGAGGGGCTTATCGCCACAATTGTGGCGTGCCCAGCGCTGGGTTGCGACAATCGCAATCTCCATGTCGCCATGAGATCCCGCCGGAGGACTTGGGCCCCTGAGTTTTTAACCGCGTCACTGTGGAGTTTAAGTAGTACATAACAAATATTGCGAACTACATAGTATAGACTTAAATTTCCCATTTCCTTTAACTCTTTAAAATTCTTCATGAAAACCAAACCAAATCAACCAAACCATCGCTAAACTATCAACGTTTTTGTATCCAAACCGAAATTCATTCATCACGCCTTGTTTGCCCGAAGGGTTGAGCAGAGGTGTACCTATAGTACTGCCACATTTCGACTGTTATGTCTAAGTTACATGTAATAGGGGGCGAGCCTATTGCCATCAACCGGGCACAAATCCAGAATCCGGGCTGCTACTGAGAAGTTCCAGATAGAAATACCCAATATCACTTTGTCAGGCCCGGGAACCGAACCCAGGACCACATGCTCAGCAGTAGCACTAGTGACCACTATTCCAACAAGGCAGACCGAAATTCCTCGCCACTTAAAACAGTTTTTAACTTAAGGCGCAGATATATGATTGTAGTGACTTTTAAATCTGTTATTACGCCTTCATATAATGCAAGTAAGTTATGCAAAAAATGTATGTTAAACTAGAACGCATACACATCAATTCTATATGTGAATATTTCATAATTGTAGTAAAAAACCTTATGAAATAAATTGAGGAACTAATGTCTACCCAAAGCATAAAAAACGATATTAAAAATAAACGTATTTTCTTTCTTTCTTTTTCTTTATTACTTTCAAACTACATAAGATATTTCCATGCTTTTTTTGTATGAATAGAATGTTTTATCATACTAATCACACTAATATCATAAAGGCGAAAGTTTGTGAGTGTGTGTGTATGTTTGTTACTTCTTCACGCTCAAAACGGCTGGACCAATTTTGATAAAATTGTGTATGGAGGTAGCTGACACCCTGGATTAAGACATAGGCTACTTTTTATCCCGATAATCCCACGGGATCGAGACTTACGCGGGTGAAACCGCGGGGCGCAGCTAGTTATCTATAATTCTATCTGTGATTGTTTTCAAATATTCATATTTTCGTTACTTAAAATAAATATGCCTTATGAAAGTTAATGGTGACGCGGTGTGAGCGCGACGCGCATTTGTATGGCGAAGGTCAACAGCGACTATCTGACCCTTAACCTGTAAGCTAGAATCACCAAACAATTGTTTTAAATTTCGGATAATTCTGTTTTTAAGCTTAACTAGGGTGTGTTGGTAATTACATATGTCTACAACTCCACACACTACGGCTTTTCGTGTAGATAGCAGCCGTTACGCTTTCTAAACATTATTTTGTTAATGTTACGCTTTATTGTTTCAATTTTAATGATCATAATGAAATTACTACGCTTTTTAATTACGTAATGCATGTGGGTTTGAACAGTTAACGTTTATTAGATCTCTTAAACGTATTCAACTACTTGTGAGCATCAAAGTAAGTACTTAGTCCCACATTTTTTACCGTTTACCAGAATTACTAAAATGTTAGTGATATCATTGGGTAAAAAACAAAAATTACCGCCAACGCATTGCCTTAGAGAGGTTTTGGCGAAAAACGAAAGTTCTTGTGGTTTGCTACCTGAATTCATATTTTATTATGCTCAAAGAACACAAATCACACAGAGAGAACTTTCTATTCTTTGTTTGGAAAAGAAGATTAAACTTATGTTTTTAAAAGTGTACAGGACCAAATAAGCTTTATCATTTTCATTTTAATCTTAAAACAAAAAAAGGCAATGTTAGCTCTTGCGATAATTATAACATTTATGTACCAAGGAAGTGTTTCTCCAGATCGGACAAGCGTTGAAACGAAACGTAGTGTCAAACAGATCCGTGGGAGCATTTTAGTGACTGCGTGTGAACTAAGCGCGACAATAGGCCGAGTACACACATGATGCACTGAGAAGCTCTGATTTAGAGGAGACATTACGTCGAACAATGCGGGATCGGTGTGGCGCAATCTTACGATAATTACGTGCCATTGCGTAGGACGCATGGGAACTGCGACCTCCAGCCGATGCACGGCCGAACTAAACGCAGCCTTCCTTGTACTTGAACTTACAATAAGAACCATTCAGATATTTATAACACCAATTTACTAATACACTGTGAAACAAAGACATGTGATATATCGCGTATAACTTTTAATACTTTTCTACGTGGGTTTGAAATCGCCTTCTAAAAGGTAAGTTGCCCTTCGAGAAAAATAATGACTGCCCAAAATCAGTTTTAGGTTTAATGTTACATAAAATCCTTAAGTCTTTTTAAAGCATCACTATATAGAAATTAGGAGATGATACCTACATTGTCAGCCGGCATCAATATTGAGCCTTGAAAAAGCTTTTACCAGTTTGAAAATAACTTTTCAAATTGTTCGCACCAAATGAGATTTACGAACATTTATAGAATCGAAAAAATATTAAGAAATTATTTCAATGTTCAACACTTCACAAAAGATTTCTCATAATTATCTCAAGACTAATAAAAGTTGCAATCATTTTCGCAATGATACAAATGTAATATGAGACTATTGTAACACCCACGAGACATTTACCTTGTATACCTACGTGTTTCTGCTTTCCTGATACATATCTCTACGGGTCGATCCATCATAACTGTCTGGAACCTAGTCATTGTGACGTAACAGCGAATGAAACCTCCTTATCTTTTGGTTGAGAACGTTTCACAATCAAGATGCAGCATGCGGCACTCGTCTGGCATGCTCGGAACTTCCTGAAATAAAGTCATTCGGTGCGGTAGCCTTGAGGAGTTTTCCATTTTAAGTGGGACGAGACTTTTGAACAACATACAGCGTAATTAATTTATGTTGACTCAAGAAGATATTATGAAATGAAATAGTAGATTGTTATACAAGGGTCGAAAGGAATCAATTTCTACATCCATCATTCCATTCAAAGAGAGGGCGGCAATAGTCCGAGTAGGAATTGGTGACTTTCACTCGTGTTAAACACTACTTTTTAACCGACTTCCAAAAAGGAGGAGGTTATATGTTCGGCTGTATGTTTGTTTTACGTATGTTCATCGATTACTCCGTCAATTGTGGACGGATTTAAAAAAAAAAAAATTTGTATGGAATGGTATGCTCCCGAGGTGGTCCCATTGCCACCAAATCAGAATCTGATGTTCGGGGATCGGGGATCGCATGTAAATCGAGGGAAATCCTCAAATTTTATAGGCATACCTATAGCCATTTGAGTATTTTTTATAGAAACTCGTGCATTTGCACTCGAAAAGCACCATTTGGTGAAGTGGAACTGATGATGAAGACCACAGATGGCCCAGAAGTCCCAGAACTACTTGATAATAAGTATTTCACCGTTGCGATTCGATTAGGCACTTTAATATGGTTGCTAAGCAATTTATTCTCGTCAAAATGCATATGGTGAAGTCGCCATCAGTTCTCCTGGTTCTTACCAGCAGAACTCACTGCATCGGGAAAAGCAATATTTTGTAAAAGGTGATGAGCATTTGACATTAGGATATTGTAAATTAGATAAATTACAAAACGACCCACTAAAAAGTGAAAAATAAAAAACGTTTTACAAAAAAAAAAACAACCGACTTCCATAAAAACACTACAAAGTGAAAAATAACTTTAATTTCGGAAGTCGGTGGCAAAAAACTAAAATTCAGATCCAAAGACACCGACTTCCGAAATTAAAGTTATTTTTCACTTTGTAGTGTTTTTATGGAAGTCGGTTGTTTTTTTTTTTTGTAAAAAGTTTTTTTAATTTCTAATACCTATACGGAAAGTAAAAAAAATCGTTTTTCTAAAATATTTTATTTTCTTGTTTGCTCGCCACTTCATAAAATCACTGTATGTATTTAAATATATTTCCTTTGAAATTTCTGGCAAAAGATTTTCGATTACTGTATTTGCCTCAACCGAATCTGGGGTCAACATTTCAGCACCGCTTGAACTCATTTTTAATCAAATATTAGTCTATATAAAACCCAGATTTAGAATTTCGGTACAGCTTACAGAGTTAGTATTCCGTCAAATTATTATAGTCTTTTTAATTTTTAAATATGGAATACACCGCTTCACCGCCGCCGCTCACCGCCGCCGCCGTGGGCCGTCTGGTTTAATAGGTTTTTTTTTAATCACACTGGCTGTTTATACACTCACAAGACCGCAGTTTTTTTTTTATCGATACTTTTCTTAATTATGTAAAAAATTACGTAGCCGACTACCTAACCTTAGTTCTATTTTTAAAATTCATTCCCGCCCTAGGGAGGGAAGCCATTATTATGAGTCTTTCCATGCGCTTTTCACCCGTTACTCATATCATACAAACACTACTTTTCGAGTATGAGAAATTAAAAATATTTTCAGAGTAAATGTAGCAAGGTTTAACATCATTTTGTAAATATTATCTATTAGTAAAGATAGGTATTAAATTTAATCATTATACGTAGACATACACATTATTCCTTGGTGATTCGTAGCCAAACGTAAGAAAATGACCACTAAGTTTTCATTAAGTTGCAACCCAACCGGTCCAAACCTCAATGTGCCGAACCCGCCGGCCGGTGCGTGGTCCGCCTATGGCTCAGACTAGCCTAATAGTGTTTTGCTATACATATTATGTCATCAATCAAGGTGCAATGGCCACTGGCTACACTGGCTAGTGGTCCCGCCCTGCGCTAATTTGACAAACTTGTGCCGCATCGTGGCGTGACACACGCCAACTTTCAACTGCCCGCAATGTTACAGTAAAATGGATTACGTATGAAAATGAATCCGCCTCGAAATGTCTGAGACACGAACTGTCGGTACCGTACCGTCGCGACATCGTGTGCGATGATAAAGCTATTTAATATATTTCAGTAAAAAAAGATCGCTACGTGAAGATAGAACTTTGAAATAATTCATTTTGACGATTCAGTTGAAACAGAATATTTTATTTTGGTTGATAAATGATTTTTTTTATCTGTAAGTAGATTTGTAGGTACAAATATTTTTACACAATGCAGCTGTATAATGGAAACCTTTTGGTATGTAACTTTACACTCCACTAATTTTGTCACAGTCACACATAGACTAGTCACGGTGCTTCATAGGCCTGAAAACCAGCACTATACCTTGTTCTGGACACATTTCAGTAAATCGTTAACACTTTCCGTGACCGACCGCCTCTCGACGTTATCTTAGTAGGTATATCGTTACGTGACTGTACGGCTAAGGGCGATGAACTTTATTTCTTGTAATTTGGCAAACCGTCGATAGCTGTTGCCTACCCATAACATTCCTAGGAAGCACATGATCTAGTGTCACATCACGCGACTTCATTCGTTCGTAGATGTCACGGCAAACTCTTTTCGACTCATTTTTTAGCACACACATACGCAGTACTTATACACCAAAACAACACATTCACACCGCCGACAGGCGTATACTGAGCCATACAAGTACAATGATGTTGATATTTAGTGTCACGGCGTGAAAATTAAAAATTATTGTATGTAATTTAATTGGTAGTACGGCTGTAGACGATATGATAAATGTATGGGATTTTGAAGTGTCATATGATGACATTTGCAAATAGACAAGTGTCGAACGTTGCGGAACGTACTACGAAGAAAAATTACAAAAATATAATTTAACTTAGGTACTATAGTTAAAAAATAAGTCGAATTTTAACTGCCTTTAATTCAATTACTGAAATCAAGCGCGACCAGAGTATCGTTTAATTCTTCGCGCGTGGCCTACAATGGCGCGAGGCCCAATAAAATCGCGACCCAAACAAACAATTGAATGAATAACAAACAACATCTCACATTTAAACGCAATAACAATGTTTTACTGAACGTATCGAATGTTTATGGTAAAGACAACATTAGGCGGAAAGACTCCGAAAATAAAACTTGAGAAGCTCACACAGTGTGCGAATTCACGAGTTTTTTTTAATTCATTGCGCTATATATAAATAAATAATTTAAAAAAAAACAAGCGTTCAGATGATCGTAAACCTCCTCCTTTTTGACGTCGATTAAAAAAAAAATCTGTTCGTGGCGGGCCCGATTTGGCTATTCTTTGTTTTAAAATGTTCGTATTACGTAGTCCGAATTAAGTGTATAAGAATGAATGAATGACGCAAATGCTACAGATACCATTGCATATCAGAGAGTAGACCGAGGGGTGCGATATAGGTAGGTAAGACGTGCCCTTAGGATATGGAAGGATTATTAGAGCCGTACCGGATATGCATCCTAAAGGTATTGGAATTGTGGAGAGACGGGTGATATTTATCTATGGGACATCATTTAACGACGTCGCCACCAGGTTGGCTCAGGTCCAGCTGCTTTCTCGACTCTTTTCTATATCACTGCTATGCTGTGTTATACATTGCCGTTTCCAAAGTCTTCGTCTGAGGTCTCGCTACTATCCGTTTTAGGTTTCTTGTAAATCTCGCTAGCAGCCTTCTTAATATTGCCTGTCTCGGTCTTCAGCCGTGTCCAATCAAAAATTGATTTCCTTATCGAAGTAAGTCATGTTCTGATCTAGGTTGTCATTCCATGTGTGAATAGGTAGTCGGCCGTAGACCGAATTAGTTTAAAAAAAAAAAAAAAAGTTCCCGCGAATAACTGTACCCCTTTTTCTATGAATTATTGTTTACACAGACAGGACAACGTCTTTCGGGTCAGCTAGTGAATGATACAAAGCTTCTCGTGTTTTACTATATTATAAAACGCGGATCAAGTTAAACCGGCGGCAGCTTGTTTCCACCTCAAGTCTATCATTACTCGTGGATGTCCGAATGTTCCCAAGTGCGAAATATCGCTTGACGCTTGAACGTCGCGACGCCGACGACGCCTGCAAAGAGAACATCGCGACAAGATCGTCGGGCGACGCGGATGTCGACAGATTTAGACGCACCAACCCGTCGTAAAGGATTTGCGAAAAGGGTTACCATGTATGTATCTTTAGCGTGTAAAAAGCACCGAAATAGCAACAAAACTAAAAAGCTTGGTGCTCTTTTCAAATGGTATCGAATATAGAAACAACGAAAGAGTATTTTATTTAGATTTAAGAGTATATTTTTCAGTAATTCAGCAGACTATTCACATCAAAAATGTCTGATTCAAAAAAGGAAGCGATATTTGGCGATATTTTTTCTATCTTTTGTAAATAAAGTTCCAACAATTTGTCAGGGATAAAATTGATTCCACAGCTTGGACGTAAAGTTGCTCTAAAATCCAAGAATAACTCGCGATTAATGTCGCCAAAGCAGTTTAAATCGAACGGAGGCATTTAGTAACAGACTGTCTAACATATCAGTAACAAAAACGGTATCCCTAGTGGCGTCTACGCAAGTGCGTGCGCGCCCCTCGTGTTGCAAATTGTTTGAACTAATTCTGGCCTTAACGTCTACGTTATAGGTGCATAAATTTCCACCTTAAGGGGTAACAGGGCGGATGTGTTCGAGAACATACGCAAGCTAAGTACCTTCCCTATTTAACTGTGTATGTATTCTGCTCTAGATTCAATTTAAATAAACTTCTATTAGCTTGTGGGCTGTGTTCCACTTGTTTCAAGAGATTAGTACCTATGCGTCATGAGATTTCCGGTCGTTCGTAGATAGATATCTCTTGCTGTATCATTCCTTTCTTCAAACAAAGTTGCTAACGGTTTCATCAGCGGCTGTTTTTATCTCCAATTTTACATCAGATGCAAAAATTACAAACCAGTACTTACTAAGCAGCTGAAACATTAGGCCTTGAAGAGGCGCGCGCGCTAGCGGGCCGGCCTCCTGACCTATTCCGCGGCCTTGCAGATGCCTTTAAGCAGGTGCTAACTAAATAATTACATTATTTCTACCAGCCATTTCTTGTCAGTAGTAAACCGAGCTGTTCGTGCTCTGGAATGCGGTGTCCAGCGCTTACTATCACTTAAATTAGCTATAAGCTTGGAATAAGTAATGTCACTTGAGATTGTGCTTTAACGGAATATTCAGAAATAATTAGCATTGCAGGGACTTTAGCGAAGATTTCCTTTTTTTTTTAAACGGTGTGATATCCAGTTTGGATGTAAATTATTTACAGGCACAATCAGATAATGTTCCTACTGCTGGGACACAGGCCTCCTCTCTTCGAGAAGGAGTGGGCCGTAATCCACCACGCGGACCCAGTGCGGGTTGGTAGATGTCACATGTCTTCGAATTTTTGGTTATAGGACATGCCACACGGTTTCCTCACGATGTTTTCCTTCACTGTTTTGAGAGCAGTGGTGATGAAATAATTTACACAAATTAAAGCGCCTGCCTGGTTTCGAAACCCACGACCAACAAACTCGTAAGTCGGTGCTATTACGACTGGGCCACCACTGCTCTTATTTACAGGAGTTAGTGATAAATAATCAACAGAGCAATACTGAAACACACCCGAATTTCACGCCTCCAGCTGAACAACTATTGAAAAGTACTACTTCAAAATGAAAGCTGTAAAAGCTGTCTGTTCCAAATTCCTTTGTCTTTGTTGCAACATAAGTCGACAACAAGGCGATGATTGTTGAAAAACTTTTGATGTTCTTATCATTATCTGTATTGGAACTAGTTACAAAAAGATATCGAAACACAACAGTGACACTTGTCGATATACAAACACAAACAGTGAGTGACGCGCGACTTCACTTGAAAATTTCAATAGATAAGTCGCGTGTCTGGCCGAAGAAGGCTACAGTCTAAAATATACTTAGCTTTGCAAACATAAATATGCGTCTGCTGTAACGTATATCCTTCCTAAAGTTCATCCACATAAGGCTGAAGATTGTTTTTAAATCAGTAACTTATAACATGGTAAGGTAGTGTCGGCTGTGGCTCAAACAAGAGGTGTTTGCAAGAGATAGCAGCTATCGCCTGGGAACGTCAAACAGGCGGGCCTGTCCCGCGTGCCACTGCCTCCCGACACTTGCACAACAGACTCACTGTACCGAGGAAATACCAGCTAAGGCTATTTCGTAGTGGATTCATGCGAATTGAAAATCGATTAAATATTCTAATAGGAACGAGGTCCACGTCGATTTTGAAAGAAAATTGTTTTGTTTTCCTGAGCCGAGCTGTAGCCGATCTCATTAATTTATCTACAACATCCCCGACATAAACAACATCAACAACATACATATCTATACCTGTACCTACATTCATAGAAATTAAGTTCTGATTCTGACCTCTTAAAAAACTGCCTGGTCAGTCTTATGTGAAGCTGTGCGTGAGCATTTAATTATGATTCTTCTGTGAAAGACTGACGTTGCTATTTCCTACAGCATAATCCAGTCGAACCCAATGCAACTGTTCCAAATTTACGAATCCAAAAGGACATTTAAACTTGCTTTTCTCAGGAAAACTCATTAAATACCCTAAGCACTGCTTACTCTATTTATATGTGTGTCAGCCAAACAAACTAAGCGCTACATTCATTCCTGATCAATTGGATTTACTAGGGCATGCGTGAAAATCACTGCACCAGAACTGTACCGTGCGAATCTCTACATGCGATTATATCTTTGTTCTATCCAAAAGGGAACACTGTCGGCGTTTATGTGTTGCATAAATAGCTCGAAATTTACGAGCCGGAACGGACAGTAGTAGGTACTTGTGTTTGCTGCGGCCCGAGAACTTTACATACTCAATTTTTATGCCCTGTCTCTATTTATAATAATATAGATGGAAAGGGAGGGAGTATATTTTGAGTGACGATTTAATGTGTCCGAAGCACCGGTTGTAGAATTATTAATTTGACGAGTGTCGGAACTACGGCCATCGGTATTCAAGGAGCGACGTCCGCCCGTGCGTCCGTACCGCGTCGTCGCCAACTGTCTGTGACGTATAACTTTACTATGCCGACCATTTCTATATTTGCATCTCCATTCATGACAGGCAGGTCCTTTGATTATACATGGCGAATTATTGGCTGGACTGGTGATGCGTAACTAGCTTTCACACTTATGGAAGTGTGGGAAAGGTTTTTGATGAAACAATTGAATGTCTCTCATTGAATGAATCGTTGATCTTGTTATCGATGCAATTTGTTGCAAAATTATGCTGATTGGACCAGAATTTATGACTTTAGCGACTGAATAGTATATATGTTCCGGCTAATACCCGAAGTGCGGCTACACCTAGTTTTAGCCGGTTAGAACTAGGTGTAGCCACTTACTCTTGGTTAAACCTAGTACGAGCCGATTGTTTTCGGGTAAAATCATTTGGGCTAGGTTAGGTTAGAACAGTAACCATTAACAAGCGAAGGCGAGCGAGCGAAGCGAGCGTGCCGCGGTAGCGGCCGCCGAGCGCCAGATCCCCTCTATTGTTGGTAAATTGGTTTTATCCAACAGGGATTGTCTGGACCTATAATTCTAACCGGCTAAAACTAGGTGTAGCCGCACTTCGGGTATTAGCCGTAACATATACATATAACATTATTCAGGATAATTAACCAAACCCTCCAGCAAAAGCGACACTGCTTACACGTAGCTCATACATCTTTCATACATCTCGAATTATAGGCAGAACAGTTTTATGTAATGTGCGCGTAAGCAGAAATTTCAATGATATATACATGGAATATGATTTTGATCCATTCACAATTAGTGATCATGAGATATTATTTTTAACTGACACATCTCAAATTGTAATTTTAATAGTTACCTAATAATTGTATGTACCTAAAATATTTGCACGCCACACTTGGCAGAATGTGATGATACCATAGACTAATCAAATGTACCATATATTCTGACAAATAAATGATTATGATTATGAGGCCTCAAATTTTTCAAGTAGCGGTAGGTGTATTATTTGTTTTGGTTTTTTTATTATTTTCTCTATTATTTCAGTCATATAATTGCAAACCAAGTATTTATATTAATTCTTACTTTAATTACGGCGATGTGTTTTTTGTTTTTGTGCTCACATCATCATCGTTTTAGCCGAAAGACGTCCACTGCTGGACATAGGCCTCCTCCAAAGGGGGCGGGTTTGCCATAATCGCCACGCTTGGCAGGCGGGTTGCCGATTGCAGTATGGTGTTAAAATGCATAGAGAACACTGCTGCCCATTCTCTAGTAAGTCCCTTAGTCGCTTTTTACGACACCCACGGGAAGAAATAGTGTGGTGATATTCTTTACGTCCGGCACCACACAGACGCTCACATAATAAATTCTCTATTATTATAAGTATATACCTAAGTGAGGATTTGTAATTGGCTTTCTGGTGACTATAGTTTCCTTTGTTTTACTGTTTTTATTAGCTGTAAGTCCTCCATGTACTAAAATAAATAAATGTTTTAAACACAGATCCTGTCTCAACATTCTGACACACGGCTTACTGTCCAGTAGATAGGTACAAGCTCGTTTATAAACTAAAGTGTTTGTTGATTGAAGAAGAATCCGAGTAGATAATCAGGAGTGATCAGTCGGCGGGCGGAGGTTCGAGCGAGGAATGTAACAATCGAGCACAGGTGCAAGGGCACACCTGCCTCGGATCGTACCTCCACCGCTCGCCTGCGCCTGCGCCGGCTTCGGTGACAATTCGCAACTACACTAGATATCGAAACACGATAAAGTGGACTGGAAACGATGCTATCAACGTAATTATATGTAAACTTACATTATTTAGCTTATTTGATTTTCAAGCTGATGGAAAGACGAATTTGTTAATTAATTTCTCATTTGAACTTGTTACGTGCTTGTTGTGGACAATTTTGGTCGATTTTAGGTATGTTCAAGATGTACATAAAATAAAGCAGATTTTTTCCAAACTTACAAATTGTGAAAGCTGTACATTCAAAGATGACATCAGGCTACCACGCCCGCGGAGTCATCCTTACACATCCTAAATATCGTAATAACTAATAAAATATTTGTTTAACAAAACACTCATGCATTTGAATAAAAAATAAATAAAACTGACAGAATTTAAACTATTCAAAGTTTAGTAGTAGTTTAATGAGAAGATAATCGTTCAGTCTAAATCGATTAATAGAGTTCCAATAAAATTTATAGTATGTGATGTCATAATAATGATAGATTAAAAAAAAACTTTTGTTTTTCTGGGGTGGGTAAAGTGCGGCGTGGAAGCGAAATTTAAATACCTACATGGGGCATTTCATTTCTGAGGGTCTTGAAGACGTTCCGGATATTGAGAGGGAGCGCAGGGCTTTAGCGGACAGAGCTGGCCCGCAGATTCTCCCGCTGCTCTGAACAAAGTAAAACTATCATTGTTTAAGGCATATTGTCAAATCAAATCAAAATCGTTTATTTGCATAAAATGTGGTGGGTACAAAAGATGTTATATATAAAATTCAGTGTAAAGAGTTAATGGATGTTAGTCAGTAGATAAAATAGAAATAAATAAAATAATAAATTTAAAATACCTAATACACAAATTAATAACAATTTTTATGCAATAGGCCCGCCCCCTATTACATGGGACTTAAACATAATGTGTGACGAAATGTGGGTGTACTATAAGTGCGCCTCTGCCTAACCCTTCGGGGATAACAGGCGTGATGTTATGTTATGTTATGTTTTAGGTATTAAATTCGAGTTTTAGCTTAAGAGTTATATGAATGAACAAAAAGAACAATTTATTCAAGTCAATACCAATTTGAATTAAAAAACACACATTAGGTACATATTTAAATAGTAGGTAATGTCAAAGCTTTTATACGGGAAATCTATGGGTCAGTCTCACCAAAAGATCGCTGGATGTCCTGCGCGTCCAGTATAACAACATCTTCAGGATGATGTTGGGGCTGCCTCGCTTCTGTAGTGCATCGGGGATGTTTGCGCTACATCGCACTGATGGCTTTCATGCCGTCATCCGCAAGAAAACCGTATCCCTGATCTGCAGAATGCGTGACAGCTGCAACGGAATTCTGAAGACTGTAGCCGACAGGATCCCTTCTCCGCTATGGAGATCCTTTATTGAGCGGGTAATTTGAGTGTTGTGTTGTGTTTTAATTTTAATTGTATGGACCAAGATGAATTAAATGTTTTTTTTTTTTAATGTATAGAATGCTCTTCAATTTCATCTGTAGAGAACAAAGGCTACATATGTGTAGCTAGTAGCTAATATCTCGCCTAAGCTATGCGTAGCTAGTAGCTAGCATTCCCTGAGGGGTTAGGCAGTGTACCAATGATATTATAATAATTTTGTTTTCATATAATATCTTTGGTATATAATTATATTAAATATATTTAATATAATATCATTGCAGTGTACGTACAGTACACCCACTTTTCGCCAGTTATGTCCCACACTAGCCCGAGTGGTCGAGTTTATACGTATACAGGCTTATATAATGTGTCACTAACAGGAGCCCCGTTATTCCGGGAGAGGAGGCGATCTCATTCATACACGGTTCGCGAAGGAACACCCGTCCTGCCGTCCTGTTGTCACTAATACAGGCAGATACTATAAATAAACTTAATTTTGTTCCTCTTGCTCATATTCGCAAACAAAAGATATTACAAATAAAATTTGAGGAATTAATTGAGTACCTAATGTTTATTTTACAAGAGAAACAATGGGAAAATCATATTTAATTAAATTGTTACCGACAAAATTGATTTGTTCTATTAATTGATTCTTAAAAACGTGATGTTATTAAATAAACAAACATGACTATGACTGTCTCTACTACAGACATCATCACTCTTTGGAAATTGACTGACCATTATTTTGGTTTTCTTAAATTAATATGAAGATTTACTCAAGACAGTCTTAGTGCGATTTAAAGCCAACATTTTCCTATTTATAGTATCTATTATTTCAACAAATAATGGTTAATCTAAGATATCCAAAATTCAATTACACATTTCAAGGATCCTTGAACATCAAATGAGACGTGACGAACTAAGCTTTGGTTTTAGCGAGCTTTCCAAATCTTAAGCAGAAAGGTCATTGGCACGGACAAATAAAACACCATTCATATATAAACAATACACAGATCGCGTTAAAGATTACGGATACGATGGCCCGTTACGGCGGGGGCGAGCAAACTCGGCCGACCCATATACGACGTCGAGTGTTGATCGAGCGTCGCGCGGTCACCTAGGCGAAGCTAGACAATCCTATTGCGAATACCATTTGATTTCGCATCGCTAGTTCGTTTTGGGGCCGTCTAATCAAGTAATGAATGTTCATGTCTTTCTTTGTGTTACGTGGGATTTTTATAGAATGATCAGATTAAGCGGCTGTCTTGTCAGTCACAGTGACCACAGATGAAACCATCTGGTGTTCGTCTAATTTTCGACTAGTTATGGATTTGGCTAATTTTAGTATAAGTAAAATGAGGTAGTTAGGTTATAAACGCTCTGCAAGTGGCACGTCAAAATTTGGCTAATAATTAGCCACATTTCCTTCGTCTTGTCTCTTTTTCGCTCCCGATAATTACGATATCGTGACATTCCTACTTCCACGTGTCATATAATAGTGTGACATTGTGCCGTTTTTGAAGATCGAATGTAGAGTAGGTAACGTCTTTTTACTTATTTTTAATTAAAGTTTTTATTGTGATAAAGTATCTACCTATAAAGTTTAACGGCGCAAGACAGCCTTTACCAGAAGTGATCATCGTATTAGTGGTTCAGCAGCTTCAATATCATCAGGATTGAGCCAGAATATAGCAGTTCGTCGTGGACGTGGTACGACAGCGGCTCCCGACATCTTCTTCTGCCATCATTAGACAGCCGCCACGTAACCATCGACCGACGCTCTGCTAGAGTGACTGTCACAGCCAGTATCACTCCGACTGACCGAATTAATCCGACCTTTTTAGTGATTCCAGTAACTTCGTACCAAAAATAGACGGCGCCACTTGCTGCGCCGTCAAGTTATTTTATTTTCAAGTAGGTACCGTAATTGAATAAACGAAGAATATAATTTGAAATCTTATAAATTAGAATTAACTATGCATGAGATTAAAAAAGATAAACACGGAAACAAAAAATAGTTTCATGCTCAATTGGTTTATTCATGGCACACTTTTTTAGAAGCGGTTGTTTAATTAGCAACGTCAGGAACACTGTTATTTCCTTAGATTTATAGGAAATCTAACATTTTATGCTCAAGTTCAGCGTTATATAAGTAAACACTTATAGAGCGAATATATAACGTGTTTAACGGGATGACTAAAATACTTAATTACGTCAGAAGGTGGTACTTAATCATACTACATATTATCCTAATCCTAACTTTATATTTATATATTTATTATTAATGCGAAAGTAAGTTTGTTTGTTTGTTACGCTTTCACGCTAAAACGGCTGAACGAATTTGGATGAAATTTGACAGATAGGTCGCATGAGATCTGGAGAAGGACATAGGCTAATTTTCATCCTGGATCCGCGAACAAAGTCGCGGGCAACAGCTAGTAATATTATAAATGTTAAAATTTGTATGTTTGAATGTTTGTTACTCAATCACACAAAAGCGGCTGTACGGATGTGGATGTTTGGCACACTACTGGTAGAACACGTCCTGGGTTAGAACATAGGACATGCTTTCTATCTCGGTAGTACGTTCCCGTGAGATAATTTCAGCCCTACAAGCAAGCAAGACAACGCACGTGTCGTTTTCATAGAGTCCATAGAGTACGTCAGTGCAGCGCCATACTAATAATAATGAGCGATTAATGACGCCACTACAGTTGTCAAAAAATAATAGGCCCGTTTTGACATTTAACTTGAATTGATTTATCGTGAGTATCTAGTACCGACTACCGAGTCGTATGGTTACTTCACTATTTACGGTAACTATAGTGAAGTATCGAAGTAACTAGTAAGACTCAATTCAAGTTTAAGGTTAAAACGGGCCTATTATTTTTTGACAACTTTAGTGGAGCAACAAATCCGTGTTGTGTTTTTGTTTGACGGCCGTCTCATTACACATTTCATTTTGGAGGGGCGGGCCATGTTATCGTAGTTAATCTCTACGTATTTTTCTGTTCCTTTCTTCTCGTCTGTTTATATGTATTTTACATAAACTGTTAAATAAATAAATATTTACCCACAATATTTATCGAATGTTATAATATGAAGCTGGTATCATCTTGTAGGCAATAAACGTATAGTTAAACTATTTCACGAAGTCCTCTCTTGTCGCTCTAATTGCGGTAAACATAAGGTTCAAATTGCAATAACCAACAGGACTTCGTGACATAGAACATCTGTACCGCTCGCGCCTTTATCCTCCTACCTATACTATATTATGAGTTATAAAATAAGGTATGGTATTTTAATCTTACTGGTTTGAGATGCGAAAAGATTTAAATTAAGAAAGAATTTCTATTGTGTTAGATTTAGAATAAAATTTATTACTTAACACAAGTTTACTAACTGATTATTAAAATAAAAACATATTTTGAAATAGGTTATAGTAAGCATATAGAACTTAACAATCCAGTAGGGTATCAACAACATATATCTAGGCTCTACAGAATGTCAGTAAAAGAGAATAAACGCAAATCCTGAAACTAATAAGCTCAGAAGAATCGGTAACTATTATAGAACCTATCGATTTCGTTTTTTTTCAATGGTTTCGTTTGCTTTTTGTTTACGACTCAATATACTAAAATGGTTATCTGATGTCTTGGGTTTTTACTGTTAACGAGTCTATAAAAGCATAATTATATAAACTCACGCCGTCTTCCCACAGGGGTAGGCAGAAACTATAGAACGCCACCTGCTACACTCCTTTTGCTTCGTTTCGATTTCCATTCATAAGTTACGAGTCTGTCCGAAAGGGATATCGTGGCCCTGGCACACAGGCATCTGAAGGAACACGGGTGGGTTTTAGTCAAAAAAAAAAAATAGAGCAATCTTAGTCATAAATGTTAGAAAATCAAGCTCTGAAAACAATTATGGTAAATATAAAAACTGCACGCCGCCGCCGCCGCCGCCGCCGATACTTAGCTACTTATCGTGTTTAAATATCGCAAGGTAATTTAGAGAAACTGTATCGATCGATAGATTTTACTTGGAATTCTTCATACCCTTGAACACAAGTACACGCAATCCTGTTTAACTAAACCTTTTAAATATTGATAAAGATTGAAACGCAAATAGGGTAGGTGTGTAGGTAATAATCACAAGTATAAATCAATCAAAAAGCGACTTTCAATCAATGGCCAAAGGTCAATAGGTATATAGGTTCCCTTAAAAAACAAAATAAAAATATTTTATTTCACATAAACCTACAAGGGCACTTATGAAACGTCAGAAGCTAGGAGCACGGTTCCAATTCGTCGATTCTTAAGAAGAGCCGGCAAAAAACTCCACGGTTACTCTTTTAAAAATAATGGGCTTTTACAATGTTTTCAAATTAAGCCGAGTCAGCTTAAGCAGTGTAGGCCCATCAACAAGTACCAGGTACCTTCCAAACTTACCAATTATTAGAACCATCTACGTATTTTCGCACACATTTTTAACCCTGCTTCTCTGAAAAACCTCGGATTACCCTCCAACACTGCCTATAGACAATTAAGGTCTGTTACATTCTCCATAGTGACGTGAAACCGTCGCGCGCGTCGCTTGTCGGCGTTCTACCAGCTCGGGTTTAATCGTCCGGCATTGTGCTTCCGAGTCGGAAACCGCAAGCATTCTCACGAACAGGTTAAGGCGCGTCTACACGAACCACGCTATTAATTCCACCTGTGGTTTGTTGCTACACTTTGCAGCCAATGGCTTGTGCTTAAGTGTAATATGCATACCTTATGATGCTGAAATGTTTATGAAATGCTGCCGCTTTTAATATCAAAGTATAAGTTTTTTAATGTGAAGACTGATGATTATGTACTTAAGTGAGAGATTGATTGATAAGTACACCTACTTGATGTCAAACTTGATGTTACTGATCGATGCAAGCTAGATTCAAGTGCAGTAACTCAGTTTTCGATCAATAATTACAATTTCAACTCGTATTGTACCTTTGAAACTCTTCGTATCGTCATTATAACAGAAGCTTTTATGGATTCATAATAATAACCCGTCGCTATCTGAAGAAATCTTTGATCGTAAATTCGTAACCCATCCCATCATAGCGCTGGCGCCGGCGCCGGCGCCGCCGCGCTGGCAATTTGAGAATTGGACTCATTGACACGTCAGCCGTGACCGTCTCTTCACCCGCGGGACATCGCGCAAAAAACCTGTCACGGGAGTCACCAAATCGATTCTCATCGATACCAATGACAATTCTTGTCGATCAATACTTCCCTTTTAATCGATTTGGGATCATATCGATTCGATGTTAAATTAGATATGCAATGTAGGTACAAAAAGTATTGAATGCGTAATATCCGGCGGTAAAGTTGAAGATGAGGCTGGTGAGTGGTCGCAAGTGGAGATAATGGGCTCGGACGGGCGCGGCCGTGGCGCCTGCGTCGGCGGCGCGGCTTCGCCTTCTTCGTTTCGGTAGTGTTTTAACAGCAGTTAAGTTAGGGTTAAGGTGATTAAAACCGCCCGAGCGCGTGCCCCCGGGCCCTCGCCGCCCGCACATATATCACATTCCAATATAAATTAGTTTTGGACGGACGCTGGTTTATGTGCCGAAATAAGCTCTCCGGGTAACCCAGATAATTAGCCGGTGCTTAACGTAACAGCTCTCGACATAAAAATGTTTATAAATTAATAGAAACAGGTGCTGGACATGATTCAGCAATAGTTGTGTATAGACTTGGAACCTTGTAGTACATACGCAATATGTAATTGTTAGGGTTGAGATCAGAAAAACACTCTTTGAGATCCCATTGTAAACAAAGTACAATAATGCATTGTGCATTACAATAGGACACTAAACGACTGTCATTTTGCTGTTAATTCATAATTGTCTACTACGGATGATAGTACGAGCACGAGGGGCGAGTAGTGATAACAGCACATGCATTGCGTAGGTATGACTACCCTACCGCCTACCACTGATTCTACGATGATAGATATCTAAATAATGAATTAAAAAAATATGTGTTTTGTGAATTCATTAGATCTACTTTTTAAATGGTCATTTTTAGTTCATACATCGGTGATTTGATGTAAATTCCGTGTTCCCTTTGATCTGAAATGTAAAAAAATATAATGAGCATTCTTTAACGTACAGCAAACAAAAGTAGGCCTTTGTAGTGTCGAGTAAAAATAAGCCGGTAATAATTGCACGCGGGTATCATTCATTTAGTCGCGTTTACGATTCGTAATTGGGGAGTGCATTCAAGTGGCCGCGGCTTGCGGTCGGCGGGCGGCGCGGACGCTTGTCTGACGCGCGCCGCACGCGATGCCCTAGTGTTTTAGTCTGCAAAGGTGCACTGCTGAAACTGAGCGCAATTTCTGAGTTTCGCCCGCGGGCAAATTACAACACACACCGCCAGCGTAATTGCGACCGGCCAAGTCTGCCCGACGGACGCGTGTGGGAACACCGACCGATTTATTAAGATTTAATCGCGCCCAATTAAAATACGCACCACATTATTACCGAATACAAAAAGCTTTATGCAAATTCTCCGAGTCGTTCGGCGGCGCCACGCAACCCGCCCGCTACGAGCCCTCGCTACGAACGTAGCGCGTAGACGATGGATAACGTTACATTTGACTCGCAGCTTTACATTTTTGGTCAAATACGAGCACAATTAATTATCTTGTTACATGTTCTTTCATGATTAAATATAACAAAAAACATATTTTTTTAAAAGTACCTGTTTTACCGCATACTCCATTGTATAGCACCGTGCGTATCCTTTACGGTTTTTTTATTAATTTCCATACAATATATAAGAATTCCACCAAAGAGTTTTACATTACGAGAATAAATAAGCTGAATAATCGAACCTCCTTGGAAGCGCTTTTGCCCAATACGTTTGAAGTCTCACTTTAATACTAAAGAGAAAATGAGACGAAAAATGTAGTCCTAATTATCAAAACGCGCACGTGGCGCCATTTTGCAAATTCGTGCTATTTTCATATTAGAAACGTAAAAAATTGTTGCGACTTTCTGACTAATATTTAACGAAATAATAATATGAGTTCAAGCGAGGAATCCGATATTAATATGGAATGAGGCGCAAATAGCAGAAAATGGTCTCTTGCCGCCAAAAACACGAGAGTGCTAAAGATTTACAATAATTTTATATCATGGAAGACTCGAACAAATAGGTAGGTACTCAATCTTTCTCTGAAAATGTTTTGATGGCTTGTTTCATTACCTATTGTACTGTTATTTCGCAAGCGTGTTGAAGAACGTTGTATGACACACGTGCGGAAATCTGTACTTATTTACAAACTCGTAACTATGGTAAGCCCTCGACTTCGTGTCGGGCTTACATTCGTCTACTCGATTCTAAAAAACAACATACCCGCACTAGTATCATAAATAACTATTAGGTACCTACTCTTGGAACACAAAAATGTTAGGTATTTAAACCGGACTTCATACAAATCAAAGCGAGTGTAAAATACGTCCAGAGAATGTGTGTAGGTACTCACACTTAGTACATATATAAGGGTTTTAAAAGTATATGTAGGAGAGGCAGATCGCGACGATAACGTCTTCCCACGACACAGCGCGAGACCTCCCTGGCGCGCATACATTACCACACCACGCATTGTCGTCGATGCGCCCGCGCCTCACGCCGGCCACACGCATGCGCCAGCCTGAACCATTCACTCGATATATTCACCAGCACTCTCACTAACAACCAACCTAATTTGCCTTTTTTATTTGGCATACAATATACGTCTTGGTATCACACAACGCTACAAGCTTTCCCAAATCTGACATCAAGTTAATTTTATTTTCAAACGTTAAGCACTGTACCCTTTCTGCAAACAATAGTAGATACTCGTACTGGTACGTACGGGTAACATTTTAACAGATACAACTTCGCTTATTCTGATTCCTTATAATCGGATGGTGCAAGTAGGCACTGCATGCATCCTTCTAAAAATTCCTGTAACTCCCAAAGGAGATAATCCAGTAACGCCGGTGACCCAGTGAGAGCATCCCGATCCCTGCTCCAGAATCAGCATTAGCATGTTAATGAAGGGGCGTGGTCGAGCGCGCGCGGCGATTCCACACAAATCACGTCGTGTCTCCCACGCGACCCGCTCGGTGTGCCCCGGCCCTCGCGACCGTGATATATGCGCTTTTTAATAACCAATTACATTGTCCACTAAACTTTTTTATTTCGAATGTTACGTTTCTATTGAATTGTTCAGACGTTTTGTGATGCAAGTGAAATTAGTCTCTGATTGTCTTTGATGACTGTCTGTGTATGACGAACTGCCTTATATGATGTACTGGATAAAAATATCAGTAGGTAGGTAAATCTCCTTTATACCCACACAGTCATGTCACAATGACAATCCTTCTCATGGGAAAATCAACAATCATAAATTCCACAAAACTAGAACACCTACTCAAAATAACATTCCGAAGGCTTGTTGATACATTAGAATGAAGAGCAGATCTGTAGGTAGCAGGAATTAACATAGTAACGAAGGGGCGGGCCGGCCGGTAACTCACGCCCCGCACAAAATAAATAATTTGACTCGAGGAATGTGGCCCGATAATGGTCCGAGGATACCTCTGCCGTGATGTTTGATCTTACTGTAGGTACATACACAGATACGTTCGTACAGGCCCTTATTTTTAGTACCTATAGCTATGTATATCTTTTAAAAGTGGGTACGCTCTACATTCGTAAATATCCTAAAGGTATCTAATTTATATATCTGTATATAGGTAAAGGCAGATCTTCAAAATCTGCCTTAATTGATGATGTTAGGTGGCAAAATTTAGTAGGCACGACGACCGAGATATGTGAAGAATAGATACACCCACTGCAAAATTTTAGACAGGTCCCAAAATAAGTATGGACAGCTGCCATACCAAGACTCCTAAATCCACATTGAGACTATTAGAGACACGAAGAGTTATGGGACTCAAACAAATTAAAACCTACACAGAATCAGTCACCTCTATTACCTAAAGTTTTTGCCGACCGACCTTAATCCTTATAAAGATTAAAGTCAAGATCCTCGGACGTCCTCTGATCCTCTAACATTTTTATATTAGCCTCTAATTTACACGTGCCGGCCAATTAAGTATCGCAATAAAAAGCATTATATCGGAATTTGCTTAACATTTATAACAAGAATTTTAAGTGGGTCAGAAATAATACGTAAGCTTGATTTTAATCGAGTTTGAGTCTGAAAGCCCTTACGATGCATTTATCACTTTTACGATGTCCAATCCCGTGTTTTAGCGTAAGTAAAGAAAACAAGAAACAATTAAACACCATTAAAGTTTGGCGTTTTGATGAATTTTTAAATGATTTATAAAAAAAGAAACATGCGGGGCAGGCTTTGGGGACTGCCGATAGAAGTGAAAACTAGCGTTCGGTGACGATGACGCGAGTTCCATGATTATTGTCCACCCAAAAACTGCCCAACGCGCCTAAAATGATTTCACACAAAAAAACCATTATTTTAGCATCTACGGAGTAAGTAATAAAGAATGTAATCAGATATAGCCAGTCTAGAAAACAGCCCAGGATTTACGACTATATATTTAATTGTACGTCCGAAAACTTGAAATCTTAAGTAATTCCACATTGAAGGGATTGAATGAAATAAAAGGCAGATATATTTGTGTGTTGTATTTATTGGAACGTCTCGGTACCGCCGCCGCCGTACCATCGGGGTCGTGCGTGCAGTGGGTGGCATCGGCATTTGTCACCGGCCACCGGAATCTGCGATGCCACTGAGCGTACTCTGTGATTTTATGGCTTGCTTAAATAGGACTGTTATGTGTTATGTTTATGTCACAATACCTGTGAAAGAAAAAATAAATAAATAAATTTATTTATATACAGGGTGGAATCGACGCGAAACCTGTTACCATGATGGATTCAGTACATCATACTTGATATCGTCGAAACATTTCAACGCACGGGGGCGTGCGTTGAAATTTCTCGACGATAATTAAAAAAAAAAACAGCTGTTTCCTACAGAAGTGCAATACCTACTCGGTCAAAATGTATGGAACACCGATTTTTTTTTAAATAAAAGACGAGAAATTTTAACGCGTCAAGAATGATGCACTAAATCCATGGTACCAGGATGCGCGTCGTTGTCCCTTCCACCCTGTATACGTTATTGTACACCACAAAAGTACATAACAAAAAATAAATCAAATGCGAAACATATAAACAATTGGCAAATTAGTTGTTGCTGGGCCCTTACATTATGCTGATTCTTAGGATTTCCGCCGATTTTCATGACGTAATTTACAAGACAGTTAGCTTTCAAAAAAGATAAAGACAGGAAATAAAAGAAAATTGGCTGCTAGTAAGACATTCAGATTATGATTAAATCATTGGATTTATTGTAAAACAATATAAATCTTATTTTTTTGACCTACCGACATAATTTCGTGAAAACTGAAACAGCAGGAACGATTTCATTGTTGCAGTAAATGATGCATTATGTAGGTATATTGATTTGTTGTTGGTCCAAACACAACAATTTAGTAGCAACATGCAGACACACCATTTATAACAGAGTATGAAATTGCCGATAGTAACAAGAAACAAGCAATCACATCCATGTTTTCGTAGATCTACGGCGCATGGTAGAACTCGCGGCGGCGGCCACTATCGCGGCAAGCATCGAGCACTATGCAAATGCAGTTTTTGCCAGCTACCAATTGAAGAGCACAGTCGAAGGTGCATCTCCCAGTGCTGGGTGGCCGTATGTTCACTACGGGAACTTAAGGGAATAATATGAAATTGCCAAGTAACTGTTTGTAGAATGTGTCATTGTGACCACCAGGGTACGAGAAATATTCTCGTTTATTTTGCTTACAAATTGTCTCTGGTAAACCAGAAACTGACAGATCGACACTGAAAGTCTGACATTTTTTTTTTTAAGTTAATTATTTGCCGCTGTAAGTAATTAGTAAATATGCATACAGTCTAGTTTAGAAGGCCGCTTGAGCGGCTTGACTAATCAATTGAAACCATTATAACCACGACGCAAATAGGTAATGTTATTTGGGAATCCCCTCTAATCGCTTTATTGCATAATTTAATTCGAAAAAAAAAACCGAGAAAAAAAAATCGAAACTGCGAGGAAATTTTCCCCTGTGGCCTGTGATCACACCTGTGATAGACTGTTTTTTTTTTATTGAACATCATTCGACTCATAACTTATAGTCGTATAAACCAGCTATATTTAGGTTAATTTTCCTTATCCAAGTGCAGTTGAAAATGATAATACCTACATGATGTGGAATTGTGGATGATGTGAATGACCTTTGCGGTCCACTTTTGCCTCTACATTACCTACTGATTATATACTATCACTTTCGAGCTTCTGACAGCCCGTAACGACTGTGTCCATATTCTCCTGCCGATACTTAATTGTAATTTATAAGTGCCTTGTTACGAATGCAATACAATGAATTATACAGAATGTCACCTCCCCGCCCGTACACAATCGTTGTACTAATAAATGTCACTAATTGTATAGAGGCAGAACAGACAACTCCACCGAACAACAACTAGTTTACATATTATAATATTCAAAATTGCTCTCAACGACTGAGTCATCCTTCGTCGAGATTTTATATTCAATTTTGTTTAAGATCTCGTTCTGTTGTGGAGACACAGGACACATTATTGTTTAGATAATAAAAATATGATAAGATTTAAAAAAAAAAACATATTATAATTTAGGGTTTGTTTTCAGGCCCCGAGCGAGATATAGCATTGAATAGTTGCTTAGTAGGTATACTTTTGTAATAAGCAAGTTACAAAACTTGCATGTCCAGAAAGTTAATATTCGTAGGATAACAGGCGTGTGACGTATGTTTTCTCCAAATGTTATCACATTTGGAGAAAGATTAATCTTAACAACTCGATGGCCAATATTCAGATTATGGTTTGGTAGATCAGTGTAATCGTTCGGGCCTTGGTTTTGCGTTGAATGAAGAACATCATTTATCAAATCCAGTACAAATAAATACAAAAAAGTGAGCTTTAAAAATGATGGAAACAAGATGGTATATTTCTATCTGCAATCCCACACCCCGTACTAGTATATCCTAAGCCGTACGATTCTACGGCTTAGGGTGTGTACTAGTACTTTAAGAAGATGCCTCCGACTGCATGAAATCTCATGTAGCTAAATTTAACAATAAAGACCCATTTAGAGGCCGTCGCAGTCGGTGCTTTTGACTTTTTATATTTACTTTTTTTTTATATTACTCTTTCAGTTATTATTATTTATTTAATCTTACTTAGGTTATTTTTCTCTCACTGTATTAAGTAACAGCGGTCGTTAAAATTGTCTTCAAAACCTGTAAAATTCTGGGTTTGTCACTCGATTTTAAGAATTATATTGAATTATATTATAATAATTATTTTCACGTTAATGAGACCTAGTAGCCCCATTATTTTGACCTAGGATTATATAAGAACTTTATCACAGCTTTATTACAAGTTTTGATAATTTAAGTGAGAATGTTTGCTAACCAACTTTAAATCGTTATAGATCCGAAATGTTAATCCAAAACGAAAAATTATTAAACAAACTTAAAATTATTTATACATACCTATTCAACGATACACCATTTGACATACCTACCTAGTTCGCCAACTTTTTTTTTCTTTTTCATGTTATGGCGTCTGGTTGTGGCCATATTGAATTTTGATTACTGTCATGTCTTTATTGACACAAGATTAGGACAAATCGATTGACGTAAAAATCATCAAAATCGGCCCACGCGTTTGGACTCTTAGCGCGCCAAAATGGAACAAACATGCATACATATAGGCTGACAAACACATTACCCTCCTTTGCATAGCGCAGTCGGGTAAAAAGGGTTGCGGCTTTTACCGTAGCAGCACTGCACCTTAAATACAATATTTTTTGCGTGCCGCGGCTCGGTGCGACACGACAATAAATTAGATGCGTTGAAATGTTTGTGTTGTGGCTCCGCGGCCGCTGTCGGCGACACCGCACGCGCATACATTAACGCACAATACCGCGGGGGGCACCCATTGTGTCCTCACACTTATACGACCCCAGACCCCGCCACCCCCTCCACCCCGCCCGCCGCAGCACGCCCCTAATGAAGGATTCAACGCCAGACCTGCAATTACAAGATAAAAATCTATTTTTATACCCCAAATAAATACTTCGTAGCTTTGCAATCTTAAAGTACTTTCAGTCACAGGTTTTGACCACGCATCATGATCGTCTGTTGGCCAAAAGCCTTGCTATTTGCACGGTCCGGGTGAAAAGAACATTTTGAACACAGTGACCACCATCTCAACCATGGGTCCCTAAACATCGCGCTTTTCTGCATAGACGCTATTATTCTCAGAATTGTTAGAGACTTTAGGAAATAAGCTTAAAATCAACAAAGCAATTTCTTTTAAGTACCCCTACATCCCATTCGATAACATATTGTAGGGGTTTTAGAGTTGCTCACACTAATTTCGGGTCTCTGCGGGTTCCGTGCCGACTAATGACCAGATAATTGTACGGCAGGTGCGCAAGCGTCGAGGGCTGCACGCCAAGCGCACACGCCAAGCGCCAAACGCCTCCCGAAGCCTTTTGAATTTCTTCGACGAACCGACTATAAAATTGTAGGAATAACAGTCCGCATTAAAATAGATCCTAATCAAACAGATTTGAATAAATAATGCTCTGCTTCCGTTCTGAACGTCATGCGTTCTTATTTCTTAATTTATGGCGCTTGTCATGTTATTTAGCAGATAATTAGTAGTTATAAACATAAATCAATGTTACACGAAATTAATTTTTGTTTTATTATGTCACAGTTTCATATTACTCAAAGAAACTTAGAAATTTTTCGAGCATTGTTTTAATTAATACTTGTTCTATAGATAAAGTATTTTTTGAACACGGAACACTTGTAAGTTTTGATCTTCGTAAAGATCATCAGTTTTTTAGGCAATGAACACACAACAGCTGTTGGCGAAATCGACGAACCTAATTTTTTTTTTGTTTTATATTCCTGTGTAGCATATTTATCAAATTCCTACATTGCATTTAAATAACATGAAAGTTTTTACATTAGCAATCATTTTCAGACAGACATTTACCAAATTTTTGCAGGTTTGAAATAGCCGATAAAGTATGAAATTATCCTGTTTTGGCAGTTTTCTTGTTTTTCATGGAGAACGTAATGCAATCAGCAAATAATTTTTGTTGACAAAGAAGTTTCATTAACTCCATTTAAAGATTTTGATGTCAACAGAATTTTCCTGTGAGGATTTCGCGGGAAAAACATTTCCATAATAAAGATAATACCGATTATATTGAATTATCTCAATACACAAATGCTATGTTTATAATACATAGCGATAACTGTATCAGCCTAAACTTAGCAACGGCTGTTACGGCGAAAGAAATTGTTTTTTTTTTGGACCACCTGGTACGCCACCCGCGCCAGAGACTAACATAAAAACTCAAAGAAAAAACGTCATAATATTTGAATATTATTACAAAAAACAATTAAGGGTGCCGCACGTCACCTGTCGCGGGCACGAGATACGCATTTGCATAGAGAAACCAATTTCTAAGGCTACGACTTTGGGGTCGTGACTAGCGACTTATTTGAAAAAAAAAAACTCGATGCTTTACCACAGTTTTGGCTCGGCACAATTTAAAGGTGGTGAAGCATATTTATTTTTTATTAAAGTAGTTACGTAACTGTTTAATTTAATAAGTAAAACATTTATGCGTCCGCTTGGCTACGCGCGGCTACGGGCGGCTACGCGATGCTACACGCGGCTTCGCGGCGTAGTAGGCGCGACGGCGACCTATTGTCTACGTTACAAATATTCTTGGCTATGTCAGTTTGTATTATAACCTCATAAAAAAAATATTATTATTTTATTATTATTATTATATAATTATAAACACAGTTTTGCAAGGCATTTTAAAATAATAAAAAACATATTTTCTTTTTTATAATGTACAAGTACTTTTAATTAAAAGTGCCGTGCTTTCCTATAATTTATTTACCTTATTAATTTTTATTAAATTTAATTTATTTACATGGGAGATCTATAATATTACGACAAAGATTGTGGGTGAATGCTGTGAATGTATTTAGTTGATAAGCCTTATAATATGTTTAATATAGAAATAAACTTTGATTGTTTATAAAATCATCATAGGTACCTACTTGTCTTTGATCAATAGTGCTATTTCTGATCGAAGGTGCTTGTCTACAAAGTCAAACATTGAACCACCCAAAAATAAATTTTATAAAACTATAAGTTCACGTATTAGAAAATATTTTTTGAAAATCGCTATTTTTTTATTGTTTAATATGCTCTCAGCCTAAAACCAATTTGACGACACATTTTTAAACAATATTCTTTATAAAAGACCTTTTGTTGTACCCCAGACACACTTTGCGATACTATCTAACGTATATCTAACAAAATAATAAAAAGCTCTTTTGTTACTTCACTTTCCATTTTATTTATACACAAATTGTTTTTAACGCCGTTTTAGAAAGAAACACATGCCTAATGAAAACTAACGCGGACCCCGTCAGGGTAGGCCGCTAAATTCAAATTTTCTTAAGTTTTTTGCAATTTGCAGGTTGTACATGTTGATCTGAATATAGAGTCGCGGCCTTATCAGATATTTATTTATAGAATTATAAGCATTTAAAAATCACCAATATAATTAGTACATAATAAGGTCCTTGGGCAAACTTATTTTCAGCACAGACAATAAAAAAATAGTTTATTGGTAGGTAGATAACATTATAAGCGTAATAAGCGTGAACAATGTGAAGACTGAGGCAGATATGCTATGGTTAAGAAGATAAATATAATAAACATCCAAGAACAGACTAAACTGCATGACACACACATCGCATTCAAAGTCTTTTGGAAACCATCTAAACGAGAAAAACAAAAACAAATTCCGAATCTCTTTCGGTAACAATCGTGTTTATGAATAGTGAGACACATGTCATTGTCTATTGAAAGCAGCCAATCATCGGGTCGTCAGTGGTTGAGTGGTGCTGGTAATGTAAACGGTCGCGTCTGGTCTATTGTGACCGGGAACAATCCCGTGTTATGGATGCCCCGCTGCTGACTAAACACACAGAACTAGATCCATCTATGCTGCATAAATGTTTAGATTCCCGTAAGTACATTTTTCAATACAGGCTCGACCCAAATGTATGGGACGGTTGATTATTTTTTCGCGATTACGTATGATGGTCTGTACCACCCTTAAATATTATGTATTTACCTATGAAATTGCCGTTTTTAAAGAACGTCGTTTAAAAAATATGTCGTAGATGTTGCGTGTCGCTTATACCGCGTTCCAACGACGGTTACTCATATTCCATAATTACTCGATTTTTTTACGAATCCATGATGACGAAAAAGATTCAAATGCGATGAAAACTTATAGGCTTGTAGCCTTGTACGGGCACCGACAAAGAAATTGTGCTACTAGTGTCGCGTCGCGCCCGCGATATCGCCTTAGTCTATACGAGCCTTTACGCTAATCAATAAACAAATGACTAATTTTGAAAATAGAAATCCAAGTTTTTAAAATGAAATTAATTTAAAATTAGAATTCTTAGCCAAACAAAAAATATTTTGATTTGCGAACGGCAATTTCATAGGTAAAGACCTATTATGTCTACACCTTCCTGAAACAGGCTGTATGTATACATACATGTTATAAATTAATTTCGCGTAGCCAAAAAGAAGAAAAAGAAATCGCTTTTCGTGACTGCTGCGTGACCGCGTTGTTCTACTACGCAACGAATTATGATGTGGTTTTCAACATCTAGAGAATTTATTCCGAAAGGAGTATGCATAAAATAAATTAATATTAAAGTTAGATATAATTAAAAAGATCTCGATCGCTTTGACAAGTTGTAAAAACCGAGCGAAGCACACGCATCGCTATAGTGCATTTGAAAGACTGTTATATTAGTTATTTAGATACAGTTGGTCGGTTAACAAACCCCGTCTTTAAACATTGAACTTTATAGACATTGTCCAGTGTGTAACCCGCCCTTTGTTGCATAACTTTCATAAAAAATAGTTTTCTTAAGCTGCACTGTAACAGCCGCGCGCGCCGCACATTCCGCGGTTTGCCGCTGAAAATTATGGTCTTTATTTCAAAACGTGTGTTATGCCACTAACGGATTTAATCAAAAATGTGCGCTAAAATTAGCAAGGTAAAGCCTTAAATTGATTGTTCAGTATTTGAATGGAAGTGCTATTAAGCGGTATTTACGGATAAGCAGGTGCGGCGGCGGCTTTGAAATCTCTTATGACCGCTGATCTGCGCATTGATACAAATTGCCTCGTTATACATACTTGCCCATCGCCTACCGACTATCGACACTCTTAAGCGTAAAAATTTATCGCTTCTGCACTTCTTTACCAGTGTCATACTATAGGCACGTACTTATTGTCTGGCAGTCTACTTAGGTGAAAGTGCATCAACTAGGGATGATCCGATACAAATAAATACATCTAAGTACCTATTCGATATTTTAGTTTAGGTACCAAGTAATTTTAGTATGGAATTAATTCTTTCGATACCTGCTCGGTATCAGAAGAAAAGTATGTGGAATCGAATCGCGCATGTAGGCGGTATGTAATTTTTGAACGCAATATTTGGGGCAATTATACTTTTTTCGGGAACCTTTCTAAAGCTGATTCGATCTGTAAGAAAAAGATCGGCTTTAGAAAAGTTATTCGTGTTGATTCTCAATTGTCTTGTTTTTTTTATATTCCTAAATAATGCATGTAATGTATTTAATTAAACTACTTATAATATCACATTCATTTTATATACCGGACTCATAAACAAAAAGAAGCCGGCCAAGTGCGTGTCGGACCACGCACAATGAAAGGTCTTGGAATGAAATTATCTCAAAAACAAACGGTACACGTCACGGTCAATTCAGCAACTGCAAATGTAAATTGGACGACTAGTACCTACTCGTTAACTTGGAAAGCCTACTTAGCTGTGATAGTTTTCCTTTTAACTTCGTTATATAAACTACTGGCATGAATTTTTTTTCACATGTCCAAAAACAACCACTTGAATCTGACAAAAATTAGCACTTTTAAAAGCTGATTCCACAAACCGATCCCTGAACCGAAAAAAGTTTTTACAGACCCACAATATTTTTGAACGACCTATTCAACGATATCCCACACTATGGGATACACAAGAAAAAAAAATATCATCCCCACTTTACGTGCAAGGGAGGCACACAAAATTTTTTTGCTTTCAAGATTTTGTTTTACTACTTTTTTGACGTGATTAATAATATCGATGGTCATACTCGTAACCCACATTTTTTCGCAAAATGATTTGGGTACATCATTTTTTTTTAAATAATGCGCCAAATCTTCCCTTTGATAACTCTTAATGCTTAAAAAATGTCACTCGAACCATTTATGCCACAGTTGACAACTCAACAATTGACAGGTTTTAACAGGCCAAATTATACAGTCTTTAACAGGCCAAATTATACAGTTTTAACAGGCCAAATTATACAGTTTTTAACAGGCCAAATAATACAGTTTTTTTCCTCTCTTGTAAAATTTAAGAACATTGCAGTTACATGTTGACAACCTTTGACCATCGATATGTTGTATACGAGTATACCCATGCCAAAGGAGAATGGCAGAGGTTCATAGAACGCTGGCATTAAAGTTTTTTGGTTTCTACAGAAATAAAAGTGGCATGGTTTGATAGGAATTATTATAAGCTATTATTAAAAAAAATATAAAAAATAATACCAATGGGGTTAAAGAGAAATCTCAATTTTTGTAAAAGTGAGGTTAAATGCATCAATGTTAGTACTTTATTAGGTTATTTTACCTCTATTACTATTTTAACGCTTATATGTTTATTGTATGCATAACTTATTGCTAATTATGCTTTATAAAGACTTGAAAATGATAACTACTTGTTGAAGTTTGTTTAGTTCAATGATTTACCCAATGATCATAAACCTGATGACAGTTTAAGTGTACTCTGTCAGTTTCAATTAAACTCAGTAGTCACAGAAAACTCAGGAGACTTTAGAGACTCACTTATCGGAATCTAAGCATAAAATATTATTAAGGATAATAGGTAACCTAAGGATGACAGGATTTTTATAGGTACAATAAAAAACCAGTATTTAATCATAATATTTTATTCATGCTCATCATCATATATTACCAATATATGATCTTAGAAAGGTGCAGGGGGAGAGAGACTATCTTGATGACGTGCCCATGCCAAATATCAGATGATTGACATGATATGGGCACAGCATCCTACTATTCTTCGTCCAACAATGCAATTACATCGTACTGCAACGATTTGAAGATATTCTACAGTTTACGCAGCCGCCCGTGATTGTCATCACGTTGACTCGTTATGTTGTCCTATACACAAATAAATAAGAGAGATGATTGAAACAATTAGGTTGAAAAAAAAATACATCCGTTTTCTTAGCTTGATAAAGTCCTCGTAAACTTTTATTTTATTTTTATTAATTATGCACTAACAATGAAAACATTATGTAAATTAATTTATTAATAATTTATTTTATATTCTAGATTATTCAGTGAAAACATTCTCATTTATAGTATGACAAGGCCAAAAAGCCTTGTATCCATGGCCTTAGAAACAAAGACTAGTCCGCTCTGTGTTAAATCAAATCCAGTTACTTATATTTAACGAGTTTTTATCCCCATTGTCAATAATAAAGTTAATCTGGCTATCAATATATAAAAATAATCGCTTTTTTTTAAAGTAGCTTTGAATTCTGTACCTTTCCAAAATTAGTAATGCCAAAAAATGCAATCTCCTTTCAGCTTCCTAGTATTACGAGTCTCTGAGCTAAGCCGCGGCCAGACAGACAGACAAATAGACGGACATGGCGAAACTATAACGGGTTTATTACAAAACGAATTTATCTTTAGACTCGGGTTTAGACCATCGAGACATTTTTGAATTTCGAACTTTATTCTGTCAACGTTTTAACGTTGGCAGAATAAAGTTCGAAATTCAATATAAAAACTGATTTTAAACACGAGTCTCAGTTTTGAATCTTGTATAAAGAACTTTATCCCTTTTTATCACAGTTGAAATAAGGTTCGAAAAACAAAAATTGGCTGAAAGGTTTAAGTTTTGACTAAAAATAGAACTCGTTTTGTAATAAGACGGTAAGAGTTCCTTGTTGACTACGGAACCCTAAAAAGTATCGATATGAGTAACTATCCATACTTTTGGAGTTTTGTATCGCAAGACGAAATGAGTATGTACTAATCATATGATTGGTGTCGGATCATCCCTACATACAACAAATTGCGATGGACATCTTTCGATTGTAGGTTGTACCTATCTCCACATAATTTATTTATGCTTCATCATTTCAGCCGAAACACGTCCACTGCTGGACATAGGCCTCCCCCAAGCACCGCCATTTCGACCGGTTCTGTGCTTCCCGCACTCTGCGGATTCCTGCGGCGTTCACAAGGTCATCGGTCCGTAGCCAAGGGTACTTGGGCCGCCGGGTAGGTACTAGGGGCCATTTGTAAGTGGTACTTGCAGTATTTGGGGGGGTTTGCCATAATCGCCACGCTTGGCGCGGCTTGGCGATCGCAGTATGGTGTTAAAAAATGCATAGAGAACGCTGCTGCCCATTCTCTAGTAAGTCCCTTAGTCGCCTTTTACGACACCCACTGGAAGAAATATGGTGGTGCCATTATTTACGTCCGGCACCACACAGACGCTCACATAATAAATTATCTATTATTATAAGTATATGTGGTGCCCACACGGCAGTATTATGATTGCAATTCATGAATTCAGACAATTATGTTAAGAAACTTTGATGTTTTCAGATCTGCCTTAAAAAATCCCTTGTAAGTAGGACGGACGAGTATTACGCATTCTAATAAAGAAGATGTCACAATTTAGATAGACATAAATGAGGGACTTGAGCTTCAAAGTAAGGAAAAATAAACAATTGAAAATTTAAATCTTAAAGTTTGTAGCTGTCCAATGATTCAACGTTAATGTTGTCTATTTCTATTCATCTTTACGAACACATTTTACGAATGTTTTCAAAATTCGAACACCGAAGGTAGTTTTGTACAAATTGCTTACATTTTGCAAGTTATTTTTAACGGCTGTCATTTTGAAATGACCATTTTTACCATAATAAAATAACATAGGTACTGAACATCTGAAAATATAAATAATATATGAAATCCCGCTCTGAAATACGTCAAACATTTGTTTTTTCTTTTTAAGTTGACACTGCGTTGCTTGGGGCGACCGCACGCAAACTTCGATAAACTGCCCCATAGCTAATGATTTTGACGCCAATGACGACCTACCCTAAGGGGACAGTTCACTAAAGAGTTATATTTCTCTTGCTTATAATTTAAGTCGCCGCTAAAGGAGTGCTAAAGTTTTCTCCGGAAAAATATTTTAGATAGATATCAATTACTTCATCATAAAATTTTAGTATACTTAAACTTTAAAAGGTAGAGCCGAAACAACGGTAGGTACAATAACAATTCCGAATAAATGCTCATTTCCTTTGAATGTAGCGTGCAGTTCTAGTTTATTTTTTACCATAAAGAACTAATTTAACTGCCCAAATGAAGGTAATGTGGAATTAAGAATATTGCAAAAAATCTGCGTGAGCGCGTGCATTGTGCGCTCGGTAGCGCGCCGCCCGAGGCGCTCGTGCCATTCGCGTTCCAATTTCGAATGCAAATTTTGTTTTTGGAAAACAGAACGATGGCGTTATGACCACTCAGGCACTCATATCATATCGCGCCAGGGTTCTGACCGGTTGCGTGTCGAGAACATTGCACTTTTATGGTAACCCTCTCCCAGGCATGTTGTTCAACTTCCCTTCTAGCAGTACCTAAAGAAAAATGCATAAATTTCGATAGATAAATTAGGATCAAGCAGGTATTCGATGCTTAATGTAAAAATAGGCCTTCCTGGACAAAGATAGCTTTATAAACAAATACCTAATCATTTTATAAAGTAGGTACAGGTAAATAGATGAGATGATTAAATCAATACCACAAGTGACGGACAAGATTAGAGAGATAAAGCGCCTACGGTGACGCTTAAAATACATGAATGTTCATTTGCCCCAGTTTCGCGGAATTAAATACTTCGATCAATTACATTAATAAAGCAAAGCATAAAGCCGAAACGCCCACATTTTTTGACCGTCCGCATTGTCAGTAAAGTAGGCTAACGCCCTGTAGAAGTCCTAAATGGAAATATATACCGCCGCTATAAAAAATTGAGCACATCTAGGCCAGGTCACGCACATACTAAACCCCTATTAACTATTTATCTCACAAATCATTTGTAATATTATTTGAATAATATTAAGTCATAGGACGAATACATGACTAACCTAAAGTAAAAATAAAACACAATTTCCTTGAAATAAACAAAATCTAAACCAGTTACCCACAACAGGAATAGCAATGAAAAAAAAAACTACAGCTGATATATGGAACACATGCGAGTCACCGAACGCGAGCCGAAACCCAGCTGTTCAAGAACACGGCACACATTTTTCAGCGATGTTTACAAGGTCGGTCACTCACGCGCGTATATACTATAATCATAGACAACATTACAACGTGCACTTTTGACTCACGATGATGCGCGCTGGACGTGTGTAACACCGTGTAATATTAATGATTCACCTACGTAAGTGAATCACGGCATTGGCGCCGCCGAAACACATCTATAAGTCAGTCTTACTACCTCGGAATTAGTCAATTGTTACACTGACGATACAAAAGCAGATTATGATTCAATGAGTCGAAACAGTGATTTCGTAAACTACTCTAATTTCGGTTCTAGGACATGCAATGCAATTAAATAACTTTGAGGAACAGAGTAACGGGCCCTAGATAAAGAATCGCTGAATCAGAACCAAAAATACAATTAACTGAATCACTTTTTTAACCTTATCCAGTTTAGCTACTGCAGATTATGTGCTCCAACAATTCAGTAGGTAAGTATAATAATAAACAATTTGGTAGACTTTGATAAAAATCATTGTATTGTTGTGACTAATGAAAGATAAATTAGACAATTTTTTTGCAGGAGATTGTGAATAGATCTGACTAAATAGTTAACAGTCATATCCAGGAACATTTAACTAAAATTTTTCTTTTGCTATTAGAGAACCGTCAGCCTCCTTAAATTCCATTGAAAAATCATCATTGGTACTAATGGCTTGACGATCGATGGAGAATAGATAATACATAGGTAGCTATTTAGTTCATTGTTGTGAGTTTTTCGCTTCCTGTCAAAAATCATTATTCGCTCCAAATTTATTTTAAAACAGCTTCAACGTTCAAGCTATGCCTTGCATGAGTATGTAGTAGTACCTACCTATATTATGTTCTGGGATGACTTTAATAATTGACTGCGCCAGATTGAATGAACGAAATTACGGATCGTTTACTTTCAAGTCCTTGTAATTGGTAACCGCTTCAACATCCACATTACGTGCGCATACTCAGTGTATCGGTCATGGATCGCTGTGGAAGGACCAATTTGTCTGTGCTACTAAATCATGGAACAAACGCGCCGCTCGATCTAAATCGATTTGTCCAAATTATGAGACGGCGGTAACGACGATGGTTATTCCCCTGATATCCTCTTTAAATATTGGCCCTTTGTAAAACACCTGCGCTTTCGCTAACCGCATCCAGTTGGACTCAAGTCAAACAGGTCAAACACAGATGTTCAACGTAGTCCTAGTTACCTATAACATTATCAAGGAAAATTTGATTGCAACTGAATTTGTAAATACAGGCATTTGAAAATATTGTATATTATATTGGAAAAAAAACATTGCACAATATTAAGAAATAGGCTTCTTAGACCGTTGCATCATATTATATATCTGTGCATTAGACATATTTAAACACAAAACTTTCGTCGCGTACATTACTAAGAAACATATACAGGAAAAGAACATTTTTAAATAGGAAACGAAAATCTGTTGCATCACTTACATCACACGGTGAGATTTATTTTCCTTTCGGCATGCAAGTGTGAAAATTCAAAATTGGAATTAGAAGTTTTGACATGTATATTTTTTATCGGCCAATTACTCAAAGGTTTTTTTTACAATGGCTAGGGATATAAGGGACTGGTTTCACTATACGAGGAATAAAACATCGTAGGTAGCAGCCGGGATGACTGGCTGTTTTGAGTGGAATTAACAAATTTTTGATAACACAACAGCCGCGGTCATGGCTGGCTCACCATATGCCAGGGTCGTTAAGTGAGTAACATGACGAGGAATCTACTCGAAAACTTTGAACTTGGGGTGACCCTTAATGCGAACTTGATGTACGTTTTATGACACTCGGTACCTACCTTAAATGTACACCTACCCTTTGTTTAATAATTATAATAACTATGATCATTTTTTTTGACTTATGGTAAATTATTTTTAAATAAACTGTCTAAAATTTTAAGCTAGAAAATATAGGTATCTCATTAAAATACTTTAGTAACTACTTTGGTGTATTAATTAGTTTCTTTAAATATGAACATGCATGATCTATCTGTCGACTGCTGTCCTGTCTTGGGAAAGTTGAATGAAATCTCTAGATTATTTTGACAATGACAAGCCCCCAAAAAGGTCGCTAGCACATAGTGTCGTAGTGACAAGGGGGCAACATGTCGTGAGATGCTTATGAGTGCAGAGGTATTCCACGTTATAGACCTACTGGACTATAACGTGGAATACGGCTCATTTGTGGTACGGTACGGTACGGTTTTATGTGGCTCATTTTCCTCGAGTAACCTTCGCTTGCGAATAAGACATATTTACCCTTATGGAGGTTATGAGCTCATTTACCCTTTTATTACTTAATTCTGATTAGGTACCTATGTCCAGTTTCATAAAATTCATAATTACCCAAATAAAAAATAAATAAAAAGGGTTTATTAGTAAACAAATGGGCTATCCGTCAATTCAAATCACAACAGACTGTCAGTCGTAGAAATCTGTATGAAACGGCTACGACACGGCAAATTGACGTAGGGTATCAATTTACTTATTAATTAATTTCCAAGTACCAAGTTGTAACCACATACAAATCCTCTATCATACCTACTAACACAGATCAGTTTCAAAGTAAATAAAATATAATCTATTAGCATAATACTAGTAAGCAAAAAATAATGATCAAAGGTGCCGCTCAACGCCAAATGGTCCTGTATAATGACCCTCGATTTGAGTCGGCGGCATCTTGCGAATAAATATTGGGCAAATTAGCAGATCCCTCTGCCGATGACGTAGTGACGACTGACGTCCACCTGTCATGTTGTACGTATAGACAGCAGTCAATGTGTTGACGTATCGAGACCGTAAAGTTCAGTCGAACCCAATTGACCGTGAAATGTCATTATGACATCACAGGACTACGGGCCTCGGAGAAACGTCTGCGTTTTGGCTATGGTGACGACATGTTTAGGCCTTATCTTCGATAAGGATGATATATCGATGACGTGTTGCGATTTTTTCCTAGTTAATAGTTTGTTTATTTATTTAATATAGTCACATGGCCACAGTCTATGATATCTTCAGTAAACTATTTTATGAAATACCTAGACATAATCTCAACTTTTAAACCAATTTTCATTCAACGGCTTTTGTGTTTTAGACCTAACTACATACCTAAGGGTCTGTAGCAGTGGCGAAAGGACCATATAACACGATTCCTACAGGCTTCCCTTCGGAGGTTTGCATCAACAACTCCGCTATTGAAAAATGGCACAGACAATAATGTCTACTATTGCCAAAAAATATAGTTACACTACGGGTATTTAATCCACTATAACATTCAAACAATAAAAATGCCTATTTTTATTAGCTTTGAATAGAAATAACAAACAAAAAGTTTTGTTTGTGTAGTGATGCGTCTTTTTGGTTCTAGACTTACGTTACGACCTACGTTCGTTTGCTAGACTTATTTTTAAGTTAATTAATTAATTTTTACTTTATTGATAAAAGTAAGTCATTTAAACCGGCTTCGCTTCGGCTTCTCTCATACAAAAATTAACACCTCGCCGCTGGTCTGTAGTTAGGTCTAGAACACAATAGCTTCGATTAATAATGTAGTATTATTGATCGAAGCACAATAGGTACCTACTCATTCACTATTCATAATTAATTCATCTAGGTACACACGGCTACATATCAAGCTAAACATTTCCAGTTTAGGCTGATCTTGTATTGAATAGGATTTCCTTACATTGAGAGGTCAGCTTATACTGCAAATGTATAACTCGCAATTTGCTACGTTATCTAACAATTTAATTCATTAAGTAGCAGTATTTTTTTGTGATTTATCGAAAGGTATCTTCTATGTTTGTTTAGTAAACTTAGTAAAAAAGCCCGAAACTAAAAAACATAAGTACATCCAACTTAGTACCTGCTTAACAATTTTGTATAGAATTATTTTCTAAAACAATTAGTCTATGTAGAAGGTGCACATCTGTAAAAGATTAACTAGTAAAGATGCAAATAATAAAATCTAGTAGATTAAAGGAGTCCGCGTATCACTGATCAGTTTCGCTGATTAGTTTTGCGGATTACACAGTTGCGTCAACTCGACAGTTTCCAGTGTTCGCCAGTTTCGTTGATTCGTCAGTTTTATTCAATTCGTCAGTCAAAGTAGTAGAAAGCTGCACACACGCCTGGCAATTTTATTTATGTACAGACCAGCAGGTCAAACTACGCGAAACTGTCAAATTTTCCCAATCAACCTTGACCTTAAGCTTTAACGATAAAGTTGAAAATCTTATAAAGGAATTTGACAGATTGTAGTAGCTTGTTGTGCTGGCGTCTGTACATATTACGTAACATAACATCACACCTGTTTCCTCAAAGGGCAGAAGTGCAGTTAGAGTACACACCCATATTTCACTAGATGTATTATGTGCCATGTATTATGAGGCGAGCCTATTGCCTTTAAACGGACCCAAATCCAAACTCCGAGCCGCTAATGAAAAATGTCTACTGGAAAAACCCAATACAACTTTTTTCGACTTGAGAATCGAACCCACACTCCCATGCACAGCAGTAACGCTTGCGACCACCAGACCAACGTAGCTAAATAAATAAAAAATCGTCAGTGGAAAGGAAAAAATCCTAAAGCGCCAAAATGGTACTTTTGGAAAATGAGGTTCAGTTTTTTTTTCCTTTATTACCTATTTTATTAATAAAAAAATATAACATTTTTTTTTTTTGTACTTGTAAAAAGTATTTATGATATTTATCTCTATTTCGCGAAATAGTAGTTGCTCTAGCAAAAGTATTTCACATAACAGGAAAATGTTAGACGGAAAAATTCCTAATCTACTTGAGGTAGATTGTATGAATCGAATTCTTAGAAAATTGTTAAAAAATGGTAAAACCACTTCTCTTGGAAACAAAAATGCTTAAGTAACTCCGTGTAAATCTTGTAAATAAAATTTGCTAACGATTACTTCTGATGGTTTCATGCCGTGAAGAAGAAATACAAAAAAAGCGACACACTACACAGGCTATACAAACATAACTGAATAAATGCAAAAGTTACTAAAGGTAAATTATTAACCATTACTTTATTCGATCATACTACATATCTGTGGATGGATTTTAAGCACCTACTTGATCTCATTATGTGTGTCATCTATACTAATATACAAAGGGCGAGTGCGAATTTTGTAAGTTTGTGTAAATGTAAAATGATCTCTGGAACTACTGCAACTATTAGAAAAAAAATATTTACCATTTGAAAAGTACATTATTCTAGATGGACATAGGCTATTATTTATGTATTGTTCAACCTAGGCAAAGCCAGGGCGGGCCGCTATATATTCCATACAGAGATAGTCAATGTCTTGAATAGACCTAAACTGAAAAACTCTTAGAATGTATTCTGTTGTCGTAATTTGCATTATAAATAAAAACCATTGTTTTTACCAATCAGTTTTATTTATTTGTCAAATTTTTATGGATAAATTGTTGTGACTCTCTTTTAAAACTTGTCTTACTATAATTTTTGAAAAAAAACCGACTTTTTTGTTAGATGAACCTAAGCAACAAAAACGCACTTAATATTATGGATACCTAATGATAAAATAATCAACAAAACGACCATAAAAATAACACTTCGGTCATCATTTGGAACATAGCTTACCTATCCCTAAAACGATATATATACCTTAAGAAAAATGCTCCTTTTTTAATACAAATGTTAAACATAAAACACAATTTTATTTTCTCTAACGAAATGATTTTTTTTTTAAATACTTAGAAAAAAATGCTAGAGCCCCAACTATACTTACATGATTACATCTTATGCGAATAGTGTAATGAATAATAGCTAACAGACAGTTGAACAACAAAATTTAAAAAAAAATTGTAAAATGAGCATGTTGCCGTTTTGAAGAGAATGTTGAAAGGAAAAACGTTCCTCGTTCCTAAAGGGCCTCTGTCCTAAAAATGAATTGCTAAAGCGACGTTTGTTCAAAAATCATCGGAAAATCGTCGCTTTAGATCTTGGAATTCGGGACATCTCTACATTTTTACAAATGCTAAAGCGCCAAAAGTTAGCTCAGATTGTCTTGAAACCTAAACAGATCGACGCTGAAAACAAATCTAATACAACGATATACTCATTTTGGCCCAAATGGCGCTTTAGCATTTTCTCTTTTCCAGTGACGAAATAAGTCTACCTATTAGATTTCAGTTTTAAGGTATATTTATAAAAAATTTTAATATTTTTATTTAAAAAATACAACTTTAATTTTGATTTTAATTGGGTTAGATAGGTATTCCTTACATGATTCACTTTTTTTTACTTGAACGTAAACATGTATTTTTCGTTGAGTTTACTAAACTGACGAATCAACGAATCTGGCGAACACACTGGAAATTGTCGAATTGTCGCGACTGCCTAATCCGCAAAACTAACCAATCAGCGAAACTGACTAATCAACGAAACTGGCGAATTGAAAAAACTGATAAGTGAGGGAAACTGACCAGTGATACGCGGACTAGATTAAAGGCGTAACTGGTAATTGTTATCACTTCTGGCATTTGGTCAGCAGGTACAGGGGAGCTTTAAGCTACCTATAACTGTAAAACAAAAGAAGGTCCCTTTTGTTTTTATATTACCTAACCCTGCCATAGCTATCCCTGTACATTATTATTTATTTATTTTTTGTTCTTTAAGTAGGTGCTCTTTAAAATATCTAATTTTCTAAGGTATTCTTTGGGCATGAGTCTCACGTGATGACGTCACGTTATAAAACCCAAATGTTAAAAGTCCTAAAGGATTTTCGGTCCTTTTATAATAAGTAAGCACTAGTTACATAATCGTTAATGAATTTAGTGGACGACTACCCCCTTCCAGTAACGTAATAGTACTTCTACTTGGTACCTACCGAATGCCTAAATAAATTAAGGTATATCACAAAGATATAATAATGTAACCAAAGAAATACCTAAACAACTAACTGAACGAATAAAGGCTCGTGCAGACAGGCGCGACAGGTAGCGCAACGCGCAGCGCGACACTTTCCATAAGGTTTTCATAGAAATTGTGTGCGCTACTGCTACTAGTGTCGCGTCGCACCTATCTGCATATCTACTTTTTATTTGTAGGTGTTGTTACCTAATTAGTAGTTATAATTAGTGTAGCCATCTAGGTCCTTCATAGCCTAATTATAGAAAAAATAGGAAACCTGTGTAGGTTTCCTATCTTTTCTATACATAATTCTCATAATTAGGATAAATCTTAATTATTATTTGAGTTGAGAGAGTAGACAGTTAGAAAAATATCTTTATTCCGCTCGGAAATGGTACCACCCCTTTAAAAATACAATAATGCAGTAGGTATGTAGTACCTAGTCTTCAACACTCAGCCCAAACCGCAAAAAAAAACACCACTGCATTCGACAACCGGACGAAAACGAAACGCAACTACGGAACGGAACGAAACGTCAGTCTGTAGGGAGCGCTGTTGAGAGTAGCTAGTGTCGGTCTGCGCTCTCAGCACAGCTGATTCCGCACGCGTCTTCATAAACGTATACGAAAACTTAACAAAATAAACAATTATCTACCTCACGCATACAAACTCTGTGACTTTTAGTGTAGTGAACGCATTTTTTATTTATTATAAAGAAGAAAATAATAGTTTTGAAGTGGGAATACACACTTCAGGAAAATGATGGGTAAGTCCTATTATAATCGTTATCATTATCGAATATTATGGTAATTCAACATTAAATAACATATAAATAAATAGATACAAAATACGTCTTCCAAAATAAATTATTTAGCCGGTTTAAAGTTACATTTTAAGAGTTACTTATAGGTTATGTTTACAAAAGTTTAAAATTAATTAATACGATGTTCCTTGAAAATTATCATCTCTCTATTTCGCAAGTTACATTTACAAATATTGAATTAGGTACTTATCCACTCTCATTTCGTTAAATTATTTTGTTAATTTTAGTACAATGTTTGCTAGATGAAAAATGACAACATACATCGACTAACAAGCCTTGATCTTTCTAATTTCAAAACACTGTTTTAACAACATGAAAACTGTAAAACTTAACTAAGTTTATTTTCAGTAGGATATCGAAAACTTATAGGCTTATGCTAAGCTGATAGGTTAATGATCGCTCACAATATTGAGTATGTTATGTCATGTGTAAGTAACATTTAAAAAATGTTCTGTAATCTACCTGCAACTTGCTTTATATTATTAATTCTTAGTAAAAATTTACACCCAAGTACCTAATCTAGCGTAGAAATAAAATGAAAAGCGTTTTTACATATGTAAAATACTGTTTCTAGGCTCTGTAAATAAAATATATTATGTAGAGAAACCACCATTATTTGATTTTATACAAATAAATTTGGCTAGACACAGTAAGTAGGTAGTAGTCTACCTACGCACAGTGGGCGCGACGTGAGCTATAAAACAGTTTTCGATTAACAACATAGTTTTTAATTAGTACTATATTACTTGTTTATAAAAATATAAATGATAAATGACGTAGGTACTCAGCTAGCTCAGTGCAACGTTATAAAAAAATTGCAGTTTTAATTAGCATTATGGTATTTCGGACCTTAAAAATGATGTGGAAAACTTCCCTAAGTTCACAAAATATAGAAGTTGGACACTACAAGTATTTCGTTTTGAAATGGCCGTATGGTACCTTTTTGCTATATACCATTTAATTGTATAACCAAAATTAACCTATTTCAGAAACGTGATGAGAAATTACATTTCTCCGTTACAATTCATTCGAAATGATCAGTGTCGCACGATTTCCGGATAAATAGAAAAGCTACAAAAGAAATTAAATTGATATCCGTGAATGTTAGCAAATTGTTACTCAAAAGTTATAAAGTATTAATTTTAAAATCATATTAATCTGTATAGTTAGTATGAGGCGAAACTTTTACGTTTAAAGTTATTTTCTTTTCTCAACTTGATTGAATTCATTGGCATAGAAAGAAAAACAGCAAATTCAAATCATAATTAATAACATCATTCTAAACGAAGTTTATTTCATTTCGTTTTTAACTTGATAGGTACCTTCTAAGTTATCTAGACATCGTTTAAAATATTATAAGTAGGTAGGTAGTTATAACAATGAGCAGTGGTCAACATACATGACAAACTCAAAAAATATATAGGCAGAACTAAATGCAACTTTCATCTTAATATTGTTACACTACCTATATAAGTAAACGCTATTGCTTTGATCACAAGAATGACATGTAAGGAGTCGCTAACAACCCGATCTACATAAAATAATATTCTATAAAACACTTGACCGCCAGACAGCAGGGTTTATACAATAAAATTAGTAGCAAGAAATCAATAGGACACTGAAGAAAACAAATTGCGAAACCAAGTGTAACTATGGAATAATAAGTTAACCTAAATAATATGTAGTGTCTGAGATTTGGCGAAATAACCTTATGTAGGTTAGAATACTTCTACTAAGTAACACATTCTCATCCTGATAACATGAACTAATAAATTTTAATGCATGAACTTCTTAAATGTTAAACACGTTGTTATACATTTGTACATCATAGACTCTTCTGAGTCACTGTCAGATTGATTTCATCATTTTAATTTACATAGTTGAATTACCAGATTTGCATTATGTGATAGATTATAATGATTACGTAATTTTCTCTACGGTGTGTATCTTTGCAACCTAATCCTTAGGTGTTTGATGGAATATGGAGCATTTCAGGTTCAGGTGACATTGTAACTACCTGTTTTAGTTTCACACCGAGTCCAAAGAAAAAAATAAGATGTAGTTTAATAATAGTCAATAAGTACCAAAGAGTAGGTTAGCAGTGACGTGTATGAACATGTTGCGACCAGGATAAGTGAGTGCGTCGCACCGTGTGTTCAAGGGCGCAAACCAATACAAAACATTTAAACACTAAGTATTGTTATTATCCTATAGTACTACTGAAACAGTTATATTATAAGTAGGTACTCACATATTAATGTTAATAACGGTAATGAGATTTTAAAAATCGATCAACTTATTCAAACCACACCAAAAGTTTTAAGTACTGTGGCCGCCGCCGGAAGTTCCGACAGGAAATCGCGGGTACGCGCACCGGCCCGGGCATGGTGCCAGTCACCGCTAGAACCAATTTACGTTACCCCGTATACCACATAGCAATAATATTTAAACACACGTGTGGGTCAGGTAAATAATCAGAACAAGTTACTTTAAAGCTTTCCTTCCTTTAATTAATCTTTTTTACAGTCTTTTATTGGAGTCGAACTCCGCAATGTGAATTTATTACCCTTCCCACTTGCAAAACGAATAGCGTACTTTCACGGCTTTGTAATAATGGAAAGAGACTACAAGAGATTAGAACATAATGGTGCGGAGGTGGGTGCGTGGGAACGCTCCCAGAGTTCACGTGCCCGGCACATCGCTCTACCATACCAAATCTTACATGAATATGCTAGATTAAGATAAAAATCCCCCATCTAATAGCGCGGATTCAATTAAAGAAGTCATTATTTGCAACGAAAGTACACTGAAGAAAGCATCGATTTGCCAAGATCTTTATCTTCTCGAGAACTTTATTACTCAAATAAAGTTCTCGAGAAGATAAAGATCTATTCCTATACTTTTATATTAAGAATTTTATATTTAAATCTCACTGTTTATTCCGTGCCTACATTACTCTTGAAAGGGAATTTATATTAATGGTTTACGTATTTTCAGTTTGAAAATGAAGTATGGAAATGAAATTTGGTAACTTCTTTTGGTACCTACACCAGACGGTTACCTATTTCCTTTAAATTATGAATTTATGAATGAATAATATTATATTCAATAATTAAATTAATCCCATCGTTAAAAAAGGTGTTAAAACTTATCCAGACCTACATGGAAACTTAGATGCCTTCAGTTGCAAGTTGCAATATTAAAAGGAATTAATCGTATTGATTTTTTATTCGTGACACAAATTATAAATATTTATAACGCTTATGAATAATACGAGTGAATGAACTACACAAGAAAATCAATTATACTTCCATTCATAAAGCCGTAATAATTCTATGCAGCGTAGGTGTCTATAAGTCACCGTCTAATAAATCTGCAACTCTAGCCGTTTGCTCCATAAAGTTATGAATGAGCTTAAAATAAGTAAAAGCTAGTTGAATTTAACAATCAGAATATTTACAGGTTTCTCCAAAACAAACATGAAAAATAATACTGAAATAATATTGAGTAACTTGCACTTCTCGAGACTCATGTGAGAACATACGAAGTCATTTCTGTTTCCATGACAATATGTATTAATATAATTAGTCATGTATATGGTAATGTGGGTTATTGAAATGACTGTTGTGTCGCGTAGGCTCGTGCGCTCGTTTGACTGGCAACGGCAAAAGGTGCCTAGTTAGTGGTTCCGGATACGGATCGGACGTGTCGGATGTCGGCGTGAGTCACGCGGCGCCCACGCCGCTCCGCCATCGCCAGTGCGCCCACTGGCGCCCAGCTTGCCGCCAAACTACAATATTACTACGCTGTAGTTTAAGAAGTACAGTAAACGATAGTAATCATTACTTAAATATGTTGTACTTATTTACTGTTTTGTTTTTACTTGAGATAAGTAAACCTACGATGGAGGATCAAGATTAATTAGTCCGGCATTAATTATCTGTCAAACTATTTTGACTGACATTACTTAGCCCTAAAATGAAATAATTCAATTAATACTATAACTTTTTACGATTCCGTATTTTTTCTCATCCTACAAAATTAAATCAATTATTAAATGTGAAGTTCCCAAACCATTAAGAAATTTTGCTAACTTAACCAAAAACGAGCTTTACTGGCCGTGCCGTATTTAATTATCTAAGTAGGTTAGGTAGACAGATTTCTTGCGCTTTGCTTTCTTCTCAGCATCTAAGATGGCTTACCAACTCAAAATAACACATTTTATGGATACTATAAATCGGCATGATGAGTTTACAGCCGTAACACTATCATGACAATGACTGCGGACAATCTTACACGCACAGTCTTCTAAATTAGTGCGGTCGTGTTGCCGAGACAGATTTAGCTCTGTCTGCGACGCGTCTAGGTTATTTGTATTTGGGTTTTGGCATTGGACATTTCGCAGTCTCGTGGGAAACTGAGTTGAACGACTGCGGAGACAATGCGGCTGTCTGGTATCGCGACCAGTCGTTCACCGGACCACCGCCCACCCGTGCGGCATCGCGGCAGCGCCGTGCCGAGTGCCGCGGCTGCACCTCACGTTCCGCATTACATCTTCAGCCATCTTCTATTAAAACACCAAACTTGATTTATTTACATCTCTTTACATTCAAAGCACGTATATAGGAAACTGGGAAGGTGGAAGGTATGCAACGAAAGGATAGATAGACCAAATTTTCTACAGCTTTCACTAGTATTCAATCGGCATAATGTAACACTATAGCCCTGTATGTAAAACTGTACCTATGGTCCCAAATAGTTTTAACTCCCCCCACTGCTGGTGGTGGTGGTGAAGAACTGATGGTGACTGAGATTTAGGTACCTACTTATCAAAATCTGAAATAAACTTGTCAGAGATCCTGCAAAATATGAATATATGAATTCTGCCCGCGACTTCTTCCGCGTGTTTCTTGTTGTTGCGATGCGACGATCGCATCGCCCGAACGTTCGCTTAGCGTTCTTTCTCACCTTTTATTTTTGCTCGGCTCCTAAGGGACGTAGCGTGATGATAAATAGTCTTTCTCGAGAATTGCACTATCAAATGCAAAAATATTTTTTCAAATCCGACTGGTAGTTCCAGAGATTAGCGCCTTCAAACAAAAAACCAAACTTCAGCTTTATTACAATAGTTTAGATTTCAATGATTTAGACGTAACAACTTTTATCATCATACCTCTAGTTGCACGTAAGTCCAATGTAATTCCCGATTAAAAGTAATGCTGTCTCTATCTAACGGAAGGTATCAAAAAGTGACAGCATTACTTTTAATGGGGAATTAAATTGAATGGACTTACGTGCAACTAGCGGTAAGTATGATTAAAAACACACTGCACCATTATATAGGTACTCGTACCGTTATAAATTGTAGGCGACATAAAGTGCATACCTACATATTGCAAGCATTCAAAAACAAAGTAGCTGATCCATGCCATCTAAGCAATCTATACAAATAAATAAAATTTAGGTGTCTGTTTGAAATAACAGCTTTTTACAATCTGCCTAGAATTTTCCAAACTATGTTGGTGTCGGCTTCCAGTCTAACCGGATGTAGCTGAATACCAGTATTTTACATGAAGCGACTGCCTGTCTGACTTCCACAACCCAATTACTGGGAAACAAGATAGGTACTCCTTGGTAAGACTGGTTATCAGATTTTTGGGAGTTTTGGGCTTCTGACTACCCGTATCGACTGATCTACGAATGACAGCCGGGACCAAACGGTTTAACGTGTTTTCCGAGGCACGGAGGAGTCTCGATATGTAATGGATGGTAACCCATCCACGAACTGACCGCGGCAAGCGTATTTTAACCTTCGACCCGTGCGGCTGTGATCATTTAGCCACGAGCCCTTCTTATTTTTTTTTTTTACTAAATGTGTATGAAAGTATAAACGGTACCTACTTAAAACAAACAAACTTTATTTTTTATTTTGTCTGTCTGTCTGTTTCGGCTAATCTCCAAAATAGCTGGACCTAATTTGACGGGACTTTCACCGGCAGATAGCTGATGTTATAAGGTTAGGCTAGTTTTGTTTTAAAAAACCCACGCGGGTGAAGCCGCGGGCAGCAGTTAGTTAGGTAATACAGTGAAAGAAGGTATCCATGACGCTAGGTCATCAACTCACAATCACTACCCACACTACACTGACCAGAAAAAACTTCAAACTCCTATGCTCTCTTGCTATAAGGTATACAAAATTCCGCTTATTTCTTTCTTTTCTTAGCAGTAGTTAGGCAAGCTGAGAACCTAAGTGTAAGTTTCAAACATTGAAATGTAAAAGCACGTGTGTCAAGGGCGGGTGTTTGGGGGGGTTGGCAGCGGGGTCGATAAGCGCTGGCCGCATGCCAGCCGCCAGAGCCGCGACACATAAATACACCCTCGCCTCTCTAAAGTGGAAGTTCTCACCGTTTATTTTATTGAACGCCATATTTATAATTTCCTCCATTTGACATTTCCTTGATCTTACTGTTTTATTGGAGTTTAATGATCACAGAATAACTGTAAACTTATTATCAGCAATTTACCTCGCTGATATGCCTCGGTGGCCCTAATACCTCGGTGATAGGGATAAGCAGAATTGATTTCCTAGAACGAATGAATGAGTCAATCGACTTGCCTGAGCAGTCCGCTTCTGGACATACGCCTCATTCAATTTGCACCATCACAGGCCGTTTAGTCTAATCCGGCTTTGTCCTGCTGCTGAAATGCTGAATATGGGAAGGTGTCCCATCAAGGGCTAAGCCACAGTCGCGTAGAAAATTTTAACTTTCATCAGTCGGAGATCAATCCCTGACACCGTATTGCTTGCTAATATTACAATCAAAGGTATTTGACTAGAATTAAGTAACGTTTAGGTAAATTACGGTAAACGTATCTTTTACAGCGTACAGCGCTTCACCTAGAAACACTCCGCCACATCGTTTGAACCACACTTTAATTAATTAGAAACATGAATAAATCTGCATAGCATATCTTGGCTGGTGCAACATTATTATCAACTTATTTTTAGCGACGCATACCTAAAAAAGACTTCCACATATTTTTCATACTTATTGATCCAGTTTCATTTCATACACAGTAAATCTGGTGCAGTGTACATTTGGCCTTAACAAAATTACCACGTCAGGGAATTAACTGACTGTGACTGTACAAGGGAAACACGCGTTATGTTTTATTGTCTTTCCGGGAACGGATTAAATTTTAAACGTGGGTTAAATTAAACTAAAACAATAGATAGATACATAGACACATACGGAATGTCGAGCAAGACCTTACCAGACGTGATACGCGCAACTAAATGAAGCAAGCACTCAATCTATGAGCAAGATGTCATTTGATCAAGTCTACACCAAACGGGGTAATCTATCAATATCAATGGGTTTCATTTTGACAGTTTGTTGAACTGTCAAAATGAATCCCATTGATGATGAAGATTTACATTGCTGAGCAGATATTTTTTTCTAACATAATTAGAAGCAATGGTTTAGCAATATATTTTTAAATCATTCAGATTGTGATAGATAATGTTTTACCCAATTAGGGTGCAGCAGATTGATGAAATCTTTCCCAGCATATACTTGTAATGATATTTGTAAAATATTTAATGAAGTGTATGTTTGTTCCAGATGAGCGGCAAGCGCACACGCAGCTATAGATGCGCAGTACACCAACGCGACCGTGAGGTCAGCTCCGAGAACGACTTCCATCTACTCCTCGAGGATCCCACGTTATTCGCCAGGTAAACATACCAGCCATTAGCGCTCCGCTGTATTTATGTAATACCAATTACCGCACGATGATAGAACAGGAAAATACTCCCGTGTAATGTTCCAAACACAATAAACACCGAACACCATTCATTACATAAAGCGTAGAGACATATTTACTACCCTCTATTAACCGAGTGTAACCGTTTCAAAACAATTTTCAAATAAATCGAGTATGCCGTGACTCATCTGTCATCTTCCAGAAAACATAAATCCTATATCGATGTACAACTTGTAAATTTCCAGTAAAATGTAACTTTATGTTAACTAAATCAAAATTTCAGTTAAACTAAATTATGTAGTGTAATATTTTCTTTATTTCCACTGAAATAATAGTCGGTCTATCGATTGCCGTTGCTAAAAATATTTTTATGTTCATTTGTCGTGTCACGTTGACATGTGGTGTGCTTTCATACAATAAAACCGTTATTAAATAATTGCTTCTAAATAGATCGAGAATATAGTGAAAGCGAATTGATTGATTGCTTCCAATACGGTTTTGAAATAGGAATGTTAAGTTTATTTCATCATTGAAAAATACAGGTAAACTGTTCAGTATCGTCTTTGTCTTGATTGCTTCGGAATCCTAGGAATAGGAATGCTGTACGATATGCAGCTTGTTCTTTTACTCCTCTTTTGAACATGTATTTTAACGGCGCGGCGTAAACACATATCAGACATAAGGTACATCTTTGTTTTTGCTCAAAACATAGGTACTTTAGGAGGCTTTTGTTTCAGCTGATTTCAGCTGAAACATTTATATTAGAGAACCATCTCCACTCTATCATAATTATATGTCATCAATTGTATGTATTTCCTCTATAACGTAGTGCATTTATTCCAGGATGGTGCACTTAGTAGCGATGGAGATGCTCCCGGAGGAGCGGGATCGCAAGTACTACCAGGAGAGGTATACTTGCTGCCCCCCGCCCTTCTTCATCATCTGTGTCACGCTACTAGAGGTAAGAATCGGAATAAGTTCATCGATTGTATCGAATCCGCAATGGGCATTACGATAGTGAAAAATATCGATTTTATGCAGACGCGTATGGACATTAAATCTTTCGTATAACCACGGAGGCGTACAAAGTCATCACTTTCTACGTGCCTAGTGCCGCTTCAATCCCCGCTCCAGTTACTTCGGTTAATTAAAAATTATAATAGCGGATTTCACATCCGTGCAAACAAGCGGTTTACGTGAATCATAACAATCGGTCGGCGGTGCTCACACTGCTCGCTGCTCGTCACACGTTGATTCACCGTAGCCCGCAAGGCGCAGGCGCACGCTCGCAAGCGATGCTCCGCTAGCGCACGCAGCTTTCGCGCTAACGGTTTTCCCCTCTATGAATAATGTTATAAAACGACACTATTTACGCAAATTACAATTACACTTAATTATTTATCTATCCTTATTTTCGTTTGTCGGTAAATCAACCTACCAATAAATATTATATTCGTAATTCTAACTGGAATCTGATTTTGCGGTATTCCTGCAGGTATTGTGAATTTTACACCTCCCATTTTTCACAGTTGGAATGACTTGAACCGTGTTTTTTGGTCTAACTCCAAGTACTAAACATTATCCATCAAAATTAGTTGCACATTATTTAGTGAGCCATCTCCGTTATATTTCGAAAGCAGCTGTCTGTAGGCGATAATAAATCATTCCTAATGTTGAGTACTAAATACTAAATGCCTAAAGTAATATCGAAGTAGGTACATTTTTAAATGACAGTACATGAAGCATTCGGTGACTATACCTACCTACTCTCTATCAAAGATGTCAAATCAGAGAAGCGAATTAAACACTGATAAGCTGGCTATACTCGGCCATCTGACTTTCGCGTCCTACATAGATGGCTTACCCCCTAGATGCGTATAAGCTCTCTTTTACTCAAAGTATCGGCTTATAATGTTCCCACTGCTGCACTGCTGCTGGTACGCAGGCCTCCTCACTGTGTAGGAGTGGGCCGTAAAGCGTACAGTTAACAAGCACGCGGGCTCGTGGATGTCAAATATCATCGAATTTTAGATTCAAAGCTAGTCAAATCATTTATTACACTTTTGAACATAGAATTGATTCTAGATGATGAATTCACCTTCAAGAAGGTGAAGAAGAATGGGCAAGAAACTACATAGTTCTCTTTTAAAATGTTTTATAATATTTTGTATCGTGCTTTACCATCATGTTGTTTGTTCTCAGCTGGGCGTGTTCGCATGGTACGCGTGGGGATCCGGCGGCGTGGCGGCGGCGGCCGGGCCGGTCCCGGTGGATTCGCCGCTCGTGTACAGGTCCGACCGGCGTCGCGAACTGTGGCGGTTTCTCACCTACAGCGTCGTGCATGCCGGATGGCTGCACCTTGCTTTCAATCTGCTAGTCCAACTCGCGGTAAGTTAGAGTGCTTCACATTCATCATAATACAGACCTATTATTGTCCCTCTGCAGGGCAAAGGCATTGTTCACCACGCTCCGCTCCTGGGGCGGGCGGAGGGGTCTGTCAGACTCTTACTGACTAAAAACTACCCTAGTGTTCCCTTCCAACACTTGCAACGGGGATCTTGGGATCTGTTATTACTTCCCCGGCTAGTGCCACCTCAAGTCTGGGGTGAGGTGTTGGACCCCCCCGCCCCGCGACGCATGAAAGGGGCGCGCGTAGGATAATACGCGCCGCCACCTCGGGTATCACAACCTGACCTGACCTATGTGATTGTCTTCACATTGACATTCATAAAAAAGCTTCAACTATGGAGTTATAAGAGGATTATCTAGTCATGTAGGTACAGATGACTTACAGCTAGACGTTTGCAGTTAATAGAAATCTTATACAACATATTATTATTGTCTGTACGAAAATACACCCACCTTGAGCTTACCATTAACGATTGTCGCGGCGCGACGGTCGCCAAGACTCGTAAACATCTATAGCACAGCAATAAATTCTAAATCGTTATTCTTATTAATTCCAGGTAGGTCTACCGCTCGAGATGGTGCACGGAGCGGTTCGGTGCGCGGCGGTGTATCTGGCCGGCGTGCTAGGCGGCTCCCTTGCAGCGTCGGTTTTAGACCCGGATGTCTGCCTGGCCGGCGCCTCAGGCGGTGTGTACGCGCTCTTAGCCGCTCACCTCGCGAACGCTCTGCTGAACTTCCATACCATGCGCTATGGAGCCGTGCGACTGGTCGCCGCGCTTGCGGTCGCGTCCTGTGATGTGGGCTTCGCTGTACACGCTAGGTATACAAAGGTAAATAAATATAGTTTATATTAACCAGTACAAGGGGTCTTCCTTCTTTTATAGCACGACAATAGCAGTTACTGGCCTCTTATTATCTCTTTGTCGGAATCCGAAACATAAACTAAATCAGAATATTAAAGGACTTTATATTTCTGTTTTCGTTCTAGAATCTGTAAACGCACGTGGGTTCAATGACAGCTATTACCATGCAAAAATACACCAACTATACCGTGCCTATCTAGTCTTAGCCAAACATAGCTGTATTGAACTCGAAACTGTAAATGGATTTATACGTTTTCATGCTCAAATATTAAATAATATGTCTGTTTATCCAGGAAGCGCCGCCAGTGTCGTACGCAGCACACGTGGCGGGCGCGCTGGCCGGGCTGACCATCGGCCTGCTGGTGCTGAAGCACGCGCAGCAGCGCCTGTGGGAGCGCCTGCTGTGGTGGGCGGCGCTGGGCGCGTACGCGGCGTGCACGCTGTTCGCGGTGCTGTACAACGTGTTCAGCGCGCCCGTGGACGAGCTGCACTACATGCCCCCCGACCCGCCGCCCGACGCCGGCTTCTGACGTCACACGCGGCCTCGCACCACCCACAGACCTTAGGCTTTCGACCCACGACCGTCATACTAATACGTCCGTTTATTATTTTCGACGTCGAAGCCTACGTTCGCGGACAGTGCGCTCCACTCACAACACGCCTAGTCAATTTACCTTAGTGTGATTTGCTATAAGTAGTAATGTAATACGAGGAGGTTCCGATACCTGAATGTCAGTATATACGTTTCGTATTGTGCCTATCGAGTCATTTTTTATGTTCATTGAGATTATTTTGTCCATTTTCGTAGTTTCGTTTTTTACAATGACCTCCTCGCGATACTTAATTGTTAAGTAGTCTTAATTATATTGAATAGGTGAACTATTTTTGTACCTACTATCAGCGTCCGTAGTGTATAGATTGAAGGCGTTACCGCGACACCACAGTTTAATGTTCCCGTGTGGACTGACCGACTTTACTAAATGAAGTGTCACGTAATTTATTCACAATAACAATCATCGCTTTTTTTATAACCGCGCTACATTTAGTAAAGGCCTCAGCGTAGTTATGCCAGCACACCAAAGATTAGGATAAACGGCATCTGTGCTCGAGTAGTGGAAGTTTCCTTGCTCTCTTTCTCTCTCCTTGTTTCAAATTTGATTGAATATGATTACATATAGATTTTTAATTAAATTGCTCACTGTTAAACAAATACTATAAGTATGCCTCAGTAACAGATTCTAACGTGAATAATTATTGTTATTTAAGTATTTGTGTAATTTGCTCAATTGCAATGATTATTTTAATCAGAAATGATTATATGCTCAAAAGTGAGTTTTTTTTATTTTATTGGATCAATTACTTGCTATAAATTATTATAACATATAATATTGTTTATTGTGATTTCGTCCATTTCCATTTGTCACTCGCATTCGTCCTGCTTCCTAAGAATGATCCAACGATTAACAAGTTGTCTTGCTACTCACTAGTAGGTAAATAGTTTTATTATTAATAATGTGCCTGATTCCTATTATTGTAAATTTGATCGTATACTTTAATTCTAATCAAATGTCAGGAAACGACTGAGTTTTGTATTAATTATTGCAGAATATTTTCTCGTTTAATTTATTTTAAAATTATTTTAAGTGTGAATCGGAATAATTATGATTATGTGATTATATAAATGAAAATAAGAGTGAATATAATTGAGAATTATTAAAAAAAAACTTATTTGGTTTTATTTTCCAGGCATAGCTTTGCTTTTAAATAACAATAAAACAAGATTTTGATTAAAAAAAACTTCATTATACCTTTCAGCAAATTATAACAAGTTATAAACATAACAAATCGTTTCAACCATAAAATGTTTTCAACATTATTAACTACATTACAAACTAACTAAGCTTTGGTACTTACCTATTTCTTCAATATAAAAGTACGTATCAATGGCGCATTTACTTGCAAGTCCCGAGTATTAGCATATAAATAATACTGCTTATTTTCACAAATAGGTAAGAAAATAATTTAAGACACAAGACTAATTAATTCGTCTTGGATTCTCTCCACTAATTAACTATAGCATTATTCCTTTGCTTTTTGTAATTTCGTAAAACTGCCAAATTAAAATATCCTGTAAAATTGTTAAGTAACTAAAGATCATAGGACTCACATCTCACTACTTTAAGAGTTCCTCAACAAGCTGTAGGTACCTACTATTATCACAAAACGTCAAGAAACATAAATGAAAAAAGAAAAAAACTGATAAGAGTATTTTTTTCCCAGTAATAGGCTAATATTAATACTTGTGATGACATGGCTTTTTAAACCCGAATAAGTACCTACTCTGCACTGGGAATGAATTTCGTGCCCATTAACAATATTATAATATGCATAGATTATTTGTATTTATACGCATCTCGAAAAGATTTGCGGAAACATTTCGCAGGACGTATATTCGCTGGTCTGACCTACCCTAACATTATTTAAAAGTACGTTCTAAACAGACCGACCGTTGCTCGTACCCATAGAGGCGTCTCCCTGTTCTGTAATTCACTACTACACTCCGATGCAAACTTGTGCAACTGCTGCGACTCTTCATGTAATTTGCGCTACAAAACGAAGAAAAAAAATTAAACATTTAATTAAAAGTTCTATTAATTTGAAGCAGTGTGGTGCCTTACAAAAAAATCCTTTTACTATTTCACCGTGAATAGAAAATGTGTCGAACTTAATTAGTCAGTTATTCTTTTTTTCAAGTTATCTCCCAATAACACCCACTTAGATAAATTCAAGAAACATAAAAAAGAAAGTCAATTTACAAAATAACACGCATAGTATCACTGAGTAGCTCCGAGCAAGAGATTGGCGACCCAAGCGAGACTTGTAAAACTGCTAGAAATCATAAATGTAAGTCAACCTTACCTGCAATTCAGGCGAAACAGTAAAAATAGCTGCCTGCGCTTCAAGATCACGTCTTACGGATCGTTCGCCTAAGTTCGCCGAGCCTACTATAGTTGCCCATGGCACTCCACAACCAGGTGGGTAATACCTGCAAATCAAATTCGATTCACATTACAATCTACATCCCAATTCCCATAATAATACCTGTATTAGAGTCCGACCGAAATAGTATGTTTTCCGGCCGCTAACGATTATTTTATTCGGCCCATAGAAATCAGTATTTTAGGCAAAAATTGCCGAAAACTGAAAACGAAATTCGGTCGGAGTCTACCTGTATTGTACTGTATTGGGTTTTGAGCAATAAAAATTAAATAAGCATTACCATAGTCCCTTGGCATGAAATGTCCACCCAGGGCGCTCATACTCCAATATTTCCACTCTGTTCATTTGTCTGTAGTCCATAACCCTTTGCCAGAACCTGTAATAATATAACATCTTAATAAATAAACTTCTGGTCAATAAGATTCAAAACATATTTATCCATAGTGGCTCGCTCCCACTATCAGCAATCCTTCCCTTTATGCTATGAATGAGAAGCAGCTCCAAAAAAAAACCCAAGACGGGACATTCAGATGAAAAACAAATATAGTGTTACTTCACTTACTTTCTCGCAATTAATGAGTAGGCATGTGGAATCCCACCAGCAGGACCTGAGGCACCCAAAAATCCATTCGCCTGAAAAATATAACAGATAGTAAAGCTACTCAAAAATTACTCCAATTAAGTTAACCCAAATTCAATCACTAGTAGACAAAAGCCTCTGCCAAGTTGAGCCAGAAAACTGGTATTTTCCGTTCCTTGCTTCTTGTCTCTTTATATGAGTGTGTATGTCTCTGTATGATTATGAACATCATTAGTATATAATCTATCTATCCATGGCAAAACAACGAATTGTGAACTGGTATCAAACTTGCATGCGACAAACGCACCTTGCTAAATAGCCAAGTAACTGCTTCCAACTTGGAAGCGCAGTTGGTAACCGTTCGAACCTAACCTATCCCATTTGGTTGGGTGTCCTAGATTAGTTACTGCAACCAATTTGATTACCGTCAAGACCTACCAGGGACAGTTCACAATTTTACGGCTAATAAAATTTGTTCACAATTTGTATATTTGACATTGCTAGATTATTTAAACTACCGAAACTGAATGCATTATATTGTAACAGTTCACAATTTTTCGATTGATTGTAATCTCACTAGATAGATTATAAATAAACTAACACAATCTTATGGTGACTTATATAAACTGTTAAATAAATAAATAATTATGAATAGTGATGAATAATATATAGAATAATAAATAATAATAGTGATGAACAACTCTTTAAAAACACGACTATACTCACATTTGGGTGTGCCATCAGTAAGCTAATATTTGCCTTGCACTCATTCAATAAAGTCTTAGCATATTCATCAGTAAGGTTGAAGTACCCAGTTGCCAGCTGTATGATGGAACCTTCGGGAACTGAGGCTAAGACCTTCTTGGTGACCTGTTCATCTTGAGTAATGCCATACTCTCCCATTTGAATGAGAGGGTATATCCAGGTGTCTTTAGTAGTTGCTGTAATTACATATATTTAGGATTATAGTTGATGATGTAATGTGTTATTATATCGTGAACAAACAGTGAGTAAAAATATTAGTGGAAGTTTTGTAACATGAATTACAAAATACAAAATAACTTATTTTTTATTAATGCTTTTTACGTTTGTGTCTAGCTGCACTTACATGCAAAATTCGGTGTTACCCTTATAGTTACGTTACAGACTTGAATATATCACAAACACAGTATGACCAATATAATTTATTCCTGTTAAAAATAAAATAAAACATACCATCAGATTCCTCTAAAGAGGTCAGTTTGGACATCTGTTGCCCCTGCCATCGTACCATAAAATCATTGACCTTCTTTGTCATATCTTGGATGAACAACTCTTTTGAAGCATACTTTCTTTCCTCTATTCCATTCTTTGAACATTGCTTACTAAAGTTGCTTACTTCATCTAAAAATGCAAACATTAAGGATTGGTGGTGTCTCAAAGAAGCACACTCTCAAAGTATTTGGCCAAATCAATAAATATTAACATATATAATAATACTCCTCACATTATGATGATGTGTAAACAATAATGTCTCAAATAAAAAAACTGATACTAATAACTTACAGTCATCATACCTATGAGTTCACTATAAAAATTTGCCAGGTCTGCATCCACAATCTCAATATACCGATCCTGTCTTTGTTGGAAGTAGTCATTGGAATAATTGGCACCACTCAGCAACACCGAGTCGTCTGCTATGTACAGCTTCATATGCTGTAGTCCTACGAGCTCGTTATATCGAGACGGTAAGGCTTTTGACCAAGAACCATGTAATCTTGGTGTCTGATACAAACTGACTGAACACTGGTTAGGGAAATCATTTACAAAGTCTCGTAACTGAGTCACTGAGTTTACCTGACCCCGCGTACCGCGCTGATAATCTAAAAGAACTTTGAAATTCAAACATTTCTTGTCTTCCAAGTTTTTTTTTGTTATATCTAAAAGCTTCTTTTCCATAGATCCAGTTCCTAAGTAAAGGCTCGCGACAGATATTCTCCTGTTGGCGTTCTGAAATCTCTCGCAGAGAGTATCGTAAAACTTTTTAGGATCATCTATAACATTAACTTTACAGGCATTAACAGGAAAACATGGTGCGACACTGTATAACCAGTTGAAACAATTAAACTCTAACGGCTTGAACCTTATTGGAATATTACTGTTAAACAACATATTTAGTTTTCCTTTATATTTAGTATAAAACTTATCTCACGTAGACAAATACCTTTTTATATGTTTATAGAAAATTAAAATTAAATTTCCATTCAAATTATAATGCTACTGTCAATGTCATCTATTTCATTTGACTTATGACTTGGGTTGTCATTTTTTTTATATAATAGTTTCATGGCCTAGTTGCTGGAACCTTTTAGCAAGTCTTTATTTAGTTACAAACTTTGTAATAGGTAATGATGAAATGAATTGCAATTGCAATGCATGATAGATGATATCCCCACCTGTACGCTCCCCTTGAGTTTCAGTAAAGATGTGGCACTTTACTGAGACCTCACGCGGACTTCTTGAGAGAACTTGAAGTGATTTATGTTGCACTGTTTTGTTTCATTTGCATAAACGAATGCACGTTCACGAACATGGTTAACCATTGGGTTGTCATTGTCACAGTGTAACCACAGACTAGAGTGTAACTGTCATTGACGAAATTCTCTCTATCAATTAGCCTATAACCCTTTAAAAAAAAGGACTGTGAATGATATTCTATTTTAGGGAGTCCGAAACTCCGCACGACCGAACCGAGTGATCTAAGGAACCGAGCGTGACCGAGCGACTAGCTGGACGATTTATTAGTCTGTGGTTGGTCGTATGCAGCCACCATTGAGGTAGGAATAATATGGAGATGGCTACTCTGAGAAGAATGGTTATACAAATATCTATACTCTCTATAAATAAATATCTAGACTCATACATGTCATATAGCGTTTTGTTTATTTCTAACTAATCAAGAGCTACATAATTATTTTGTGAAAAACTAATTTCAATCCTGCTGCGGTTTTGAATCGACGTTGGGTTTCTTTTGGGCATTCTCCTTTGGCAAGACGAGTGACCGGTCGCCATGTTTAGTGTCAAGTTTTGTGGTACAAAACTCGGCAATGTGCTAACTGTAGCTTGCTTTCTCTCTCGCACTCGAAGTGCCATTTTAAGTGCTCGATTTTGTAGGTAGTCACGCTTAATTTGTAGGTATGGCAAGTCCATAGGTTTATAAGTCAATGGCAGCCACAGTGAGATCTTCATTTTATAGAGCATTTTGACCTTAGATTAATAACTAATTATTCAAAGACTTTGACAATTAAAAGAAAAAATTAAAACTGTCGCTCGAGTTTACACTACCTATCTTAAATCAGCCAAGTGTTGCCTGCCGCGTAGAGCCCAGAATCTAAGAACATTGTTATAGCAGGGCAGAACAATGATTACAAACTAACTGAATAAAAAACAGTAGCATGTGTAAATCTATGTATTGTGATATAATATAGGTAATATAATAATGTTATTATCATAAAAATATCAATATATTGTCCGAAATACCCTCCTCCAAATTATGTGATTATTCTTTACAAGTCTTAAGTCTTCTTTCAGTCGTAAATGTAGTCGTAATAATAGCTGTCTCATTTAACAGTTATTTGGCTGATATTCCTCTTGAAGAATTTCGTCTGGCTCGATGCCGTAAAATATTTGACCTTCTTTGACGTAGGCCCAAGACATTCTTTTCGAGCTGAAGTGAACACCAACGTCACCATCTTTTGATAAGGTAATCGCTCCCGCAGTATTCCTCAGCCGAGAAGTCATTCCTATAAACAATTTGGATAATTAAAAAAAACATAAAGTGAAAAGTGAAAACTTTTATTAATGTGTAACATCTTTCCTCGCTTTCTGTGAGTGATTTCATGAAAAGGGACGGAAGTTTGTAACAGGAAATGAAAGCTTGAACATGGAATAAATAAGTGGAATAAATTGGAATAAATTTTTGGTTGTAGTTAGAGGGGTCGAATTTCGTCCAGTGGGCGACCAGGGCTGGCCTTAACGATCTAGGCGCCTCGGGCGAGTCATGCATTTGGGGCCCTTCCTTATTTCATTATAATTGAAAAATACTTATTTTCAATTTTGTACCATATTTATTAGGTATTTAACTAATATAAAAATTCAAACATGTAGGTATTTATTATTATTAATAATGTCGGTACGGTACCTACCTTTAACTGTGTGTCAGTCTTGTGTCTGTTAGTCACGAAAATTTTAAGTAATGACAGGGGGGACCGATCACTTTTCCGATTTTTATTTGTTCGAATTAAATTTTACCGAAAACGACTGACCGACGTCTTTCTTGCTACACGAATTATTTGACATATTTTTAGGTCACCGAAATATCTATCATGTGTCATAGGTATTACTTTACCGAACTATATTTCGCCGATTTACAAAATATCTTTTTGCCGAAGCCTCTTTTGAACTTTTTTCATATGCCAAATGATTTATTTGCCATATTTTCACCACACTGAAACAACATATTACGGAATATTATTTGATCACAAATATATAGCCGGTTACTTGGTAGCATTTTCAATATTAAATTAAAATAGTGTCATAAAATAGTGCCCCTAGAGTGTAGGGCCCGCTAGCTGAGGAGCAGGTAGTTTGAAGGCATGCCCCGTGGGTCCGAAACTCCGTAGCGCCGGAGCCGTGACAGAAACAATGCCTGCTGCAAGTTGCATGCTTGTTTTCATGCAGCAAGCACCTGCGTTACCTGCTTCAGATACCATTTACTGTTATTGAATCATTTGGGTTAGGTTAGGTTAGAACAGTGACCATTAACGCGCCAGATACGAGGGCTGCACTAAAAGTATCGGGAATGGAATATTTCCACTGTTCCTGTCATATTAAAATCTTTTTAATTGGAAACTCCTTGGTTTTAAAAATCGAATACCATTTATTTATTTAAAAAAAGATTCTCGGTCTTGTCACAAGGTTTTGTCAAACTTGTTTAGTCGTTGAGAAAATGGAATTGACTCGAGAAAATTCAAGAGCGATGATTTATTATGACTTTCGAACTGGTTTAACACAAAAACAGTGTGTTGACCGGATGATTTCTGCATTTGGTGATGAAGCCCCATCCAAAACCACAATTTATCGCTGGTTTGCTGAATTTCAACGTGGAAGTGTCAAGCTCAGTGATGATCCCCGTCAAGGTAGTCCAAAAACTGCAGTCACCCAAGAAAACGTTGATGCTGTGCGTAAGCTGATTGAGGAAGATCGACATGTGACATACCGCGAAATTCAGGCAACTTTAGACATTGGCATGAGTCAAATACAAATAATCTTGCATGAACAATTAGGTGTAAAAAAGTTGTTTTCCCGATGGATACCGCATTCGCTCTGTGAAGAGCAAAAAGCGGCTCGCGTTACTTGGTGCGTCAGAACTCTCGAAAGATTCCACGCAGGATCCTCAAATGCTGTATACAACATTGTATCAGGTGACGAATCCTGGATATACGCGTACGAACCCGAAACAAAAAACCAGTCACGAGTTTGGGTGTTCGAAAATGAGTTAAAGCCAACAAAAAATTTTCATTCACGGAGTGTTGCAAAAAAAATGGTGGCCACGTTTGTCTCCAAAACCGGCCATGTTACGACTATTCCTCTTGAGGGACAAAGAACGGTTAATGCAGAATGGTATGCTAGCATTTGTTTGCCACAGGTCGTTTCTGAACTCCGTAAAGAGAACTGCAACCGCCGCATCATCCTCTATCACGACAATGCGAGTTCTCACACCGCGCACAGAACAAAATAGTTTTTAGAGCAAGAAAACATAGAATTATTAGACCATCCGCCGTACAGCCCCGACCTAAGCCCTAATGATTTCTATACTTTCCCTAAAATAAAGAATAAATTGCGTGGACAGAGATTTTCCCCAACTTCCGAATGGAATGGTTGCTTCAATGATTGGTTCCATCGTATGGAAAAATGTGTCAAATTTCGCGGAGAATACTTCGAAAAGCAATAAATACATTTTTAAATAGTAATGTTGTGTCACTTCCTTGATTCCCGAAATTTTCAGTGCCGCCCTCGTACCCTCTATTTTTTAGGCGTTTGGTGAAATGAAAATATGCTAATTAAAACCGTGGTATAATCAATGTTCGGAAACATAATACTTCGAACTAATGTTATTTTGGGCTAGTGTAACTTCGGTAAAAAGTTTTTCGACCAAATAAAACGTCGGAGTAACGAAAAAAATCGATTTGTAGGTCATCTGATATAGTGGCAGACGTGACTCCGATCCGACCTCCCTAGCGGCGTCAGCGTAGTCTGCTACGCTGATGACACGCTGGTCCTGGCGCAGGGGAGGTCACATCAGGCGGCGGCCGAACTGGCGGCATGTGGGGTTGCGACAATCGTCGATAGGATCCGGCAATTGGGACTCGAGGTGGCCTTGCACAAGTCTGAGGCCATGTGTTTTTATGGTCCTCGGAACGCGCCACTGTCGGGATCCCAGATAACGGCGGGAGGGGTTCACATCGGTGTCGAGTCGACGATGAAGTACCTGGGACTCGTCCTCGACAGCCGGTGGAACTTCGTGGAGCATTTTCGACGTTTGACTCCCAGACTGGAGCGGGCCGGGGCTGCCTTGAAGCGGCTCCTGCCCAACCTAGGAGGTTCAAACGCCTCCTGCCGGAGGCTCTATGCGGAGATCGTGCGGTCCATAGCTCTTTACGGGGCACCGGTGTGGGCGCGTTCCTTAAGGCTGCGACCAGCTTAGCGATTGAACGCGTCCCAAAGGGTCATGGCCATCAGGCTGGTACGGGGTTACCGCACGGTCTCCCGTGAGGCGGCAAGCCTCCTTGCCGGACTGCCGCCATGGGATCTGGAGGCAAAAGTCCTCGCGCACATTTGGGAGTGGCGCGAGAAATCACGGCACAGCGGACAGAGCTCCGGCGGGATCTCATGGCGACATGGAGAGTGCGATTGTCGCAACCCAGCGCTAGGCACGCCACAATTGTGGCGATAAGTCCCCTCTTTGAGGAGTGGCTAGAGAGGCGCCACGGCGTCCTCACCTTCCGCCTGACGCAGGTCCTCACCAGACACGGTTGTTTCGGGAGGTTCCTGTTCAGGATAAAGCGGGAGGAAACGCCCGGGTGTCACCACAGTGTGGTCTGCCCGGCTTGGGCAGAGCACCGCCGTGTCCTCACGATGCGATCTCTCGCATCCGGCCCTGGTTCAGGCCATGGTTCGGAGCGAGAGTGCATGGGAGGCCGTCACCTCCTTCTGCGAAGCAGTAACGCTCGCGAAGGAGGAGGCGGAACGCGTGAGGGTGAGGCAAGGCTCGCGCCCTCGCGCCCTTAGTCGCCGCAGGAGACGCCCCGGGCGTCGGGAATAAAGTAATAAAATAAATTAAATAAGCAATAAAATAAAATCAGCTGATGATAAAATAAAAACTACCTGGCAAATAATAAATAATGAAACAGGTAGGAAAAAACAGCGTAATACTGAATTAAATTTAGAAACTGCACATGGGCCCATCCCTTCAGAGGTAGAAATAGCTCAGGAATTTGAAAACTTTTTTGCTAATATTTCCCTTAAAACTACTGAAACTTTAAATTCCTCACCCGCGCTCTCGGCTGCCTTACTTAGAAAGAATGTAAAAGTATGCCCTTTGGAATTTAGGTTCCAACATACAAACCCCCAGGCTGTTATAAAAACTTTTAAAGATCTTAAAATTAAATTAACAGAAGATCTCTGGGGCATGTCTGTAAAAGTCTGTAGATCTATAATCGAAACCATTGCGCCCTATTTAGCTTTTATATTTAACACCAGTGTGGATCAAGGAGTCTTTCCGGATCTCATGAAACACAGTAAAGTAGTTCCTTTGTTCAAATCCGGAGATAGTAAAGAACCCAATAATTATAGGCCTGTGTCAATTCTGCCAGTTCTCAGTAAGGTGTTTGAAAAGTTGATGCTCAATCAAATGTTACGTCACTTTAATAAAAAATCCATCTTTCATGAACAGCAGTACGGTTTCACTAAAGGGCGTTGTACCACTGACGCCGGTGTTACCCTAATAAAGAACATTTTTAACGCCTGGGAGGAAGCACAAGATGCCATTGGAATCTTTTGCGACCTCTCTAAAGCGTTCGATTGCGTGAACCATGAGACACTTTTGCTGAAACTAGAGCACTATGGGATTAGGAATGCAGCTCTTGATTTACTAAGATCATACCTAAAAGATAGAAAGGTTAAAGTTCAAATAAACGGCGTTAACTCACTAGGGTCTGAAATGGCAATGGGCGTTCCTCAAGGTTCGATATTGGGTCCATTCCTCTTTTTAGTTTACATTAATGATTTACCCCAATTACTTCAATATCAACCGAAGATGGTGTTATTTGCTGATGACACATCATTGATCTTTAAAATAGATCGACGATCACAAAATCTTGACGAAGTGAATAACTCTATTCTTCAGGTCCAAGATTGGTTTACGGTAAATAATTTGGTACTAAATGAAAAAAAAACCAAATGTATTAGATTTAAATTACCTAATGTTAGAAGTAGCGAATGTGATATCATATTGAACGGAGAAAAACTGGAATTTATTAATCAAACGGTTTTCCTAGGAATCACTATAGACGAGAAACTGCAATGGGGACCACATATAACCTCTCTGGCGGGGCGGCTAAGCTCGGCCGCTTATGCTGTTAGAAAGATAAGACAGCTAACAGATATAGAAACCGCGCGTTTGGTTTATTTTAGTTACTTCCACAGCATTATGTCGTATGGCATTTTACTGTGGGGTCGGGCTGCTGACATTGAGTCCATCTTTATTTTGCAAAAGAGAGCTGTCAGAGCAATTTATAATCTCCGTCGCCGCGAATCTCTTAGGGAACTATTTAAAAGGATTAATATTATGACGGTACCTTGCCAATTCATTTATGAAAATATTATGTATGTAAGGAAAAATCTACATATTTTTAACAAGATAAGCGATAGACATAATTTTAATACTAGAAATAAAGATAAAATAGATCAACCATTTTTCAGATTATCTAAAGTACATACATCTTTTATGGGGTACTGTGTTAAATGTTACAACAAAATACCTTGTGATATATTGAAATTAAATGAGAGAAAATTTAAAACACATATTAAAAGTACACTTTGTAAACAAGCATATTACAAGTTAGAGGATTATATCCAGGACAGGAATGCTTGGAAACATGCTGGTCCAGCTCCATAGGACAATCTAGAGTCTAGACAAAATCAAACTGGTTGCTATTTTTATGGTAAAATCTGTTATTTTTATGATATTGATTTTACATTCTGTGATAACCTATACTCACACACTGACTTATTGTTTTATTTTTTTAGAAGAACATACTTGTATGATGTTTGTAAATATGTGAACACCACGTATCTATCTAATAATTAAGTTATTTTTCATTGCTTAGTTTTTAATTCGTTTTACCTATTATGGTATAGTAATTTTATTCTAGGTGCATCGTCTTCACATATAATCATATAATTAATGTAATCAAACAAAATATTGTAAAACATTTTTAAAAGAGTACCGGTGGAGTTTCTTGCCCATTCTTCTCCATACGAAACTACCTTTTGGAAGGGGCAACTAGAATCAATTCTATTTTTTTGTAAATTTTGACGTTCAAAAGTGCCTCTTATGTGCCTATTTGAAATAAATGGTTTGACTTTGACTTTGACTTTGGGAGTTGCAAGCCGATTTCCGGTCACCGTAGGCGCGGGCCTGCGGACGGTGAGCGATGGGTAGCTCGCTGTCCGATAAGGACCAGGCCCGGGTCGACGGCGCGTTGTGTTCCACGCGCGCCTCAAAGAGATGTCAGCACCAACTGACGGGGTCCGGTAGGACCAATGCCCGCCAGGGTTGCGAGTTTGTCCGAAAGGGATATCGTGGCCCTGGCACCAGAGGCGGCTCGTGACATTTATTTGTGGGGGTTCACTAAAAAAAGAAACGTAGAACTAGAGCTTACCATTTATTTTATTTGTAAAGAAAATCCATTCGGCGATCTTTATCGATTTTCATCAACACGTTCATTGAACTCTCTAATAGATTTTCGATACGCAGAATCGAGCGCCTTACGAATATCTTGACGGCCGATATCACATAAGATATGAAATCGAGATTGCGAATGTTTTTTCACTTTTATTGAAAGATGCGCTAAATCGTCAACACGGGCGTTTCCGTCCATGCAGATTCACCACCACTGCCGGCGCCAGCTCCAAACACCAAACACGGGAAACAAAATAATTTTTTGCTTTCTTCACATCCACACAACCAAGATGTTTTGAAATATTGTTCAGATTTAAAACCACGCGTAAAAGATTTATTTTTCGTAACACATTTTTGAGAAAGTGCAATTTCGAGAGTCTTTTCACAATTTTTAATAAAAGATACACTGTGTTGCTCCATTTTTAATACAAATATCGCGCACAAACTATTTTTAATAATTATTTAGAATAAACACTGCGAATCTACAGACAGCCGAGTTGAGCCGACCGTTTGTTTACATAAGATCGGCAACAGCGCATAGGCATAGATCGCATTCCTGCGCGCGGCCGTTTGGCAACGTCGCGCGTGAGCGGCGCTCCAAATTAGGCTAACTTCTCATACAAAATCTTCTGTTTCACGCGTCGGACTGTGTCGATATTTCTCTTTCGCACTCATTGAATACAGTGCTAGAAATCGTACTGAACTTTGTTTCATAGGAGCGCAATCGCTGGCGCTCCACACGTTACAACTTGACGCCAAATGTACGCGTAGGAAATGGTTTTCTAGTAAACTACTATTGTATGCGTATGGGCATAGTAGAAAGAATGTATGTATAGGATTATAATAAAGAAATATAGATTATGCTATTTTCGTGGGAGTGCACTGCACCAGCGCTCTTTATGACGAGCCGCCTCTGCCTGGCACACAGGCAACGGAAGGAACACGGGTGGGTTTTAGTCAGTAAAAGTCTGACACGCCCTCCCGCTCCGCCCAGAGCGGGAGCAGTTATTTGATAATTTCCCACCCAAAAACAAAAAAAAAAAAGACGTGACTTCGATGAAGTAAAAAAAACGAAACGATAATAGTTGAAAAGTTTTAGGTCAAATGATGTAGTCAATGACAGGTCGTGGTAGATAAATGCTGAATACTCATACTCACTCCTACGAGATAAGTTCATAAAATTTAATACGCTGAATTTAGTTTTCATTTATCTAAACAAAAGCTAAATTCAGCGTATTAACACTTAATTTGAATATCTACCTCTATCGATTTCGATAGTTACAGGTATTCAAATTAAGTGGTAAAGTTAAGAGGAGATTCTCTATTTTTATGTTAATTTGCATGAATATTCTGAAACAGTCACACATACAAGCAAAATGAAAGTTTAGTATATGATTTATTGGATCTTTTTCTTTCCACGTTGAAGACAGTTACTTTACGTAATTGAAATATTTTCTCTCAGTACATTTATTATTCGAAAATGTTGTCTTTTTAAAGTATAATTATAAAAAAACACACAAGATTGTTTGGCTTTTATGTCTAAAATAAATATTCACAGCAAGAAAATATAGTTTATTATACACACACAAGATATTTTTCTCTAGATCAATTATTACTTTAGTTATACCTAAACGAAATAAGAATTGAGACTTACGCTATTTAGTTTCGTGCTCGAACACGATCAAAAAGCGCACGCGATATTCAACTTTATTACTGATGTATTAGCGTTTAACACATAACGGAGTGGCGGGGAGCGAGGGGCGGAGCTTGCGTTCGAAATTTGATTTAGACTGCCTGCTCTTAACCTGGCGCGCACAGCCCCCGGTATCCCCGGCGCCCTACAGTCGCCGGCGCTGTGAGCGATCACTAATACTGAATAATTATTCGAATAAATATTTCAGTATTTAGCTTGCTCAGTTGCGCACGACTTACTAAGGTAATAACAATGACAGAAAGTATTATAGCATCATCAATACGAGGGCGGCACTGAAAATTTCGGGAATCAAGGAAGTGACACAACATTACTATTTAGAAATGTATTTATTGCTTTTCGAAGTATTCTCCGCGAAATTTGACACATTTTTCCATACGATGGAACCAATCATTGAAGCAACCATTCCATTCGGAAGTTGGGGTCTCCAAAATGGCAGTTTTGTAGGCGTCCACAGCTTCTTCAGGTGATTAAAATCTCTGTCCACGCAATTTATTCTTTATTTTAGGGAAAGTATAGAAATCATTAGGGCTTAGGTCGGGGCTGTACGGCGGATGGTCTAATAATTCTATGTTTTCTTGCTCTAGAAACTCTTTTGTCCTGTGCGCGGTGTGAGAACTCGCATTGTCGTGATGGAGGATGATGCGGCGGTTGCAGTTCTCTTTACGGAGTTCAGAAACGACCTGTGGCAAACAAATGCTAGCATACCATTCTGCATTAACCTTTCGTTGTCCCTCAAGAGGAATAGTCGTAACATGGCCGGTTTTGGAGACAAACGTGGCCACCATTTTTTTTGCAACACTCCGTGAACGAACAATTTTTGTTGGCTTTAACTCATTTTCGAACATCCAAACTCGTGACTGGTTTTTTGTTTCTGGTTCGTACGCGTATATCCAGGATTCGTCACCTGATACAATGTTGTATACAGCATTTGAGGATCCTGCGTGGAATCTTTCGAGAGTTCTGACGCACCAAGTAACGCGAGCCGCTTTTTGCTCTTCACAGAGCGAATGCGGTATCCATCGGGAAAACAACTTTTTTACACCTAATTGTTCATGCAAGATTATTTGTATTTGACTCATGCCAATGTCTAAAGTTGCCTGAATTTCGCGGTATGTCACATGTCGATCTTCCTCAATCAGCTTACGCACAGCATCAACGTTTTCTTGGGTGACTGCAGTTTTTGGACGACCTTGACGGGGATCATCACTGAGCTTGACACGTCCACGTTGAAATTCAGCAAACCAGCGATAAATTGTGGTTTTGGATGGGGCTTCATCACCAAATGCAGAAATCATCCGGTCAACACACTGTTTTTGTGTTAAACCAGTTCGAAAGTCATAATAAATCATCGCTCTTGAATTCTCTCGAGTCAATTCCATTTTCTCAACGACTAAACAAGTTTGACAAAACCTTGTGACAAGACCGAGAATCTTTTTTTAAATAAATAAATGGTATTCGATTTTTAAAACCAAGGAGTTTTCAATTAAAAAGATTTTAATATGACAGGAACAGTGGAAATATTCCATTCCCGATACTTTTAGTGCAGCCCTCGTATACACTAAGTGCAAAAATTACGTAGAACTTTGACCTTTATAAATGGGACCACCCTATGAGTATATAAGGTGTACCTATCTATTCATACACGAAATCTCTTAAAGGGTCATTGTACTCATCATTATGAACAACTTTTACTATGGGGCCAAAGTTAAAATCGTAAAAGCTGTTCCCTACATTTTGACGAATTAAGCGAACATAAATGTATATATATAAATGCGATTTAAGGTTTACTCCCATAGTAAAATTTGTTCATAATGATGAGTACAATGACCCCTTAAGAGATTTCGTGTATGAATAGATACCTACGCCTTATATTATATACCCTTTCAAAAAAGAAAAGAATTTTCCAAATCGGTTTATAAATGACGATGTTCTGAGGTAACAACATATAAAAAGAAAAAGCAAATTGAGAACCTCCTGCTTTTTTGAACTCGGTTAGAAATTGAGCAAATTCTAGTCAACCAAGCTCTCATATTGAATTCCGTATCATAAAATAGAGCATAAACAAAAAAAAAATATTTGCATGCGTTTTCTTTACATTTCCGATAACGTGTATCGCAAGTTAAATAGTGCTAACAAAAGAGAACGGAAAGTTTTAACAACCTACCTTTTACTGCAATCGTTGTAGCCGTGTTTGCATCTGTGCCACACTCCATAAGCTTTATAATACTGTGAGCCAAACAATACTTCAGAATAGACTCCCCATGACCTGCAATAGGATGCAACTTAATGAATAAATGTTCCTCTGAAATTCATTTATAATAAATATACATATTATAAGCATATTATTGACCACTGACCTGTAGTGGAGACACCGCCAATAAGATCATCGGCGTAAGTACCGCTACCAATTTGTGGCGTATCCCCGATCCTGCCAATTGCTTTTCCACTCATGCCGCCCGTGCTGGTGGCGGCTGCTACGTGACCTTGAGAATCTATGGCTACAGCACCAACTGTCCCCACTCCACCCTTGAAATTATTTTGGGACATTGGCATTTATTCACATTTTACGACTGTATTCATTAGAATAATTTAGTAACTGTGGTTACCTCATCTTTAGGTCCTATTTCTGTTCTCCCAAAATCTCCGTATTTCAAGAAGTTTTCCAAGGCTTTCTTTGCATTTTCACTTATCAATGATTCTGGCGGAATTGGTTTAAACCCCTGCAAATAGAAAAATAATCGTTATCGAAAAGTTAGGTACGTTAGTCATTCAGATCCGTAACACCCAAGAACTGTTTTACCTTTTCCAAAGCAAATATTTTCGCGCCCTCCCCTCCCAAAAGGGAATGTGGTGAGTCCGTAAGAACTTTATGAGCAATGCTGATAGGGTGAAGGAACTCCTTGACTAGCGTAACTCCACCCACATTCAGGTCCTGCCCACGCATGATGCTTGCTTCCATTTCCACTTCGCCTCGCAGCGTTAAAACTGATCCATAACCTGAATGTGTTAAAAGAAAATCGTTGAAATGACTGAATGCGTAGGTAAGCTTGAATTCAAATTCAAAGAAAACGAGCTAACACACAGAGATGAGTTTGACTTCGAAGAAATCGACTGTCACTAGGAAGTGATTTGAAAATTTGTTTGAGCACGAAAAGAAGATGGTGACTAGGCAGTGAACTACTTTTTTTTCCGCATGAAACTGTAATATTACGAGAAAACTGGATAATTATTATAAAAAATAATTAAGTAAGTTATATATTACATATGTACAGACGCCAGCAGGTCAAGCTACCCGAAACTGTCAAATTTTCCCAATCAACTTTGAACCTTATGCTGTAGGGATAAAGTTGAAAATCTATTAAAGAAATTTGACAGATTGTAGTAGCTTGATGTGCTGGCGTCTGTACGCATTTTGTAAAATCTCACGACATCTCATCATGGGGGGAGGAGGAAAACATCAACAGATTCGCCTCACGTAATTAATGGACGCCCCCTTACAATAAAACATTAAAACAAAAAATACCAGCATTGAAGTTTTCATCTTTCTCCATAGACACAACAGCAGTTTCCACCGCATCCAAGGCACTGCCTCCACTCTTCAGGACCTCGTATCCTGCTCTTACTGAAGTCTTCATGCCGTCCAACTTGCCTTTCACCCGACTTTGGGGAATATCGCCAGCTCCGCCGTGCACGATTATAATCGGGTTCATTTTCGGAACTCGATATTTTTCCGACTTCTGTCCAATGCAACTTGCGCTTATTGTGTGTGCTTGATAAACCCTGTACCAATTACTTACATAATGTAGGACAGTCTGTGAGGGGTTATTCCCAAAGTACTCCAGAAAGAGTTCCCAAACTACTACATGAAAAATATAATATTTTTAATTAGGTTTCATTCTACTCCATGATAATATTAAAATGTTCTCAAAGTACTCCACTTCATTTTAATAAAAAAGCTAATTATATGTATCGGATTTCTTTTAAGAATTTTTTTGACTGACTGTAATGAGATATATTATGTACTTTATAGGTAATTATGTAGATGGAGCTGCAGTTTGAGAATTGATAACGAATAATCGGTGGAGTACTTTAAGAATAATTCCAGATACCTATGGAGCAGAATGGGATGGAAAATAATATGTATTTTTAGGGTTCCGTACCCATAGGGTAAAACGGGAACCCTATTACTAAGGCTCCGCCGTCTGTCTGTCTGTCCGTCTGTCACCAGGCTGTATCTCATGAACCGTGATAGCTAGACAGTTGAAATTTTCACAGATGATGTATTTCTGTTGCCGCTATAACAAACAATACAAAAAAATAGAATAAAATAAATATTTAAGGGGGCTCCCATACAACAAATGTGATTTTTTTGCTCGATTTTGATAACGGCAACAGGTAGACGCTTGAAATATTCATAGAATATTTAGTTATATATTCCCTTTAAAAATAAATAATTAAATTAAAATAAAACATATATTTAAGGGGGGATCCCATACAACAAACGTAATTTTTTTGCCGTTTTTGTAGATAATGGTACGGAAACCTTCGTGCGCGAGTCTGACTCGCTCTTGGCCGGTTTTTTAATAATAATAATTCCATGGAGTAACTCGGGAATTAATGTATGAGATTCTTATCTTTTTTAGAACAAAAGAATGGAGTAGTTTGGGAATAACCTCTGTGAAGACAGTTTAGTCACGCTCTATTATCAATAATATGACGTTCGATAACAATGTTAGTATTATTTACCTTAGATACAAGTGAGCAGTTATGACATTATTGAACAAGATAGAGGGGTATAAAATTTATTTAACCACTCGTAATTTGATATAATTACACTAGCTACTGCCCTAATAAGCGGTGCTAGCGAAAGGTGGTGAAACTACATCTTTCCTTTTGTTTCAGTGACTTTCTGGAGACGTGCTTAAATATATTTAGAAATTAAAGAAAATGCATAGTTTTTGTATATCGATGCTGTTCTGAACAGCCAACAACAGCAGTTTTACAGTACTTTTCCAATGATTCAGAAGAATCAGAAGAGATAAGGGCATGTTACAGTTGTCAATATTATCATGATCATATCGCGTTATTTCAAGATTTCCGAATAATCTGTGATTTTATCACGATGCCGACTATTACACCATCAATATTACCACGGTATCGTGATAAAATATTATTGACAATGTAATATCCAATGAGAGAAAACTTGATCTAATGGTCTGTAATAGGTGATCTGTACTAAATTCGATTCTACGTTATTGAATCATCAAAAATCCAAATGATCAATGAGTTTTGGAATTTGATCTTGAGCGCTACATTACTTCACGAACAAAATATGCATCTTTGAATTATTTACCCACATCAAATAAATTAGTTCCAAATTAATAGTTTTGAAAGTGCCGCTTTGTGTTATCATATTTTGCCTCTGCGAATGAAGATAAATATTCTTGTTTAGTTCACAGATTTTATGCCTGTTTGTCTGGAGTTTCCTAATGCAGTAAATAGTAAAAGTACAATGCTATGATACAAAAGCACAAACCTTGTTTTTGTCGAGTTGTCCAACAGTTGTCGACCTTAATAGATAAGTTGTATTGGTTGTAAGTTGTTGACAAATTAAACAAAAGGAATGAAATGAATGACATTGATTCATCCAACCAGCCAACTGAAGCAGCAGAGATCCGAAACCTTTCAGAACGTTTACGGTTTACGTACGGTTAACGAGAATACTCTACTTGACTCGACTCGACTTGAAATACATTACTTCAAAGTTCCACTTGGCTGAAAGGCCGTAGTTCCCTACCTGATTTTTTACGTTCGTGAAAAAAACAAAATCATTTCATTTCATTCAACGAAATAAAAATGGTGGTTGAAAGTTTATGTGAAAATCGTATGCAATCATTTTAAAAATTATTTAATCCAGATGATTATTCTATAGTATTAAAAAATGTCCACTCCCGTGTCCAATCGTAAATACGGTGCCCAAAAAATACGTTTAACTAGTGAGTGCCCTGTTATCCAACCATTTCCGCTAATTGGTGTGAATATTTTGCTTCGAGTATGTCTTACATTCTTTGCTAACTCTCTTATTTATTTTGTTTTTAGTTCTATGTGCAAGAAATTTGGTCAGGAGGGACCTTTTTCGTAAGTATTATTTCACTTTCTATGATTATTATGAATAATTCAAAGTTATTGAGCAGAGTGTATCTTCAAGGTGAGATTCATACGACCTGCATTGAATTTATACCAAAACAATAAGTCTGAAAGAACTGCGTCGCATTTTCAGCCTATTCTAATTCTAAGTATGGTTGGACTCATAAATACGCTGCCTTAACACATTAATGATCATTACTAAATTATTTTAGGTTTGCCAGACCCCTTTGCAAAAATCTCTGTAGATGGCAGTGGACAGGTGTATTCTACTAATACTGTGAAAGCAACCCTCGATCCCAAATGGAATACACACTACGATCTGTACCTAACCAAAGGAGACGGCATTACAATTAGGTAAGTTACTATACATAATTTATATGTGTAGGAGTTCTCAAGCAATTAAGAGCTTCATGTTGTCCTTAATTAGGTATGAAATATGTTGTATTTAGTTTCTTGCTCAGAATTGAATGACATACATTCCATGATTAAGTAAAATGTTGGTTGGCGGAATTGTTTATTTCTATGAAATAATAATAATATGCAAAATATATCACAAAGTGTAACAATAGAGTCATGACTTGATTTTCTTAAAATTGTTATTCTTAGTGTCTGACTGTATCAGTGCAATGTTCAAATAATATCTGTGTAGTAAGTTGACCTATATACTGTTTCATTGCTTATCTTAAATGATTCTTATCAATGATATTCAGATCAAACTAAAGTGAAAGTACCGCGGAGCATGCCGCAGTGAATCTCAATTTACACAAATGTAGGAACTGATGACTAGCGTAATTATTATTTTCAGGCATACTTTCACCACTTCAGTATCATTAATGTACAATTGAGGAAGTAAGCTGACCATAAGATAGCAAACAGTTATTGTGCCTCACTAATTGACTTTAATTAATGCAAGATGGTAAAAATGTGCTGCTTTAGGATACAAACTTTGCCACAGATAAAATGTGGTGCATCACAAACAGAAATTAAGTACCTACTTAGTTTAAATTGAAGAAAAGAAAGAAATTATGAGTTGAGTGGTGTTTGTTCCTATTTTTGTGCAAAAATAAAAATCCTTGGTTCTCTTATTTGCTACACCTAGATTTGAATGTTTTAAAACCTTAAATGGACTTGATTGTATGTTTGTTTGTTTGGGTATTCAAGAAGGTTTAGAACCCTCTCCAACACAGTTAGGTAACTAGTTAATAATTGATCTATGCTGGTCTTCACTCAGAGCAAAAGGATTTCATTGTATTTCATCATACACACCACAAACATCACAACATGTAGTATGTGGAAAATGCACGGCAAAAAACAGGGATAAAGGAATCGAGACCTGTGAAGAATGAGATCTAAGCATCTGTTGGTTATGGTTTAATTTTGCAATATAATAGTAAATGATTTGATTTACAGTGTATGGAATCAACGCAAAGTCCACAAGAGACAAAATTCAGGATTCCTTGGTTGTATTCGAATTCAGCCGTCTACTGTACACAAATTGAAGGACACGGGATGTAAGTTCAAATATTCTATTTGTGTTTATTGTATCAGGTCACTGGTGTTCATGATACTAATAAATTTGTGATCTTGAGTATCATGTTCCATCCAAATAAGGCCCAGAATGTGTAGTTGTATTGAATAGTGTGTCTCATAATCAGTTTGAAACTGTTGGTTACTCAGAAATCATTTTTTTTTATCAAACTGTGGTTATTCATGTACAGAACAATAGAAATCAAATATTTTCTTCCTCAATGTAAGCAGCAGAGATAAAAACTTTTATTGCAAAGTAAATTAGTTTTGTCCATCATAATTTTCAGCTTCCTGTAATACCGAAAGAGATTGTGAAACCAATTGCGAAACTCAATTATTCTACCTCACGGTTCCTTTTCAATGACCTTTAACTTACAAGTTTTTTTTAAATGAAGATGATTTTTATTGCCATACTTTTTGGAATTTCATATTATGTTAACATTTTATCGTCGCCTATAATAAAGTACTGTAAAATGAACAAAAACAGAATGTGGATAATTTTTGACGATTACGCTGTATATGATGATGTTTCAAATAGACCAATGCCTGGAGTTATGCGAAGAGGGTTCAGGCGAGACATGCGGCGTTCGGGGACAAGTGATCGTGTCACTAGTGTCCCGAGACGCGGCGCGCGGTGAGCCAGCGACTGCGGCCGGCGAGGGCTCACCCTTGGCAGTGGTGGGCCCGGCCGGTGATGTGCGCACGCCCCGTGACCCACGTGAACCGCCGCCCGCACAGAATGGGACGAGGAACACATTGCCACAGCACTGGGAGGAGCGGTTTACAGCTAGCGGAAGGTCAATATAGTTTTATATTATGCGTTGTGAACGGTGAAGGGTTGATTCTTCATGTAATTGTGATGTTTAAGTGCTCAAATTTTACAGGAGTCATCACCACACTGACGTAGTAGTTACGGGTAGTTTACGTCTAGTTGCAGGCCAACAGGATTTTTGTAATTCACGTTTTGTTTAGTACTTCATCCAGACCAAGCATGAAATGCGAATGTACTCGTCTAAATTCTCAATATAAGCTGGGGAAATTATATTTAAACCTTGCACTAAATTTTAACAGCGATTTTTTTCTTGGATCGTGTTTTTGAACTAAGCTCTTCAAATAAAAATAAAAAAAATACATTTTCCAGGACCGCTTGAAGGTGAAAAAAACGAAAACGCGTTTTTGTGAATAAAAATTGTGGCAAAATAGGTTGTAAATAAATTTAAAAATAACGTACACGCGGGGATGAAATTTTTATTTAGCATACTCCCTTGTCCATACTACACGTTAAATGAAAAAAATTGCTGTTTTAAATTAGTGCAAAGTTAGCCTAAAATTTGACGTAAATTCCCCCGAACTACCTAATACGCGCAACGTTCTTATGAAATCGTCTAAGGTTTAGCAGATAATCATCCGCATAATAACATATCCCGTAGTATATCAGTAGACCCAGGTGGATTTAAGATTTTTATTAAATAAAAATATACTTAATAAAAATTTTAAATTCATTAATTCATACATCCACTGACGGACACAGCACAGCCTAAACCGCTAGGTCCAGAAGCATGAAATTTTTCACAAGAGTTCCTATACTTAGGTCATACTGAAAGTTTCTGGAGTCTGAAAAATAAGACTAGATACGAGGGCTGCACTAAAAGTATCGGGAATGGAATATTTCCACTGTTCCTGTCATATTAAAATCTTTTTAATTGAAAACTCCTTGGTTTTAAAAATCGAATACCATTTATTTATTTAAAAAAAGATTCTCGGTCTTGTCACAAGGTTTTGTCAAACTTGTTTAGTCGTTGAGAAAATGGAATTGACTCGAGAAAATTCAAGAGCGATGATTTATTATGACTTTCAAACTGGTTTAACACAAAAACAGTATTTTGACCGGATGATTTCTGCATTTGGTGATGAAGCCCCATCCAAAACCACAATTTATCGCTGGTTTGCTGAATTTCAACGTGGACGTGTCAAGCTCAGTGATGATCCCCATCAAGGTCGTCCAAAAACTGCAGTCACCCAAGAAAACGTTGATGCTGTGCGTAAGCTGATTGAGGAAGATCGACATGTGACATACCGCGAAATTCAGGCAACTTTAGACATTGGCATGAGTCAAATACAAATAATCTTGCATGAACAATTAGGTGTAAAAAAGTTGTTTTCCCGATGGATACCGCATTCGCTCTGTGAAGAGCAAAAAGCGGCTCGCGTTACTTGGTGCGTCAGAACTCTCGAAAGATTCCACGCAGGATCCTCAAATGCTGTGTACAACATTGTATTAGGTGACGAATCCTGGACATACGCGTACGAACCCGAAACAAAAAACCAGTCACGAGTTTGGGTGTTCAAAAATGAGTTAAAGCCAACAAAAATTGTTCGTTTACGGAGTGTTGCAAAAAAAATGGTGGCCACGTTTGTCTCAAAAACCGGCCATGTTACGACTATTCCTCTTGAGGGAGAAAGAACGGTTAATGCAGAATGGTATGCTAGCATTTGTTTGCCACAGGTCGTTTCTGAACTCCGTAAAGAGAACTGCAACCGCCGCATCATCCTCCATCACGACAATGCGAGTTCTCACACCGCGCACAGAACAAAAGAGTTTATAGAGCAAGAAAACATAGAATTATTAGACCATCCGCCGTACAGCCCCGACCTAAGCCCTAATGATTTCTATACTTTCCCTAAAATAAAGAATAAATTGCGTGGACAGAGATTTTCATCACCTGAAGAAGCTGTGGACGCCTACAAAACGGCCATTTTGGAGACCCCAACTTCCGAATGGAATGGTTGCTTCAATGATTGGTTCCATCGTATGGAAAAATGTGTCAAATTTCGCGGAGAATACTTCGAAAAGCAATAAATACATTTCTAAATAGTAATGTTGTGTCACTTCCTTGATTCCCGAAATTTTCAGTGCCGCCCTCGTATTAGACTTATGATACATTTATTGTTTTTCAAAGTATATGCTCTCACAATTTATACATTTTTGGATTCGCTGGAACCATTGTGAAAAGCAGTTGGACCAGTCTTCCTTAGGCACCTCTTCAATGGTATCATGGAACGCATTCACCGCCGATTCAGGGCTCGTAAAACGTGTGCCTCTAAGTTTGTCTTTAATGTTATGAAACAAAAAGGTCCTGGCTGTATGGCAGATGCGTCATCAGTTCCGTTTCCTTTGCGGGGAATGTGAGGACACGTAATCGTGGTGAAGGAAGACATTGCTTTGAGGACGCTTTTCGCGAACTTTTACTATGGCTCTGGGGAAGCAAGGGTTGACGTACCAATCTGCGGTCACTCTCCTTTGGTCTTCAAGCGACACTGTTGTGTAATGTCCTGATTTGCTGAAAAAGAAGCAACCATTTCCTTACCAATGCTTCGACTTTTCTTAACTTTTGTCAGCAAATCTTTAAAAGGAAAGACATATTCTGCCGACTGGCTTTTTCTTTCCGGTTTAAAGCAGTAGGTACACCCAGGTTTCGTCACCTGTCACGATGTTATAGACATCCAATGACTGTCCTCCATTAAAATTTTTTATCATTTTACGGCACCACTCGACAGGCAGTCGTTTCTGGTCTTCCGTGAAATCATGCGGTATCCATCGAGTGCAAAGCTTCCAAACCTTCAGATGCACATGCAAAATGTATTGCACTTGACTCATTCCAATGCCTGATACAGTACGAATTTGGTGACAAGTAATTATTTACCAGTTTCAACGAGAAGTCGTACGGTATCAATATTGGATCTGTAATCACCGTCGCCGAATGACCTTCACGTACATCGTCATGGAGATGATCACGTCCACGTCTACATTCTCCGAACCATGACATGGGGCTTCATCACCAAATGCCAATTGAAGTCTCTGGCAACTCTCTTGTTGACTTAAGGCACAGCGAAAATCGTAACAAATCATTGAACGAAAATTTTCACGAGTTAAATTCATTGTAATAGCGACACCAAAGCGACACACAATTTTCTAAAGGACGCCACAATTAATAAACAAATGACAGTCTCGCAAATTAAAAAGTAACATGTTACAAGAGTGTTCCTAGAGAGTTCAAACTCAAACTCAAAGCATTTATTTCAATTAAACCATTTACAGGCACTTTTGAATTGTCAACAAGTCGGTCAGTTACAAATATGAAGCTAGTTGCCCATTCCAAATAGTAGGTTCCTATGGAGAAGAACGGGCAAGAAACTCCACAGACACTCTTTTAAAATAAAATATTTGATACAAAGTATTGGTTACATCATTCTTATTGAAAATATACATGTGAGAACTATGCAAAACGTCAGAAGCGTCCGTGATAAAAAAAAACAATTCAAAACTAAAATAATTAAAAATAAGCCGTGGCAGCTAAGAGATGACCGGTCCCAACTGACAGCGCGCGTTCACGAACATGACGCATGGATCAGCACCATTCAGCTCAACCATTTTGAAGGGAGCTAAATGATCCAACACACACGCCACCATCAGCGAGACATCTGAGTGAGCATGACATACTCTCAGCTGCCAGGACATATTCAAGTCAATGAAAGACATATTACCCGGTAAATGGTAGCTCTATTGTACATAGTACTCACACCTGTGTTATGCAATTATATAATACAAAGGTGATTGAGTTTATACAATGAAAAGATAGTCTTACAATCTTCAGCAGCTCCAACAGTATTTTCAAATGTTAATCAATTAGTTGACGTTGTGGAGCAGGACCAGCATTGAGCCAAGCATTTCTATCAGCGATGTAATCCCCCAGCCTATAATATGCCTGCTTGCATAGTGTGCGTTTTATACAAGATTTGAATTTCGTCTCATTCAGTTGAAGTATGTGGGAGGAATTTTATTATAACATTTTAAACAGTACCCCATGAAAGATGAGTCTACTTTAGCCAGTCTGAAACCTGGTTGAGCTAATAGATCCCTACTTCTAGTACTATAATTATGTCTTTCGCCTCTTTTACTAAAAAGATGTAAATTTTTTCTTACGTACATGATGTTTTCATAGATATATTGACAAGACACCGTCATGATGTTAATATTCTTAAACAGTTCCCTAAGAGAATCGCGCCTGCGGAGATTATATATGGCTCTGATGGCTCTTTTCTGCAGAATAAAAATAGACTCGATGTCTGCAGCCCGTCCCCAAAGTAAAATACCGTAAGACATGATACTATGAAAGTAACTAAAATAGACTAGCCTCGCGGTATCTACATCAGTAAATTGACGGATTTTTCTGACAGCATATGCTGCTGAACTTAGCCGTCCTGCAAGAGATGTTAAATGAGGACCCCATTGAAGTCTAGAGTCGAGCGTGATCCCCAGGAAAACAGTTTTATCGACGAATTCTAGTTTCTCTTGATTCAATACTATCTCATAATCACTACTTTTTACATTTGGTAAAGAAAATCGTATGCACTTAGTTTTCTTTCCATTTAATACTAAATTATTGGCCGTGAACCAATTTTGGACCTGCAGTAGGGCGTTATTTACGTCGTCAAAATTTGTAGCACGTCTATCTACCTTAAAAATCAAGGAAGTATCGTCAGCAAATAACACCATTTGTGGTTGATTTTTTAATAAATGGAGAAGATCATTAATATACACTAAAAAGAGGAAAGGACCCAATATCGAGCCTTGAGGAACACCCATTTTTACTTTTAAACCGAGTGAATTGATACCATTTATTTGAACTAGCTGTTGTCTATCGTTTAAATAAGATTTTACTAAACTAAGCGCAAGTTTTCCAAGTCCGTAATGCTCAAGCTTCAAGAGTAAGGTTTCGTGATCGACGCAATCAAATGCCTTGGAAAGGTCACAAAAGATTCCTATGGCGTCTTGGGCCTCTTCCCACGCGTTAAAAATGTGTCTTAATAAGGTTACACCGGCGTCGGTCGTACAACGTCCTTTGGTGAAACCATACTGTTGATCGTGAAGGATTTTATTCGCGTTGAAATGATTGAGCATTTGATTAAGCATTACCTTTTCAAACACCTTGCTGAAAACCGGCAAAACGGATACGGGTCTGTAATTATTTGTGTCTTTACTGTCTCCGGATTTGAAAAGTGGTATTACCTTACTGTATTTCATTAAATCCGGGAAGACTCCTTGATCCACACACAAATTAAATATTAAGGCTAAGTAAGGCGCTATAGTCTCAATTATTGAGGTACAGACTTTAATGGACATTCCCCAAAGATCTTCGGACAATTTGATCTTGATTTGCTTAAAAGCTTTTAATACTATTATGGGGTTAATATGCTTAAAGTTAAATTCAATCGGGCAGGCTGCAACGTTCGCCCTTACAGAGTCAAAAGCGAGCAAGGGCGAGGAATTTAAGGTTTCAGTAGTTTTAAGTGGGATACTGGTAAAGAAATTTACAAACTCTTGAGCAACTTGTTTGCTATCGCAAATGAGTCCACATGACGTCTCCAGTGCGTAATCGGAATCATGCTTTTTGTTCCTATTCGTTTCATTATTGATAATTTTCCAAACCGTCTTTATTTTATTGTCTGCTGATTTAACCTTGTTGCTAATGTATAAGGCTTTAGCGGCCTTGCAAGTGTTTTTAAAAGTTCTAGAGTAAGTAGCAACAAAGTGATTAAAAGTTTCCGTGTTTATATAAGGCTTAAGGCCATACAGCTCGAAAAGTCTTTCCCTACTTTTCCTGAGTCCTTTAGTTGCCCAGTCACTAAATAAAAACCTAGGGCTGATGGTTTTAGTGTTCTTTTTAAAATAAATATTGAACTCGCTTTGGACTACCGAAAAGAATTCTTTATACAAAATGTCAACATTGTTCATTGTAAGGTTCATAACACTTAACTTACAAATTAAAGTGCTGTTAAATCTATTTAAATTAACAGATGTTATCGGTCTGAATTGTATCTGCACCTTCTGTATTGGTATGTTGGACTCAAAAGTTACGGTTTGACCGCTGTGATCAGAAGGGAGATAATTAATTATAGCTTTATCTAAATAGTCGCAGCAACAAAAAACATTATCAATACATGTAGCAGTAGTCGTAGTTATTCGGGTTGGTTCTACAAACACATTTGACAAATTATATGATTCAAACAAATTTAACAATCTACTGGTATTTGAATTATTTTCCATTGTTCCATTTTCGAATTCCGTTATTGTATTTTTTTTTGAAAATGGCCAGTTCCAGTAACTTTCAGTATGCCCCACGTATAACTAAAGTGCATCATAAGAAAGGATTTTTTTAAATCCATCCTCAAGACAAATACTAGATATTGAAATCGAGGATGAAAGTTTGAATGGAATTTCTCCAGTTTTGCCGATGGGAAATCTCATCGAGCACACTTGTGTAGGTGCTTAATTAAAATCAAGAAACATAACATTCACTATTGTAGAGCTTACTACGTCAACCACGCGTCCCGCCGTACGCAGTGGGAGCGGCCGACGTGCCCGGGCACCGCGCCCGCGTCGCCGGCGGGCTCGTCCCCGCCGTCGTCCCCGACGCCGGCCGCGACCCCCTCCACCCCCGCGTCCCCGGTGTCGCCCTCGTCACCAGTCTCACCATCCTCCGACACAGACGTCAATCATGCCACTTCCATATCTTTAAGGTTTGTATTCATTTTTTGTTTTCACTGTTAGAATGTCCATGTTAGGGGGATGCGCCAGGGAAGCCCGCGAAATTCTAATTTTCTTACGTTTTTGCAATTGATGTTTTGAATGCTTATAATTCTGTAAAGTATCAGTTTGTTACTGCTGCGCATCATATTTTGATCAATATACAACCTAATACTGACCTGCAAATTGCAAAAAACGCTATAACCCAAATTTTGGTAGATGTTTGTGTAAATGTAAACTATTCTATGGTGGACATTAACGTAAATTGACGTTGTAAAAGCAGTTGAAGCTTCCTCGCACAGATTTAAGAGGCATTACGGCATTATGACGGTAGGATAATGGATATAATGTTCCCACCATGATTAAAGACCTGAAATTGTTATTGGATACCTCTTTTTACGACTGATAATTGATTCAATGTCAATAAAAAAAAGTTAACTCAAACAAAAACCTATTAGACACAACAATGTAATTAAAGTAAGATCCAAGGCCAGTCCTATTGTTATTTTCTTTGATTCATGGTAAACAGTTTGTGACTGACCTCTGAGTTTGTTTCGGCCTGTCTTCTCAGAGTAGTCAGATAGGAAACGCCGATCTCATCTAGTTTTGTTTTTAAATATGATTGACGTGTAAGTGTTTGTACTAACCTACTTACAGAAATAAATCATTTATCATTTATGTGCTCGTTCACTGATCATGTGGACGAATAGCATGAAGTCAATGTTTCCAGAAGCATTTGAAGTATCCATTGCTTGACTGTATCTTATAATAGGAAAACTTACAGCTAATATCAAAGAATCGTTACAGTTTTAGTAAAAATAAGTACAACTACAAGTTTCTGCTTATAATACTAATGAATAACAATGTTCAGTTGGTAGGTATAGATACATCTGTTACTTAAGAAATGTAAGCAAAAAAAACGGGCCAAGTGCGAGACCATAGACCGTAGACTTATTATATGTTTTCCTGTAATCTACAAGTATAGAACTATTTCCTCTATTGTTGTTCAAAAATTTAGACTCAGTAGTTTCGGAGAGAGGGCCCATAGTCAATTTTCATAAATAACTTTAAAACTATTTGTTTTAAAATTATAAAAAAAAAATATATTGGAGACCCTCACAGTAAGCCCTTTCATTTAACGCGTCACACGGTCAAAATTCATATATTTACGTTACACTTCCATGTTTGGGTCACCGAAACTCATGTGTATACAACTTAATCGGTCCTGTGGATTCCGAGCAAATCGGCTGTGACAGATAGACAGACACACGAGTGAGTCCTATAAGTAGCCTAGTCCTATAAGAGTTCCGTTTTTACCTTTTGAGGTACGGAACCGTAAAAATATTGCAAAGTCCTTTTCATTTTAAAATGTATCTGTTTGTTGTAGACCAGAGCCTCAGCCGCAGACAGCGGTGCGGTCGCGAATCCCGACGGCGGCAACTCCGCCCGCAGGATCGGCCGCCGGTAGCCCGCCCGCGGCAACCACGCCCTCCACGCCTATTGCTGCCACTGACTTACCGCCCGGCTACGGTAAGACAGAAATGTTATGATTTTTATTGAATTTTGACGGGAATAAATCTGCTTCCATAGTGGGAGACAATTCAGAAAACTGATAACAAAATCGGGGGATACAGTTTGGTGTTGCAACTACATAACTATCATCTACATCGAAGTTTAGAATTACACCACTCGATAGCTTAAGGATCAAAGAAAACATTACTCGTTCGTTACGTACACGTATTCACGTAAAACACACGGCCGTGTCCACGACACAGCCACACCCCGGTTTTTTTTTAAATCAAATTTGTGATGCCATGTGATGGATGATGATAGATGCCAAATGATTATTCTACCTGAAGTTTCAAAATACAGAAGAACTTGCTTTTACCCGCGGCTTCACCCGTCGTTGAGGTCGAAAATTATCCCACAGGAACGTACTACCGGGATATTAAAGTATCCTATGTCCTAACACAGGTCATAGTGCCAAATTCCATCCAACTCAAGACAGCAAAAAGGTGATAGACAGACAGTGCTGTGACGGTCTTTCACGTTTATATTATTTTACTAATAATATAAATGTGAACCTAATGGTAATAATGTGAATGTGTGGCGATTATGGCAAGCCAAGCAAGGCCTTGGGGGAGGCCTATGTCCAGCAGTGGACGTCTTTCGGCGAAATGATGATAAATGTGAAAGTAACACTGCCTGTATTTATCTGGATTTATCTTGTAAATGATTTACCGCAGATCACCGCTACAAAAACACATTCTAATAGCACTACTAGAGTATAGTAAGCCCGTTTTTTTTTTTACAACCTTCTTCGAGGTTCTGGTCAAATAAATGCGAGCAGCGGCCGGCAATGTCAGTATGACAATCCATATCTGTCGTGTCTAGTGGCTGAATAAGTTATTTTCTCAAACATGCTTAGAAATTTCTGCATTATTTTGACAACCTTCTTCGAGATAAATCGAAATTGCTGTACTGGCCAAATGCATGCGAACAGCGGCCACCAAAAGTTGTATGAAAATCCATATCTGTCGTGGTTTAGCGGCCACTGCAGTAATGTAAAGACGCCAGCAGGTCAAGCTACCCGAAACTGTCAAATTTTCCCAATCAACCTTGAACCTTATGGTGTAGGGATAAAGTTGAAAATCGATTAAAGAATTTTGACAGATTGTAGTAGCTTGTTGTGCTGGCGTCTGTACTATATAAAAAAAACTCGTGTGTATCGTGTAATTTGCAAATGGAACGAACTTTTTACTTCGAAACATGGCAACCAAGGAGGTAAGTTATCGAGATTTTATTTAAAATTTGGAACTGGTTTGCAAATAGAGCTGTTGTTTGTAAAGTAAAAAAGAAACAAATGTAGGTACATATTATTGGCGCGGTAAAAAAATATTGTTGTTCGTCATTGATGCTCAGGCATTAGATGGGCTCACGTATTATGTGTGGCTCGGCTTTTTCACGTTCGTCCATCAATACCTTTGAGGCCGTTGCAATAATGTGCCTCGTAGCGCTTTCGTATACAAACAAACCAAAGTTGTTTATTTTAAGAGATTACTTCACTACGTTAAGCATTAAAAACATCTATTATGTACCATGTGTAGTACGCTTATCTTTATTAGCCATTCGTTGTAGGCGTAAAGCGTGAAAAACGATAACAACTTCTTTCTCAATCCTTAAGAAACATCTTAAAACCTTTTTCGCTTGACGTCTTAGGAAATGACGATTGTGGGCTTAAACGTGTTAAACAAAAGAGGTTGTTTCTGCCGATCTTGCTAGCATTATGGGAAGACCTTTGCCCAGCAGTGGGACAGAATAGAATATTAATAAAAAAAACCTGTGGGAACAGAAGACGTTCGACTTTTCTTTGTCAAATGTCTGAGCATTGTCGCATGCTATACATGATTTCACGAAGGACGTATTAGTAAAGTGTTCATTATAACATTAATTTGTATTCAGTACATACCACGACCACAATAACAATTTTATAGTGTAACGACACATTGTTACCGACTCATTAGTCTTAGTTACGTACGAGGCTTTGAGATTGGTTTCCAGGTCAGTACAATTGGAATCTTTTTCATAGAATAATTGGTGAATAGATTCTCGAGAGGGCTTTGAGATTGGTTTCCAGGTCAGTACAATTGGAATCTTTTTCATTGAATAATTGGTGAATAGATTCTCGGGAGGGCTTTGAGATTGGTTTCCAGGTCAATACAATTGGAATCTTTTTCATTGAATAATTGGTGAATAGATTCTCGGGAGGGCTTTGAGATTGGTTTCCAGGTCAGTACAATTGGAATCTTTTTCATTGAATAATTGGTGAATAGATTCTCGGGAGGCAGCAGGTAATTAATTTATGTTTATTTCAGACAAACATCCATATTTTTAGGGTAGTAATTACCCTAAGTAGAGAGGAGCTTGTGGCTAAATAATAACACCCGCACGGGTCGATCGATCAGGTTGAGCTATGCTTACCGCGGTTGGTCCGTGGATGGGTGACCATCTGTTCATACCAAGATTCCTCCGTGCCGTTGGTTCCGGTTGTCATTTGTAGATCTTTGACAGTTGTTACGGGTCGTCAGAAGCCCAAAAGTCTGACAACCAGTCTTATCAAGGGATGTCGTGTTACCCAGTAACTGGGTTGTGGAGGTCAGATAGGCAGTCACTCCATGTAAAATACTGGTATTCAGCTGCATTCGGTTAGACTGGACGCTGACCCCAACATAGTTAGTAAAAGGCTAGGCAGATAATGATAGCGTTAGAAGGGTTGTTAGTAGTACACACAAAAATAAAAAGGTGTTAGTAATTTGTTGGTACATAAAACAAGTTACACAATAATTACAAGTCTTATTTCTGTCTAGGGATCACTTGCCCAGTACACAGTAAAAGGACTATTAATTTTGCACGTTAACGTTCTGAAGACAGTGTTGTAACGTACCCAGTAACAGGCTTTTGAAACATGCTCGCGATCTTACTTTGTTGACATCAAATTATAGAATTGTGACAATATCTTTGATTTATGTTTTTTTTTTTTTTAAACTACATACAGTCAGCTCTTTTCCAAAGGAACGTACAGGAACTGTCTGTAAAAAGCGCGTGTATTTCTACACATGCAAGCTGCTAGTAGCGATCATTATGATAAACTGGACTGTGAATGAATACACTAAAATGATACAATTAATATTAATCCATAGAAGCTCTAGAAGCTAGAACTTCTAGTTCTCTCTATCTAGACTCTATTAGATATAGAGAACTGCAAGGAGAGTAATCATTTATTTACCAAAAACTTAGCCTAGGTAACATCAGAGTTTGAGGTGGTCCACAGAGACTGGCACCCGCCAGGGATCGCCGGTGGCAAGTGTGGTAAGAGCCTGACAGACCCGTCCGTCTGCCCCAGGGCGGAGGACATCCATGAGGATTTTCAACGCCAGAAACAAAAAAAGAAAAGGTAACATCAGAGTTTCTGCGAAACAGTTGTTTCGCAGAGGGAGGCTGCGGAAAGGGAGCCGGAGATCTCTTTCGCTCACTCTGGCCGCAGCAGGCGCACCGGGCGTGGCTGAGGGCAGATAATGCCCTCTACCGGCCCCCCTAAATGGTCCAGAGACGTCCGCCGTCCCCTATCATACAGGTCCAGAGGTTGCGACGCGTGCCCCTCTTAGACGTCGCGGGGAGGAGTCAAACACCTCACCCCCAGACAGACTTAAGGTGGCCCGCAGAGGCGGTCCAACCGGGGATCGCGGAAGTCGCAATTGATCCCATGATTCCCGGTGCAAGCGTAGGAAGGGAACACCGGGGTCTTTTTTAGTCAGGTAACATCAGAGTAGGTAACTAGGACTTAAAAAAAACTATATCAAAATTTGTATCAAAGCACAAGCATAACATTTCTATTTCTACATTCCAGAGATGCGCACCACAGCTCAAGGTCAGGTATACTTCTACAACTCCGGCACGGGCGCCTCGACGTGGCACGACCCGCGCGTGCCGCAGCACCTGCGGCACTGTGCCGCAGCCGCCGGGCCTCTGCCGCCCGGCTGGGAGATGAGGCACGCGCCCTCGGGACGACCGTACTTTGTGGACCATAATAATAGGACCACGCAGTTCACTGACCCCAGGCTGGCGCTGTCGGCTAGACTTGTGAGTGTTCCTTACTTCCACGCGCTTGCGACAAAGTGCAAGCTCCAAGCACCTGCACGCGCCCTCAGGACGAATTTATTTCGTGGACCATAATAATAGAACCACGCAGTTCACTGACCCAAGCCTGGCGCTGTTGGCTATACTTATGAGTTTTCAGCTTTCTTACGCTTGCGACAAAGTGCAACCTCTAACGTCCACACCGCCCTCTGGACGACCATACTTTGCGAACCATAATAATAGAACCACGCACTTCATTGACCCCAGTATACTTTTGTTCCATTATTTTTAAATCTGCCTCACTGATATCTTATTCCATTAAATCTGTTGGTTAAGTCCTTATTACGCAAAGGGTATTTGGATAAACGTGCTCTGCACTCCCTCTCACAGAGAGGAGGCCGGTGTCCCAGCAGTGGGAAGATTATAGGCTGATTATGATAAATGTATAAATAATTATTTGGCGCAACACAAGAAAAAAACGAGTGTGTTTTCGACCACACATCTGAAGTAAAACTTACAAATAGTAATACTAATTATACTTACTTACAACAATAGGCCGGCACTGTGACCTAGATATACGAAATGCAACTGGCTATGAGAGAGAGAGAGAGAAAGAAAATGTGTGCTTGCACCTCTGTCTCCCGCATTGGGCCCGCGTGTTGGATTATGGCCCACTTCCTTTCACACAGAGGCCTGTGTCCCAGCAGTGTTAACATTATAGGCTGATTATGTATCTCTCTCTCTCTCTTACCCCTACAGTAATATACGAAACGTAACTCTCTCTCTCTTTCTATCTTCACTAACTTATATCTCCCTCTCAACTTCCGCTGGCTCACTTCCGTAACGCTCTTGTCATGCATTCACCAGCTTACTCCCCAAGTCAAGCGTGCCTAAAGAAGTTTTACTTCAAAAACACAACACATAAATGCACAATTAAATGATAAACATGTAACATAAGATTATTTAAATAGCAGATTATTTAGTAACGGTGCATATCGGAATAGAAGACTGTTACTGTTAACAAACTGCCTAAGGCCGGTGGATCACATGGTGATCAAACACGATCATAAAACCTACAATCTAATTTCCAGCCACAACCCGACTCGGCGGCAGTACCGCCGTCACAGCCCACAGTAGCAGCGCCCGCGCCGGCCGCAGACCCGCTCGACTCAGACGCGCTGCCCAAATACAAACGAGACTTGGCGGCCAAGGCGAGGGTACTGAGGGCAGAGCTGACAGCACTGCAGCCTCAGACTGGGCATTGTAGGATAGAGGTGGGTTACTACGAGGGCGGCACTGAAAATTTCGGGAATCAAGGAAGTGACACAACATTACTATTTAAAAATGTATTTATTGCTTTTCGAAGTATTCTCCGCGAAATTTGACACATTTTTCCATACGATGGAACCAATCATTGAAGCAACCATTCCATTCGGAAGTTGGGGTCTCCAAAATGGCCGTTTTGTCCACAGCTTCTTCAGGTGATGAAAATCTCTGTCCACGCAATTTATTATTTATTTTAGGGAAAGTATAGAAATCATTAGGGCTTAGGTCGGGGCTGTACGGCGGATGGTCTAATAATTCTATGTTTTCTTGCTCTAAAAACTCTTTTGTTCTGTGCGCGGTGTGAGAACTCGCATTGTCGTGATGGAGGATGATGCGGCGGTTGCAGTTCTCTTTACGGAGTTCAGAAACGACCTGTGGCGAACAAATGCTAGCATACCATTCCGCATTAACCGTTCTTTGTCCCTCAAGAGGAATAGTCGGCCGGTTTTCGAGACAAACGTGGCCACCATTTTTTTTGCAACACTGTGAACGAACAATTTTTGTTGGCTTTAACTCATTTTCGAACACCCAAACTCGTAACTGGTTTTTGTTTCGGGTTCGTACGCGTATATCCAGGATTCGTCACCTGATACAATGTTGTATACAGCATTTGAGGATTCTGCGTGGAATCTTTCGAGAGTTCTGACGCACCAAGTAACGCGAGCCGCTTTTTGCTCTTCACAGAGCGAATGCGGTATCCATCGGGAAAACAACTTTTTTACACCGAATTGTTCATGCAAGGTTATTTGTATTTAACTCATGTCAATGTCTAAAGTTGCCTGAATTTCGCGGTATGTCACATGTCGATCTTCCTCAATCAGCTTACGCACAGCATCAACGTTTTCTTGGGTGACTGCAGTTTTTGGACGACCTTGACGGGGATCATCACTGAGCTTGACACGTCCACGTTGAAATTCAGCAAACCAGCGATAAATTGTGGTTTTGGATGGGGCTTCATCACCAAATGCAGAAATCATCCGGTCAACACACTGTTTTTGTGTTAAACCACTTCGAAAGTCATAATAAATCATCGCTCTTGAATTTTCTCGAGTCAATTCCATTTTCTCAACGACTAAACAAGTTTGACAAAACCTTGTGACAAGACCGAGAATCTTTTTTTAAATAAATAAATGGTATTCGATTTTTAAAACCAAGGAGTTTTCAATTAAAAAGATTTTAATATGACAGGAACAGTGGAAATATTCCATTCCCGATACTTTTATATATGTCGAAGAAAAAAGGAATAAAAAGTTTATTCTACACAAATGAAACGCACGTTACAAAAATTATACACGGCAATACTAAAGCCAAAAGCCCAGTATGAAAGAAAAAAAATTACTACCAAGTTTAAATTTATAAACTACTGGGAAGTTTCCTTTCTCACTGCTGAATTATGTTAAAACTCAAACCAAGTGGATCTCGGACAGGTACTTGTCATATTGTGATATTTTTATTGGATGACAAGCTGATAATTGTGATAACCGCCGCCTATGGACATCTGCAAAACCATCGCATATATATTGCTATCCAGAGACAACGCTGTTAATATACCTTAAACCGTCACCCATGCCTTGCAAAATATGGACAATAATTGACTTGGGTTTCATTCTTTACCATTATCATGTTAACTTATCAAGACTTTCGTTTATTACTCATTGCTCACCACCACCCATTACGGTCGTTTTATTATATTATGTTTATAATAAAAATATGTGTGTTTAGGTAAAGGAATCTGTGGGCCTGTGTCGCCTGAAATAAATGTTTTATTTTTTATAAAACAACTGAATCCAATCAAACTTTCCAGGTATCCCGTAACGAAATACTAGAGGAATCGTACCGGCTCGTCATGAAGTTACGAGGCAAGGAGCTGCGAAAACGTCTGCTGGTCAAGTTCCGCGGCGAGGAGGGGTTGGACTACGGCGGCGTGGCGCGCGAGTGGCTCCATCTGTTGGGCAGGGAACTCTTCAACCCGCACTACGGACTGTTCCAGTACGCAAACGCAGGCGACGATCGCTACTCTCTGCAGATTAATGCTGATTCTGGGGTAAGGATTGTCTAATTGCAAATCATTTATTTTTAACTACCTTTTGCTCACGTCTTCGGCCTGCGTGGAGGTCGGAAATTATCTCACGGGGACGTCTTGGTCTACCGGTGTGCCAATTTAATCGAAATCCGTTAAAGTGTGAAAATGAAGAGGAGAAGAAGACATAATCTGCAGAATTACTTTCGCATTTAGAATATTAATAAGGATATATATTATATTAGAAGGATATCTAAACTGTTAAGAAAGTAATAAACAGCACACATGTTCCAGTTATTATCACCAAAATAATTAACTATTATCTGAGCTGTTAAAATCTTTTAAAAAAATAGTGCATTTACGAGTCGCATCATGAAAGAAGTTTCATAACATTTTCTTTGCGCAGGTGAACCCAGAACATCTTTCGTACTTCCACTTCGCGGGCCGCATTCTCGGCGTGGCGTTGTTCCACGGTCATCAGCTCGACGCGGCGTTCACCGCGCCATTCTACAAACAGTTGCTCGGGCGACCGATCACACTCCGCGATATCCGTGACGTGGACCCTGAGCTACATCGTTCCTTGTCCTGGATGCTGTTAGTACAGTGGAAATTAAATAAAATGGCTATATTTTGAACTAGATTTACAAATATAGTGATTTTAGGATAAATATTTTTTATTTTACCATAAAACACACTGACACTGCATTAGTGTAGCTTTCTATCACTAGAATTATCGAAATCGTTTCAGTTATTCCACAGATTACGTTTTAGCAACATACGAAAAAAAGCTTTACTTCATTATGATATTATTATAGTAAAGATGTATACTAATCCATTTTGTTATGATTCCAGGGAAAACAGCATTGCTGGCGTGATAGACACTACTTTCTCAGTAGAATGCTCCTCATTTGGCGCAGTCCGCAGCGTGGAGCTGCGACCGGGTGGCACCAACGAGGCCGTGACGGACGCCAACAAGCGCGACTACGTGCGGCTGTACGTGGCGCACCGCTTCACGCGCGGCGCCGAGCGCCAGTGGCTGGCGCTGCAGCGCGGCCTGGCCGACCTCATCCCGCCGCAGCTGCTGCGCCCGCTGTCGCCGCGCGACCTGCAGCCGCTGCTGGCCGGCCGCGCCGACCTCGACCCCGCCGACTGGCGCCGCCACACGCGCCTCAAGCACGTCACGCCCGACGCGCCCATCGTCGGCTGGTTCTGGGAGATCGTCGAACACTTCGACGCAGAAATGCGAGCTAGGTTGTTACAATTCGTCACCGGATCCCGGCGCGTTCCTCTAGCAGGCTTCCGCGCCCTGCAGGGCTCGACCGGCGCGGCGGCTCCGCGGCTCTTCACGCTGCACCTCGTAGCGGACGCATCCCCCGACTCGCTCCCGAAAGCTCACACTTGTTTCAATCGTCTCGACTTACCTCCTTACCCGAATAAGGAGAAATTACACGATAAACTCAAACAGGCGGTGCTCGAAACGGCCGGCTTTGCCGTCGAATGATTTCGATATTATTAGTACGTGGGTCTTGCTTACTATATGATATAAACAAGGATATTTAAGAATTTAATTCAAAATGTGTTCATTTGAAATCTGTCGCCTTTCAGAATTTTATGTATTTCGGAGGATTGTGATTGTACGGTGTAAATATTGCTGCTAATTGTGAGTACTAAAGAAACTAGTCTGGATTGTATTTAAATAAAGACAGCTATAATGAGACTGAGGAATTTCTGGATGAGACGTCATGACAAAATTGTTTTACCAAGGAGCTACATTGAAGATAATTGAACGCTTTTTCAAACGAAATCATTATGATATATAGCCAGGCCATGGGTACAACTCATTTATTTAAAAGTACTAACATACTTAGTTTAGGCGTTCTTCTTTGTCTTCTGCTGTTAAAAAGTTTGTATTTACCTACAAATCCACTATTACAAGAATGAGTGGACCTTTGAAGAGGTGTTGGTTGCACGTAAGAGGAATTTATGCACATTTAATCGCTTTATGGCTAGCTATAATAACGCTCAAATCTATGTTGTTTATTTACTTTTCATAATTTAGTCTTAACTCCGTCAGAACGTATGATCTATTTATTTACGCCAATATTTCCAGTGAAGCAAATATTTATTGGGCTTCCGTATTTTTTCAAGTTAAATAATATAAAGCGATAGCAATGTTACAACGTTAGTTTTCGTATCAAGTCGAATTATAAATATAACGGCATAATAACATAAGTTCTATTTTGCATGTACAAAATAGATGATAATGAATTAGGTATTTTAAATATTTTTGTAGAATATATTTGTATATAATTTTAATAAATCAGTACAAATGAAAAAGTATGCCTACATTATACGTGTACTTTAGCATTGTAATTCCTTTGATTTTCGAAATTATGTTAAGGCGAATGCTCATGCTTTGGTGCCTTATTATGTTATTATATAAACATAAGTATTGTATTTTCGATGTCAAAACGTAAGTAAATGATTTTATTATTTATGACTGAATATTCCGTTTTATTCGACTTCAAACATGTAACGTTCGATTTATATGAAATGTGTGATTTATATGAAAAATAACTCGAAAAGGACATTATTTTAATCAAGTTTGTATTATTTATGTTTTGGCAAACATTTACTTTTGTTTATAATTTCGATCAAAACCGAGATATTCCGAGTGGGAGTCACGTCTCATCTATTGAAGTTTTTTGCTGAAAATAGACACACTCAATTCCATAATGATAATATTTTTAAATATTGAGTATGCAGTTACTAATCTGGATAACTGACGTGACTGTTGCTTGATATGCCTAGAATTATATTATAGTGTTTATAAGAAGGATCAGTGCCTTTACATGTTAAAATAAATGACTCTAATTATAAAGCAGCGACTGTCTAGTGATATAACTATTTATTAGTGATAATGAATATTTAAAATTATACTATTACATTATTTTTGCAAAATATTCCGATTTTTATTTCTTGTAGCTTTATGTAGATAAATATCTCGTAGCTATAAGTAGAGATGTCAAGCGGTCTGCGAGAGAGAGCGCGCGAAGTTAAGTTCGCGTTATCGCGACAATATAGCCGTAGCATAACGAAGCTAAGTTCGTTTAGGTTCGCTCATGTAGCTATCGTGTGTTTGCAAACAGCTGCATACTGGAATGGGTGTTCAGAAGTAGAAATTAAACAATACACACTCACTCACTTGAAAACAAGCAAGCATTAAAAAAAAAAACCGGCCAAGTGCTAGTCTGACTCGCGCACGAAGGGTTCTGTACCATTATCTATAAAAACGGCAAAAAATCAAGTTTGTTGTATGGGAGCCCCCTTAAATATTTATGTTATTCTGGTTTTTAGTATTTGTTGCTATAGCGACAATTTCAACTGTCTAACTATTACGGTTCATGAGATACAGCCTGGTGACAGACGGACAGACAGACGGCGGAGCCTTAGTAATAGGGTTCCCGTTTTACCTTTTGGGTACGGAACCCTAAAAAACAACGATCTATACTGTTACTCAAAACGTCTCCAGCGCCAAAGTGTACCGCCTGCATGGCTTCAATAAAAAAAATATTCTATCTATAAATATACAAATGTCTATACTACGTTAACGTGAAGTACGTGAACTACAATTAGCGCGCTCTCTCTCGCACATCGCTCAACGTCTCGCTGTATAACAGAGAGCGTGCGAAGTGTAGTTCGCGTTACCGCGACAATGTAGCCGTAGCATTACGAGTGGAGGGCCAAGGTGTAACATAAACAATTAAACTGTGTGACTGCTGTCAGAGTGTCCGCATTTTCATTTTTGCCGCCGTAGGTCAGAGATTGAATGAATGAAATTAAGCATGTCACAGAATATAAATTTTTCTAAGCTGTTGTTAAGTAAGAGAGAAGATAGATGAGAATAAAAGTCCTGAAATAACTGCAATAATTTTCCTATCTATAACTCAAAATAGATAATTTAAATCAAGTTAATGGGAAAGCAGTACAACAACAACGAATTATTAACGGTCAATGCGTTAAGCAACATGAGTCGACTTCGGAGTTTGAATGACACTATCGACTTTTCTCTGCGAGGTGCGAGCCGCACGCTGCCCGTTGAACAAGAGAACAAGCAACAACACTAATCCACATAAATAAATCGTTGCTCACGCATGCACCACGCTACTGTAGTGTGTTGTGTTTACTTGCTTGCTGTGCGTGTAATCCTGTGAAGTGCTTCAATAGTTATTGTAATAACAAAGTCTTTATTTGGGTTGTGACTCGATTTCTTTCAAAATGCCTACGAGTGCAGTGTATCAGCCTACTACAGTGACCTATGAACAACAACCCACGGATCAGCGTTGGAACTGTCCCATGAGCTACTTCTCTCGGCGTATGGCTTCTAGCTGGAACCGGGCAGTATGCATGCGTGTTGGATTATGTTTGGCGGGCAGCATATTATTTATTATCGGTGAGAAAAAACATTTGCGCTAATATGAATAATTGTTTTGTTGTAGTCTTGTTGATGAAACGCAATCTGAATCATTATGATTGCATAAAACTGCAACACAAAGCGTGTTTAATACGTTCGTAACATATTGTGTGAGACAGTGTTTTGTTTTCATTAGCAAATAATTATGCACTTCATGGTTAGGTATCCATCCTACTTGATCACTCATTGTTATAGTGTTTTAATTTCCAAGAACTTTTCTATGTGAATTGCGAACATTTCGTTGCTGAGAATTAAATGAAATGTTTCATTCTATTTTTCCATGAAAATTTCATTTATTAAAATAATTAAGTTTCTACTAAAACCTACATTTTCATAATTCTAATGAGAATCCAATTAAATGGATCCTTTTAGAACAACAATGGTAAATTAAAATAACAGCCAAAAATTTACTTTTAAAATCTTTTGACAAAGGAGTATCTTTGCTTTTTATAAAAATAAAAACTAAAATATTTTCTGGTGTAATTTGCCTTTTTGTCCAGTTCATTTGTTTTCATTTTCTTATATTCAATGATTAGCTGATATCCATTAATTCTATTATCAAACTATTTGGTACAGTCGCCACATCAAGTTACCACAAACTGTCTAATTTTCTTATTTGATTTTGAACTGCTTCAACATTTTAAGGTTTAAAATCATTTGGAGAAATTTGACAGTTTGGTATAATCTGGTGTGCTGGCTGTACATTAGAACAATCTTTATCACTTCTTGTCTGAAATTTGAAAGAACAATGCTGTACTTTGTAGATAATTGTCCTTTTTATCAGATAACATTCTAATGTATTGATCCATATATTTTACTGCCATGGTTATCATGTATAGGAAAGCTTTAATCATGTTCCTGTATTAGTACGAGTAATGTTCCTATTTGCTTATTTCTTATCAGGATGGGAACCCCTTTGCAAATAAGCACAACCTTACAAACAGATAACATTATCATCATCTGCCTAGCCTTTTCCCAACTATGTTGGGGTTGGCTTCCAGTCTAACCGGATGCAGCTGAATACCAGTATTTTACATGGAGCGACTGCCTATCTGACCAGATAACATTATCTACATATCAATACAACCCAACTTGCTTTACTTATCCTAACTTAGCTATCAGACTATACATTCTCAGGTTTAATTAAAAAAAGAAACTGCTTCTGATAATACATTGATTGTTGTAACTGAGACTAATTGTTAATCTTTTTCATCACCATCAATGAAGATTGATCTTCCAAGGTGTTGCAAACCATGCTAGATGCAATCAACATAGTTACTCAACCTCTGTCTGTATCTTCTTACTTAAAGTTCAGTTTTTCTGTGTAATCTTAAAGCTTTAAATTTCATCAAGGACATGGACTCATGTCTTTGAATTATTGATATGCAGTTTATTATTTAAAATAAATCTTCTTTACTGGAAATTTATTCAATTTAAGAAGGTAAGTAATTAGATATCTAATAGCTAGATAAAAAATACATTAACATGTTTTTGATGTAGTCAAGCAAGGTGCTAGTCCCAAGAATCATTTTTTTTTTTTTGTAACAATTCTTTATTATAGTTCCTTCTACTGAATTATTAAATAGACCTTGGCTAAGCATGAATCAACCTGGGACATGCATAGCGTATGGTATTCTGTGGGCTAACTGCGTAACACACTATCTATCAGTAGGAATCGGTTTCAATTTGACAGTTCAACAACATTCATTGCATTATTTAAGTTGTTGAGCAGACCACTTTTTTCTAACATATGAAGCAATGGATTAGCAGTATACTTCAAAATCATTCCGATTCTGATTCAAACTGTGTTCCGCAATTAGGGTGCTGGTCTTGCAATCATTACTTGCATTCATTCAGTCAGACCTTTTGCCATACAACCTACCTAATTATACCTTTTTTGACATTCATAGCACATTACTATGTACAACAGCAGTATATATCGTCGTCACCGACTTTGGAAATTATCCTCTGCTTATAATAGGTTCCTTTTCCTTAAACACGATTAATTTACGACGATCGGTGCTTGGCAACGTCGGCACATCATAATTCTTTGAAATGAACAATGGCCTTCTCATTCTCACTTGTAGTAAATTATTAATACCGTTCATAATCAAATCTACTTCCGCTAGTATGTACCTACCTACCTGCTTAGTTATTTATTCGAGAGTCGTAACTATTCCTTATGTACTTACGTACACAATTATTATGTATTGTCAGTTTGTCACGACCACTGTTACTACAACAGTTTTTATTTCCGCCCTACTATTATGAGTGACGGGCAATGTCCGATAATATAACAGTACTTCATAAAAGGCGCAAAGAAGCCAAGGGTGGACCGTATACGCAGTTATAACACTATTCACATGATTAGTATTCTTTGGTCGCAGCTTGATCTGACGTGTTACAATTAAGAGCCTTTAAATACTACCTCAAATGGCTTAGCATTATCCTCCGTTATGTCGAAAATACTGCAATGTTAAGTACTATGTTTGACGAAAACACGATTCCATAAAATTTTATTGTTAGAAAAAAATTCCAAAGTTACCTCCAAACCGTACAATAAACCGCTGGTATTTAAAAAATACTTCAAATTAGATAATGAAACTGCATAATAACTGAACTAACTATAAAGCAGGTCTTAGGTAATTAAAAAAAAAAAAATTACCACTATTTTCACCGTAAAAAGAAATAAACTAAAATATCGGTGCCTTGTAGTCTTCTCCCTGCCACCCTGTCTCGCGTGACCGCGGGGATAGTGCGCGAGCGAGATGAAGAGCGAGGTGGCGCTTAGTAGTATATACCCTTAACGCTTAGCTTGTAATAATGATGGTATGGCGCGAACCGTCCATGTGTTCCTCTATCACTTCTCGCTACGTTTACGTTTGGTGTCGGTCGACCTGTCCCGGTGTGTGTAAAGCGGGCAACAGCATCCACCTGTAGCCTGATTACGTCATTTTGCCAAAACTGGTTTCCGCAAAAACTGCGGTAACCAGGCGGCAGTCGCCCCGCCACGGCTCGCCAAATCATAAGTTATGACTTCCACCATCTTGTGCCTGGGCACTTTCTGTTGAAATACTTCGTAGTTCATATTATGATGTCGGGATAGGAGTTCCTGCAAGAACTTGGGAGAGGCCTTTGCCCAGTAAGTAGTGAGACAGTATATGTATGTGCTAGCTAAAGAAAAAAAACATTACAATCTCCCACAGCATACATTTGAGCATGCAATTGAGAACTTAATACTCCCAGGCATTCGCAAACTTGTCCTGATAAACAGGCCTCGACCAGGACAACCCCAGATAAACTGAGAACAGAAACCTGTTAGTCAACCAAGTTAATAGTGGCTCTACACAGGGATCATTAAGTTTGTGTGCTTCATCGATGTCATTATTCATTTACACAATAACTTTTTTATCATCAGGTTATTAAAATACTGTTAGTAATAATGATGAAATAAGCTTTATCTACATATTTAATTAAAACGACAACAATATCTGTAGTTACTTAGTGAATGCTGGATACAGGATGCTTAAAAACCAGACTTGTCCAAAGCAGTTTAAAATAATAATGTGATTGAACGTCGTGTGAGGGAGGGTTTTTATAATTCTGGTGGCGCACGCACGGTAGCACAAGTAGCATCGATAAGCTGAATCGATTGCGTATCGTACACAATGAGCGTTGGTAGTCGTAAAAGGTATCGGGTGTCCGGTGTGCGCGGCGCTTGCGTCGGTCGCTGCTGACGGTGACTCATCCGGTGGCTGCGTGCGCCGTGATCTGATCACGACGAATCATAGAAAACGAAAATGTAGACAGCACTTTGAATTATTTACTTTGTCTGCTCTCCAAGCAATGACATTTTGTTTGATTGCATTTTTTATGACTAACATTATTCTCGAGGTGATTCGCGAGCGTGACTTCGTGAGTTAGAACGTTGGTTGTTAGAATCACCATCATCATTTCTGCCGAAAGACGTCCACTGCTGGACGTAGGCCTCCCCCAAGCACCGCCACGTCCGCCACTTCGACCGGTTCTCTGCTTCCCGCATCCAGCGGATACCTGCGGCCTTCACAAGGTGATCGGTTGTTAGAATATTAATATTAAAAGAATTGTCTATGCTAGGGCTCGTCTAGGAAAACTCAAGAGTACTTAAAAAAAAATACTTGTAAATTTTACGACATTCATCCATAACTAAAATTCTTCTATGTTTAATTAGGAGAACGCCTATCATTTATCAAATTCTACAAGACCGCGTATAAATTATACAAGTCTAGTAGAATCCGAAGGCTGTGGTGTTTAATGGAACAGGCATTGCGAACGAAGGTCGACAAACTCCACCGAGGCTCGACTACCATGACGTTTCCGTAATAGGTGCTTATTCACTTCCACTTTAGTCCTTGGACAAGCCACACACATACCATGTATGGCAAAGAGAGCGTAGCTCTAATTATATGAATTTATATTAAAATCAAAGTTCATATTAAAATCTATCGTAGTTTTTGGACATGAGTCATCCATCACTCATCAGCTCATCATCACCAGTCGAGGTTGAGAGTCCTGCCAGGGTTGAGAGTTTGTCCGAAAGGGATATCGTGGCCCTGGCACACAGGCATCTGAAGGAACACGGGTAGGTTTTAATCAGTAAAAATCTGACCTGAATCTGACTTCCCCCGCTCCAACCAGAGCGGGGGAAGTTAATTGATAATTTCCCACCAAAAAAAAAAAATCATCTCATCATCAGGCGCTACTTTATAAAAAAAAAAAAAAAGTGCTACACTCACGCACAACGTGCGCGCGTGTACAACTTTTTGTAGAATTTTGATAGCTCTTGCTATCAAAATTCTTTTCCACCATTAATAATATAGCGGGGCGTATGAAAGTTGAGATTGCATAAAGCAATTCAACAAAGGTTTTATAGCGAGTAGTGACGAATCGAGAAAGGTTCACGTGGAACGAAGGAAAGTCATTACTTTCCTTGCCTGTGGGCGAAACACGAGCCCCGCTGTCATAATATTATGTCGACATTGAAGATCTTCTAACAATATAACTTTTTTTAAGCTTCGATCGTAATTGGTAGGTAATGGCTAGGAACTTTTTTGAAAAGCTGAAATCACATTATCGTTTGATAAGTCCATAGTTCCATACTTGTTTTAGTAATCTTTATAAACTTAAGAGCAAAAGAGATTTAAGATAGATACTAAAATAATTGAATGTCTTTGTTGAGAGCCTTAGGTATGCAGTGCAGGTAGGCAGTGGCAGCAACACCTAAGAAACTTACCATAGTACCTAATTACAGTAGACTAGAGCAGGGATTCCCAAACTGGGTTCCGTCAAAATTATTTATAATACCACGGTTACAAATATTATTTTGAAATAGCGCTAAATATGTGATGAGAAGGACTCATTACTTTTATGTAAATAGGTAGTAAGCAAGCATTCAGCAGTACACATATCTTTAAAAAAGATGTTCGTAAGTAAATAAATTTTGGTGTTGATTTGGATTTTGTAATCATTTGGTAAGGGGTTCCATAATATAAAAGGTATTTGTTTGGTGTTCCGTTATCTTTAAAGTTTAGGAACCCCTGGAGTAGAGCCCTCTCGAAACCATTTCGAATGTGTATTTTATAGGAATCATTTTTTAGGATTAAGCATGAACCATTGGCGACAAAAACTGGATTGTGTCAGTGGGTACACAACACAATGCAAATGGAATATGAAATTGTCTCTAAGTAGCTATAGATTACCGCGCGGGTGTTTATTGTTCTAGTTCCATAGCGGGTGAAAGCTGCCGAGTTCTAATGAATCACTAATGTGATAACTGCCCACTGCCTTAACCTACCTACTCCTTCCGCTGCTGTGGCCCATTTTCGCAACACTCCGGGCGTAGTAGAACGTCGATCGAAACCGGTTGTCTGCTGAACGCTTCGATTCGTGTCGGACTATTTCCTATTGAATAAGTGCATGGTTACGTCATGGCTAAGTTTCATGTTTTTTAATCTTCAGATCCTTACGTTAACGTACTTTATTGAGAAGTCTGCGTTGATGACATAGATGTTAAGCAATAAGAACCTTCGATTCCCTTATTTATAGTTCATCGGGGTCCATTCGCTACGGTCTACCTGTTTAGTTCGTAGGATGTCGACCCACGCAAATCTCGTAACTTAGAATAAAATCTAAATAAAACAGACAGGCCAGTGCTGTCTGTATAACATTCACTAAATTTACTTCATTATTGGAAGTTTTTGCATCTAAATTATGCATAATAAACTATATTTCTGACTTGGGCAACAACCGCTAATTATTTTTGTTTTACACCATGTCGCGTGTTTAAATCGTCATCAAGCACCTTTGGTCAAGTTAGCACTTGACAAGGTTACGAGTTTACGAGCTACCTATACTCCATTTGAAATAAGATTAGAAATTTTAATAAAAAAAATTACAGTCCGTTCAACCATGGAACAGATAAATTTATCTATTCCGTGCGTTCAACCGATTTTGACTTCTATTCCGTAGGTATAAGGCTGGCATTAAAAGCAAGAACTTGCAACTTTACAATAACAACTTTTTATTACAGCTGCAATTTGTCATGCTACCAACGCAATATAAGTCAAAATCGGTTGAACGAACTGTAAAAAAGGTTTATTTAAATTACTAATCTAATTTCAAATGGAGTATTATAGTTGTCAAAATTCAACAAACTTCCTTCTTTTTAAACTACGATTTCCTTTGGTGCTCCTCATAATTACCCTCTTGGCTTTATCCCAATTTATATGAAGTCGTCGCAACCGGCAATTTGTATTTAGCCTTACGTTTCTTCCTCTAGGCGTCTCAGTATATGTATAAGCACCCCCTTTCTAGCCTTGTCATACTTCATCATTAATTTTGATGTTTCTTTTTTTTATTATGAGGTTTGATTAAGGAAAGTGACGTAATTATATTAAAAAAAACCGGTCAAATACGTGTCGGACCACGCAAAATAAATGGTTCCGTAGTTGGAATGAATTTACCCCAAAAACAAACTTAATAATGCCGATTCTCTTGTCACAAAATTCTCTAAACTAGACTAAAAATCACCAAAATTTTGTTTATTCCTGTCTAACGACGAAGCCCATTCTGAATTTTTTGTAATTTACTAAAGTGACACAACTTACTTTTCTTCATCCCTTGGTTGGAACACTTGGAATGGTCGCGCAATGTTTCCAACTGAACTCTTTCTTAATAGTTTAAATAAAATGTTATTTCTTATTTCACAGAATCACACTAGAAGAAATTTTCATCAGAAATTACACTATATTTAATCACGATTTAAAAGGTGTTAAATTTTTCAAAGCACATTTCTCTTCTAGTTTTTGAAAGTTTGGATGCTTGTGAGTTTGGAAAATCTTAAATCATTATGGAAGCTTATGTGATTGCAGCTGTTGTCGATTCGGCAAATTATTGTTCTTAGAAAACAATAGGAAATTCATTCGTGAAAACATAAAACAACAAACAAAAGGGATTTTTGTACTGAACATTTATGTACTTACTCCATTATGATTTGGAAAAGAAGTGAATAAATCCATTTCCAGATTCTGTGAAATAAGAAATAACATTTTATTTGAAACTATTAAGAAAGAGTTCAGTTGGAAACATTGCGCGACCATTCCAAGTGTTCCAACCCATTCCAAAGGGATGGAGAAAAAAAAATTTGACACCGTGGATTGGGAGTTCGCTGAAGAGCACCAACCAATCCACATACAACACAAATCCACCAATTAAAATACAAATAGACAAATTATAAATTAAAGATGTTCTTTCCTACGACAACGAGAGTACCGGAGATTTTCAACTTACTGAACGAAAAACCGGATTTTCTTTTCTCGAGACCACGTTTTTATTAGTGTATTAGCTTTAACACTGAAATAATATTTATATTTTTTTTAATGCTGTAGTTTGTCGATTTTAATAAAATTCAAGGTTTTTCTTATTGAAAACAGAAAAAATATCACCGAAGGTCTGAATCGTTTTTGGTGTACAACCCTAGCAGGATCACATGGTCACAGATAATAAAAGCAATTACAGGTTATTGCCTCTTCATTTATTAAAGTATAAACAACAATATAGTTTTACGGCGTCATTATGCGCCCTTGACCCCCCCCCCCCCATCCTTCGGATCATTTCGTTCACTATCATTCACTCTTTATTTTAATTTCCGATAAATCTTGGTCTATGGTCTACCTACTCAACTTGGCGATTGTCAAACTCGGTTTTAGCTTTATGTTGTGTCATAATTGTTTATAAGTTTAGAGAATCTTATTTGCAGAATAGCTTTTATGATTCTCCTAACCAAAAATAAGAAATGTTTGTGATAGCTTAGTTCGGAGTACGAAAAACATGTTCTCCCATATTATGTACATCGATATACGTCACGGTCAATGCTCGAACTGCAAATGTACGTTGGTCGACTATTACTTGTTAAGGGTCTATACTACCTCAGCGCCACCTCACTCTTTATCTCGCTCGCGCACTATTCCCGCGGTCACGCGAGCAAGCGAGACAGGGTGGCAAGGAGAACACTACGAGGCACCGATATTTTAGTTTATTTATTTTTACGTTGAACATATTGGTAATCACAAAAAAAAATAACGTAAGTAGTTAGTTCAGTTAATAAAGCCAAGTTTCATTATCTAATTCGAAGTATTTTTTGAATACCAGCGGTTTATTGTACGGTTTGGAGGTAACTTTGGATTTTTTTCCAACAAGAAAATTTTATGGAATCATGTTTCCGTCGAACATAGTACCTACTTAACATTAATCCTCAACTTTACCATATAGTTATTTCAAAATTAATGCTGCAATATTTTCGACATAACGGAGGATCATGCTAAGCCATTTGAGGTTATGTTCTACTATGACAGGCAGCGCCGGCCGGCAGCCAGCGCGACGCTTTACGCGCCAATCCGCACGAGCCTTAACTTGTTAGCTGTGATAGTTTTCCTTTTAACTTCGTTTATACTACTCCCTTGATTTTTTCACAAATCCAAAACAACCATTTAGTTGGCAGGAGGCACAACAACACAAACAACTCAACAAAAATGTAAACTTTAAAGCTTAATATTACGCAAACGGATCCTTGAATCGAAAAATGGTTTGCAGAGACCCGCAAAATTTTTGAACGGCCTATCCAATGATACCCCATAGACGAGAAAAAAAAATATCATCCCTACTTTATGTGCAAGAGAGATACCAAACAATTTTTTTTTCTTATTTTATTTTAGCAATTTATCGGCGTTATTAATATGTATACACATGCCAAATTACAGCTTTATAGTACTAAGTGCGAATTTCACCAATCAAACTGAACACGATCAGCACATCTAAACAGAGTTCAAGAGCTGTCAGTGTCAACATTCCAAAGAAAATAATGACACTGACAGCTCTTAAACGTAGTTTATGTGCTGATCGTGTTCAGTTTCATTGGTGACATTCGGCCTAAGAGTCTCTGCTAAGCCGCGGACAGACAGACGGACATGGCGAAACTATAAGGGTTCCTTGTTGACTATGGAATCCTAAAAAGTATTCAACTTGAAAGCAGGCAACTGGTTATAAAGCTCGTGTTTGTAAACTTTAAATTAGTTACTCAGATCTGCATTCAAAGATTACTAATGCAGTTGACTCACACTGACTCACACCCACAGGAATACAATATCACTGTCTTCATCATAAGTGGTGTTTAACGATATAGAACACGAGTAACTTACGGAAACACTACAAGTTTCTCTCGTAATGTTAATTCGCCCCCAATTTGGTTTTGTCCGGTTGGTCCCAGCAACCTTTGGTCCATGTACAAGGTAACGTTTTGCAGTAAAATTAAATGTCGTTGACCCTTAAGTGTGCCGAACTATAAACAAAGAAATCCTTCGAGACGCTAAATATATACCGAGACAGTATTTTCTCTTGCGCTAGATTTTTTGCATTGTCTAGAAAGGACCAAAAGAGTACATTGGTGTACCGCTGTGAACCGATGACGATGTATCCGTTTTACCTAATTGTTCTAATTAGCATAATTACAGGAACTGCATTATTAACAAAGGAAATGAAACCTAATTAATTTGGGCCATGTCCCATGTATATTACACATAGGTTAAATGACCTGTTGCTTGTCATTCGTTTTCGTTGTTTTTTATGGTTCCTCAACAGGAAAAAAACGGAACCCTTATAGGCTCACTAATTTGTCTGTCTGTCTGTTTGTCCGTCTGCCACAGCCGATTTGCTCCGAATGTACTGGACATATTAAGTTGAAATTTGGTACACACATGAATTTCTGTGACCCAAACACGAACGTGTAACGTAAATTGATGAATTTTGAATATGGGGTTTAGATATGGGGGAAAAACTAAAAAATAAAAATAAAAGTTTTGCAAACTGTACCGTCTGACATAACGAATGAAAGGCTATTGAGGATATTTTTTTTAACCGTTCTGTGCTGCGTTACTTCGCTAGGGTTAGTGCAAAGATGGATGGTGTTTCCATACGCTTCATATTCCATTTTCATAAATCATGCCACCTTTTACGTAAGTAGCAATACTGTGAAGAAACAGTATCATCTGAACCGGTGGAGATGGTTTTTAACCGACTTCCAAAAAGGAGGAGGTTATTTGTTCGTTTGTGCTTTATTTTTTTATGTATGTTCACCGATTTCTCCGTCAATTGTGAACTGATTTTGGTAAATATTTTATTTTATTTTAAAGGGTATGCTCCCGAGGTGGTCCCATTATCACGAAGTTAGAATCTGATGAGGGGATCCCATGGAAATCGAGGGAAATCCTCAAATTTTGTAGGCACACCTATAGTGATTTGGGTATTTTTTATAGTAACTCTTGCATTTCCTCTTGGAAAGCACCATTTAGTGAAGTGGAACTGATGATGAAGATCACAGATGGAACAATTAACGTCCCTGCATCGGAAAAAGCAATATTTTGTAAAGGTGACGAGCAGTTGACATTCGGCTATTGTAACTTAGAATATAAACTGTGGGTCTAAAAAGCGAAGAATAAAAAACTTTATACAAAATAAAACAACCGACTTCTAAAAAAAACACTACAAAGTGACAAATAACTTTAATTTCGGAAGTCTGGTGCTAACATTTGCATACATCCCTTATAAATAATATATTTTATTTGACACGTGTCGTGCTTCATCGTTTCCCGCTTGTAGGGAAATTGGGGAAATCCAAAAAATGCTTGACTCATTGGGAAAGACAATTCAGTGTTGGTTTGTATTGTATGTCATAAAATGTGCTTATTTTGTAAAGTTAGTATAACCATTTCAAGTAACATTCTATAATATGTTAAGCAAAGTGGGCAGTTCAGCGTAGGCTGCTGGATTTTAGTTGTAAAATGTACCAAACAGGCATTTGGTACCTAAACGGTCAAGTTTTCAACTAGCCTCTCGTCAGGCCTATGATTAACTCGATAAAAGTAAACGGTCCACGTCCGGCAAACATCAAGTTGTCAAGGTGAATCGGTTCTTTATGCGATGCTTTAATATCATTATACTTTTAACATAGCTGAATTATACTAAATTTTCTGGCCTTATGTTTAAAACATTATTGTCTGAGTGGCGTAACTAAGCCACCTGTTTTTATAGGAGTGTACAATCTTTTATGGCCTCGTGCGCACCTACATAGCAAGAAGTAAGATGGTTGTACACTAGATAGTTTATATTATGGTTGGTTTATCAGCTATCAATACTTTACAAAAAAAAAAAAATGCATTAATTCATAAATAAGAATTAATGAGAAAGCAACAAATACTGAATTTCCGAATTCGAATTCCCATCTCGTCCAGAAGTTGATTTTCTTCGTCTTCTTTTTCTAACCATATCAGATGTTTTTAAAAGATGCAGACTCGCAATTTAGTGCTTGACTGTACATTATTGCAAAGCCTGGTATTATACCTACTATGGGTCTCATGTTTCTCGTTTTGCGCAATTCCCAGGTGCGGTTGCAGCCACGAGATGCGGTCGTATCATTCGTACGTTGATATTCCAATCTGTGTCAGTTTCGTCTATCGATTCGTATACGTATGCGTGTTATACACAAGTATGGTGTATTCTCTATGAGTTGAGCTTGTAGTGTTAATACAATATGTGGACGTGAGTTTCACGGATCTTTGTTTGCAGAACTGGGGGCCAAGTGTGCTATTTTCAATGATTGGTCATTATGACGACCATACCAAGGCAACGCCATGACCATTGTCATTGTGCTAATAGTTTGTAACCTCCTAAATTCATAATGGCGTGACAGTGGTCCTTAAGGAAGTCAAAATAATAGGAGCTTGTCAGTACGAGATTACCAAATACACAAAATTTTCCCAATGGAATGTCAGTGGCACGCCATTGGAAAATCATAAATAAGCCTTTCAATTAGGAGATTAACAAAACTGTCAAACTCTATAATTACGGTGCCAATGATTGGCCATTCTGACACAACTGCGTTAGCAGACTTGGCCTGGGCCTCAAGTCTGCTATTACAATAGTGTCAGAATGGTCGATCATTGATTTCATAATTGTTGATTTTGACAAGTTTGGTAATCTACTATTATAATGGCGTCATTATGACTTTCCAATGGTCGGCAACTGACACTACATTGAAAGAAATTGCAAAGAAAATGATCGACCATTATGAATTTACCAGATTACGAACTTTTAGCAAAATTACAATGGCATGACAATGGGATCGTGTTGGAATGACTGAATTTATAAAAATAGCAGACTTGGGTGTTTTGATGCAAAGCTTTTCCTTCCGTGATATTATTATAGGATATACTATTTTAAATATAATTTGAATTGATTATAATAATATGTATTATCTTCCTACCTAGTTTCTATAAACAATCAATACGTAATCCTATTTGTAATAACTGTAGGAATCTTAAAAGTAACAAGACTGTACCTAATATTAATAATAGCCAGAATACAATACATCTAAAAGGTGGTTTTTAAAGCAGTGTATCTCTTAAACCGTAACTATTTTTTCCTAAACAAAATCAGTTTGATATTTTCAAGTATTTTGTGCATACGGTGATGAAACTCAAAACATAATTTAATACATCAAAAAAATCATCAAAGACAACTCTTAATTATTTTTAAAAGCAGTTTATCCATTCGTTAACAGTTATAATTATAATTAAAACTATACCATCAAATTGCAAATGCCAAACTACATCCGGTGATGGATTAATTTTTATTAATTAGTTAATATCTAATTTTATACGATTTTATTTGCATTTTTACGCCATACTTACGTTGTGTCATCGTGCATCTCTTTCTTTTGTATGCAATCTGACAGTGAAAGCGGTTTACCTGTTGTCAGCCTCTTAAGACTCGTACAGACTAGTGTGCTATCGCAGGCGCGACGCGACACTAGGTAGCACAATTTCTTTGTCGGTGCCTGTCGCGCGAGTCTGTACGAGCCTTTAGCCCCTCAGGTAATGTGAATAGGTATGTGATTGCAATTAGCATAGAGTAGATATGCAGTGATTGATACCATGTACTAGAGACATCACAAGTACGTTGACCTAACGATTTGATTGATACCTACTAGTAATATCAGAAAACTGGTTATAAAAGTGGATTTTTCGCAGAACTCGCAGATGTGTCGATACATTGCTCGCGTCAATTTCGGTCGCGAAATAACTGAGAAACAGATGGAGCGATCATCATAATTATGAGATGCGATATTTATGCATATTTGCACATAATTTCATAGTCATTTGGATTTATTCTAGATGTAATTCGTACTCTCGGACGCCTGTAGAGCTTGTAATTCGATGTAGCCCTTTCGATAAAGATGCCATATTTATTTGGTTGGCTACCTACTTATGATTTCAAAATTTAAGGCTCGTGCAGACTGGCGCAACTTACTCTCGACGCGAGTCTGTACGAGCCTTTAAACGCTAATGTATGTAGCTATTTAACCCGTCTTAAGCAAGCGTGGTGATGATCAATGGTCGTGCCTTCTCTGTATGAGAAGAGCCTTTTTGCCCAGCAGTGGGGCAATAATAGGCTGGTATTATTATTTATATGTATCTATTTTACAGTAAACCGCAAATCAGTCGTAACAATTTGATATTGGCAGCGCCTTCATGTCGTAGCAGTAAGGGTGATTTTCGAAGTTGCAAGTGTTACCATTGATGCGCGGTTGCCTGTACCTGATACATGTACATAGATGGAGATGCAGTAGCGTATCTACTGATAGCACTTAGCTTAGCGTGTAATAGCACCCACGACTAAGAGGAAATCCGGATTGGGCTATTCTTGGATTGATGTTAATGAAATAGTAAGTTACCACGTATACTTACTATACAGGACGTCCCACGGATATGCCACATGGAGGGAAAGTACCCTGAATATTGTAGATGGAACATTTTACCGAAAGAAGACATTATTTGAATTTAAAAAACAATTTAAACTGCATTCATAGATATTTAAATAATTACATGGTTGAACCGGAAATTGAACCCGTTACACGAGAAAAATAATCACCCTGTAGCTTTATCATACCGATCGAAAGGCTTCATCATAAGGGTTATTTTTTTGCTAAATAACATAGTGTCACAAATAAAAGGAACACCATGAATTTTACCCCTGTCGATGTCGCTAACACTGTTGATAATCGGGAAACAAAAGTTCCATTCGTACACAGTTTTGACGACGAGGTGTTACTGATCGGGAATATCCGCGCGCTATTAGGTACTTCGTTTTCTTTTAGCGTTCTTTCAGACAATTTTTTTTCCCCGGTCGGACATAATTATGCTTAGTTCAAGAGTCAAGGTGTAGAAAAGTGTAGTTCAATAAAAGATGACACGGATTTTTTAAATGCTTTAATCAACGAGTTTCAAAGCAAATGAATACGTCAACATAAAACAAAAATACTTATTTTTTACTTTACAGTCAGTACCTATTATGTTTTACAGTAGTTACAATAATATATTTTTTTTATACTTACAATTAGTTAAGAAAATGACAAATAAGGACTACAAGCAAGGCAAGTCCTTATTTAGCGTTTTCTTAAGTTTTTATTTTATTTCACATAAACCTACATGGGCACTTATGAAACGTCAGAAGCTAGGTGCACGGTTCCAATTGGTCGTATCCTATGGAGAAAGTCGTAATTAAAGCATTTTAAAAATGCGTGTCATCTTTATTAATCCACTTTTCTACACATTGACTCTTGAACTAAGTTGAAGGGAAAAAAAAGTTTATTTTTAGGGTTTTTTTTTTTTTTTTCCGATCGTCAAGTGTTGGCGACGAGGTGTTACTAATCGGGAATATTCGATAACATCCGTAATAAAATCCTGCGGAGTAATTGCGTAACACACAGTCGTAATGGGTTTCATTTTGACAGTTCAACAACATTCATTGCGTTATTTACCTTGTTGTGTAGACAAATTTTTCGAACATTTGAAGCAATGGATTAGCAATATCCTTCAAAATCATTCAGGTTGTGATTGAAAGTATGTTACGCATCTCTCCAGTTTTGCCCCGACCGAAGTTTTTGTGTCAAGATTTCGGCAACGATTGTTCGAAACTTTTTTTTTTCAGACACGAAACTTTCTCTTTTCGTAACTTTTTCTTTGTTTTTCAGACAGTTTGTAATCGCGACCTCTAGTCACAGTTTGACTAATATAATTACGAGGCTCTTTTTTTTACTAGGTAAAACACAAACAAAATTAAAACGTGTATGTACCTACACATACGACGAAGTAAACACCAATTTTAAAATTAATGAGCTTCTATTGATTTAACGTGCCAAGAGCGTAGTTTTATTTGGCTCAAGTACCTAGTATGTAGTAGCTTTCGTGTTAATAAACTTAATGCTTGCAATAATGACAGCAATGACGTGGGAATCGAATAAACACTCATCAAATATAACTGCGGTTTTGTTTGTGGTTTGTCTGCAGCTAATTATAAATTACCTACCTATTGAGCATGTAATTTTGCTGCAGGTGATATAAATTTAACTTTCAACTCTGGTTATTCCTGGTTCAGATTTAATAGTTAATGTGGCCATGTCGCCCAGACAGTAGAGGTGGATATTGTGGATAACCACATAATCTTATTTTCAAAGAATATTATAGGTGACATAATGATAATTCCTCTCATTACATTTATCTCTAAAAAAAAACTATCAATCTGCCTAGCCTTTTCCCAACTATGTTGGAGTCGGCTTCCAGTCTAACCGGATGCAGCAGAATACCAGTATTTTACATGGAGCTACCGCCTATCTTACCTCCACATCTCAGTAACTGGGTAATTCGATACCCCTTGGTAAGACTGGTTGTCAGACTTTTGGGCTTCTAACGACCCCTAACGATTGTCAAAGATACACGATTGACAGCCGGGAGCAACGGCTTAACGTGCTTTCCGAGGCATGGAGGAGTCTTGGTATGTAAAGACCAACCCCGGTAAGCGTAGCTTAACCTGATGGATTGACCCGTGCGGCTGTTATTACTTTGCTACGAGCTCCTCCATTTACGTTTATCTCAATAAAGCACAATAATATTTTGTTATCAGGTATGGTGCTGATTATCGTGGGAGGCGTGAAATTCTCCAATGCAGCTGAGCCGGACCCCCACAGTTTCGAAAATGGCGTCGGCGAACTGGTTGCAGGCAGCGTCTTAATATGCTTAGGAATGGTAGCCGGCCGTAAGTATATTACTATGATCCTGTACTTAGTACCGTCTTATCATAAACATCCAGGCACAGTAGCCCCTTTATTTATAAACGTAAGGGTCAGCGTTGCCCGCGAAACTCAAATTTTCTTAAGTTTTTGCTTTTGATGGTCATTCGTCAGGTCGTATGTTGATTTAAATATGCTTCGCGGCTGTATCAAATATTTATTTATAGAATTATAATCATAAAAAAACCGGCCAAGTGCGAGTCGGACTCGCGCACGAAGGGTTCCGTACCATTATCTATTAAAAATGGCAAAAAAAATCACGTTTGTTGTATGGGAGCCCCCTTAAATATTTGTTTTATTTTAATTTAATTATTGATTTTTAAAGTGAATATATAACTAAATATTCTGTGAATATTTCAAGATCAACCTGGAGACCAACAAGAGCTACCTGTTGCCGTTATCAATATCGAGCAAAAAAATCACGTTTGTTGTATGAGAGCCCCCTTAAATATTTATGTTATTCTGGTTTTTAGTATTTGTGTCTATAGCGGCAACAGTAATACATCATTTGTGAAAATTTCAACTGTCTAGCTATCACGGATCATGAGATACAGCCTGGTGACAGACGGACAGACAGACAGACAGATAGACGGCGCACAGTGGGCTGAAACGGGCCGGTAAAGGACTTAGCATTTAAAAAAAAAAGTTTCTTTTTCTGAAATTTTAAATATTGTGTTGGATTTATCTATCGATTATAAGTAATTATTTCTATGAGGGTCATTCAGATAACTTAGTATTTTCGGAGTTATAAATATCCAAAGTAATTTTTGTATGAAGCAAAAGAAAAAAATGTGAAAATCTCGAAATTCTCAAATTTTCTCAAAGAATTGACTCTACGTATGCATAGTACGTATATTTGTCCTATTTTAGCGCCTATTCTCGGGTTGCGATTTTCTGCGATTTGGTCGCAATTTCAAATTTTGTTCTCTATTCCACACCACCATAGAGGTTAAGAACTAGGCGCGTTTTTTTTTTTTATGTAGTGGTCTCCCCTTTAGGCCTAATCCACTAAGGACTAATAAAATAAATAAATAAATAAGTAAAAATCACAATCACTACTGGCCACTGCACTGTTTTAATTTAATCACTGTCAAGGGTATCCACATTAACGAATGCAAAATTTTCGTATTCGTCATCATCAAATGTTTCCGCTTGTTCAATTACTAATAAACTTTGTGCTTCTACTGACAAAGTTTTATGTTTTCTGCGAAGTTTGTGACGTTTCGCTGAGATGAGTGGACCAGAGCTGGTCAATAAATTATTTAAAATGTCTTCATTTGTAGTTTTTCTACTGCATTTCCTGGAATGGTGTTGGCGGTACCTACGAAAGTCTTTATTTCTAGCTTCAGCAGCTTCTTCAGATAGCTGTCCAATTGGTATTAGACCAAAACTTTCAATAATAGCTGCACCATGCATAAGAACTTTATGAACACTTGAAGGCATATAATACCAGCTATATAATTCCAAATACAGTTGCATGGTCACTTGAGCATATTCGTGAAATTTCGCTGTGTCAATGTGGTAACCTGATGAAATTGCCTCTAAAATGATTGTAAATCGCCTTATTAATTCTTCACTAACACCAGTTATCTCAGCAGTCATGTTTGGATTTGCAAAAAAAATTCTAGCAGTATTTCCGTCATTCGTGGAGCCGTGCCCTTGTTTAACAACATCAATCAGAAGTCCCATTCTATTTTTAAAAGCGTCTTGTATGTCTTTCTTTCTTCTTTCCATGATGTACTCGTTGTCTCCCTTTACTGTTCATGTCTGTATCGTTAATCTGTAGGCTATATGCAGAATGCATTCCATCATTCGTATCCAGGTATGCAATGATCAATGATCAATGTCACATCAGGCGGCGGCCGAACTGGCGGCACGTGGGGTTGCGACAATCGTCGATAGGATCCGGCAATTGGGACTCGAGGTGGCATTGCACAAGTCCGAGGCCATGTGTTTTTATGGTCCTCGGAACGCGCCACTGTCGGGTTCCCAGATAACGGCGGGAGGGGTTCACATCGGCGTCGAGTCGACGATGAAGTACCTGGGACTCGTCCTCGACAGCCGGTGGAACTTCGTGGAGCATTTTCGACGTTTGGCTCCCAGACTGGAGCGGGCCGGGGCTGCTTTGAAGCGGCTCCTGCCCAATCTAGGGGGTCCAAACGCCTCCTGCCGGAGGCTCTACGCGGGGATCGTGCGGTCCATGGCCCTTTACGGGGCACCGGTGTGGGCGCGTTCTCTGAGGCTGCGACCAGCGCAGCGGTTGAACGCGTCCCAAAGGGTCATGGCCATCAGGATGGTACGGGGATACCGCACGATCTCCCGTGAGGCGGCGAGCCTCCTTGCCGGATTGCCGCCATGGGATCTGGAGGCGAAAGTCCTCGCGCACATTTGGGTGTGGCGCGAAGAGGCGAAACTCCGGGGCATAACTCCGCTGCCGCAAGAAATTGCGGCACAGCGGACGGAGCTCCGGAGGGATCTCATGGCGACATGGAGAGTGCGATTGTCGCAACCCAGCGCTGGGCACGCCACAATTGTGGCGATAAGTCCCCTCTTTGAGGAGTGGCTGGAGAGGCGCCACGGCGTCCTCACCTTCCGCCTGACGCAGGTCCTCACCGGACATGGATGTTTCGGGAGGTTCCTGTTTAGGATTAAGCGGGAGGAAACGCCCGGGTGTCACCACTGTGTGGATCGCCCGGAGGACACGGTGGAGCATACGGTGGAGGTCTGCCCAGCTTGGGCGGAGCACCGCCGTGTCCTCACGGAGGCGATCGGCGGCGGCGATCTCTCGCGTCCGGGCCTGGTTCAGGCCATGGTTCGGAGCGAGAGTGCATGGGAGGCCGTCACCTCCTTCTGCGAAGCAGTTATGCTAGCGAAGGAGGAGGCGGAACGCGTGAGGGTGAGACAAGGTTCGCGCCCTCATGCCCCTAGTCGCCGCAGGAGACGCCCCGGGCGTCGGGAGTCGCAAGCCGATTTCCGGCCACCGTAGGCGCGGGCCTGCGGACGGTGAGCGATGGGTAGCTCGCCGTCCGATAAGGACCAGGCCCGGGTCCATGGCGCGTTGTGTTCCACGCGCGCCTCAAAGAGATGTCAGCACAAACTGACGGGGTCCGTTAGGACCAATGCCTGCCGGGGTTGCGAGTTTGTCCGAAAGGGATATCGTGGCCCTGGCACACAGGCAACGGAAGGAACACGGGTGGGTTTTAGTCAGTAAAAGTCTGACACGCCCTCCCGCTCCGCCCAGAGCGGGAGAAGTTATTTGATGATTTCCCACCCAAAAAAAAGGTATGCAATGATGACAATCCGTATTTACAGAGATCTGGATCGGTTTTGATGCAATTAAGGGCAAATTATTCATCTCTGTTGGAGTGGCTTTACAAATGTCGCATCTCTGAGATGAAGTCTCACATAAAATTGATGTTGCTTTTCCGTCTATCATAGTCATTAATAAAGAGTGTGAAATTTTTATTTCTCCAACTTCTGTTTTCACTAAATTTTTAATCTCTTCCTTAATAGCACTTTTTTCCCGCAATATCGTTATTTTATTTTCTTTCACAAATTCGAAAAAGATTGGACGACACCAGTAAGATGAATTTGGTGAATCGTTTTGCCAGATAACTTGTTCGCCGCACACTAATTTTATTGGCACTAAACTACCCTTAAATATGCTTGAATCGTCAAGTTGACTTTCTTGTTCATCGTCTGTTTGCATTTTTTGTTTGTAATTGACTTGATTAGAAGCACCGTCAAATCTCCACTTACTGATTAGTGTAAATTCTTTACAACCACTATCTATGACGAGTGACGTCATTATTCTTGTTGTCGTTATATCCAATAGAGCTTGTAACTTTATTTTAGCTGAGGTTTCTGTCACTGTAATAGCATCTTTTGGTGGATAGCATTTCTGTTTCGCATGTTACACTTTATAATAAGATGGAAATATATTACTGTCTTTTTCGTTAACACTTTTTCTTAAAGTATTGTATTGCCACTTGGTCAGCTTAAGTGATAAAAATAACCCTAAAGCCTCATCCGGAGAAAACACAGGTTTTGTTTCTTTAACAGATATGCACTTTTTAACTTCTTTTACATCTTGGGGATTCTTTAGTAAATGTTCTAGTATTTTAGCAACCTCCTCATTCCCATCCGCTTTCAACTGCTCAAAATATGCATATTTTATTTCGTCCGAAGATAAATGAAAGTTTTCTGCACGTCTTTTTTTCTGTTTAGGCGCTAATTCACAAAAAGGTTTTCTTGGGCTTTGTTCGGTGGAGACACCGACAGAAACTTTTGATGGTGATACATACTGAGTTGATGTACTCGGTGCTGGTTGATCTTCATTACTGCCTATTAAACACTTAATAAAGTCTGGCTATATTATGTTTTCTTGTAACCATTCACTATTTTTAGTTCTGAATATATTTTCTTTACGATAAGCGTTTTCCCATCTTCTACTTAAATTATAACAAAATTTTGCACAAAACAACTTTAAGGTCTTTTCGTGATCATCACTTAATTCGACTAAAAATTTTGACCTTATCTCACTACACAAACTGTCATTATTTTTAATACTGCCACTGTTTTTTAAAATAACGAAAAGATCAAGGTTTGTCACTAAATTTTCAAACATTTTCACAAATACAAAATAACTAATAAGTAAGTAATGAATGTGTGGGGGTAGTGCGTCTATTATGGTGGGTAATAGAACACTGAAGTACGTTTGAATGCAACCGAACATTCCGTAGATACCCTATCGTTGCACCAATCACGTTACGACACGTCATAACTTGTTGTTGCGCTCGCGCACTCTTATCCCTTGATTCCCGGAAATAAGTCTCAAAACAAATTACGTCATACCTACCTATGGTGGTGGAAAATGTCGAACATTGTTTTTTTTTAAAGAACTAAGTAGGTATTGAGGTTTTCAGGCCGTTTAGTATACATTATTTTCAATTTCAATTTAATTGGAATAAATTGCTTAACTAAAATAACATGACTCTTCATACAAATTTGATATGGCTATATCTCCGAAAGTACTCGTTAAATTAAAAAAGTCAAAGAATAAAAACGTTTTAAATTTATGCCTAGATACCAAAAAAATACATTTGATCTCTTAAGACCCAACCTTGTAATCCCAGCCCACTGTGCGGCGGAGCCTTAGTAATAGGGTTCCCGTTTTACCCTTTGGGTACGGAACCCTAAAAATCATTAATACAACTCTCAAGTTCATATAATCCTATCGAATGACTATTTCATGAAATCCATGACATTTGAGCCAAATTCTAAGTTAAGAGTTGTATTGTTGATTCTAATGGTTATTCTGTAAAGCCATATTTGTTACAGTCGTGAATCTTGTTTCAATCAACATAATTATAACCTGACATTGACAAGCAAAATGCAAAAAAAAACGTAAGAAATTTTTAATTGCGTGGGCTACCTTAACGCATCCTCCTAAAGTAATGATTATCGTCTGTTTAACCATACATTTTTGACGTTTATACGTCTCTTTACTCTTATGCAAGGTTTTAAATAAGAGGATGATGAAACTTGATTATTCAACAGGTTTGTAATAAGGATGCATGGACCTGTGATTTTAATACATAACTAGTATCAAAATAACGGCCATGAACAATACTAAGCGAACATCTTGTAATTTTCTATTTCTGGCCTATATTATCAATGCCTTTCAAACTTGAGCATTATTCAAAGAATAGCATAAAATAACGAGCTCTTAGTCATTACACTCATGATAAATGCATTTCAAAGAATTTATTTTGTGTCGAGATAATTTGTCTTGGTACGTATCAGAGTTTCTTTGGCATATCTTCACTCTTCACCCAGGATCGTTTCAGTTCCTATTCCTATAAAATAACTTATCAAAATATTATCATTGGCGGATTTTCCCTCGATAAAGATTGCAATTCAGCAGTCAAAAAGCAATTCTCTTTTGCTTAGCTTCGTAGAATTTATTCTACAAGTGAACCGTACATATTTTCTGCCCAGTCACATAATTTAACAACCGGCCAAGCCTCTACTGACCTTTACGTAAGAATAGATAAGGTGCATATAAAGATTGCCCACACGATTATATCGACATTATCGTTAAACCACCTTTAACAAGGGGTTTATTTATTTTATATCCAAGCATTTTCAAGGATCACCTTCCTAAACCCTGACGAGTGCCAGTTTTTGCTGATCCTTAGATTTCTTTCATAATCATTACTTGCACTATGCAAACAATTTTTTGTTTATAGAGGAGTTTGTGAACGGCATTACTGGAAGAAACCGCGCCCTTCTCCATTTTGAAAAAAAAAACGATAACATTTCAGTTACCTATATGATGAAACTACGGATTATTAGGTATTAATAGATATTCATCATTGGTGTATGTCGGTCCCCCATCTGTTAAAGAAATAAACACAAATCCAAACAACTATTGATTTGGATTCATCTTAGAATTTAAATTTTAAGATATTTTCGTAGTTGTAAATTCTGAAAAACACGTGAGCTTGTTCGTCAGCACTAACAATGATTTCGAGCTCACGTGTATGACAACATTTAAAGCAACATGATATTATAATGAGAAATTTTGCCTGTAACCTTTGCATAGAAAATGAGGTGTACCTACTGACGCCACAAGGTGCTTTAATTCGTTAATGAACATACTTGAATAATTAATTAATTTTAAAAACCCGTTTTATTTGGGGCTGATGTCATAGTACAAAACGGTTGATGCAAAGCGCAATCCCCGAATCTTATACATTATTCAGAGATGAGACTGGCTGCGAGCTGCAATGCTTCTAGAATAAGTGGATTTCAGCGTACATAATAAATGCTCAAGTTTCCACTGATGCCTTTGTATAGCTAATGTTAGATACATTCCGCATCATGTGACAATTATGGGCGTAGCGAATACTCAAGGCTGTGTAGCGGCACCATGATTTCTAAATTTGTATTCGAAGTAGGTGTACGTTTAGCAGTCGCCTTCACACATCACATCACTTTTAAAATTGACAGCTTTTCCAGCAATTTGACTCTACAAGTAAAATTACGTTTTTTTCCTCAGTATTAGGTATTTCGTCGTATTCATCGAGATGGGGCAACGGCAAGGAAGCTCCAGCTAGTGGAGCTGCGGCCCTCACAGCTCTGAACCCTTCAACGGATCCCCTGGTGGCTGCGCAATACGCACCAGTGCGCGACGCCCCGCCCGCGCCTGATGACGAGATGCGCAATCTCATGGACAACAAGGACTGGTGAGGAATATTGCAACTTTTATTACTTTACATTTTCGGTTTACGCGGTCACTAAGTTGCACTATAATCGGGGTTGGTGATGAGAGTACTACTTGCCGCAAAACCTGCAGTGAATTTAGCGCGCACATTGTAAGCTGTCTCGTTGGATGGTTATCCCACCAATATTAACCATCGGCTCTCTGTCTAACTTTACCGTATTACGAGACCTCCTAGGTGTAGTGTAGGGATGAAAGAAGTGCCAAAAAGTATCGATATACACTTGAGAGCAATAAAATCGCACACCCCTTGTAATTTGGTTTATTACTGATTGTTTTCTAAAATTTTAAGATATTGAGTAAAAATCATTAGACAAAATTAAAGCATACAAGCTTAGCTTTACAAAAACATAAAATTAAAATCATTGACCTTCACGTAACTTACAAAAACCGACCGTACACCGAATTCCACAAATTCACGCCTTTGCGTTGTCACTCTTGCACCCTTAGCCGCAGGTATAAAAAGGTCGGTTTATTGGAATTTTTAATCCGAGGCAGACACTTGTTTGACGTCATCGCCCCGATGACGCCCACCCACTACCCTCACGACCCCAACCATACCCCTGACGTATTGGACATAGCGCTCCTAAAGAATATCAACCTCCGGTTGGATTCGATAGAGGCGATGGACGAACTGACTTCCGACCACCGGTAAGCGATCGCTTGAAATCCACCACTTCAGGTAAACACTTGAGGTAAACTGATCTGGTATAGAGTCTAGTAGAGGGTACTAGACTCTATAGCAGATCAGTTTACCTCAATCGCTGACACGACGGCCGCGATCGGCTCACTCACGGAACACGTACAATCGGTCCTGAACGATTGTTCAAGGCAAGCTCCGGCGATGGACGAACATCGCTTGAGGCTGCCGGACGATGTGCGTGAACTGCTGACTGAGAAGAACGCGGCTACTCGTGCCTACGACGTCTTTCCCTGTGACGCCAACAAAGCTCACATGCGCTATTTGCAGAGATCTGTAAAGACACGCATGGCCGAGCTGCGTGACGGTAACTGGGACAAGATGTTGAGCGAGCTAGAGCCCACTCATCTGGCATTCTGGGAACTTCAGAGGAAACTCAAGTCCCAGCAAGTAAGCTCTATGCCTCCCCTGACACGACCCGACAGGACGATAGCATTCGACGACATCGACAGGGCTGAATGCCTAGCTGACAGCCTCGAGACCCAGTGCTCGCCCAGCTCTCAACCAGTAGACCAGGCTCACCTCGCCGAGGTGGATGCCGAAGTCGAACGTAGAGCCTCTCTCCCTCCGGTCGAAGACCCTGATTGTCCTCTAGACCCCGTCTCCCCGGACGAGGTTCACGATATAATCAAGGGTCTGAAACCCCGTAAAGCCCCTGGATCAGACGGTATCACCAATAGGGTGGTCCAGTTGTTCCCGGCTCACCTGATCATGCTAATGACCACCATCTTCAATGGTGCTCTTAGTAATAACATTTTTCCACAATCGTGGAAAAATGCCACCGTCATCGGTATCCCGAAGCCCGGCAAGCCTAAGACCGAGCCTTCCAGTTACCGTCCCATCAGTTTGCTCGACGTTTTCGGCAAGGTCTATGAGAGGCTTATTTATAAGCGTCTCAGAGACTACGCCGAGACGAAGGGGCTCATCCCCAACGAACAGTTCGGTTTTAGAACCCAACATTCTTGCGTACAACAGGTCCACCGTATCATAGAACACATAAGCGCCGGTTTCCAGCGCGGGTTCATGACGGGTGCTGTGTTCTTCGATATCGCGAAAGCGTTCGACAAAGTCTGGCACAACGATATATAAGCTATACAAATTCGGTGTGCCAGATCGTCTCGTGCTCATCTTACGGGACTATTTGTTGAACCGCACCTTCCGCTATCGCATCGAGGGTGCGCTCTCTTCCCCTCATCCGATCCGCGCAGGCGTCCCTCAGGGGTCTGTGCTGGCTCCGCTCATTTTTACGCTGTTCACCAGTGACATCCCGAAAAGTAGAAAGGCGCAGTTAGCTCTGTTCGCAGACGACACGGCCATCTACTACACCGGCCGCAGTCAAGACCAGATCTCCCGCATCCTACAGACCGAAGTCAACAGACTCGGTGACTGGTTCAGGAAGTGGAGGATCGAGGTCAATCCTGATAAGAGCCAAGCGGTCCTCTTTTCTAGGCCCCGGCGTAGACCGGACCTACCACGACAGATCAAGATGTTCGGAAAGCCTATCCCTTGGGAGAAGCGAGCCAAATATCTCGGTGTGATCTTAGATCACCACATTTCGTTCGCTGAGCACATAAAGCAAGTGCGTTCGCGCGCTGCTTTCGCTCTCGGTAGGCTTCATTGCGTTCTGAACTCACGCAGCAAGTTGTCCCTTAAGGGCAAATTGCGTATTTACACAGCGTGCATCCGGCCGATTATGACGTACGCTTGTGCCGCTTTCGCACACGCCCGTCCCCATCTCATTCACAGAATGCAGGCACTTCAAAACCGATTTCTCCGTAAAATTACGGACGCTCCATGGTTCGTTCGGAACGAAACCCTACACGTAGATCTTAGAATCCCCACCATCAAGCAGTTTTTGAAACGCGCGACAAAGCGGTTCTTCGAGTCCGCAGATAGACATCGCAACCCCTTGGTTGTGCAGGCAGCTAGCTATAGGCCATCTCAAATTAGTAAGACTCGCCGACCTAGGCATACTCTCTCAGACCCGGATGACCCCATTACTCTCCTTCAGGAAAGCAATAGGGCCACAAGTACAGTGCATAAACACAAACCGTCATTCCGTCCTCGCCGCCGAGGTACCACGCGAAGTTCAAGAATAAATTGTTCCCCCCGTCCCTTGCACGTCGAACCGCCAGCCCCGAGGCTGAGTGAGCCGTAGCATTTAATAGTAATCCCCGTTAATAATCATGAATTTAAACTTTCGGTCCAGCCCGTCCCCAATTTGCTTTGCTTTTCCCCAACGACGCCCTAAGCCGAGGTTCGTACCCCACAGGGGGTGCCCTTAGAGCGCTGTCGTTTAGTTTTTAATACTTATATTTACGCTCCTGGCTGGAGGCTTTAAGCTAATACCTTAGGGCAGCCACAGGAAAGACCGGTTAAGCAGTCACGGCCTCTCAAGGTCAACTGCGAGAAGCCATACAAAAAAAAAAAAAAAATGAATTTTTAATCAGTTGCATACCGAAGGTCAACGTGATAACATCTCTACTGGAAGCATACGGATTTACTGGAAAAATATGGATACCATGCCCGCAAAAGCCGCTCAAGTTATTGCCTTGCTCGAAGCAGGCCATAACCAAAGTGAAGTTGCTCGACGGCTAAATTTGAGCCGCTACTCTGTTCGTCGTGTATACCAGAGGTTCCAAGAGACCGGTGGCTACATTCGGCGACCAGGATCTGGCCGGCGACGCACAACATCAGAGCGTGATGACCGCTTTCTTGTGACAAGCTCTTTGAGAAATCGGCAACTGAACGCGGTTCAACTGGGACAACAGCTTCGAGAAGTTCGCAATGTCAGTATAAGTCGGTGGACAGTTCGAAGAAGACTAGGTGAAGCAGGAATGACTTCACATCGCCCAGCAAATGGTCCCAAATTGACCACAGCTCCGACAAGCCCGGCTACAATTTGCTAGGGAACATTTAAATTGGACGTATGACCAATGGCGGGCTGTTATGTTCTCTGATGAGTGCAGAATGACTTTACATGGTCATGATGGACGCTCTAGGGTCTACAGAAGGTCATCAGAGCGATTTTCACAATGCTGCATAAGCGAACGTGTGGCTTTTGGAGGTGGATTGTGTATGTTTTGGGGTGGCATAATGTTGGACACTAAAACTGACATTGTATTCATCACTACGGCGAATACCGGCCCGAGATCGAGAAGTTTGACGGCTGCACGATACGTCGAAGAAGTGTTCGAAGAACATGTGAAGCCGCTTGCGTGGCTTATGGGAGAAGATTTTCTCTTAATGCACGACAACGCCAGACCGCATGTCGCTAGAACAGTTTGCGACTACATGGAAGACGTTGGAATCACCGCGATGGAGTGGCCAGCTCGTAGTCCTGATCTCAATCCGACATTGAGCATGTCTGGGATGAGCTAAAAAGAAGAGTTCGAACAAGAAGCCCTGCTCCTACGCGCCTCCAAGAGCTTCAACTTGCCATTGAAGAGGAGTGGAACGCCATACCACAAGATTTCATGGTGAAATTAATACGATCCATGAAAAACCGATTAAGAGCTGTAATCAAGGCTAGGGGAGGGAATACACCTTATTAAAAAACAATTTGATCAAGCATTTTGAGTTGTATTTTTATTCTTTCTTAAGCAAAATTGGGTAATTTTATACGTATGTTGGGTTTTGTGCCCTAAAACCCCCTATTGGTATTTTTTTTTTACACTGTATTTGATATCATTAGAAAGGTACTGAAGTAAACATTCAAATAGAGTTTTATTTTAATATGTATTCACATTCATGAAAAAAACTGCTTTAACAACATAAAGTCAACGTGTGCGATTTTATTGCTCTCAAGTGTATATCATATCGATATTTAAAAAAATATTGATATCGATTTCGATATATCGAAATAACAGATATCACCCAAAAATATCGATATATCGAACAAACAATATCGATGTATCGATGCATCGATATTATTTCTACAAGCCTGTGTAGTGCGGTTGACGGGAATGTTTTTGAATTTCACACGTTGTATCTAACGCTGAAAACAAAAACCTCTTGTACAAATATCGTTCAAATGAATGTTTGGTGGCGTTACGTTGGATTTTTTGGCAAGCCATCTTCACATTATATTAATTAGTAGACGATTGCTCCGCTGCGCTAAACTCCGTGGTGATCACCTCGCTTTGCGTGACTCTCATTTAAAACTTATTTTTAGTTTTAATGGTGCTTGTTACATACTTCACTCGTGGAATATGGGTGCCAAAGTTGGGTCAGCCTGGTATAAATCATCTCTTTAATGGACAGCTGAGAAACACATTTTAAATGAACAATAGATTTCGCAACTCTTAAAAAGTACTTTAATCTAAAGGAGAATCGACACGGAGCATTGAGTCACCCTTAGCTGCCTTGTTAGGGTCGTGCTGACTCGTGCTAATGCAACAATAATGGGTACGAGTTTATTGTTATACCACGGACACCGGTTTTCGTTTGCCAGTGTAACTGGGTGTTGCGTAGTATCTAAAATGCAATTATATATTTCGAAACCGTGACTCATCAACTCGCTTAGTCACTTATTGTTTCAAATCCCGGCTGTTGAATGAAAAAGACCAACTATTTTGTTTTAGATTTATAATAACATCCTAACCTAGAATTTCCGAACCAGAGGTGTATCAAATAAATCTGTCTGCATCCATATCCTGCCACTGGTTTGCTTGCAGCCAGTGTCAGTTTTACTCCATAGAGATACTAATTTGCAGGTGAACATAATAAGGTGTTTGCGTCGCGCGGCGATGTTAAAGTTCGTGCCATTTGCATTGTCTTAATTTGTTTACCTCACGATCCTAGCCCGTAACGAGACTGTGATCACAGTCACACCGACTTTATTTGTACTTGAAACTGTAGCCAACTCGTGCGTGACCAAACGACTTGTTAAACTTGTACGCTTCACCGTAACTCTATATGACAATATTTTGTTATTTCAGCCTGAGCAGCGCGGAGGAAAGCGATAAGATGCTGGATGGCAGGCCGTCCGTCGCGTAAATACGACCATTTTTATCATACAACGAGATTATTCTTACGAGCTTAGGATAGTCCTAATGTCCCCTTAATTGTGTAATGAACGGTGTTAGAGATACGTTACGAATACGTGGCTAAGCATAGGTAACATAGAATTTATTTTTATGATATTTCATTGCAATGTATAGGCTTTTAATCGTGACTACAGTAATGTATCTTCAACGCCGCACCATCTCGTCAAGTCTCGTGTTCATAATCCATATTTTAAGGTTGCATTTTGGTACAAAGTAAAGAAGTACTTTACAATAAAACACTTTAGCGAATAATATCTGTTATTTGCAAATAATGTGTGCTTGTTTGTGTGATATCTATCCGATTTATTTATGGTGCACTGTAATTCACGTTTTGATCATTTTCATAATTAAAATTCGTCTTAATTATAGGTACCTTCGCGATTGTATTTAATTTCTAAGTAATTGTCTATTTTGTATATCATCAAAAGGCACTATGGTAACTTTTACTTGTAATGATCATAACTCTGGATTTACAGATAAATAAGCATGACAAGAAACCCTGACCTTTGTCTGAGAAGAATAGGACTTCGGTCACGTAGATACATTACAAGTAAAGGCTTCTAATATTTACATACAATGTATGTAAATGTGTATTTTTATTTATGATATCACTAATAGTTAAGAGCTGTTTACTAATTATTCTTTAATGTGTTCAGATTTAATTTAATCTTACATTATATAATCACATGCATTTAAATGTATACTACACGTCATTATATCGTCAAATGCCGATAAATTATAATAAACTTAAGTGTTTAACACTATTTTGCAATATTGTATGAAGCTTTGATGAAGTATTTTTTATGAATAATTAGTAAAATCGAGAGGCCAAATTATTGTCCAGATTTATGAAAGTAAGTATAACGTGAATATGTATTTGTTACATTTTAAGATAATTATGGAATATTACAAAGACATTAATTTAAAAGTCCCAAGTATTAACGTTTTATATTATTACCGAACGGAATCTAATAAAATCTCCAAATTAGTGTTATATTATTTCAGAATAATAAAATAACACGCGTAGTCCGATTTGTCGAACCACTTGTAGAAACTTGTTTTACGATTTAGATATTTATATTGTCTGTTTGTCCCTTTGATTAGTATAATTATATTATGTTGTTCAACCAATTCTTATTATTTTGTATGAATTCATGATCTATTCTTCTGCTTGAAAAATTGGGCATAACAAAGCATGCAGTCTGGTCTTATCGACTTCTTGTACCTACTTATAATTTTCCGATAAATAATAATACTCTGTTTTCAGTATTTCAATTACCTATTTAATTTTATTCTGAGCGTTAATTATCTTATTTTTAGCTGAATGATAAAATAATATTTTTTTTGTGTGTTGTCCTTATATTTATTATGTAGGTACTAAGTAATTATTTGAGCGTGATAATCTGTTCTCAGTATGATATTGTAGGAGTAACTTCCATAATTTTCATCTTGTATTTGTCTGAATAATTTAAATTGGCAGCTTTTGAATTGTGTTATTATTTATAGCGTTAAATTATTTTTTTATGATGCAAATACATTTTCCATGAAAATATTCTAATTAAAAATTATGCAATTGATAAATCTGTAGCGTCCCTACGTCCTAACCGAAAGAAATAGTCGCACGAATAAGTGATTACGCAATCGTTTACTTACCTGAAAAATTACGTAACGCTAATATTGATTGATCGCGCGAGTATGTCATATTCATATGAAAGAGCGCGATGACCGCGTTTGGTTAGGACGCCGCCTAAGAATTTATAGAACTAAGAATGCAGAATACTTACTTTATTGCTCTTATTTTTTAAATCACTTAGGATTTTAAAGTCACTAATTCCATGATTGGTCAAAATACTTAAAAGACGTTTTAGTAATAAGACAAACAATAATAATCCAGGTTTGGAATTATGCTAGGTATTTGTAAGTAGTAATACGTGATAGGCGAACGCGGGCCCTGGCAGTAAAACGGGGTTGGTTGTGCTGAGTATTCTGGAGGCTTCGAACGCCACAAGAGGCAAAGAACCTTGGATATTTGAGGTACTTTCCTCTATGTGTGCTCGTTTTTCCTTCCCCCTATGTTTATAGTTGTTGAAACAGATTCCGTACCACCACAAGATGAGTAAATTGCCACACAATTTATCGAATAAAATCGCCTATAATTATTGTCATCACACGTAGGGTATTATTGTTTAGTCCATATTATTTTCTTTGACCGTCCTTAGATTGTAAGAGTGTGGGCCATGTGCTAGTTATAAGATTGTCCTAGAATGCATTGTCGGAAGGGACGGAATGCATAGCATTTAAATAATGTGTTTAATTCTAAAATACAATATGATATTAATTTATTTTTGAGCTCTCTTTAAAAGGTAGATGATTGAATCCGATCTCCAACTTGCAATATTCTACATCACAGTTTTGTTGCTAAAAAATATACAATTCGTGTAAAAAATTAAAGTATCTATTGATGTAAGAATAAGATGGAACGTAGTATTAAGTACTTGTTAAGTTTTTCACTATCGGTACCCGTGTGTCTAAATTGAACTAAAGTAATTTAATACAGTGCTGAATTCCGATGGTGAAAAACTGCCCTGAATATTAGTTTTTGTTTGCAATTATTTACATGAATGTTTTAGAGATTCTCTACCTAGATAGTTTAGTAATTTGATGTATCTATTTCGTTACTTACTTATTTTTTGCGTATCAGTAATTTGGATACTACCTAACTATGTTGTTTACTTCGGTTCAAATATTATTTCTTGTACTCACCGAGTATTGGAAGGTTTCATTTATGAAGGAATTTGATTGTAAATGTTACGCAAGCATAATTAGCGATCATAATCACACATTCAGTTTTTTTTTAATAAAAAATTTACAGAAATTTTCATAGAAATTTTGATTTTATGACCGAGTTTCCTTGATAATATTGCATAAAGCTGTTACGTTGCAGGTACTTTTCGTACATTATTGTTTTATATTTTTTAATGTGTGTACTTACTTATCAATGTCAAATGTTTGGATGAATACTGAATAAAGATATACTTGAAAATGGTTGTTTTATTGGAATACTAGCTTCTGCCCGCGACTTCGTTAACGGTAATAACAGCCACATTCTTAATAAAAAAAACTGCCTCTTTGGTCAAGTGGTCGCAAGCGCTACTGCTGAGCAAGCGGGCCTGGGTTCGGTTCCCAGGTCGGGTAAACTGTTTATTTATTTTAACCATTTATGTACACACATATGTATAACACATCATCACATATAAACAAAATTATTTTTAGTATTATGCGAAACCTGAATATAGTTTGTTCAGAATAAGGAACTGAATAGATTTCAATAAATTTTACACCATGTTATATTTTGCCCCAAAAATATTTAAGTGTGATGGAAAATGTTATCATTATCACCATTTAATCACTTACAATACAATCGCCGTACGGTTACGGATAGGGACCTACTGCCAAATTATTATCAATGAGCGCAAGACGACCCTGGATGCGCGGCGGCGCCGTTAGCATGTTTTTGTACGGACAACCCGGTAACATAACAACCTTATACTTAACTTTTGTGATTTTTCCTGATACAGTTTTGAAATTTTGTAAATAGATTCTTTACATAAAAATACTAGACACGTGTTTCGGGTTTCGCGTATACTAAAACGAATATTTATGTGTTATTGGGATTTTCCATTCAGTTTCTCAGTAGCAGCCCGGAGTCTGGATTTGTGCCCGGTTGATGGCAATAGGCTCACCCCCTATTACATGGGACTTAAACATAACTGGCGAAATGTGGATGTACACGTCTGCCTAACCCTTCGGGAAATCCACGCGTGCTGTTATTTTTATAAAAATTACCTGTATACTACGTTTGTAATTTTGGTCTCAGCAACCAAAATATACAGAGACTCGGGACTGGTGACGCGAAAGGTTCCGTTTTTTTCCTTTGAGATACGGAACCCGACATTAAGAAAATAGAATCACTGTACTGTACTCGAATCCTGATGTCGACTCCGCAGTCTCCAGTACCAATTTCATACGGTCAGCTACGAGCCGCTCGAATATTTCATATGATTATATCTATGTCCAGCAGTGGACGTCTTTCTGCTGAAATGGTGATTAATGGGAACCAATAATCATCATTTCAGCAGCAATGTAATACATTCTGACAAAAACCGCCGAAAAAATCGCTCGAGGGCGCACGTTGTGTCCATGGCGGGGCACCATTATTATTGGGGTAAAAATAAAATTCAAGATGGCGTTACCAAATATTTGCAAATTTTTAGTCACAGTCGTGTAATTTTCATGCTTGAATAGTTTCGTGGCTCATGGCACCATTTTCAATATTGATTTTGACCCTCATTATCGTTGTCCATTATTCTAGGTCAACAGGAAATACCCTATAGGTTTTGATTTATCTAAATACGAATATCAAAGTATGTCGTATTCCTTTGAGTGTGGCGAAGGGTGATTTTATGAGAGGTAAGCCGGAGCAAAAAAAATTGTTTCTATACAAAATAAACTCGTCATGAAGTAGACGATATAAAGACAAAAATATAATGTAGGCATTTTGTAATGTTTTAATTTGAAGGCTTCTACATACTAGCGCGACTTGTCGCGCCAGTATGTAGAAGCCTTTATCGTCTATTAAATACCTACAGTGTGACTATTGCATTATTAAACACTACTGACTATGCCATCTTTCAATGACAATAGAGTGGTTGTGTCCGAATTTCCGGAGGGAAATCAAGTTTTACGGTGCTTTCGCCCCTGACGTTGACTGATAAACTTGATTTTTTAGAGCCCCAAGGGACCGTAGTAGTTAATGATATTAATTTCAACTTGATAACTCCACGCTTTATTTCCTGAGAAAAAGGGTCTTGACAGACGGATAGACGGACGGACAACAAAGTAATCCTTTAAGGGTTCCGTTTTTTTCCTTTTGAGGCATGGAGCCCTAAAAAGTAAGCTGTAGTCTAATTTCTCACGAAATGTATGGGAAAGATTTTTTGCAATTTCTGCCTCTTCTAGTATTCAAAATTCAAATGGTTTAATAAAGTTTTGTTGATCCTCATAATTAACAGGATATTGGCACCAATTTTTTTTTTTGTGAAAATTGCCCATTTTCTTTCTACTGATTTTTTTTAAATCTGTGTATGCAGATCAAAATGTCTCAGTTTTAAAGTACCTGCCCTTACTGCTCCATCTCAAAAATCCACGCTGTAGTCTTGATGATTGACTGCTTAGCCCCATAACGATATAGCGTGATGATAATCATTTAAAAGGTTAAATCTGTAACTATCTGATATGTTCTAACCGTTTGGATCGTCTTTTTCGTCGAAATAAGCAAAACGTAGCAAGGAAAGACTGTGTGAAGCTTCGGGCCTATAAATAATTAAAACAATAGCAAGCAAAATAGTATATCAATTCACATTTTATTGTAAAAATAACAAGATCATGGTATTATTTGTATATTCTAAGTAGTCAAAATTATAATTAAATACAAATGTGTATATGAACTTAAACCTAGTCAGTCTCTGTTATTTCGACGCCACCAAGGAACTCCGGTCACATCTTCTTCTGCACATATATTTATTGTGGGTCTGTAACAAATAAAAAATAAATAAAATACGTTTAATTCAAACCTAATTTTGGTCCATACTTGTTAGTCTTACATTAATATCTTTAAACTACTCTAACTATCTTAGTCAAGACAAAATACAAATACAAAATGTTTATTTCAATAACTTAAAAATACGTTTACATTAGATCTTTAGGGAATTTCCATTTAAGTAAGAAATATGGAAGTTCCGCATTTCCACTAGTTAAAAAAAAAAATTGTATGCTCGGAATATTTTGTGACGGTTTTTATTATTAACTAGCTTCTGCCCGCGACTTCGTTCGCGCTGAGGTCGTAAGACATCATAAATATACTAAAATAGCTTTTGCCCGCGGCTTTGCCCACGTGGATGTCGAAAAATATCCGACGGGAACGTACTACCGGGATCAAAAAGTAACCTATAGGTTAATCCAGGTTATAAACTATCTCTGTGCCAAATATCATCCAAATCCGTTCAACCGTTTTGTGCAAACCGGAACGTACATCCAAACAAACTGACCGAAATTCTAAAACCATACTTTCGGCATCAGACTCGAATATTCAATGTAAGGATTTACTTCGTTAGTATTTTATTTTACTTCGTCCGCGTAGAGTATACATTCTTTTTTTCTAGACCATTATGAATTATTATAACAATAACAATATAGAGCTTTGTTCAAGGCTAGTTGTCCTCCACCACGTGCGATATTTGAGGAATACTGTAAATCACCGGTATCTATCTAAATACCGTCCTTCACAGTATTTCTTTATACAACGTGGCGATTAGGTTATCACATTAAATAGTACAGCGGTTATTACAAGTTGTTATCAGTCTGTTAAAATAATAAAAATAAAAATAGACCTAAAAATAGAAAACTGAATTTTTCTAACAAACTAAATAGCGTAAAAATTGGCAATAAATAATCCACCCTTGATACTACGGCGCACACGCCAAACGACAGTGAGACTAGCGGAGGGTAGGTACTTGCGCTCACGCGCGGGGCGTTATAATACATGATGTTGTTAAATACTAAAAGGGAAAAAAAGGTCTCACGGGTAGAATGTTAACTTTTATTAATTATTTTATTTATGTATGCTTAAAATACGTAATGTAGAATACGTGGTTTGAATTAATGTGATAACCTAATCGCCACGTTGTATACAATGTTTTTCACTAATTCGGAAGCAGGCACTAAAACAACCAGGCCAGTTGGAGAGCTTACACGTGAGCAAGCCACATAAAACTGGCCGTGGGAGAAACAGTCTTGCCGCAAATCAACTCCAGCGAATTTCAGAGTTTGTCCCTGTGACCTATTAATAGTCATCGCGAAACAAACCCTGATTGGGACTGCAATCTTATAAATTCAAACGGTAGGTCATTTGGTATCAATGGTATACGGCTCACGAAAACTGTCCTCTGGCAGATCCCGTTAGTATTTTGGCCTCAATAACATTGCGCCGGAGAGCTGTCACTTGGAGTCTAGTTCCATTGTACAATTTTGGAGGCCGTATATTTCGTAGCAACATGACAGGAGCACCTACACGCAACATAAGTCTGTGATTAAGAGAGTTTAAAAATTCTACAGGATAATTAACCGACTCGTCCATATCGACCAATAATGGTGTCAATAGAATTATAAATCATTTCTTCACCTGAATGTATTTATCAACATTTCGTTGATAGCAGCGGCTTGGTCGTTTTTGTGAGTCAAAATGGCTCTCTCGCATAACCACTCCATCGGTTTGTCTTTAATATTTTTAACACCAGGATAAAATCATCTCATCAATCATAAGGATAAATTTTATCTATAAGTTCCTCAACTGTTGATACCACAGTACATAATTAATTTGGTATTTGTATCAACCCAACTATTTGTGGACAGAATCCGTTTCCGATTTGAAGAAGATCTGAAAATCTGCCGGCAGAAACTTCACCTCTAAGATGTACTCACATGGTTCGAGTAAGTTTTAGCACTTTAATTGAAGGCCATAAGAAAGATCTCTTGATGCATGCTTTGATCTCATCTGGCGCTTTCCTTTGGGCACTACCGGTAAAGTCTGGCGAAAATCTCCTGACAGCAACAACGTCATACCACCCATTATGTTTTTATTATTTCGTACGTCCTGAAAACTCCTATTCAAGGCTTTGACTCCTCTTGTGCGCTATCGATATTTCGTCCCATACTATTACTAGTTTAGTATTTTTAAGCACTTCAGCAAGATTGCTTTGCTTTGGTATTGCATAAGGGTGTCTCTACATTTGTAAGGTTTAGAGGTAGTTTTACGGCAGCGTGTGCAGTTCTACCTCCTTCTAATAATATAGCAGCAATCCCGGACGACGCTACAGCTAAAGCTATTTCTCGAGTGCTTCTTACTTTTGCCAAGAGCAAGTTTATAAGATAAGTCATATGTGCCACCAGGGGCGTTCAGAAATATTTTTTTTCATTCACTTACTTCTACCCTTTTCATGACTATTGGTCATACTCATATACAGACTTTTGCTGGGCGGTCAACGATTGTGAATTATTATTTACAAAACTTTCCAAAGCTTCTATATCAAAATTAGTTTCTCTAATTACCGGCAACTTGTGGCTTCGTTGGTTTTGGCAAACTGTACATATCTGTCGATTTTCCACCTAACATTAGCACTGCTTCTTCAATTTCAGATAGACATTTATTTAAAATTTGGTCTTTGAAATTCTTTACATTGTCTCCGATCTCTTTTAGCAGCCTGTGCTTAAAATCTTCAGACAAGTAGTCTTTGAAGTCTTCTCAAAGTGCTATTGGGTCTTCTAATATTTGAGAATAGACTAACATAATTGTGAACAGTTTTCGCATTTTTGCTGGTGACTGACAAAGCGCTGCCTTTTCCAACGTCGCATGCCAGTGTAGGCCATCTTCAAACAAACCTGACATTTTGCAAGCAGCTTGGAAAGTAGGCTGCAACACACCATTCATAGTTTTTAGTGCTTCAAATGAAGTTGCCCCCGCACTTCATGTAGCAGTAAACGCAGTAGATAGCACTCCGTATTGTTAGGGTGAACAGTATAGACTACCTAAGGCGTGTTCCCACCAGGCCAACTATCAACTGTTACTCTTCTTTTTCGTCTTACGAAATTACTCTTATTCCATATGTAATATGGAACCTCAGAGTAAAGTAGAATTTTAGGAAATTTATCAGATTGACATAGTTCGAAAAAGCTAAAAGCGTCGTTTTTGGTGGATTAGCTATTTTGTCAGCGACATTATTTGAGTTGAAGTAAACTCCCTGACCGTTTCCCAAATGAATTGCTAAATGAACAACTGTGGGAAAACGCTCATGTAGGTATGGAAAGGAAAACCCAAGAATTCGCCACACTGCTTCTGAGCTACTAATGTACCTTCCGCTCTCATATATCTTTACCTCATCCTTTTCGTTTTCTAGTGCAAATCTAGCCTGGTCCGATCCTTTAATAACATACTTGCATACATACTTTATTGATTTCACAGAGTTGCAATACGCAACGTTTATATGTGCGTTAAAAGTTTTTAATAGTACAGGGTAAAAAGGAACTACCCCACGGTTATCTGGATCCAAACCATGAATATTAACGGTAAAACCGCCTTCGCTAGGGGATCGTCTCCGATACTGTGGATGGCCATCACCTGTTTGTGTTTCCCTCAATAGAGGTCGGTAAAAGATATCCATCTTTTACCGCAGGTGTTGTCCTTCATACAAGATGACTTATGATTAAAGTGAAGCTTTCAATGTTCGACTTTACTATTTCGTGAAGTTTTGGGTCAAGTATTTCAGCGTAGATTACTTTGTCGATAGAGTCTGGCGTTATGCTTACTTTTCAGCTATAGAAGAATGTGGACATGTCAATGTGGAAGTCCACGTGTTTCCCACTCAACCGAATACATATAGCAACGAATTTCTCCGAATATTTGTCCTTTAATCAATATATTAATCAGTTTTTTTTTTAGTTTTATATGAAACACTCGAGCAATTATATCGTGACGATCACAAGACTTTTGTCCAGGAAGTAAAACTTTGGAGTTGTCCTTCCAGCGAGGGTTGCATGTAAACGTCACAAAAAGGTCAGGGCGACCGTAGTTGCGTACATATGTCATCGCATCCTGGGTACACTCGTGCATGTACCTCGGGCCACCAGTGAAAGAGGACGGCACTACTACCATTTGCCCCAATTGATTGGCATCAGTATCTTGTCGTCTTACTGCATCCTTAAGATGTATGTAATTATCTGCATGTAACTTTGCCTGATTATGTCGTATATAATTGAGTCTCTCGGTTTCAATTTTAGCGTATTGATCCACTAAATACTGACTAAAAAGAGCGATAAATCACAGGAGAGAATGTTATCTTCAACGTCTCTTATCATTATACGGAAGGAATAGAAACTGGCGCTGCCGAAACCATTTTTTTAGAGGAAATTTTGCTATGGGATCGTGTTGAGGCAAGTTGACAGAATAACCATCGTCGCCATAACAAAATAATATGGGATATTATTACAAGGCATCGTATGACCGATGCAGTTCACTTGTCCGACGTAAAGAAGTTGCTGATCAACCATCACCAAACCAACTACGTTGGTCGTTGGGGCGTTAAAACGTCCTCTATGACCTTCAAGTGGTTTATTTTCGGCTTGAATAACTACTTTAAACGATTCACAGGTACGGGGAATTTTATTTTTACTTGAATAAAAAATTTAGCGAATGAATAACTTCAATACAAAACTTCATCCCCCTTCGAAAATTAAGGACTTTTCATATACAACTTCATCCCCCTTTTTAACCCTTCGGGGGTGGAATTATCAAAAACGCTGAGACACGTGTAAATTAATTTTCAATCGTCAGCCTAAACACAAAATTTGTAGGTCCTAACTTCAAAACTGACGGACTTTCATACAAAGTTCCATCCCCCGTTTCACCCTTTTAGAGGGTGAATTTTGAAAAATCCTTTCTTAGTGCACCCCTAACCGTCATAAGGAATCAACGTGCCAAATTTGGAATCTCTAGACCCAGCGGTTTGGGCTGTGCGTTGATATGTCAGTGAGTCAGTCGGTTTCTTCTTTTATATTTATAGATAGATAACAGCCACATTTTATAAAACTTTCCTTATGTAACTTTCCTGACGAACTAAGACGACGGCTATAACTAAAATAATATAACAGTAGATTGTAAACTCACGGGATTTTTCATTACAGTCACCTAACCATAGATACATAATTATTTATTTTTAATATAACCATAGATGGCCTAAACATCTTTTTTTTTTTCTACGAATTATCATAATAATATAAGGTAGAAAAAAAAAATCAATCGTTGGGAATCGAAGTTACAACCACCGACCTTTATTGAGCTAAGCGGTTTCACGACTGCTGCACAGCAGTCGTGAAACCGCATACCTACGAAATATGGGAAAAGTTTTTAGCAATTTCTGACTTTTCTAGTACTGAAACCTCAGTTCCAATAGTTTTTATACCCATATAAGAAACAGGATCGATTGGAATAAAAAAAAGTTTTTGTGAAAATTGCCCATTAGCTTGCTGACTGTATTTTATTTTCAAAATCTGTGAATGCTGATCAACATTTCTCAAAAAGCTAAGAACAGTCCCCTAAGACCGTTTCAACAACGAGCTACAACGGTTCAGTAGGCTTACTCTGGAAATCAATCCCAATCTCAAGCTAAGACGAACTCGAAACAGTTTCAATTCCAATCTGGAAGATATTGGTACTCTTGAACAAATCGGGTATCCTATTGGATTGAAATTGAAACTGAATACACGATCGAGTATCGGTGTTGCCATATATGACAAAACATGATCTACCAAAAATACAATAAATAAATAAACTCGTCAAATTTGTTTTTAGTTGCTTATAACTATGTCTTCTATTATAAATTATTACATAAATATTGTATGGTGTCATAAAATTCAACTCGAATTGTATTTTACAAGGAAATATAAAAATAGTGATATGTTACGGCAGAATAAGTGCGCTGTCATAGTCTAAACTAGTACTTTAAAAGCCAAAACAATAATCCCGCGCAATTTTCCCATAATTCGAAATTCATTTTATTTCGCTAAATTTTATTATGGTTCTGGTGTTGTGTTTGTGCTAAGTTACAGAACAAATTGAGTTTATGCGCGTGATACTGGTGGAGACCACGACGGAAAGTAAGTTTATAAACTTCATTACATTCTCTAAAACATACGTACACGACGTTATTACTACTCAGTACATATTTAGAAAAGTTTTCTTCTTTTACCAGGAGAGAAGGATGAGTAGGCCCACGTTTGTACAACTGGAGGCTCTTGCCGATTTCCTGGGGCAGAACCCAGGGATTGCAAAGGGTCTCCTGCGCACCGCCCATGCCAAACAAGACACTAAAAGAAAATGGGAAGAGGTTGCTTCAAATCTGAATGCGCTAGGCGGTGCACAGAAAGATGGAAGAGGCTGGGCAAAGGTATTGTGCATTGTAAAAATAATCAAATTTATATTCCTTAGTGTCATAAATTAATTTAATAAACATATTCATTTTTTTTAGTATTGGTCTGATAAAAAGTGTGCCCTAAAAAAGATATGTGCACAGCTTGCACAGTCAATGAGGCGTACAGGCGGTGGTCCCGCAGAAGCATTGCCCTCTTTAACGCCTATTGACCAGCGGTTAGTGGCTGTGCTGGGAGGCCTGCAATTTGCTGTAGGAGATAGCCATGTAGCCGTCAACCCTTTTCCAGGACCAACCATCACTGCTCCTCTTCCAGCAGTAAGTTTGTACATTTATATTCCAAATCAAGATAATTCCTTGCATTTTCAATGGTGTGCGAATTCTTCCAACACATGCATCATAGTGTGGTAGACTGTAATCTAAATTGTACCCAAACATATTTGTTTTTATTATTTTAATAGGAGAAATAATTTTTTATTTAAGACCCTTTTATTTATTATTTTCATTCAGTTATTAAAACATCTTCCTTCATTTTATAATTCTGTCTTTTATATGGGTTGTTAAATGATATACATTAATTATTATTTACCAATTGTAGATTTCAAATCAAAACATTGAGTTGGAAGTTCAATCATTTGAAGTTATTCCAACGCAGGAGAACCCCAGGAATGGGGAAATATTGGAGTCTGATTCTCCTGTGCAGACAGCAGATTTTGTGAGTGGTGTGTGAAAATTATTACCTACTGTTTTAAATTACCATCATCCGCAATTAATAATAAAAGCCTACTTTTACTCATTTCTAGAAGGAGTAAGTCTAATACTAACTCATTGATGCGGTTGAAACCAATTACTGGGTTCAATTCTTAGGTTGAACATTCATTTGTGTGGGTCTGCCTACCTCTTTGTTTATATAGGCATGATGGTATATTAAGTCTTAATTACTATCAATTGGTTTTTTCCCAGTGCACACAACATCCCATGTCTCACAAGAGCGCGAGCGTAGTCCAGTAAATACATCCCATCCAACCAGCAGACACCGTTCTCGGGCAAGGCAAACAAACAGTTTGAACCAAGACAGGCATCAATTTGCTGCCATAGAGAGGCAACGAGTAGAAGCCGAAGCTGTCACAGCAAGAGCCTTGAGAGAGGCTGTAGACACCATTTCTTTGGTCGCTACTGCTATAAATAATTTAGCAGCAGCCATTACAGAAGCAGCCCAAATTATAGCTCAAGCCATGGGTGCTACTGCCAACACACAGCAATAATTAATAAGTAAGGTGTATTAATTTATCTGCCTCTTCAATTTATGTCATTGTTAAGAAATTGGTTTATTCTATAAACTTACATTATGTGCGGCTTTTTTATTGTTATGATTATTTATTTACACAGAGAAATAATAAGACTGCTAAATGTTGTAACTGTTGTAAGCTGAGTGAATTAGAATAGAAAGAGATTTTTTGATTGTTATAATTAATAATTTCAAAGAGAAATGTGATTTTTAACTAATTAGTAGCCGAGGTCGATACAAATATTATGTTGTTCCTACAGTACAAATTTTATGCACACAGGTATTTGATTAAAAAAAAAATAAACAATGTACAAAATTAATATGAGTTTAATTCTATTAACATTAAACAAGATGCCGTGCAGCCCAGAGCTCATGCACCAAACGTGAACGAGCTTGATTGCCCCTTGTCAACTCTGCTGCTGGAACCTCCTGTTGGTCGGTTTCCTGAAGGTTGCTATTTGGCTCTTCTGAAGTGGGCGGTATGGTGTCTTGAATGTTGTACTCAGTCAGACGTGCTTGGTTGCAAATGTTGTGCAACACACAACAGGCGTTTATAATTTTTGAAGCCTTGTCAGGATGATAATGGAGGACTCTGTGACCCAGAAGACACCGCCACCTATTCTTGAGCACCCCTATAGTGCGCTCTACTGTATTGCGTGCCACACAATGTAATTGTGTGTAATGCTCTTCAGGTGACCTTACAGGAGCATCCACTATAGGTGTCATTAGGTACTCCCTTTGAGGATAGCCCGAGTCACCTATAAAATTATAGTTATATTATTTAAGATATTGCAAAATAATACATAAGTAACAAATAAATATTGGTGATGTTAACATAGACTTACCAAGTAAGTAAACTTGTTCCCTTGTTGAACTTAGCAAACTTATTAAATGTGTTTTGACAGGGTGCTGGTTAAACACAAAACTGTCATGTGTGGCACCGCCAAATGATGAGTCCACACTTAAAATGTTCAAGTCTGCATCACAAATCTATAAAGGATAGTAGATATACATTAGTTTACTATTGGATATCTATATATTAAGTTTATGTATAAATAATTTGGTTACATTATTAAGTTATGAATAAATGAATTACACAATTTATATATAATAACTCACAATTAAAACATTCCTAGAGTGGAAACCTTTTCTGTTAAAGAATCGTTCCTCATTTTGGGCTGGCCGTATAATTGCCACATGTGTACCATCAACAGCGCCTACTATTGATGGGATTTTGAACTTTTCATAAAATCTGGAATTTAATGCACATATTTGTTATAGGTAGGTACCTAAATAATTTACTTAGTTAAATCCTAAGTATTCAAATGCCAAGATAATATAGGGACTACTATCCACTTCCAATATACCATATAAATGTAAAAACTTATCAATACTACAGTTAGGAAAACTTTAATTGATACCTTCGTTTAATATGATCCCTTTCCTGTCGTGTTTGTGGGAATTTAAGCCATTTGTTGACCATCGTTTCTGCATTGAGAGCATTTGTCACTTCATCTAGGGCTCGTGACACTGATTGCTGAGACATCATCGTCCCATGCGTAGCTCCCACCAAACGCTGATAACTTCCAGTGGCGTAAAAAGAGAGTGCCACTAAAACCTAAAAATGTAAGAATACATTAAAGAAATAGCAAGATTTACATGAATAAATGTATACCTTCATGAATCTATCTATTTACATACCTTATAACGTGTAGTTATGTCGCTACGACGAGTAGGCCTTGGTAATATGTGTTCCAATTCGTCATGTAGAGCTTCAAAAAGTTCTTTAGTTAGCCGATAATTATTTCTGAACTCTACATCGGTCATAGCAAAAGCATTATCGGCATAACGAGCCATTCTCCTTAAATTTCTGTTCCGCCGGTTATTTAAATTATTCGAACTTCCCAAAATATCAAATAAAACCGCCAGTCGTGCCATTATTTTGAAAAGATCCGCACTTTTTATAACACTCGATCACAAAAAAGTAAACTTTTTAGAACCGTGTAGCTTCGATCTCAAACTCAATTCCCAACTCGTAACGTCAATGTCAAAATCTAGTCAAGAGTACCAAAAATAAAATACCATCGAGAATACCCAATTTCATTTAGTTCCAAAAAAATCCACCTAATACGATCCTAATCGTGAGCTAGTGTAGCATTCAAGGGTGCCAAATGACAAGATCTCGATCCTAATTTCCAAATCCGATTGAGATCGAGTGTCGAGAGTAAGCCTACAGGTACCCGTTCTTTCTGCCCCGTCTTAAAAATCCACCCTGTATTATGTCATGATTGACTGCTTAGCTCGATAAAAGTATAGCAAGATGATAATCATTTAAAAGCTTAAACCGATAACTATCTGCAATATTGTAACTTTCTGGCTCGTCTAATTACAATTTGCGGTAAACCGTAGAAGAATACGAATTTAATGCAATATTGCTCATCCCCCATAGCAAATAGCGTCATAATTTGTACCCTACAGATTTACCAGACGTATAGGGAATATCTATACAAAAATTGATCAGAATCTATCCAGTAGTATTTGCGTGATGCTGGACATACATACAGACAAAAATTCTAAAAACTGTTAGTTCCAGACCTCGTATAAATTACAAAAAAAAATACTGTTTTCACTCTGCTACGATTTTATTATATGTATAGATTTAATAAGGTATTGTTAAAAAAAAAATGGGACAAACCTAAATCTAGTGAATTTGTAGATGCGTGATTATATTTTAAACTTATTCTTATTCTTACTATAGCTACCTTTATCACGGTCGGTTAAAAAACCAGATTTTTAGTAACTAGCAAAAACGTGCTTGATCCCTAGACACTTTTGATGTGTGTAGTTAAAAACGAAATGAAGAAAAGAGATACAATGTTTTGTTTTGGTTGTACGCAAACAAATTATGCTCCTACGAATAACCTATAACGTCGGACTTCTTAGAATTAACCAATATTATGAACTAATAATTACTCGCGGCATTGTTTTTGGTTGACAGTAAACACAAATTGGAGAACACGTATTTACACATACTTACACGTAAGTAAATAGTCATTATAAATATTGTAAATAATTGCAGAAGTTAACATTTATGTGAACAGTGATTATGCAAACCATGTCATGGTTTAATGAAGAGGAAGTTGTGGTACTTTTGTACCTACCTGTTTTTTTTTTTTACCACAACTTAGGGAATCTAGGTCACGACGTTTTTTAGGATGGCAGAACTAGATTTTTTATAAGTATTTTACTTGCTCACAACATTGAGATAATTATTTGGTATATAAATAAAGATTTCTATGAATAAGAGCTGTTAACAGTTTTAGTTCTTATAAAATTATGTTCAAAATGTAGAGAATTTTATTAAGAAAATAAAATTCTGTAAAACTATATTGCTAAATTACTTACCTATATATTTGACTATGAGGTAATGTGGACGTCAATAATGGGCAAGCTTGGGCAGGCGGTTCCTGAAACAAAAAATCAACTTATCATGTACAGACAGCAGCAAATTAAGCTACTACAATCTGTCAAAGGAGATGTCCGCTTTTTGTATGGGCGTTGGTTTTTTATTCCGAGAAAAATCTAACCAGCGCCAAACTACACTTAAATAAAAGCGACAAAAATATGAAATTTGTAACCACTGAAATAATATTTTTAGACCCCTCCATTTAAGAGAAAAAATATAAAATATTTAATGTTAGTACATATATGTTATTTGTTGATGGCAACCCAAATAAAATCTCCCACACACTTTGACAATGTCTAATTTGACAGCTGATTATATTCGTCTGTCAAAATATGACATAAAGTGTTGACTGACAGGCATCATCCGTCTGATTCGTCTGCTGTCAAGTGCTGTGATGCTGTCACACTTGTCACAGGTCACACTGTCTCGTCTCGTGCATTCGTGATAACCAGTGTTCTCGTATTTTAATTTGTAACGGTTATTTGATACTGCACGCGTTTAGGACTTCGGATTTCGGATTTAAAACCCCCAATGTAAGTACTGTTCTTTATTCTTATTTAGCTCGCTATGGGTTTTATTTGCATAACCTTTGCCTCTTTTAAGTCCACTGGCAGTCTGCAATCATTAACATCCATTTCTATTTTCAGATTATTGTTACAGTTATGACTCTCTGCATGGATTGCAACATAGCCACACATGTTAATCAGCAGTATGAATATAACGCTTTAAGCATGAGCCCTGAGATAGTCTCAATAATTGAATAATGGACTGCTCAGGAGGTAATGTAAATTACCTAAATGTAACTTTTTTTTTAATATTTTGGTACCAGTTTTATGTTGAAAAAGATTATACAGCACTAATTTGCTCAAAAAACATGCAGAAAAACGATACTGTGTTCTGAACATAAATTATTTTGTTTTTAGGTAACAGACGGAGATTGCATTTGCCAAGAATGCATCAACCTATTGCTGATAGAACTGAGTAACAGAAACGACCATAACATTGGTGACCGACAGCTGGGTCATCAATCAGTATGTGTGTGTTGTGGTGTTTCTATCTCAAGAAGAACAGGCAGGCGCTCTCGTCCCCTACCTGATGGTCATCCTGAGCGGGCTTATATAGCTAGCATCATCAACCCCCGTGGCCGTCAGGTAAATATGTAAATTAAATATTTTCAATTGATAATATTGTATTACTGATTACTGGAACACACAATAAATGAAAACTTAATTTCAGATCCCTGCTAATGCTCGAGCATGTAATGCCTGCTGGCAACAAGCTCATAACAATATTCACGAATTGATGGAACCACCAAGAGAGGCTCAAGTGACTCAAGACAATGTAGAAAGTAGGTCTAGCTCTGTGGCTGAACCTGTAAGTGCACTCAGTTCAGAAATTGATTTTTTCAATGTAGTTCAAAATGAGAACAGGTATGTAGAACTAGATGGTTACAGTCGGACACCGGATTCATCAAATCATTGTTTTGTTCCCGAGTGTATAAATATGGAACGTTTGAGAGTACCCATGTACCTTAGAAAACGAATATTAATTGACTATAAATTATATGTCTCACCTAATGCCCGAGTATGTGAAGGATATTTAAGTGTTTATAATTGGGAACTGTTGAATGAATTTCAGTTCACAACGCAATTTACCCTGAATCATGTTGTAGAAATGTTAGATTTATTAAGAAAAAAAACAATTAACATTATTGATTTTGAAAATGTGGAAAATATGAATAACCATATATGTCATTACTGGACAGGCTTGACTGTATTGAATTTTTTAACAATACTCAGCATTATTACCAATCAATTATCAGCTGTGTGTCGAAAACGAAAAACGGCTTTAGGATTATACCTTATGAAAATAAGAACTGGGGAGCCAATTAGACGAATTGCATCATTGGTTTGTATAAATAAATCAGTAGCATGCAGTTATATGAAAAAGGCACGTAATTGTATGAAAGAATTTTATGTACCAATACATTTAGGTGTCAATCGTATTTCTCGAGCAAGCCTGTCCAGTAGAAATCTTTTAATCCCACAGGGCCTTTTTGGAACAGCAGAAAATAACCCCATAGTTATTTGCGATGGAACCTATGTATACTTACAGAAATCGTCAAATTATCTGTTCCAAAAAAAATCATACAGTTTACACAAGTTTGCAAATCTTGTTAAACCTTTTTTGCTGGTGGCCACCGATGGCCACATTATAGACATATTTGGTCCATACGCAGCCACAACATCTGATGCTACAATTATGAAACTGCTGTTCCAAAATGAAAATTCTAATTTAAGGCAATGTTTTGGACAGAATGATGTATTTATTCTTGACCGCGGCTTTAGAGACTCTATCCCACTGCTCAGATCTTTGGGATATTCTGTGTACAAGCCAGAGACCCTAAGTGAAGGCGAAACTCAATTATCAACTGAAAAAGCCAATAGATCTCGACTAGTGACACTGTGCAGGTGGGTGGTAGAAGTTGTAAACGGTCGGTTTAAACGGGATTTTAAAATCTTTAGAAATAAATATTTTAATATTGGGTCTAGAAATCTTATGGATGATTTTAAAATTGTAGGAGCCATTTTAAACCATTTCCATCCCGTTTTGACTGACCGTCCTGATGCCCAAGCTATACTGGACAGAGCTAATCAGAGAATGGCCATGCCAAATTATTTAGCTGACTATGTGATTGGGCATCAGCTTAATTAAACGCCGAGCTAGTTTCGTACAGATAAATGCTCAAATACCACAGCTGAATATGTTCCCTACGATGGACATGTCAGATTTAGTTCTATTTAGCTTAGGAATTTATCAAATTAAACAGGCTCGCTCTTATTATGGGGAACATATTCGGCCGAACGGTACTTTTACTTTAAAAGTAAGTGAAGATTTACTATTAATAAACATTCCAGGCATTTCGTCATCACATGAAACAGCTTTGATCAGAGGACGAATAAAGTCACGCCACTATAGTAATAGAGTGTATTACACATATATTTTACTCAAAGTGGCAGAGACTAGTTGGCAAAGCTGTTTATCTGACTATTATTGCAGTTGCATAATTGGAAAAAGAACTGTTGGAAGCTGTGCTCATGTGATGACAATTGTCTGGTATCTTGGATGGGCCCGGCATCAAAATGATATAATATCTCCACCTGCTCAGTTTCTCGACAATATTTTAACAAGAGAAGACATTGAAAATGAAGAAAATCAATAAATGAATATCTAAGACTATACAAAGTTTTATTTCATACCAAAACTGTAAGCCGACGTTCGCGTTCGTTCGGACATAAAAATATCGCGACGGGATTTTATCGCGCAGTGCATTTTCAATGCTATGCTTGGCGCCGAGAGATGAAAATCCAACAATGTGTTTTTTGACGACCGAGCGGTGAAAATGCAGTGCGCCAAAAAAAATCGTGGTATTTTTACGTTCATGCGAACGTCCAATTATAGCATAATAATTCAGTTTTTCAATAGCATATTTTGCTGAAAAGCTTTTCATCTACTTCCGATCTCGATTCCAAGTCATAAAACAGGAATTCTACGTAATTAAAAAATGTTCTCAATCAGTAGATACTATTAACATATTAAAATAATTACTTATTACAACTTGCACATAAACATTCTAAGTAGCCATGATCATACCTATAGAGTGCCCTTTCAGTTCTAAAAGGTTAGACTAAACATTTTTGACTGAAAATACCCCATTTCATCATATTTCTTATTGTTTACTTTGTCATAATCATCCATCAAATATCTAAAGACAATAATGACAGTACCATGTGTCAATTTTGACAAGTTTTGTATTTGTTTAGGGTGTGTTCACTTTAATATACTAGTTAGTTAGAAAGGTTTGTTCGTTTTAGGAGTAAATTCACACTAAAATAAAAAAAACCATTTTTCTCAAAAATGGAAGCCTTTAAAAATGTATGTTATAGTTAGAAACACTAGCTTTTGGGTTGTCTATCCAAATATATTTAACTGATCCTGGTTAGAATTATTGAATAATAAAAAACCATTTTTGGACATGTCCTTTCTTTAAAAGATTTTCAACTGTATCATTAAAGCATAAAGTTCAAGGTTGATTGGGAAAATTTTACAGTTTCGGGTAGCTTTACCTGCTGGCGTACACAACAATGAACCTACTGTTCATGATATATTTTTGTATATATATTTTTTTGTCCTAACCGAAAGCGGTCGTTGCGCGTCTAGTGATCGCCGCGCTCATTCACGTTATCAATCAAGTCGCGTTCGTCATCTATCTATACTTACATATAAAATTACTTGTCCTGACTGACTGATTCATATATTTATTTGTATTCCATAATGATTAAAGATACGCAAAAGATACAACATATTCATCGACGCAGAGCCGAAACTACTCTCTACGTGAAATTTTGCTTCCTTTTAAAATGTAGGGGAGCACTAAGGGGTTTTTGGAAATTTGACCTTTAACAAGGGTAAAAGGTGGGGATTATTTCCATTAATATGAAAAATCTTATTTTTTAAGATATAAACCCGCATACTTTTCTTAATAAATGAAAAAGATCGCAAGGGGAAAATACGACACCACGCGGTCGAAGTGGTAGTAATTCATATTAACGACCGCATCTATCACGTATCCGCACGCGTCAGTCGCTTTCGGTTAGGACACGGGGTATGGGCTAAAGAGTTAAAACTGAAAATAATAATTTCGGTTTACAACAAACATTGGAGAAGTGCATTTTGTCACTCCTAGCATGTCGATGGCAAAATTAATACGAATAATATATTATTTTACATTTTAAATGTTGCCACTACTATTACCTGAATTGATTGCATTGGTATATGCATATTGGCACGCAGTTTCCTCTGTCTAATGTCGCGACGGACGCAGCACTGAACTCCAAGCAATACGCCGCACACGCAAGAAGATAAGCATCCTGTGTAGTAAGTAAAAATAAATAAGTATTGTGCTAGGATACACGGATGAAAGGTACTATATAAAAACCTGGAATCTCTATGAGACAACAAAATCAAAAGCTCTACTGCAGTTTTCATTAGGATGCTGTGTTACTGTTATTAAAAAAAACCGGCCAAGTGCGAGTCGGACTCGCGCACGAAGGGTTCCGTACCATTATCTATAAAAACGGCAAAAAAATCAAGTTTGTTGTATGGGAGCCCCCCTTAAATATTTGTTTTATTTTAATTTAATTATTGATTTTTAAAGTGAATATATAACTAAATATTCTGTGAATATTTCAAGTGTCTCTACCTGTTACCGTTATCAATATCGAGCAAAAACGAGCAAAAAAATCACGTTTGTTGTATGGGGGGCCCCCTTAAATATTTATGGTATTCTGGTTTTTAGTATTTGTTGCTATAGCGGCAACAGAAATACATCATCTGTGAAAATTTCAACTGTCTAGCTATCACAGATCATGAGATACAGCCTGGTGACAGACTGACAGACAGACAGACGGCGGAGCCTTAGTTAGTAATAGGGTTCCCGTTTTACCCTTTGGGTACGGAACCCTAAAAAAGCTCTATTGCAGTTTTCATTAACATGCTGTGTTACTGTTATTAAAAAAACCGGCCAAGTGCGTGTCGGACCACGCACAATGAAGGGTTCCGTAGTTTGCATGAATTTATCCCCAAAACAACCTTAACATTGTAGTTGAAAAACATGTTCTCCCATACATTGATATGCGTCACGGTCAATTCTCCAACTGCATGGCGAAACTGTAAGGGTTCCTTGTTGACTACGGAACACTTAAAATGCTCCTTACTTTGGGAAATGTAAAGAGATTCATCACAATGAACACATACAGTGTTCATTGTGATGAATCTCTTTACATTTTCCAAAGTGAAAGTATACAAATTGTTTAAAGATATTTGTAACTTACCTATATACACTAATACACCAAGATCTCCATTACGATTTGTGCGTCTCAATACAATTCCAGCAATGCATAGTGATATTCCGGTCAATATACCTACTACAAAAATAACCTGAAAGATAAGACAGCTATAAAAAAGTTATAAAATGTACATATTATTGCAAGACAATTTAATATGTGTACCTATTTTATTTCATAAGAGGTAATTGTGCAGATTATTGAGCAAATGCAGTAAATTAATTCAAATGTGTCAATGATTTTAATTTAATATACCAAGCATAATTCTTCAGTCTTGGGTGTTTACTTGTGCCTACAACAGCCTTCTTTATGATAATGCTGCTACAGACTGCTGAATTCAACATTCCAAGTGCTCAGACTGACAAACTGCTGGGTTTTGAGAAGGCAGTAGTGTTTGTAGTATAAACAAAATAAATTAATCACAATCATCATACCTGTAAAATATAATAGCAAACATATTCAAATCCTGGGCAATGCCCACCACAGGCACCTATTATAGGTACTTCAGGGCTGTGGGATGGTATAGGTGGCACAGGAGAGCGGTTCATAGCCTGCGTATGAGACTCCACATCACATAATGGCAGTGAGAAGGCAGATGCACACTGTGGGAATGAGTATGTTTCTGTTAGTGGGCGATGTGTCTGAATTTTCTCTACTTTCTTGTAATTACGCCAACTTCCTCCACCATAGGGTGACTGATACACTGGTGAAGGTGGCCCATAATCTCTCATAGTTCCATTGTAGTAATGAGGCATCTGAAATGTAAAGCTTACTTTGAAAAAACATGTTTACAAATAAATTGGATTAATACAAAACCAGGCCTATTTCTATGTATTACTGCAAGAAAAAGATTTGGAATTTTGTAGGTAAAATTTATCAGGCATGGACATACATGGTACGCATTGTCGGATGTAGAGCTGTCGGTTCCTGCAACTTGATAAACTGGAGTGTTAATATCTTCCGCCCACGGGTACTTCGCCCTTTGTTGCGCAGCCGATGCAAATTGCTGTTCACTCCTAGGCACAACCGTCGTTTGGTAAGGGTGAACTGTCCGGGGCGATAGTTGTTGCTTAAACATTCTTCTTTTCAACGTTACCTAAAAATATTTATATTTAATACACAAAATAAACAGAAATGTGGGATACAATGGAATATTTTCAAATTGTAGTCCAGACACTAACTTACCTCATTATGTGATAAAAGATTATTCTTGTTTTATTTATTGCAGTTTTCGTTAATCCATAACACTTATAACATACATATTACTCGCAAATTATATCCACCAGTATTTACTACACTACTCATTGAACAGCACTATCGCCGCCATGTTTTTGTGTTTCGAATCGAATGAACAGAATCGTATTTTCGATTTTGTTCGTTCGATTCGGTCATACTCTGTGGTTTCGGTCGACTTCGTGCAAACTTCAATCCATCATCTTTTTAGGGTTCCGTACCACAGGGTAAAACGGGAACCCTATTACTAAGGCTCCGCCGTCTATCTGTCTGTCTGTCCGTCTGTCACCAGGCTGTATCTCATGAACCGTTATAGTTAGACAGTTGAAATTTTCACAGATGATGTATTTCTGTTGCCGCTATAACAAAAAATACTAAAAAACAGAATAAAATAAATATTTACGGGGGCTCCCATACAACAAACGTGATTTTTTTGCTCGTTTTGCTCGATATTGATAACGGCAACAGGTAGACTCTTGAAATATTCACAGAATATTTAGTTATATTATATATTCACTTTAAAAATAAATATCTTTAAAAATAATCTTAAGTTTTTTGTTATTTGTAGGTCAGTGTCAGGTTGTATCTTGATCAAAATATGATTCGCGACTATAGCAGATACTCGTCATATTTCAGCCAATTTACACAAAACCTTAATGAATTATACACCTAAACCTTCCGTCTATTGGTGAAAACCGTTTGAAAATCCGTTCAGTATTTTTGAGTTTATCGCATTCAGACAGACAGACGCGGCGAGGGTCTTTGTTTTATAATATTGTAAGGATGCGACGTATTTACTATAACAGGTATGCGCACTAAGTATTTTTCTGGACTAGGCCGCACCTAGTACGACGCGTAAAGTACGAAGTACATCGAGTATTTTCTATCGATGCGAGAATTTTATCAATAGTGACTATTATTTGTACCAGCATTTTTTTGTAATAAGACGTAGGTTGAAATATTAAAAACTGACCCACTAATAAGTGAAAAATAAAAAACTGTTGCACAAAAAACGATAGACTTCCAAAAAAAAACTACAAAGTGAAAAAAACTTTAATTTTGGAAGTCTTTTGTTTTTTATTTAAAAAGTTTTTTATGATAGATTCATTCATTCGATAACATATCTTCTGTTGGGAAGCAAAAGTCCTCCTCATAGTCTGTACTCTGCCTGCGGTCCTACTTAGAACGAATGGAACGCGGCGTATGTACAGTTTTTTTTTACGTTCCGTTTCAGGCCATTTTACAACACGAACAATATACTGAGACAGATTTGGTTGTCAATCGCCCATTTTAACGTTTCGTTTTCGCTTTTTATCTGATTTGAGGTTAGAAACATTTTTTATTAAATTTCTCGAAAAATAAACATTACCTTTTAATAAGAGTGGTAGCGTTATAATCGGGGACCCAACGCCTACCAGTTTTAACCCCTTTTACCCCCCAACTCCTGCCAAACGATACTAGATCCAACCCTTAATCATTATCGGCTAAACACAAAATAAAATAAACGCTATGACGCTTCAATTTCCCGCCAAGAATCTCCTCAACATCGGAATTCGGAACGCTACTTGGTTGGACTTCTTGGCGGGAAAGTGAAGCGTCATGTTAGCAGTTTTGTTTTATTTTCTAAAATTTGTGTTTAGCCGAATATTAATGGGTAATAGTGGTGGATTATTAACCATTAAGTGTTCGTGAACCTGCACTAGTGTAGACAAATGAAACAAAACAGTGCAACATCACTTTAAGTTCTCTCAAGAAGCCCGCGCGAGGTTTCAGTAAAGTGCCACGTCTTTACTGAAACTCAAGGGGAGCGGGGCGGGATATCATCTATCATCTTTATCATGCATCATTGAATGGAGTTCATTTCATAATTATACATTATTAATATTAGTTACAGCTTTTTACTAGTTACCTAATTTTATGACACTGGCTAAATGCACAAACCATGCGAGGCCAAAAAGAAAGAAAAAAAAAAAAAAAACGCTACTTGGTTGTGGTTGGTTCCTTTGAGTATTCATAGAGTTTATAGATTGGGTTGGTTTTGGTCTGTGTGTGAAGCTCTGACTATATAGTATATACACAGTATATAGTTATCTGTGGTGTGAAGTGAAAAGTCCGCAAGTCAAGTCAGTCAGACAGAATGATTTGTTGTTGTAGTCAATATAAATAAAATGCATTAAAACACATTGTTAGACTTGAAGATAATTGTTTATTGTTAACGAGAACAATGCCCAGAAAATATACGTTCCTGGCTACAAGGTAACGAGTAACGGCCAACTTTTACGTTGATGGTTGTCTTGAACAAGAAGGGCAAACAATGAGAACATGTGATTTTTATACCTTTTAACATTATAAATAATGGTCGTAACGTTAAACGTGAACTGTGCAATGAGCGCTAATGATGGCGGCGACAAGTCGGTTCCGGCCGCTAACTGTTATTGCAGAGATTATATTCGCGGTTGTTGCACACGAGAAAACTGTCGCTTTATTCATGTGATACCCCCGAAATCGTGTCTAAAGGAACTGTTTCGATTTTGCCATGACTTTCAAAACAAAGGCTGTTATAGACCAAACTGTAAATTCATACACAGCACAGTAGAAGACGAAGATAATTTCTATGCCACAGGTATGTTTCCACGTAGTACGCGGAACACACCAGTATGCCAAGCCTATGCACTCAATGCCTGTTCTAATCAAGACTGTCAATATATTCACCCACCTGATGTTAGTGGTAATGAGATTGTTTCAGTACTTAATATGCCACCACCACCACCACATTACAATCGCCCACCACCACCAATTAGGGATGATGATTCCCCTCCAGAAGCAAAATTGAGAAGGTTTGCATTTGAAGAAAATGGTTTAGATAAACAGGTTTTACAAACATCCAATTTATGCTCAAATTGTGAAGTTTTGGATCATAAAATAAAATTACTTCATGATAATATAAGTGTATTACTGAAAAAAGTAGGTGAATTGACTGAAAAGAATGTTCAGTTGACTTCTATGAATGAATTTTTACTAGAACAGACAGCTGCAATGAGAACTGGCCAGCCCTGTGTGATAACTTCAAGACATGGCACCTCAGCACCAGTATCTATGGCAACTGTTAGTGTCACACCGGTAGTGAGCCTTGCCGGTGCTCTCCCAGCATTAGTTCCTGCAACCGCCACACCAAATTTGGCTTTGGCTCCAGCTGCTTCTCGTGCTCAACTATTAACACCTGCTCCACAAATACTAACAGTAAGTACAACTCAACAGCTTATGGGTAACTCGGGTGCCCTTATAGTTACAAGTGCTGGTGCCCAACAATTGATGCAAGTGAGTGACTCAGGCACACTGATGGGTGGAGGACAAACTGTTGTAGCTGTTCCAGCACAGCTAACCTTAGCACAACCTGCACAGCAGCTTATGAGCAATGCATCTCAAACAGCGGTCCAACAACTTGTCCAGCAATCAGCATTACAACCACAACTAGCATCTCAACATCAAGCAAACCAGTATGCAGCTCAGCAATCAGTTCAACATTTAGCTGCTCAGCAATCTGCCCAGCATCTCGCGCAACAATCTGCTCAACATTTAGCTGCTCAGCAGTCTGCCCAACATTTGGCAGCCCAGCAATCAGCACAACACTTGGTAGCCCAACAGTCTGCACAACATATGGCTGCTCAACAGTCAGCACAACATTTAGCTGCTCAGCAATCTGCACAGCACTTAGCTGTTCAGCAGTCAGCACATTTGGCGGCGCAGCAATCTGCGCAACACTTGGCTGCACAACAATCAGCTCAACATTTGGCTGTACAGCAATCAGCACAGCACTTAGCAGCCCAACAGTCTGCCCAGCATTTGGCGGCTGCAGCCCAACAGTCGGCACAACAACTGGCTGCTGCTGCACAACAGTCTGCTCAACAGATGGTAGCACAGCAGTCGGCTCAGCAACTAGCTGCTCAGCAATCAGCACAGCAGCAGCTTGTCCCCTCGGCTCAACAGCTCGTACATCAAACGTCGACCCAGCAAATTACAATTTCCAGCACTAGTCAACCAATGGCATTAACTAACTCTCAGGCACAGCCAATTACATTCCCAATGATATCTCAAAGTATACTTCCACATTGAAATATGGGTATTTGTAAAACTGATTATTATCAATTATTTCTAGCTATAAATCTTTATGATAAGAATTGTAGTATTGTTAAGCATATAGCAATAATAATGTGCAAACTGTGGATTGCATAAAGTATGGAAGATTTTTAAGCACTCGTCACCCGTGGTCCCGGTAGGTCGACCCATTACCGGGTCCATGGGTATTTTTTTTACCCATGGTCCCTTCGAGAAATACAATGCTGCCAAATTAAAATGGTAGACCGTTAGCTCTTCAAGTTAGCTTGAAACATTCAAAATGATTCACCAAAAATTGAGGGAATCTGGCGCTCGGCGGCCGCTACCGCGGCACGCTCGATCGCCTTCGCGCGTTAATGGTCACTGTTCTAACCTTTTTTTTTTTTTTGTTGCCGGGGTCGAAAATCCTCATGGATGTCCTCCGCCCTGGGGTGGGCGGAGGGGACTAAAAACCACCCTGGTGTTCCCTTCCCACACTTGGGCCGAGGATCTTGGCTAGTATTACTTCCGTGATCCCCGGCTAGCCACTGTTCTGACCTAACCTAACCCAAATGATTCAATAACAGTAGATGGTTTTAATTTTTTAATTAATTGAAGAACTAACGGTCTACCATTATAATTTGGCAGCATTGTATTTCTCGAAGGGACCACAGGTAAAAAAAATACCCATGGAACCGGTAATGGGTCGACCCACCGGGACCACGGGTAACGGGTAAAAACACTCGTTACCCGTGGTCCCGGTGGGTCGACCCATTACCGGGTCCCCCATGGACCCGGTAATGGGTCGAGTGTTTTTAAGTACCTTCTTAAACACAAACAAATGAATCTTTTGCTAATTCTTACTAATCAAGAAATTATTATGCTTATGAACCATATGAACTAACAGTATTTTTATGATATTAAGGTGGATCCTCATTGGTAGCCAATGAAACTAAAATTTTGTTACGTTTTTTTTTTGCAATTTGCAGGTCAGTGTCAGATTGTATCTTGATAAAAATATGATTTGCGACCATAGCAACTATATTAAATATTGTTTTGGATACTACGTGACCAAAACAATTAGGCGCATTACAGCTAACACGTTAACATTGGAACTAGACTACAACTAGTAGTTAGTCATAAACACCATGGAAATAGTGTAGTACTTTGTAGTGTTTAAAAACTGTTCATGTACTATATGTGTAGTTATTGAAAGTTAGTGGTCACGTAGTAGCCTCCTTATAACATCAGCGATCTGCCAGTGAAAGTCCCGTCAAAATCGGTCCAATTGTTTCGAATATTAGCGGGAACAGACAGACAGAATGAAAAAAAAAATCTTTTTTTGTAAGTACCGTATAAATTTATTTTGACATTACAGACACTTTAATTTTATTTATTTGTATAGTTTGTAGTTGTAATTTGTGCTATAAGAACCTAAAATTAGGTTGATTGCATAGACATGCACTCCAAACTGTTTATGCTAAGATTTATCTATTTGGTTTGTTAGTGTTAGCTTTAATGTGTCCCTTTTTTGTAGGTTAAACATAATATTAAAATGAAAATCAGACCTCATTTTTCCATTGTGTGTTGTATGTGAGGATGGACCTATTGTGGTATATTTTTTCTGTGGTGTGTTTTCACTTATACAATATAGTACAATATTGTTTAATTATTTTATTTCACATTCAATTTGATTTATTTAAAGACAGGCTGAATTTTTCAAGTGAGCGTGAATGGCCAAATTCCTAACGAAAGGAGTCACGGGGCCGATTTTGATAAAAAAAAATAAAACTACATCATTAGATAAAAAAAAAAAAAATCCTACTGGGAATCGAAAAAGGATACATCCCTATATTATTTCACCAGCCAATGATGTTGCATATAAGGATCAAATTCTGTTGATTCTTCAAAAGCCAGTGATGCAATTTTAATATTTATCCGAATCGGCTCTGTGACTCATTTGAGTATTTTTCGCTATTTTTGTGACTACATATTTTATTGATAAAATAATCAGTACCTACTAAGTACTAGTTACTGCTTGGCTATTGTGAGCTGTACGAAATATGGTATCTACCTATGTAATTTTTTTTTATTAAAATAAAAGTTTGAAATTAAAATGTTAAATTTTATTTTCCGCCCAAAGAAGTACAAGTACCTTTTTAATGATTACACAAGCATTTCTACGCAAGTACTTTAATAATCATTGATTATTTGGGAGTTTCTGAAGTGGCATTCATTTTTCTTATATTTCAGAATTTTGCCGCGAACACCAAGAATAAAATCCCCGGTTGTTTCAAAAGCTATTGCTGTTATATTTTCAGGAGCATTATCGACTAATTTTAGATTACCCGTATCATTTTCATGGAAATACATCAAGTCGTCACTAGCTACAAATACGTTATCATTGTGGACTGCGATTTGCGCCATGCCATCATAAGTGACGTTACCAATACAAATTGGCGATGAAAGGGAAGATTTCAATACGAATAATTTTTCATCTTTCAAGTAATAGAAGTTGTTTTTGTCATCAATAGTCAATTCGTTCAGTGCGTCAAGACTATTGAAGCGAATTTTCTTCATCATTTCCCCATCTAGCAAATAAAGCTCTTCGACACCGTCATTGCTCTCTGTAACATATTTATTGCTGTCCTTGTCTACAAATATCATGTCAAGCTTGAAAGTACTGCTGGAGACAGGGGTGGCATCGTGACTCTCGTAATTGTACTTAAAGATACCTTTTCCTGTGCCGAAGTAAACTTTCTTCTCGTTTTTATCGACGGCAATAGAGTAACTGATGTCTTCCGGTAAGCCTATGACAAATAAAATAAGCATGATTTTGGTCACGTAGGTACATACAGGTACACCCCTTTTGGTATAACGAAGGGATAAACGCGGAAATTTATGAATCTGTGTCTAATCCTCGCCCTTGTGGACAAGATGGTAGTCTCACGATGGGAACATTCCGGTATTTTTGCTAGGTATTAATGAACAAATTACTTAAAAAGTTAGCCGGAGTCCGAATAGGCGGCCGGTTAAAGGTTCCATGGGTTTTATTTAATAACTGGCTAAATATGCACTATAAACCTCTGCCTATACCTCCGGGAAATACAAGCGTGATCTGATAATATGCGCCGCATGTATGAGTAGCCCACTCATGTGCTCCTTCAGGAGCAGCTTTTAATCTTTTTGTGGGATGAACAGATTACTTTTAGATAATATATTAAATATTAGGTAGGTATATAATATATATTTATATTTAGCATTATTTTTTTGCATTTGTAAAAATACCACAACTACTCTGTTTTAGGATAGTTGCAAAAAAATATCTCACCTGAAATTTTCTGAGGAACTGCAGTTTTGAATTTTATAACGTTAGCGTTAAAGTAGTAGCCATTGTCGTTTCGTCCAGATTCCACGTAGAATAAGTTCCCATAAACGTCATAGTGAGCATCAGTGGGGTACGCATCGCCGACATGATACGTATCCGTCACATTGTAGTGGTCGTTGTTGATATTCAATTCTGATTGGCACCCGTCTTTAGGCAGGTCAAACGCGACACACAGTACTAAACCCGACAGTACTGCTAATACAACGTTAAAATTACTCATTTTATAAAAAGGCACAAAATATGAGAGCTTTTGTAACAAGCCCGTTTCTTCTCTTTGCTATTCTGTATCTAACAAGTTTACAAGGCGATGCCCATTGTAAAAAAAAAAGCAATCGCTTATCAATTTTATAATATTATTGCCCCTAAGATACCAACGGTAATAGCAGATAGAAAAGGTATAATAGTACAAATAAATTATCATTATTATAAAGTATTATGTATTTTATAAAAAGAAGATACATAAATTATTAACAATGTTATCATCTTAATTACCTACATTCTGCAATCTTATGTACTTTCTAATAATAAACTCGTATTTTATAAATAATTATAATATAAATAATTATAAATTCGTAGGTATAAATAAAATAAAATCTATTCGTCAGTAAAATAATACTTTAAAGTACCGATAGGGTATTTTCTTCTATAAATTAAGTTTATCACTTTATGGACAGACTAAGGCCCCATTCACACGTTAAGTATAAGTAGTACCTACGATATTTAATTTTGGGATGACATGCCGTTTCACACTGCATAATGAAATTTTATTTATGGATACATTATAAACTCAAATAATTATTTACACTAACTAGGTACTAACTACAAAAAAAAAAATACAACATAAAAAATAAAAAAAAACACTTAAGCGTCGAAGTACTCGTCCGCATCGCTGTCATCCGGAAACGTGCCCAGAAGACTGGCAGCATTACCACGTTGAATGGCAATGCTAATTCTTTGGGCAAAGAACGAGCCAGCCCTCTGGTCACGTGAAGTGTCGATCAGTCGGTGAGAAATTTCCTTATAAAGGAGACGCGCACTCGGGCCCCATGACGGCGTTTCGACTCCAAACGGCTCAAAACTGTAGTTACCCATAAGATTACTGTATTTGCGCCGCTTGAGGGTCTCAGCAGCCGCAGCAGCGGAGCCAGCACAGCCGGCGGTGCTTGGAACATGAGTTGGCGCAAGGGTGTCGACACAGGTTGCGTCCCACACCAGAGGCCTACCCACCTTCCAAGGCAATAACGTCACGCCGTCTGGTCTCTTCCCATCGTCACGTACCAATCCGTTTGGTTCTAGTACCGCTGGTACGCCGGCGGTGACAAGGGCAAAATTATGTTTTTGACTGTATGGACAGTGGGTAACATCCCACGTGTGATCCCAACTTTTTACTGTTAAAATTTTCGTACTGATCATCACCGTGTGAACGGCGCCGCCTGGTAGTTAGTAATGTGTTCACAGTAGCGTAGTGTGGAGGGTGGGGGGGGGGGGGGGGGCAGAGGGGGCCATGGCGCACATAATTATGGTGGCGCGCAGCGGCGGCTTTAGGTCATCATCAAATCAGACAACTGTATTGTCATCGGGCGGCAAATTTAGGGCTTCCCCCGGGTGGCAGAAATACACGCTACGCCACTGTGTGTTCATTTAAACATCTTAACAAAATTAATCACTCTTGCTCTATACTGCACAAGTAGTTCCATAAAAAACCTCCAAATATTTTTTACCACATAGCAACCGAGTTGAATGAGCCCTGACAAACGGTAGTTTGATATAAAACTAGGTGTCCTAAAGTGAAGTGTTTAAGCTACCATTGCTCCTGTGCGCAAATGAGATGGAGCTATACAAGACGAATAGCGCCATCCCTTTTTTTGCAACCAAATAGTGAAGTTTTAGCGACGTACGCTTGGCTACATAGACTGGTTCTAATGTAGACAACAAAGAAAAAGAGAGAAGTAGTAGAGAGATCAACCAATGTATTCTGAAAAAAATTGCTGAAGCAAGCTGTCTTTCCACCCGATGCTAGGGATTGACAATATTGAAAGCATTCTATATAATCTGTGGTTTCAAGTGTTATATTATCTATGATGTCGTACTGGGTCAAGCAATGTCATGGAACTACCTAATAAATATTTTTTTATAAATTATTTTAAGTGTATAATTAATTAACATAAAACATTTAATTCAAGCTTACTTCACCTAAGTATTCACAATGAGATTTTTACGGAATAGATCGGCAGATAACGTTAATTCTCCCTCACTGTCTTTAAATACTGTTTACTATACTAAATGCCAAATCCTGTGGCAGTCGCGGCCTGATTGTGAATATTTAATACGGATTTCTAAAAACTATACTGTCTCATGTCATCTCGCTCCCACGTTTGCCACACATGTTGGCGTATACTTGAATCTTTAACTACTGTTTACTATACTAATTGCAAAGTCTTGTGGCAGTCGCGGCCTGATGGTGAATATTTAGTACGGATTTATAAAAAACTATACTGAGTCAATGTCTTCTCGCTCACACGTTTTATGACCACGTTTGCCACAAATGTTGGCGTATATTTGAAACTAGATCATATCTATAAAATAATCAGTCAAATTACATACAAAAAATTATGCTGTAACACGATAAGTTGCCAGAGCCGATATTTTTGGGGTTTTGTTGCAGACCACCACTGCCACAAATGCTGGCGTATACTTGAAGCCAGATCTTATCTACATAATGTTCAGTCAAATTACATACACAAAATTATGTCGTAATATAAAAGATAAGTTGCCAGAGCCGATATTTTTGGGGTTTTGTTGCAGACCACGACAGCCACAAATGCTGGCGTATACTTGAAGCTAGATCTTATCTACAAAATATTCAGTCAAATTATTTACACAAAATTATGCCGTAATAAAAACGATAAGTTGCCAGAGCCGATTTTTGGGGTTTTGTTTCGACTATACACATACTGGACTGGACATCTATCGAAAAAATTTAAAAGTAGGTACCTTTAAATTAATAATTTTGATCACAGTTATTTGTGTTATCATTAACATTGTTCTCATTATTTAGTCCTATCTCTTGACACTGTAAGTACGACGGCAGGCGTCCTTGTCTCTCCCCTTTAATCTTGTGAATTTTCCACCTGTGACCTTGTAAAATTTTCCTGGAACAGAAGACACATCATGATAATACATGAACGTATAGTAATTCTCCCCAATTTCGCTTACAAGAAATACTTACTTAGTATTAAACTTCTTATGGCAGATATCACATTCCACAGTGCCTTGCCTTAAATGTATATCTTTGACATGCCTTTTCATGTCATGCTGGTAGGAGAAAGCCTTGTCACAATATGTACACTGAAAAATATAAAAAAAAACATGATTTGTTTATTTAAAACAAATAAGGACATCTACAGACAGCGGACTTTTGAACCGACCCAACAGTTTAGAAGTTGTATTTGAAAATGTTAGAATGTATTTGAGATCTTACACACAGCATTAACGGAATATTCCCATCTATGCCCGAATGGAGACAGATGGGATTTAAAAGTATCATCTGCCCCTGAAATTATTTTTTTAATAAAGTGCCTGTCCCCAAATGGGGGCAGATGGGAATTTTCATGTCAATCCAACGATCGCCTATACGCTACTAGCACTTGTGTGCTCAGACGGCCAACCGTTTCATCAGCTGCTTACTTTATAGTTGGGTAAAACAACATGAACTATATTGCTATAACCATACGGTTTCATATTGACTGGCACAAAACATGTATAAGGTATATTGAACACTGTCAAATTTTATAGTAACGTTAAAGTCTAGAGTAGGGGCCTAATTTCGGGCGCACACCTTAATATGCTTATTGTTAGCGTGATGCTGCATCTTCTATGATAACTGCAGGTAAACCAGAAAAATAATGCGTTTCGGTAATCTTCGTGTTTCGGAATTAGCACGAACGACGTACCACAGAGTTATCCCCTACAGAGGCAATGCTTATAATTATGTTTTGTACCGCCAGATCGCCATTTGTCAGTCGAAATGTTTTGAAACGTCGCTTTGGAATTTCATAGTTGTTAATCTATAATTATGTAGTCATAGTATTACAAAAACATAGGCAAGTACTTCAATGGTTGTAACAGGGGAAAAGTGTGGTCATAATTAAGGTTGTGGTACAGAACATCAAATGTAACCACGCAAAAAAAAATAGCATTGCCATACATTTGGATCGAGTAGGTATTCACGACGATTCCCGAAGCGCATACTTTTCCTTGCATGTCTATAAATAGGTAAGGTTTAGAAAGACAGAGAAATTTCGGCAATACCTTAAACGGTCTCGTAGTGCTATGCACATGTCGCATGTGCTTAGCAAGATTACTGGACGTAGTGGTTGCCTTAGGACATTGTGTGCATTTAAAAGGTTTATCAACCAGGTGAGATCTCTTGTGTACCTTCAGAAGATCCATTGTTCGACCTTGGTACGGGCAAATGTCACATTTGAAAGGAAACACATTTTCGTGGATGGCCCTGTAAGGAAAAAGTTTAAAACATTAAAAGAACATATAACATTTAAAATGCACGTTTACATAAAAATGCAGTTTCGTGTTTTTCTAAAATATTGTTTTCTCGTGAAATCAGTGAAATAAAAGATGTTGCAATGACCGAGTGAGCATGGGCAAAATCAGCTGTTCGAGACACTGAAAATAAGGCATTATGTAACTCAGCTAAAACTATCATAAAGTTTTTTTTAAATGTTTACCAAAGCCTTGTTTACTTGGAGATCAAAATAGTATACATATAATATAACATCACGCATGTTTTCCCTGAAGTATTGGGCAGAGGTGTGTAGTAACACCCATATTTTGCCAGTTATGTTTAATTCCCATGTAATAGAGATAACGTGAGCGTATTGCCATCAACCGGGCACGAATCCTGATAAAATAATACGGATGAATTGAAAATATGGCCTTTGCTTAGCTGCACAGCAAAGTTGAATCAAAAATAATATGATTAAATAATTAAGAAATCAATCCTAATAACATCCTATTAGTTTTGGAACTTTACGCTTTAAATTCGGAGCGGAGTTGAGGAACATTACATGACTTGTGTTTTGGACTCCGTAAAGTCAACCAGGACCCTCACAGCCGACGCCTAGGAAAGTCGAACAGCACGTATTACTTTATGGAAATTTGAATCTTATTTCTTAGGAAATAAATTCTATATTTAATTGCATTACGTTAAGTGAATTTCAGTGACCCTACATGCTCTTGTAATTATTGTGTCTCAGTTACTTGTGTGTGTCCATACTACATGACAATCTCTAGGAATAAGAATAATATTGTACTTATCAGTTTAAAACCTTGCACAAAGGAAATAACGATGAAAGAGAAATTACCTACCTATGAACAAGAAGACTAGCATTAGAATATGCAGTCTTTCCGCAGATGTCACAGAGGAACTTCCTTTTAGTTACTTCCCCTGATGGTTTTGACGCGTCTGATGATTGACCATTGCACTTGATTACATGTCTGCTGTAGGTGGCCTGCCGAAAATATAATTTGATGATTAGCTTTTTAAAACTTATTTCTGATTTTATTTGTCATCATTTCATCATAATAATATCTAGGGTTCCGTACCTCAAAAGGAGAAAACGGAACCCTTATAGGATCACTTCGTTGTCCGTCTGTCAGGACCCTTTTTCTCAGGAACACGTGGAGGTATCAAGTTGAAATTCATCAAATAAATCAAAACCTATAGGGTACTTCCCGTTGACCTAGAATCGTGAAATTTGGCAAGAAGCAAGGTCTCACAGCACAAGGAAAAAGTCCGAAAATAGTTAATTTGTATTTTTATCACACAAAGAAATTTTTTTTTGCGATTACAAACCTAAGTACATTTTCAGTTGGGAAATTGACCGTGGCGTATATCGATGTATGAGAGAACATGTTTTTCAACTACAATGTTAAGTTTGTTTTTTGGATAAATTCATCCCAACTAAGGAACCCTTCATTGTGCGTGGTCTGACGCGCACTTGGCCGGTTTTTTTGTCATTTAATTGACGACATCTTAGGTTAATTTCCCACAATTTGCAAAACTTGAAAATTTTCTTAATTTTTACAAAATATAAGTTGTTAACATAAACATGGGAATTAAAGTAAGAAGTCAGTCTGGAAGACTAGATTTCGTCGACCTAAATCTAATAAGGCGTAAGTAAAAATTTTCAGGACGCGACAAGAACGTTTTATTTCTATGAAGTTCTTAGGAAACATAAAGTTTATGTTCTACCGAAATGACTAATCAAATCCGCTTTTTATTTTTAAGGTTTTATTACTTAAAACCCTTTAGATTGAACAAAATCGGGCTAACGCCTTATATAACCGTTGGTAGGCTAAATTTTGACTTACGCTTTATTAGAATTAGGTCGACAAATTGGTAAATATCAATTGGATAATTTTTAATAGTTAATAAAACCAGCCAAGTGCGAGTCGGACTCGCGCATGAAGGGTTCCGTACCATTATCTATAAAAACGGCAAAAAAATCACGTTTTTTGTATGGGAGCCCCCTTTAAATATTTGTTTTATTTTAATTTAATTATTTATTTTTAAAGGGAATATACAACTAAATATTCTGTAAATATTTCAAGCGTCTACCTGTTGCCGTTAACAATATAGAGCAAAAAAATCACGTTTGCTGTATGGGAGCTCCCTTAAATATTTATTTTATTCTGTTTTTTAGTATATTTTGTTATAGCGGCAACAGAAATACATCATGTGTGAAAATTTCAACTGTCTAACTATCACGGTTCATGAGATACGAGGGCGGCACTGAAAATTTCGGGAATCAAGGAAGTGACACAACATTACTATTTAAAAATGTATTTATTGCTTTTCGAAGTATTCTCCGCGAAATTTGACACATTTTTCCATACGATGGAACCAATCATTGAAGCAACCATTCCATTCGGAAGTTGGGATCTCCAAAATGGCCGTTTTGTAGGCGTCCACAGCTTCTTCAGGTGATGAAAATCTCTGTCCACGCAATTTATTCTTTATTTTAGGGAAAGTATAGAAATCATTAGGGCTTAGGTCGGGGCTGTACGGCGGATGGTCTAATAATTCTATGTTTTCTTGCTCTAAAAACTCTTTTGTTCTGTGCGCGGTGTGAGAACTCGCATTGTCGTGATGGAGGATGATGCGGCGGTTGCAGTTCTCTTTACGGAGTTTAGAAACGACCTGTGGCAAACAAATGCTAGCATACCATTCTGCATTAACCGTTATTTGTCCCTCAAGAGGAATAGTCGTAACAATGGCCGGTTTTGGAGACAAACGTGGCCACCATTTTTTTTGCAACACTCCATGAACGAACAATTTTTGTTGGCTTTAAGTAACTCATTTTCGAACACCCAAACTCGTGACTGGTTTTTTGTTTCGCGTTCGTACGCGTATATCCAGGATTCATCACCTGATACAACGTTGTATACAGCATTTGAGGATCCTGCGTGGAATCTTTCGAGAGTTCTGACGCACCAAGTAACGCGAGCCGCTTTTTGCTCTTCACAGAGCGAATGCGGTATCCATCGGGAAAACAACTTTTTTACACCTAATCGTTCATGCAAGATTATTTGTATTTGACTCATGCCAATGTCTAAAGTTGCCTGAATTTCGCGGTATGTCACATGTCGATCTTCCTCAATCAGCTTACGCACAGCATCAACGTTTTCTTGGTTGACTGCAGTTTTAGCCACGACCTTGACGGGGATCATCACTGAGCTTGACACGTCCACGTTGAAATTCAGCAGACCAGCGATAAATTGTGGTTTTGGATGGAGCTTCATCACCAAATGCAGAAATCATCCGGTCAACACACTGTTTTTGTGTTTAACCAGTTCGAAAGTCATAATAAATCATCGCTCTTGAATTTTCTCGAGTCAATTCCATTTTCTCAACGACTAAACAAGTTTGACAAAACCTTGTGACAAGACCGAGAATCTTTTTTTAAATAAATAAATGGTATTCGATTTTTAAAACCAAGGAGTTTTCAATTAAAAAGATTTTAATATGACAGGAACAGTGGAAATATTCCATTCCCGATACTTTTAGTGCAGCCCTCGTACAGCCTGGTGACAGACGCACAGACAGACAGACGGCGGAGCCTTAGTAATTAATAGGGTTCCCGTTTTACCCCTTGGGTACGGAACCCTAAAAATTGACCTGATCCCGAGACACTTTTAATGTGTACATCAAAAGAGTGTTGAAGTGTGTTGTTGTGTTGTGTGTGTGTTTTTTGGGTTTACATGGTTTTTTAAAATTAAATTATTCAAACAAAACTTTCAGAGACTAACCATAACATGGAATTCTTCACCACAATTTGAGCACCCCCAAAGAGAGAGAAGTTCTGAGTTGTCCATGGTAAATTCTGGTGAAGGAATGTTGTAAGAGTCTTCACTATCTGCTTTGACATCATCAGCATCTTGATCCTCATCATAATTATGACAGTCTTGAGTATATTCTATGCAAGAAATAACATTTATTTTCTTAATGTGAAAGAAATGCTTAAAATTGTAGAATAACTTGTTTATAAACATGTAAATAATAATCAACCTTCTTTTTAGACATAGCTTAAAAGGAGATCATTCCATGTCCATACATTTTTGGCCTAAATGTGAAAGTGCCGTCCAAACAAAAAAAAAGCTGTATTCCGTAAGAATGCGTTTTTCTCAACATTTTTTACTATGAGAACAAACCTGTAGGGTCATACTCCGTCAAGTTAAATGAGGTCCAAAAATCACTTTTTCATACAATAATGAATTTTTATTCCGGCAAGCTATTGCTATCATTTCTTCCCGTGGGTGTCGTAAAAGGCGACTAAGGGACTTACTAGAGAATGGGCAGCGTTCTATATGCATTTTAACACCATACTGAGATCGCCAACCCGCCTGCCAAGCGTGGCGATTATGGCAAACACCTCCCCTTAGGGGGCGGCCTATGTCCAGCGGTGGCCGTCTTTTGGCTGAAATGATAATGATGATGATTGCTATCATAGACGCTTATTTTGGTAGTACACTGAAATAGCCGAATTATTGGAATAATACGGCTATTTTAACCTGCTCTGAAATAGCCCAATTATTGGAATAATACGGCTATTTTAAACTGATTGCATTTAATTCGACGGCACGGTTGGCGCAGTGGTTAAGCGATTGATTGCCGCGCTGCGTGTCGCGGGTTCGATTCCCGCACGGAACAAATATTTGTATGACCTACAAGTAGTTATTCCGGGTCTGGCTGTTTGTGTATGTGAGTTTAAATGTTTGTAAACGCACCCACGATACAGGAGAAACTCCAAGTGTGGGACAGTGTTTAAAAAAAAATGTTCTTTCTCTTACTTACTTTACATATGACAACAACTTGAAGCTTTCTTTTCATCATTGTGGTATTCTTAAATATACAGGGTGTTAAAAGAATCATCAAATATCCGTTAACTATGCATTCTGTACATCAAACTAAGTAAATTATGTTAATATATTCCTAGGAACCGACTTTTATTTTGTGTGTGAAAAATCGCTGTTTACTGCAGGAGCAATGTATGTAACGCACGTAAGCCATTATGCTTAGGGTGCATGCAACGGTACAGGAGTTGTGGGAGTATTTAAAGTTAACTTATACCATTTAAAACCTGTTTCCGTGAAAATAGTAAATTATAAAAGTTGAAACTTTGACCTTCAACATCTCCGTAACCAGAAGGTTTTTGTTACGCAATTCCAAATATGGCAAACGATTGCGAGTGCTACATTTTGGACTCGCATTCTAAAAGAAAATGTGTTACACAATTAGCCTGTATCTGCACCATTAGCCACTTGACATAGTGCAGTACAAAAAATTCACAATGAGGCATGACGAGGAGTATAAGTGACTCTTGGCATCCTAAAGCTTCTTTTTACATCCGTTATTTATGTACCTCACCCCCTATTACATGGGACTTAAACATAACTGGCGAAACGTGGGTGTACTATAGGTACACCTCTGCCTAACCCTTTGGGGATTACAGGCGTGATGTTATGTGTGTATGTATTTATGTACGTAAAAACATGTGATATTTTATTTCACTGATTTTGCGTAAATAGACCTAAAACCGGTTACTTATTTAAATACAAGTAGTTACTGTCAAATAAAAAAACTTGATTTCACTGATACTGTAGCTATGTGGAGAATAACCCTAGAGCCTTAGCTTCATGGTAAAATATGTTAACTGTAATGTTTACTGGCATTATTCTTTTAACTAAAACATACAGAAAACAGTATTTTTCAAACTCATATAACAGCGCAGGGAATGGTCCTACAGATTTGTTCATATTGTGAAAAGTGAAGACAAGAACATGTTATAATGGAATATAACTTTTTTTTGTTTGGCTTTCATAATTTAGCCCAAAATGAATGATCTCCTTTAAAGATAAAGATATATTTATTTGTAAACATGTGTAACATTATACCTACATATAAATGCAAATGTGGATGTAAAAGTGAAAATCTGTGGTTTTAAAATGTTTTGCCACCATTGGCGTACAACATTAATTATAGCCACTTGAAAAATAACACAATTAAGAAAGAAACAAAATAAAAAATAAAATAACAAAATTAAAATATAACACAAATAGATTAGAAACTATCATTTAAAAAATCTTTAACATAATAGTAACATTTTTCAGTAAGTAACTTCTTAAGTTCTCTTTAGAATAAGTTCGGCTGGTTTATATTTTTAATAACCTCTGGAATCTTATTATATATTAATGGTACAAAACACGCTTTTATGAAGGAGTGCTGTTTTTGTGAGCCTGTAAGAAGTTCTTATATTTAGTATGTCTATTTCTAGTGACATTGTCTGACAAAAGAGGAAACCAGTGAGGATAAGAAAGTATTAATGCCAAAATTGTATGGGTTAAACATAAGTCATTACTTACCTAAGCAGTACTTATAAATAAGGGAATGTTCATTTACAACTACTGCATTTGAACATTAGTTTGGTAGACCCTTATTTTTTGTCCACCTGTACTGTCCTACTGCTGGCCAAAGTTCCCCATTGCTTTCATTGCATGCCATGAGGCAGAATGTATTTAAAGGATTCGAAAATATTGTAACACCTAATTGTATTTACCTACATTCTATGCAAATAAATAAATCTAATCTAATCTAATCTTTACATATTTTCTTATTTGTTGCCTAACTTGTATTGCAGTGCTTTAATTTGGACTATGAAGTAAATGGTGGTATAAGGAGTCACATTATAAGAAATTGTATTGACAATTTGAAAGCTTTTCAAAAACTTTTCAGATTTCTGACAGTATTATAAGGTACTCTTTAGAAGCCAGTGTTTATTGGGTTTTTCCCCCAGGAATTTCTCAGTAGCAGCCCAGAGTCTGGATTTGTGTCCGAATGGTGGCAATATGCTCGCCCCCTATTATATGGGACTTAAACATAACTGGTGAAATGTGGGTGTACTATAAGTGCGCCTCTGCCTAACCCTTCGGGGATTACAGGCGTGATATTATGTTATGTGTCTTTAGAAGCTGAAAATTTTTAACAAGCAAGTAGCCATTTGAGGCAAAGGGGCCAGGGGCCATTTGAGGCAAAAATTAAAAAAAAAAATGCATTTTGTGTGTAGTAGGTACTTAGGTAGTAATTCTGAATCTGCTGTACCAGTGCTTGTGTAATAAAATATAGCTGAACAAGTATGTCTACCTTTCTTTATAGATATTTCAATCAGTAGTTTGTTAGTCTTCTGGCACATTTCTCTGAACATTATACATCCATTTAAAAGATCCAGGCAGCTTTGACACATATGTTTTGATAAATTGTCTGCATTATTTAACTGAAAACAGAAAAGATGTATAATGGGTAATTTTCCAAACAGAAATTCATAATGATGATGATGTAATTAAGTTTTTTTTTGCCATAGGTAACTACATTTTTTATGTTCTTATAAATATCAGTACAAAGGTTTTGTACTTTTTCAGTCTAAATCAAAATAATCAGGTAGTATTTAAAAACTTACAGTTATGCCTGAAAAGTTCTTTATTTCTTCAGGGATATTGGGTTGTACAAAATTGTTGAATATAGGTATGTCTCCTGGTTCGTCGTTGCATATTCTACACATACTTATGTTTGCTATTTTCTTAATTTTAGGACTGAAAATGAAACGAAACCATTTTTAAATAATGGAAGCTAAGGAGATCACCATTGGATGAAGCTGTTCCTTAGTGCATAGAATACTAACCCAGGTAGGTTGTACTCGGCCTAAAGTTACAGGTGAAACAAAGATAAAAAGATATTTAGCTCTTAGAATAGTAATTTGAATGTCTAATAGGAAAAAATACTTACGTTTTCTTGATCTTGCTCTTCTTCTTCTTTTTACTCTTTTGGAGAGCATTAGCAAACAACATTGACTTGAGTAATAAAAGAGAAGTCATATTTAGATGGTTTTGTTTTTACTGAGTTTAGAGCTCTATCTGCAGTTTTACAAAACAAAAATCAGTCAAGAGACAGAAGAGAATTTTAGTTTTTATTATAAATCATTTACGATTGCATGTCTAGTATAGCATAACACAGACTTTCATAATACTCTTACACTCATAATAATTGTATAAAGCCATCTCGCCTTTATGCCCCACTCCACAGACTGTTTTATGCTAAAATAACTGACATTTCCGAAGAAATACTCGGACTGAACTACCTGCATCTAAGTATGTCAATGTCATTTCTTGACAGTGGCTTAACCAGAGAATAAAAATAATCTAAACTGGCTCTGCACGATTGGAACATGCCGCAAATTACAAACTTATAAAAACGCACAACCAACCGGTTGGATGTATCGTAAAAAAAAGTTTTTTAGGGTACGTCTAATCATGAAGGTGTCCATGCGTGCAAAGCGTCCAATGCACGTAAATCGGGCATGATATTTTTTTTTCTCGCCGATTTTCGTATCGTTGGATAGGCCGTTCAAAAATATTGCGGGTCTGTGCAAACCATTTTTCGATTCAGGGATCCGTTTACGTATTATTTTTGTTAGAGTTTTTGGATAGGTGAAAAAATTTATGGCAGTAGTTTATAATATAAGGAAAATATACGGAAACCTATCACAGCTAAGTAGGCTTCCTACAAGTTAACGAACTTACATTTGCAGATGGAGAATTGACCATAACGTATATATGGGAGAACATATTTTTCTTGGGGTATTTATTTGGGGTAAATTCGGTATGTAAAGTAAAAATTAACCTAGCCGATTCCAAAACCATTTCGAGATTTTAAGCTTCTAAGACTTATTTTTCTATTAATAGGTTTAAAACTATAAGATCCCATTTATTTTCACAAAAATAATTAAAATCACTTGAGTTTTTTATTGTAGCGCGCGCGTGGTCCTAGACAAGTTTGACCTCTAAATGACATCCAAAGTAGCCTGAATTGGAAACTTTCAGTGCCTCTTGTATATAATTAAGTTGTTCTGTATGTGTCAAGTGTCAATGTCAACGACAAATTTACTTGAAGCACGTATTAATATTATATTTATTAGTTAAGTAAATAGTGTAGTTTTTCACCAGCGGCCGACAGTACAAGTCGAATCAAAGTATCGCCTCAGAAAAACTTAACTTATGTTCAAATGATCTGCACAATGAAACAGACGCCGCCGCCGCCCAGAGTTGTACTCAACATTTACTTCCACGCACCATTTCCCTTTTATTAACGTTTCTTTTACTAACTATCAATTTGTGTCGGCTATTTGTTGTGGTGTTTATACTTGATGGTATGAAGCACTTAGCAGAAGTAGTCTTTGTTCCATTCATTTTTTTAATTAGCTATAACTTCAAAACTAAGGTACGGAAGCCGAAAAAATGAGAAATGTAAACAAATTAACTGTCAAATTTGACAGTTTGACTTTACTGAATTTTGATTTTAAGTGTTAAATGTGGCAAAGATCCTTAGCTATTCAGGTTACTTTAGACGTCAGCACGAACAATACGTAAAAACAAAAAGATGAAATTATGTGTTTCAAATACTCTTATCTTTAAAATAAAAATATAAAAAATATACTTGAAAAATAGTTTACATACCGAATTCTTCCCAACTACGGAACCCTTCATTGTGCATGGTCCGACATGCACTTGGCCGGTTATTATTGTTTAGGTTAGTTTTGTTAGATTGTCTTGAACTGTCTGTCAAACATGTCAAAGTGTCAAGCGAAGAGAAGAATAATAAATTCTTTGGTGTCAAGCAAATAGTGATTGGTAAATATTATGAAAAATGTACCATTTAAGTAAGTAATCGTGTGAACATAAAATATTACATAATGGCAGTCTATTTAACGAAGAAGATGCTGTCCAAGATGAAATTGAAATATCCATGTAGCTTTCCTACTGAAAATGAGGCAAGCATTCGTGATGATCCTTGGCCCAGCCTGGAGAGCAAGTAAGTGTCTCTACATTTTTCATAAGCCTCTGCCTTTGGTTCAATGTCTCACAGCATCTCAAAGGCTGCTCTTCCCGTCTTTCTAGCCTTTCAATGTTTGGTTAGGTACGACTTCGGATTACAATCCCATGATTTAAGGGAGGAGGGGAGTGGGGGGAGGGGTTGTAGAACCCCCCTTGTGAAGGATAAATTGCGGCGCCCCCCCCCCCTTTTTGAGATATGATTTTATTAAAATTCTATCTTAACTTTCGAATTTTCTTGTTTTAACTGAATATACCAACAATAGAGGGGATCTGTTTTTTTTCTCGTAAACAATTTATCTCCGCAACTTAAAACTTTACGTGGAGGCTTCTAATAATATTATCAATCTGTAAAAAAAATATTGACTCCCAACTCGTGGGATTGTAAACCAAAACTTAGCCTTTGGCTATATAGGTACATACAGGATACCAGGCTTATAATAATATTATCAATCTGTAAATAAAATATTGACTCCCAACTTGTGCGATTGTAAACTAAAACTTAGCCTTTGGCTATATAGGTACATACATTATACCTAACCTATTCTGTTTAAAACCTGTTTTTATTGTTTTGATTACAGTAAGAAAATGCTGCATTTATCTAAAGAGATGATATGCAGGGTGTGTGCCAGGAGTGCCTGTAATCCTCTGAGTGATCAAATAGATGGCTATGATATTATGAGTGCCATTCGGAGTATTTCTAATATTACAGTAAGTTGCACAAAGTTTTGTTATTTCTACTCTTCTGACTGTTTCTGATTTAAATAGAGTTTGATGTGGTCTATTTTATCTATTTGAGCATATGACATACATACAAGTAACCTGTTACTAAAACTTATTTAATTAATTAATTTATTTAGAACATGGAGGACCTAATGCTAATAAAAACAGACAAAAAAAAAGGAAACCATAGTCACCAGAAAGCCAATTACAAATCCTCACATATAGACTTTTAATAATAATTTATGGTGTGAGCAAAAAAAACAAAAAACACATTGCCTTGATTAAAGTGAGAAGCAATTTATCACATACATATATATATATACTTATTAAAGTCATAATTGTTTGTTTAGATAGTCACAAAAGAAAGTTAGAATAAATCAGTATGTTTCAGTAATTCACCATGTTTGTAAACAATTATTGTACTTACAAACATTGAAAAACTTTTACCCAAAGCCAAAAATGATATAGTTACCTATTCTATACAGATTCGTATATGCTGACAAGTTGTCATGAATTATAAGCATCAGTGATGGCTAGTAATAATACAGCACACCTTGTTACCCTGAAGGGTTGGGCAGACGTCAGGATCTGGTTAGGTCTGGATTTGTGCCAGTTTGATGGCAATACGCTTGCCACCTATGACATGGGACTTGAACATAACTGGTGAAATGTACCTATAGGTACAACTCTGCCTGCTAGTTATAATAATAAAATCATTTTAATCTTTTGCAGATAGAAGTTGATGATTCTCTTCCCAAATTTATCTGTACTGATTGTTTGGAAAATCTCAAAGTAGCAATAAATTTTAAAAGAACTTGTGAGGCCTCTGATAAGAAATTCAAGAAAATACTGCACCCAACAGGTAACCCTTTAACTTTACTATTCAGACTTTTAGAGATTACAGTTGCTTTCCTGAAAGATTTACATAGTAAGATTCAATTAATAATCCAGTAGAGGAGTTTTAATCAATAATAGGATTATCAAACAGTTAAGTTAATTTAAATTAGGTATCAAAGCCCTGTTGCTTTTGATTGCAACCAAATTTTGGGGTAAACAACTAAAAATACCTGTTTCTTTCCAGGTAATCCAATCACACCATCATATCCCTATTCCAAGCATAACTTCCAAATGATACTGCATGAGATCAAACAGAAAAGGATGAAGCTTGAAGAAAAGGCAGCAAAGGAACAGATGAGGAGAGAAAGACTGCTACAAAAGAAATCACCTAAAGTGAAACAGTTCAAATGTTCACCTTGTGATTTGACATTCCCAAATAAGGTTTGTATTTTTATAATAATAGCTGTGCCCTGGGTACACCATGTGGAATAAACATACATACATAAACTCATGCCTTTTTCCCATGGGAGTAGGTAGAAACTACAGAATGCCAGCTGCTACAATTCTTACACACTCCTTGGTTGCGAATGTGGAATAAAATTATAAGTCAAAACTAAAGCCCATCCGAAGAATGCTCAATCTAAGAATTAAAAAAATCACATAAAAAGATAAATGTGGTTCTCAAGATGAAGCCCAGTAAAGTGTCTGTGTGGTGTTGGGCGTAAATAATAGCACTATCCCATTTGTTCCCGTGGGTGTCGTAAAAGGCGACTAAGGGACTTACTACAGAATGGGCAGCAGCATTCTCTATGCATTTTAACATCTGCCAAGCATGGCGATTATGGCAATCCCCCCTCCCTTTTGGGGGAGGCCTACGTCCAGCAGTGGACGTCTTTCGGCTGAAATGATGTTGATGAGGAAGCCCAGTAAAGAGAAATTATTGTTTCTTATTATATAATGAAATTATTCCCTTTCACCCTGACATACAAGAGTTAAGGTTGAAGTTTAAATTGTGATGAAACACAAATGTTACTATTTTAAAGTAAGGTGGCCCACCATCAGTTTTATATTTATTTTAATTAATTTTTAATATTTTTTAGGAAAAGCTGTTGGCCCACCGGCGCGAGCGCCAATGCATGCGTCGCGCGTGCGATATCTGTGGCCAACTGGTGCTGAGCATCACACAGCACATGCGTCACATACACAAACAGAGTGTGCCCCATCAATGCACCACTTGTGGCAAAGAGTTCCCCATTATTGCTAGACTGAAGAACCATATGTAAGTATTCTTTATTTAATGCTTAAGGCGCTGACAAGAGGCAAATGATCTAAGTAGGCTGGTCTTAAACAAAAAAATTTACAATTCTATATAGTTTGTGGTAGCGGAAAAAATATTTGTTATTCTTGAACATATTTCTCAGAACTTGGTTGTAACCAAAACAAGTTTAGAAAAAAAATCTCGATACAAAAGAATGGTAAACTAACCTCTCACTTTGAGTTCCAATCCAAAATATCTGTATTAAATATCAACGTACGGTGGGTATTTCATTAATAACAAGAACGTCTTATTGGAATGCAGAACTTGGTTGTTTTTATTTTCGTTTACTCAACTCATTATTGAGTAAATAGATCATTCCTTCATATTTTATGATAATCTACAAGCGTTGTTTCATCACGCTTCTCTTTCTTTTGTATGTAGTCGGACAGTGACCGCGCTTTAGCTGTTGTCAGCGTCTTAATGCTCAATAAAATTGCACAAAAGCGGACTTAATGCCTTGAGCATTCTCTGCCAGTCTACTTTAGGGCTTACTTACCTTTTACACATAACATCACGCCTGTATTCCTCGAAGGGTTGGGCAGAGGTGTAGGTACCTATAGTACACCCACGTTTCGCCACTTATGTTTAAGTCCCATGTAATAGGGTGCGAGCCTATTGCCATCAACCGGGCACAAATCCAGATTCCGGGCTGCTACTGAGAAATTCCAGGTGGAAAAACCCAATAACACTGCCCGACCTGGGAATCGAACCCCAGACCTCGTGTTCAGCAGTAGCGCTTGCGGCCACTTGACCAGCGAGGCAGGCTTACCTTTTAAGTATGTTGAAATAGCTTTTTGAGTCATATAAAAATTTGGTGAATGCATCAAGACAGGTTCAGGGTTGTCATACAGTTGGTGCCTAAAGGGTGGTAACATCTTTGTGGCTGGCTTAGGAAATGCTGGCATGATGACTCGCATGTCTTAATGACAAATTGGCTAGAAAAGACGTAGGGCGACCGTTTTCTAGCGAAGGAACAGTAGAGGTTGAAAAACTAACTTGTCAGAACATCAGAATAATTTGTTACGTACGATTAGAAGTCTTTAACTAACTATATCTTTGACTCTGTATACAGGCTGGTCCACACTAACACCTTCAACTTCTTCTGCGACCTGTGCCCATACAAGTGCAAACACAAGTACTACCTGGTCATGCACATGCGGACTCATACCGGTGAGAAGCCGTACAAGTGTGCGCAATGTCCCGCCACCTTCGTCAACCCGTCTAATCTTAACAAACATAAGCTCACGCATCAAGCCAAGGCTTTTAAAGTAAGTATTAGTTGTTACAATTAATTAAAAAACGCTATTTAGCTCATACTTTTACTTAGCATTGTGTTTGTCACTATCGGAAAAATGTCAAACTATAAGTGTAAGGTAGAGAACGTAATCAATCTCGGCATTAGACTCACAAAATCATCTACATAGACTACATAGTCATCAAATAAGGCTCCACTTGTTTCCGAAATTAGTCGAGAAATTCCGAAACATACCTGTAGCGCAGCATCAGTCCTTGCACAAGAATGCGTTAGACTGCATGACTAATTTGTCTGTCATGAACTTTGCAAGCAGATAACCGCAATCGAGAGGTAATAAAAGGATGATATAAAGCAGGGGTTCCCAAACTTATTTTTGCTACTGCCCACTTTGAGAATAAATTATTTTTTAGCGCCCCCATTTTTTCACCTACTTAAAAACCACTATAACTTCAAATTAAATTAATTATTGTGAGCTATATTAGCGGAGATTAAACATTCATTCTAAGCGAGACTTTCACTATAACCCGCAAGAGTTAACTTGAGACCTGAGCGCAGTAGGTAGTACACAACGGCGCTCAGGTCTCAAGTTAACTCATACGGGCTACACCATGAATGATTATTGAAACGCAACTTTATAGTATTCAGACAGAGTATCTTTTATTCAAAATAAAACTGAGCGACCGATTGACATGATTTTTATTTTATCTATTCAATAAAACAGGACAGATATATGAACTACGCGGAGAGAAATATCGAACCGAGTTAGTTTGAGCAATCTCTTAATTAATAATAGTTGATGTTCACAAGTTGTAGTCGAGAGTCGAGAGCTCAGTCGGTGTCTAAGAGTCCTCCTAGATGAAAAGGTCTCTTACCGCCCCCCTTTAGGCCTGCAGCGCCCACAAGGGGACTTTATCGCCCACTTTGGGAAAGGCTGATATAAAGCAAGAACGGTAAATTAGCGAATGATTCCATTCGTCTTGTTTAAGGCTGAACTAGATTGTCCTAAAGACACTTAATGAAACGTAAAATAACATTTAACAATCATTTGTCCTTAGTGTGTCCTTTGCGAGAAAGCGTTCCGCACGAACACGGCGCTGCGGGAGCACCACGAGGCTACTCACATGAACATCAAACACACGTGTAACTACTGCGGACGTGACTTCTGTTATAAGTGAGTACCTACATGTACCTACATGCACCCACATGTACCCACATGCACCAACATACCCATTGTACACTCAACAAAAGTGGCAGGTACCTAGCTAACCACAATCACTTTTCTACCATTGTTGGACGTGTGAATATGAGCGAACGTGCACTTTTGCGACCATAACCATGATTCAGCTGGCCGCATTCGGCCCATAAGAACTTGAATTTAGTATAGAAACACATAGCCACAGTCGCATCAGTGCGCGTTCGCTATCAGAACATAAACAAAGTCATGCGTCAAAGTGTGCCTTATGTTAAACGTTAATACAGACGCACCCAATAATGATAAAACTTGCGTAGTGCATAAATAGATGCTTTGATGGTTATTTCTTGCCTATATACCAAATTGTTTTTTTGTCTATACCTAAATGAACAGCGGGCTAATTGCGTAACACACTATCAGTAGGAATCGGTTTCGATTTGACAGTTCAACAAAATTCATTGCGTTATTTACTTTGTTGAGCAGACAAATTTTTCTAACATATGAAGCAATGGATTAGCTATATACTTCAAAATCATTCCGATTCCGATTCAAACTGTGTTACGCAATTAGGGTACAGGTCTTTTCACAGGGGACTACTTCAAACTTAATTTCATGAGCAGAGGACGTTTATCTTTAAGTGGACCTAGCTGCGTGTCACACGTTCATTGCTCAACAATGTTTTACCTGAAATCCATTCATTCCTTTGTCCTTATAGAACAAAAAGTCTTTAAGATTCCTGATGAAATACGGGTTGGTGCGTGTTCCACAAAGGATCGATTAGGTATTGGAGTTTTGTTGGTCCCATGGAGAAAGTTGATCATTTTGATGACCCTTTTCACACCCTTTAATAAGACCACACGATTCTGATACACGCTTCATACCTATGTGGTCATATTTACGTCGGGTTACTACGCGACCGGCCGACCTCCTTAATCACCTGGATTTGTCAGTATTTGACGTAATGACCGGAGCTAAGATATCTCACGGGAAGAGATGTTCTTTGAAATAAAGTTTGTGCTATCTGGTTTCATACTAGCTAATATTAAGAGGACAATTCGTATCTACGAGTACGTAGTGTAGCGAAAATTAAAATTCACCACTTGAAACACGTTTAATAATTTATTATTATTTAAAAAGTATCTCATCAAAAAAAATAAAAAATAAGCTATTGAATATCATTAAAAATAATCGCGGAACAGGTAATTTGGCCTAAAAGGAATGAGATTATGAGAAAACTTAAAACGGCTATCTACACATCAAGCTATACATTTCCAGTATAAGCTGATCTCGCATTTTTTAGGATTTCCGTACAATGAGAGGTCAGCTTATACTGGAAATGAATAGCTTGATGTGTAGCCGTGTGTACATCAGATGGTAAATCTTTGTTACGCATTTGATTTCCGACCCAAGGAATCGATTGCAATCGGTTCTAGGTTCGTGACCACTAAATTACGTAAACTTTCAAATGAATATTATCTTAATAAGATGAACCAACGTTATCCCAATAGAAACAGTCCTGGTTAAAGATCAACTGGTATTAAAAAGTTAACCCTGGGAATATGAATAACTACAATAATCAAGTGTTATGGTTTAAATAACACGACGGCCCTGACGAACTGCAACGTACACAATTTGTGTAAAACTCAACAATATAACTTGGTTGAATGCAGATAACAGAACATAATAAGCTGAAACCTTAACATGAATCAAGGCGAAGTATAAAATAAAATACACTTTGCACAGTTTAAAAATAAATGTCCAAAATTTATAAAATTACCTACTGGAACCAATTTTTAATTCCCATTTGACTTAAGTTTTATAAAAAAAAATACAGCCTTGCTTATTATGTCTTAATCAAATTTGAAAATTCGAACAATTAAGAATAAAATAAAAATGATGGCCAGTTATATGAGCTAGAAAAAATAAATTGATAGGTTGAAACCGCTGAGGTCACGCTGCAGTAGGTAGTATCTAATTAAGTATGCAAAATTAAAATCCCATCGAGCGTTTTGTAAAAACGGGCAAACTAAATTACGTCGGCGTTCGTTAGTAAATTAAAATGTTTACGTCTGGGGTTAGAAAAAAGTTATACGAGTATATTTGGAATAACTGAACAAAACAAACTCAATAATTATGACAGTACACTCCACGTTTATTTCTAGCCAATGCATTATAAGGACGTTCGGAATGGTATTAATCCCACTTCGTCTAATGCATTTACTTTGCCAACCTTAAAATCACGTTCTTCCATCTGACTGCTCTGTGGTCTTGTCTAAATTGAAGACGTGCATTAGAGTAACATCATAAGTCGCTTTGTTCTTGTGCTTTAGTACTTAGACGTCAACGAAGTCCCAAGTCTTCATAGCTTTGGTTCAATTACTTTATACGAGATTATTATGAAAAGTTGAGCTTTGGTAGATCTTAATATTTTGGTATATATTTTCTGTTTTTGACATCGAGTATCAACAACTCACTATGTATATCGCACAATAGAAACGGTGGGTCCATTCATAAAGTAATCAAACATTATACTCCCCAGTACTCCCTAGCTAAGAATGTTGGCGTAAAGATTTATATTTGGAAACCCCGAACAGAAAATGTTATAAAAGATGGCTATGTCACGCCAGGCAGTCGCAGTATAATATTATTAGTGCGGGGTTTCCTATTCTCCTGATAATGTAATGTCTTCGTTCTTTATTCACTTCTCTCGTGTCGTCATGAAGCTATACGAGTAAATATACCTAGATACCTACGTAAAAAGATCAGTAGTTTAAAGGACATAGGAAGGTGTTGATTTGTGAAATCACCTAATCGGCATTTTAAAGCTTTAATGCAGTGGGATTTCTTCTATATTTGTGGGATAAATTCTTTCCAAACCCAAGGAGAAGAACTATTCTTACCTCACTTCTTCTTCATCTTTTTGAGTCGATGGTAAATACACGTATTATGTTAATTGAGTTGGGCCCAGTAGGTAACTCCACATCAAACCACGACCACGACCACAAAACGACCATTTAAAAACCTAATCCTATCTCCAGGTCAGACCTGCGAAAACACGAAATACGGAACCACAATCGTATGAAACGCGACTACATCGGTGGCGAGCCTACGTACAAACAAGTAGAGAGACTTCAGAAACTGCAGGAGAACGAGGAGATGGACAAGTGGCGCACGCAGGAGATGACCATCACGCAGGTGCCCGTGGCGCAGAACTCGTACATCGATCAGCCGAAGGAGTTTATAACTAACCATACGCTTTACTTCCCCGATGTCGGCATGATACAGCAGCAGCAGATTGGTGAGTGGATGATCAATTCAATTCAATTATTATTCAGGAACAATTCACATTGTGTTTGAAATCATAAAATAAATGAAAAATACAAAAATCACAATAATTAAAATTATAAAACTAACACATTCCTAATACAATAAATTATTATAGAAAATAAAACATTCATTTCTTTGATTCTTCTTCTTAGCGTGTCACTGTCATTTGAAAAAAAACGAATCACAAATTTTAATTTTAAAAATATCGTTAGGTAAATTTATACTTGACAAAGTTATCACTTTACAAACTATTCTTTCTATAAATAACTCATTTGGCAAATAATTGAAAGACAACATTTCATTACATCAAAACATCATTTGACAAACTAATCTTTTTATAATCATTTTAATTGGTAAAACAACGCAAAGCATAAATAACGTTTGACAAAATGCATTGCTTGATAATTACTTACTTAATTTACCAAAACTTATTTTACATACAGAAATCTTTCCTATACAGAAAGTCATTAGTAGGGTAGGTCAATTGAACATAAATGGCTAGGTTTAGGTTAGGTTAGAACTGCGACCACAAGCCAGAACCGAATTCTACCTATTTTACTTGGTTAGAGCAGCGAGTATTTTGTTTTAAATTGATCAATCAAATGGTATCAGTATTTTTATGAAATTAGAACTTGCCTATAAATGATCTGTCCGAGATGAAAATTCCAACCATGCAATTTTATCTTTTCAAAATTTGATCGCAGGCTTAAGATGGCTGCATTTTCGAAGTCTAATATACACACTTTTGGTTTAATATCAATATTATTATCTGCTACATATTCTATGAGCATTTCAAATATTATGTCACTCGCTATAAATAAACCTAGAAAAACAAAAACCAAAAACCTCCCTAAACTTTTGTTTTTTCTTTAAATGACAGTGCAATAAAATGAAATAGTTACGGCAATTAGGTGGGTATAACTTCTATAAATTTTATTAAGTAACAATTTATCTAGTAATTTTGTAATTTCGCAAATTTAACAACCGAACTAAGTACTTGTTCAAATGAATATTTTTGCAATGATATTTTAACATTTGAAAGATTTGCAAAGTAAAACATTTGCGAAATCTGTATTTTAACAAATAATTAGTTTTTGTAATGTTATTTTTAAAATGATCATTTTCATTCGTTTTTGTCAAACATTAGTGAACCACAAAAACAGTTTTTTTTTTTTTTTTCTTTTTGGCTTCGCACGGTTTGTGCATTTAGCCAGTGTCATGTAAAATTAGGTAACAAGTACAAAGTTATTTAAATAATTATGAAATTAACTCCACTCAATGCATGATAAAGATGATTGATGATATCCCGCCCCGCTCCCCTTGAGTTTAAGTAAAGCCGCAGCACTTTACTGAAACCTCGCGCGGACTTCTTGAGAGAACTTAAAGTGATGTTGCACTGTTTTGTTTCATTTGCCTACATTAATGCAGGTTCACGAACACTTAATGGTTAATAATCCAACAGTATTACACATTAATATTCGGCTAAACACAAATTTTAGAAAATAAAACAAAACTGCTAACATGACGCTTCACTTTCCCGCCAAGAAGTCCCACAAAAACAGTTGAGAGGTGTCGTGGGACACCCGGGGGCCGATCGCGCTAATTTTGAACGTTAATACCAAAACTAAACCACAACCAAAACGTTACGCTAGACACATTTCGTATCGCGCTAATCATTTCAACGGAAACGATTTAGCTTTACTTTGGAAGTTACGTTGGAGGAACGATCGATCGAACAATATTCTCACAAAAAAAGCGCGATACCGTTTCTTACACCAGCTAAACCAAAACTAAACTAAAACCAAAAACGTTCCGTTCGAACGGTAATTACGTTGAGAAATAGCGCGATCGGCCCCCCGGTTGGAACGAAGTTCCTTTCATTTCGCACACTTACGCATGAGAGCTAGATCGAAAAACGTTTTTCAAGTGTGCAGAGATAACGTGCGATAGAGAATTGAGTTCGAAAAGAAAAAAGTTTGGCCCTAAATTCACTGTTGCAATACAAATTCATTTGATTCTAAATCGTAGAATGTATTTTGAGAAACTCTTTGTATTTTTTTCGTTTATAGTTTGTGAAATTGATTTGAATGTGTTGCTGTGTGGTTTTGATGCGAAAAACGGTGGTAAAATGAAATAAGTACGCTAACTTCTCTTGCCAATAATGACAAATAAGGTACGCGAAAACATACCCAGAATAAATATCAAAAAGATCACACGTACCCACCCTCATAGACATTACTTGGAATTTTAGGTAATATAAACGGGCCTTTATACGCAAAAGCTCGGTGGACCGCACCGAAAAGCTCAGCGACCCGCAGGTTGGGTGTCGCTTGTAGAATATCATTTACGCATTAGTAGGGTTCTGAGCGACTGACAGATATCGATTAACTATAATTTGTTGAGCTACATTTATATTAATTAACGCGTTCTAGTTCTTCTTAATAGATGAGAGTTTATTTTTACTAGCTAGAGAATATTCTAGTCACTAGACGACTTCGGACTTTATACTCTTGGAAACATTGTCTCACGATTTAAGAACTATATAGGTATATTATATGTTAACACGCTAAAATAGACCATGTTGAGCATAAAATGACAAAAATATTTACCAAAGAGTTCAGTTGATTTACTTTTAAGGCTCGTGCAGGCAGGCGCGATATCGCGGGAGCGACGAGACCGAGCCTTTAGATGGCGTCGTGCATTGGTCGTTTTGAAATTAAATTTTAATCTCGTATTACAAAAGCGTGAGTTCAATGTTATCTGTCCCATTTCATAAAGTGGTGCCGACAGCATTCTCTTTGCCATTCATGATTGTTCGGCCACTTCATAATTGGAAAACTTGTTTCAACGATCACATTTTTTGTGCGCCAGGGAATGTGAAAATGTTTCAACCTTTTGTCTTTGTTTCAGTTCAACAACAGACTGTGGAGTTGACATTGTAAGTTAATTTGAATTGCACTCGATGTTAGAATAATGGAGGATTTAAAATATATTTGTTATTCTGATATAAATTTTTCGTTTCAGACCCGAATTGACATTGAAGAAAGACGAGGTGAAACTGTACGAAACCCAGCAAACAATCGGATATTTTTAATATCAAGTGCATTTATTTCCTTTATAAATCGGAAACACAAACAAAATGTTATTTAATGTTTACGCTAACAACATCGAAGTGTGCTATCATTATATCTAAGAAATTATTTTAATCAAGTGTAAAATAATGTAACAACTATTAACAATAATGAAGTAATAAACAGACATAATTAGTTAATGAAAACACTTTTTATTTCTCTTTACATTTCCAGAACAGTTTCAATTTACGAAATTATCTTTCTTATAAAGTCACTTAAATGGGTTTGAAACTAAACTTAACCGATTTATATTCCTTATTGCCTCTACTAAACGGCAACTGTCAATTAAACCTCCTCTAATCGCTGTCAGTAACTTTAGCGGCGACTATTTATCTCGGCCTAAATATTCCGTAGCCGTAACTCGTAGCTCTTCCGCTACGCCTACATTCAATTGGCGTAGCAGCGTAGAATGTTTGCTACGCCATATTCAGCCAGTCAATATTACTAAAGAGTAAGTAATAAATTACAATCATATTTTCCTCCCAATAATAATCCAATACTTTGGTAATAAAAAACTTTTTACAAAAAAAAAACACCGACTTCCAAAAAAAACACTACAAAGTTAAAAATAACTTTAATTTCGGAAGTCGGTGGCTTTGGATCTGTATTTTAGTATTTTGCCACCGACTTCCGAAATTAAGTTATTTTTCACTTTGTAGCGTTTTTTTTGGAAGTCGGTTGTTTTTTTTTTGTAAAAAGTTTTTTGTTTTTCACTTTTTAGTGGGTCAGTTTGTAATCTATCCTCCATAAAACATTCAAAGCCATGTTTATGAGGTAACTTGGTTTAATAAAGCCACCGGCCCTGGGGAAAGGGCGGACTTGTATTGAAAGTAGTTTACTACCTATTCATTATGTAATACGAGTACTCACCGTCCTTGTAATGACGGTTCCTAGTATATTATTATGTCGTCATTCAATACCAGCCGATGGCCTCCAGTTACAAGTTAATGAATTCGTGACCGGAGTGCTATTTAGTTTCATCCTGTCTGTTAAAATATGAAGGAATATCCAGTCAGAATATAATTTGAAAGTCTGGCATATTAATCCCTTTAACAAACAATATGAGATTTTTGGTATGGCATCATGAATTATTCAAATTCGTGGAAATAATTTTATGAAGCGAAAAGTGCTCATGTTTAGAATTAAATACTTTGGTGAATGATGTGCATACGAGAGAACCCAAAAGCAGGATTATGATCGTTTTAGGTAAACAGTAAAGTAACAACAGTTTTCATTTATTTTTAACACAATAGCTGCGCAAACCGCGTAAAGTCTCTACACAAATGACGCATTTGCATTATCGTTACCACTAACCGCGCTAATACTCGTGTTAACAGCCTCAAAATTCGAAACCACGTAGGTACGACGTACCAAAATGTGAGAGGAAACTGATGCAAAACCAGCTAATAGTCAACTACCGATTCAGCTTGATACTTTATGATATCAATTAGGTAATGGCAATTTAGACCAGCCGCCAGATGGGTAGCCGATGATGATAATTGATAAGCAATAATGTGTCAACCCACAAAAACTCGAATTCGGAGATATTGATAATGTATCCCGTATTTAACATTGTGCAAGAGAGTTTCAAGTCACTTAAATCAAATAAGTACGGAAAAAAATAATCTTAATCAAAAATCAAATAGGAAATCACGTATACATTTGTCAATACGCCGTCAAGCTCCTTAACACGGTCGACATTCAAAGTAGCACGTAGTATATTAAGAGCAGGCAGTCTAAATCAAATTTCGAACGCAAGCTCCGCCCCTCGCTCCCCGCCACTCCGTTATCTACTAAACACTAACACATCAGTAATAAAGTTGAATATCGCGTGCGCTCTTTGATCGTGTTCGAGCAATAAACTCTTTCTTTTCTTTTAAAAACGTTGCCCCACACTAGGAATTTATCCTGTATCGTGGGTGCGTTTACAAACATTTAAACTCACGTACACAAGCAGCCAGACCCGGAACAACTACTTATAGGTCATACAAATATTTGTTCCGTGCGGGAATCGAAGCAGCGACACGCAGCGCAGCAGTCAATCGCTTAACCACTGCGCCAACCGTGCCGTCAAACCGCCGTGCCGCGCCGTGCCGTGTAACTGAATAGCGTAAGTCTCAATTCTTATTTCGTTTATAACTAAAGTATTAATTTGTCTGGAGAAAAAATATCGTGTGTCGGGATAATCAACTATATTTTCTTGCTGTGAATATTTATTTTTACATATAAGCTTAACAATCTTGTTTTTTTTTTTAAATTATCCTTAAAAAAACCGGCCAAGTGTGAGTCGGACTCGCGCACGAAGGTTTCCATACCATTATCTATAAAAAAACCAGCCAAGTGCGAGTCGGACACGCGCACGAAGGGTTCCATACCATTATCTATAAGAACGGCAAAAAAATCACGTTTGTTGTATGGGAGCATTTGTTGTTATAGCGGCAACAGCAATACATCATCTGTGAAAATTTCAACTGTCTAACTATAACGGTTCATAAGATACAGCCTGGTGACAGACGGACAGACAGATAGACAGACAGACACACGGCGGAGCCTTAGTAATAGGGTTCCCGTTTTACCCTTTGGGTACGGAACCCTAAAAATGACATGATTTTCGAATAAAAAAATTATTGAGAGAAAATATTACAATTACGTAACTGTCTTCAACATGGAAAGAAAAAGATCTAATAAATCATATACTAAAGTTTCATTTTGCTTGTATGTTTGACTGTTTCAGAATGTTCATGCAAATTAACATAAAATGGGAGCCTCCTCTTAAAGTAGTATGACATCTTAAGGGTCCGTTCACACAGACCGGCTCGGAGACGAGAGTAGATTTTTTATCACGATTAAAACAGAGTTTAGAATTATTGAAATTAAGTTTATTTTTACATGTCACTTCTTTTATTATTGAGAATGCTTGAGAGCAAACCTAACGCGCTTAGTGTGAAATAATAAGAGGAGCCGACCGGCTGCCTCTGATGACGTACTCTTCCGCGCTCGTGCAGCCGAATGGCTCCGATTGCGTGCTCTTTGATGCTCGCGCGGCCGACCGGCTCCGATTGCGTCCTATCTCGCTCCGCGACCCGCATGCGCCGACAACCGCTATTTTGGACTGCGCGGAACTGGAGGTACACCGCCCTTGTAGAGCACCCGCTCGGCTCCGAGCGCATCCGTTCGGCTCCGAGTGCATCCGCTCAAAAACAGTGCTCTTCTAGCCGGTCTATGTTAAACGGCCGTCGGCTCCGGCCAGTTCCAAGCGTATAACTCGCGCCGGTCTGTGTGAAAAGAAGAGCGCCGGCCGATGCTCTCCGAGCCGGTCTGTGTGAACGGACCCTTAGACGCCATTTTCTCAAAATGAAGTCCGTGTGGCTTAACATTGTATTGCTTATCAGCGTCAACATCTGTCTGGTTTCCTGAATTGGCTAATTAGTACCTACCCCCTAAATCAGTAGCGCAGTCGAATTTACAATTAACGCAGTAGGTACAACACTACACTAAGCTGAACCCTCATTCAGTTTTTCTTTAACTCCGAGAGATTTTTGTGTCATTACATAAATGCGTTCTGTTTCTCTGTCAGCGATTTAAGTACCCTTGTGACTCACGATTCCGTCAGTTCCGTTATTTTTTGTCGGTCGCTGGCAGTATTTCTTTGCTGAGTTTTCAAAACGATATCTTCTATTGAAATCCATTCAAATCGCATGCGGAACTTCTCTGGGGAGTAAGTAGGTGTATAATTTACGTCATTTGAGCGTACCTACTTAGAAAGTCGAGAAATATCAGATACCTACTTACACTTCCATGACTTATATTCATTCTTCAAATGATTGGGTTAATACAAGCCGATATAAGAGCGGATACTTTAGTCACTTAAGCAAGTACCTACTTAGCTACTATAATTTCGCTGAGATTTAGGTACATAAGCCACAATTAATTAATAACTAACACGAGAGCCAGCTCTTCGTAACAACGGCAAATTAAAAACACACTTTTATGTGGGAAAACGTGCAGGATTTTCGTGGGTTCAACAACTTTATTTTAATACCATACTTTAAGCTTTTACTAGGAACAACTTAATCATACCAGATCAGATGAGGTACCCTGGGTTTTTCTATAAACATTAGAGCAACCAAGTTGCGTAAAAATATATTAAATAAATAAAATACAGTCTCCAGCCCCTTGGTGAGCCGTTACTTACTAAGCCTGTAACTGGATGCCTATTACTCGTATTAAGGTTACTTTGTGAGACGATTAATGAGACCGTCTACACCTATTGTGTAAAAATGGAAATTATTTAGGTAGGTACCTACTCTCAAGTCTGGTCTGGATAAAGTGGGCAATTACTATGCAAATGAGCATTTATTTCAATTTGTTTTTGCTAAAATATTATTCGGGTCGTCTTTCATTATCATTTTTAAATAAAAGTATACCGAGTACTCGAGTAGGTAAATCTATATTTTTTTTGAGTTGTGTTTTTAACATAAAACAAGATACACTCGCTGGGTGTGAAAAAATTCAGTATTGTATCGTCCCTTTTTAGGGTTCCGTAGTCAACAAGGAACCCTTATAGTTTCGCCATGTCCGTCTGTCTGCACTCTGGCTTAGCTCAGAGACTCTTAGAACTAGAAAGCTGTAATTTGGTATGGGTATACACATTAATCACGCCGACAAAGTGGTATAAATAAAATATTGAAATAAAAAACCCACCCGTGTTCCTTCAGATGCCTGCGTGCCAGGGCCACGATATCGCTTTCGGACAAACTCGCAACCCTGGCTGGCATTGGCCCTATCAGTTGGTGCTGACATCTCTTTGAGGCGCGGTTGGAACACAACGCGCCGTCGACCCGGGCCTGGTCCTTATCGGACGGCAAACTACCGCTCACCGTCCGCAAGCCCGCGCTTGCGGACGGTGGTCGGGAATCAGCTTGCGACTCCCGACGCCCGGGACGTCTCCCGCGTCGACTAGTGGCGTGAGGGCGCGAATTGGCCTCTCCCTCACGCGTTCCGCCACCTCCTTCGCGAGCATTACTGCTCCGCAGAGGTGATGGCCTCCCATGCACTCTCTCTCGCCGAACCATGGCCTGACCCAGGGGCGGACGCGAGAGATCGCCGCCGCCGATCGCCTCCGTGAGACCCCTTAGAAAAAGATTTAGGCAATCTCCGCCTGCTAGCTCCACCCATGGAAAGCGTAATGTTATATCTACTATCTATGAGTAACACGAGGCATGATGGGAAAAAACCGGTTCCCTTCAAGAGATTTTGTTTTGATTAATAACATTGTACCTACGTACGTTTCCCATTGTTGTGCTTGGAAATATTTTGACACGACCGCACACGTTAACGTTGGTACGTGCGGACTACATTTTTGCTTTCTACCTATACATATTTTTTCATTGGACCTCTTTCCGTAAAAAAGTATCACAAAAGCCTTTTGGTTAGGAGTGTAGGACCTTCCGGGTATAATCAGGTACAGGGTTACTGCTCACTGCGGCATGTATGCTGCTTTTTATATCCCTAATCTTCATTCAGTTTAACTTAATGAAGGACAAAGGAGCCCAAGGAAAATCGTCGTCAATTTCCTCCTCTATCCTGAATCCGGCGATGCCGATTGAATTCTCTAATGAATGAATGTGTTTTAGACACAGTCACGAGCGATGATATTATAAGTTAAAATACGTAGATAGGTTACATACTCAACATTCGATCTTCAAAAACGGCGCCATGTCTCACTATTAGAGGACGCGTGAATTGTGGAAGTAGGACGGCATGTTGTAATTAGCGGGAGCAAAAAAGAGACAAGACAAAGAAAATGTGGCTAATTAGCCATATTTTGACTTGCCACTTGCGGAGCTTATAATTATAACCTTTCTGCCTTTTTTTACTTATAGGTACTTAATACTTATCATTGGTCACGAGAATAAATACTATAAAGTTACGCAAAATCCTTGCACCGTAAGTGTTATTTAAGCTCGTGATTGTACTTAGCCTAAGTACATTGGAATATTATAAATTTATAATATTTTGTGTTCCTACGACCACCGATCCCGATTTTCAGCACTGAAAGAATCGAGTTAGTACAGACCTATGACGTAAGATCCGATGTGGGTCACGTGTGGTGCACGTGTTCAGTATTTACACCGTGATTTCATTTTCAACTTAGTAAAGTTAATCCCAGTGTTCATTGGGAAACTTCAGTTGCTCTTTGCAAAACATTGTTCTAGCAACATGTTTTTGTGTTGCAGGAATCGTATTCATGAAACAGGAATCAGGAAACAAAGTTGTTGTTTTCAGAAACATTTGATGATGAAGTTTGAAATGAAATGAAATTTATTTGCAAGAATTGTAGTACATTACAGATGGTTTGTTTCGCAATGAACACGGGAATTAAACAACGTATCAGGTAAATAACAAATAACATTCACAAACGTCTTTGTAGCTAAGTTAAAGCTGAATAAGCTCGCAGTCAAGTACATTCAAAGATTCCGACTCGAGGAAAGATCTCATTATTATGAATCGTTTTGGGTTTTAGTGCTTGTTGTCTGGTTGAATATTCTCATTTGTGACTTATTTTATTTTTTAGTTTCTCGACATAAAGACTATATTTTTATGGAGAGTTAAATTCATAAAATATTTTTATTGTTCTACCTATTGAATTGAGACAATAATGAAAACGTGTTTGGCATTATTCGAAAGGTTTTTCTTTTCTTAGAACAAATCAAAAGGTCAAGGTAGATAAGTAAGTACCTACACGGCTTTTGTACGTGATAAATAACCTTTGTTCATTGTAAAAATTTCACAAGATGAAAACCCGCGTCTTATTCAAAAGCGTTCGTCGCGTTCGAATGTCACTTTTTTTTCAGTGAAAAAAAACGCGTTGTCGCGCCGAAAGAGGGCGCTTTCCGGTTTTCCGAACAAAAAGTGACATGCACGCAACGATCATCCGAATGCGTATTCGGACGATGCGCGACGATATGACGCTGGGTTAGGTATTCATTTTTCAATCCAGGTACTTACGTAGGTATATAAGTAACACACGCACATAATTTTTAGAGCTTATTATAGGCCTATTACCTATTTATTATTTTCGTGCTCCATTAACTTTTACAGTATAACAAACCGTCAAATATTCCCGGATCACTAAGTACATTAAATTGATTAGCTGGGGAAAGTGTTTGAATAAATTGCGATATATTCACTGGTTAGGAAAAATCCTCGCCGCTCAATGAAAATAAAACCCTGTGTTTATTACGCGTAGAGCGAATAAAAAATAGGGTGAGAATACATTGGATTACGTATCTAGGGCAGCTAGAGTTATTTTTATCGTGGGTAACATATCGGGTATTTGCAGGCGGAGCAGCAGAGAGGGTAGGTACCTAATAATGGGATTACCTAGTCAGCGGAGCGGGCGTGCCCTGGGGATATAAGACGGCACCGATACCTTGTTTGCAGTGCTCCGCAGAATAATATTAATCAGCGAGATATCTACTCGATACAAGCACCTCGAGATTTTGGTTCACCATTTTTTTTGCCAGTGACAGATGTATAGGAAAAGTCGACACAAGCAGGATTAGCATGACGCTTTATATTTCTACTCTACTGTAGAATAGAAATCGCTTGTCTACTGAAAATGTTCTACTATCTACACGAAAACGTATTTTTTGTGTACTCTTCCGTCGACAAAACGCTTCTCTATGGTTCTCGTGCTAAGCCTGCTGCTAGTTTGTTAAAAATGCCGTGTATAAAAAAACTTAACAAAAAAAAAAAAACAACTTCCAAAAAAAACTACAAAGTGAAAAATAACTTTAATATCGGAAGTCGGTGTCTTTGGATCTGTATTTTAGTTTTATGCCACCGACTTCCGAAATTAAAGTTATTTTTCACTTTGTAGTGTTTTATTGGAAGTCGGTTATTTTTTTTTGTAAAAAGTTTTTTATTTTTCACTTTTTAGTGCTGAAAAAGAATTTTCAAAATCGGTTCGTAAATGACGGAGTTATGCGCGAACAAAAAACGCAATGCAGAGTAAACGAAAAGATCGTTAATGTAGATAAATTTTTAGATGTTTGTTGATTTTTCAAAAACCGCTTGTTCGATTTCGATAAAATTTTCATGGGACCATTTGGGAAGTATACCCTTTCCAACAAAAAAAGATTTTTTCAAATCGGTTGGCAAGCGACGGAGTTATGCGCGAACAAACATAAAAAAAAAATACAAACATCCGAATTGAGAACCTCCTCCTTTTTTAGAAGTCGGTTAAAAAGAGATTAGCATTTTTTATTTATTTCCATTTTAAAATAAAAATAAAAGGTAGAGAGCGTGCGTGTCAATAATACCCTACATTGGCAGCTCATGTAATCCAGGCTTATAGGATGAAGCTAGACACAAAATCGGAAATGACCGGCGGATATTTCGTACCGAACAATTATTTTGTGACTAATTACGTCACAGAATTGGTTCTTCAGTCAAGGGAGCGGTTTTTTTTACCGACCAGGTAAAGTAAGGTTAAGTAAGTAACATTTTAAGTTATGCTGCAGTGGCCGCTGAACTATGAAAAAAATATAATTAAGTCTTAAGTACATCCAGCTACATATCAAGCTATACATTTCCAGTATGTAACCCTGACCTCTCATTGTACGGAAATCCTAGACAATGCGAGATCAGCTTGTACTGGAAATGTATAGCATGATGTGTGTACTATAACTAAAGGGCTTATGATGGGCGAATTAGAACGGTGCCTTTAATTTGGTTCGTTTGTCTGCGCTTACAAATACACCTCTATTTTTCTAAGCCTCATTTTCATTAAAGGATTTTAATTTTTACATTCTTTCTAAAGACCGTTTTCCTTGAGTCAGAAGCCGCATTTATTAAGTCTTAAACCTCCATAAATCAATTCTGGGAAGCTTATTGCAAAGAGCTGTAAAAAGTTCCGACACTGGTAATATTCTAATTCGCCATTTACTTCCCCCGGAGATTTGTTCATCAAAAAGTTCGAAAAGTTCCAAAAAAATTGTTCCTTTTTATACAGTGTGCGTATAGTGGCGTTAAGGGACTAACCACACTTATTCAGCTCTGTTCAGCTTTTGTCCATAGAAAACAATGATTTTGTATGGAGATGCGTACGCATCCGTACAGCTTTGCGCGTCCACTCAGTTTTCGCGGCAAAATGGTATAAAATGAGGACAAATGTGTTTTATTATGCGAATGCTATAGAGATGAGCGTTCAGCGCTGTCCCGCCACGTTCTGGGCTGTACGTGGTCGCAACTTGTCGATGAGGAGTCGGGAACAGTCCACGTTCAGCGCCGAACGTAGCGGAACAGCGCTGAACGCTATGACGGCGTTTCACAATCTTACGATTCTTTACGCGGCGGATAGAAGCAGAACTGTATAAGTGTGACCAAAATCGTTCAGCGAAGTGCGAATGGAGCTGAATAAATGTAGTTAGTAAAGCGGAAGATACATGGAGGTCTACATATGTCGGCACGACGACCTTTCCCGGAGCTCCGAGCTCAAGTGATAAAGTGGGTACTGTGGGTGGGTATTGGACCCGCAAGCGTAACTAAATAGGCACTCGTATGTAAAACAGGATTTGTTAGGACCCACAGTGTGTGTGGATTCAGAATATAAGGGATGTCTTTGCCATGTTTTAGTTTTCCTATCTGTCGGTACTTGGGTAGCAAGCGCGCGTGTTCACTGTTCCACCTAAGTAGGTACCTACTAATGATTATTCATTTAATTTTTTTTAATTGCGTCGAAATGGTGGATTGGTGACAAATCATTTAAATTAAATTAAATTAAAGGGGGGACCCATTTAATTTAATTTATAGTATTATTTGTTTTTATAGCGGCTGTAGAAGTACACAATCTGTGAAAATTTCAACTGTCTACCTATTACGATTCATGAGATGCAGCCCGCTGACAGACAGACGGACGGACGGACGGACAGCGGAGGCTTAGTAATAGGATTCCGTTTGGCAGCCTTCGGGTACGGAAACATAAAAACATGCTTTTATCACGCATAAAAAATTATAAAATAACTAAATTAATAATTAAATTAATTAAAAATCCAAATAATTATCCAAGATATTATTTTAAACAGGCGTTTCATTTACTCGGTACCGTTAGCTCGTAGAGAGCTAACAGTACCTACTACAGGCATTTATTTATAGGACTTCCATTAGTGGGTAGAGAGTTTGTGCTGATAACTTGAAAATGGTCTAAGCCTCATATCAATAAAATAATTTGCTAGGAAAGTTGACATACATAACGAATCTTAATTAAAACCCACAGATCGTTAAGCTACTTATAGCTAAACGGATCATATAAACGTAGAATAAAGTAAGGAGCTTTGTGGTAAACCAAGGTAGTCTGAAGTTTTGATAAGGATATAAGTATCTACGGAGTAACTTGAGATTTTTCCATCTTTTAAACGCATAATAATTTAACTTTCAAAGTATGCTCAAGGATAAAAGCAGTTCAGTCATCAAGCCGCGTCGCAAATGCAGGTCTTATCGTCTGAAGCATTTTATCGGCCACTTGAGGTGATACGGACTGCAGGAGCCTTTCTATTGCACTCATGGCGAGAATACTAATCTGTGTTGTTCCGGTTCTTAGCGTCTTAGCTACAAATAAACTGAATCACGTCGTATTTGTATGCGGGGTCTTTTGCTTTACGTACTTACGTACAAGGAATACAGCGCGGATCAAAGGAACTTAATCAGGTTTCCAGACTGCAGCAAATATTTGAAATTTACTCTCGTTAGCTGTTCTTAGATAGGAATAATTTCTCAGTGGGTAAACGAGGAGGAAAATACTGCTGAATCACATTTACGACCAGATATTTTCCGTTTTAACAATTATTGCTGGGTACTTAACGCTCCAGGGATTTTGAATAAATTTACATTCAATAAGCTTTACGCAATGGAAGCGAAAACTCAGTCGTTCTTAACTAAATTATTCCAAACAAAATTAAAAGGTCCTACTGCATCATAACTTATTATTTAAGAAACAGAAGAAAAACATGTCAGGCTCTTTTTTCTGTATTAAAATTTATGGTATCGGCTTTGTCACTCAGCCAATAGGATCGCCAATACCCACATCTGTATCCGTAGCTATAATAACCATTTCCGGTGTCGGAACTTTTTCTATTGCCAATATCCTCGCAAGAAACCTTCCCAGAATTGATTTATTGGATTTTAAGGCTGTTGACTTGCGGCTTCCGATATTATCCAATGTTTTTTTTTTAATCTCCATTATAGATTCTGCTATGTTGCTTCTTGCTATTGCCATCCTATCCTTATAACGACCATTATTTACACTTTTTATTTCATTCCTTTGTAAAATGTTCACGTAACGTTCATTTCAACGTTCGTTTTTATTAACTGTGTTAAAGTAAATATGTACGTATACTCATCTAAGATTAGTATTTATAAAATTTAGAAACAGAGTTAAGCTACTCATTATTTTAATTAATTTGTCGATTGTCAACTTTTAGATTATTTATTAATTATTATTTTTAGAGTAGGTATTATAGATTATTAATTTTATAAGACTATTTTAGCACTTTTCGCCTGAAACACAGGATAACCTAGTTCAGGCACGTAAGTCTTAGGAATATAATTTACATTTAAGCAAAACTGTTATGCCTTGTAATTTTTTGTTTTAATATTTTGAATTCACAATAGACATTCCTAATCGTTAATAAAATCCAAAATACCTTATCATCATCATTAGCCTGCAGCAGTCCACTGCTGGACATAGGCCTCTCCAATCGCACGTCATTCATCTCGATTCTCGGCAACTCTCATCCAGCCTCCCTGCGATCGTCGCTCCACCTAGCCTTAGGACATCCTACCTTACGTGTACCGATTTGGGGGTATTCACTCAATAACACGTCTACCCCAACGGTCATCGGAAATGATAGACATTTCCGATGACCGTTGGGGTCGACGTGTTATTGGGTCAAAATGTTGTAGTAACATTTGAAATGAAAATGTTGTGGGTAGGTACTATGTAAACGAGATAATCTCGCTAAATCTAATTTAGAGTGTTTTTTTATTTTACAATTTTGTACGCAAGTACGCGGGGAGTTTATTAAATACGGCGATCTTCGTTCGTTACGGCGCGGCATGAATTATTTTTTTGTCAAGTGAATCCGTGGCTGCATTCATAATAGAGTTTCAGAGTGAAACATATTAACTATTTTCAAAAATCAAAATCATTTTTTTTTATTTCACTTGAACCTACATGGGCACTTATGAAACGTCAGAAGCTAGGTGCACGGTTCCAATTGGTCGTTTCCTATGGAGAAGAGCCGGCAAGAAACTCCACGGTTACTCTTCCATTTTCATCGAGGCTAATCCTTTCAACACGATGGCAAATATTTATACAAAGTTCTAATCGTTCGTTTCGTGTTATTTTTGCCAAAGAAACGCTAAGAAGAAGAACTGTTTTCATTAGTTTGTTTTATTCTGCACTAATTCACCCTTATATATCTTATCAGGGGCGTAGCTACCGCTGTATCAGCCGTATCAATGATACGGGGGCCCCAAGCTGCAGGGGCCCTCATTGCTGTGTAAGCAAAACTCCGTAAAATATTATCTAAAACCTTACATTCTTATTGATAAGACAAATGAGTAATGAAAATATGAAAATTAATGTTATTTGTTTATGGCCTACAAAGTCTTTAGAAATTTTACAGGAGCGCGGAGCGGTCCAATTCTCAAGCTCTTGCATTAATTTAGGAAAACACACAGTTTTGGGGCTTCGCCGCAGTCGGGTCCCCAAAAATTTTTAATATACAACACAGGGAAACTTTTCCAATTTTTCTTTCCATAAAAACCTAATTCGGACTATTACCAACATTTTAAAATAAAAACCGGCCAAGTGCGTGTCTGACCACGCACAATGAGTTCTATAGTTGGGATGAATTTATACAAAAAAAAACTTAATATTGTAGTTGAAAAAGTCTGTTCTCCCATACATCGGTACCTATACGTCACGGTCAATTCTCCAACTACAAATGTAAGTTGGCGCCTAATACTCGTTAACTTGTAAAGCCTACTTAGCTGTGATAGTTTTAGTTTCGTTATAATTATGTACTACGGCCAGGATTTTTTTTCACATATCCAAAAACAACCATATAGCTGGCAGGGGGGGGGGGAGAGTCATTCCCGTTCGTCCACCACTCCACACCCCGTCGTCCACACTGCCGACGACTGGGAATGTTGCGTTCTGTTCGTCTACACTGTGGACGAATAGAACGCATTATTCCCAGTCGTCCACACCCCGTCATCTCACGTCTAGTCTAAGAGTTAATAAAGAAAATATGATGATAGTATTTCCTTATATAAACATACTTTTAAATTATGTACTTAGGTTTATTACTTTAGTAAGGCAAATACTTTAAAAGTACATACCTAGTAAATCTAAAGCTTTTTTGCGTATTTTATACTTACTAAATGTATAGCATAAGAATGTTTCACATTTTAATTTTACACATTGGGTATTGTATCAATATCAGTTTAAATGCAATTAATATGTAAAAAGTTTTAAAGTTACAATCATTTATTTAATTTAAAATTTCTTTACACTGACTCTTAAACTAGACATGAAACGAGGTGCGGACGACTGGGAATGTTGCGTTCTGTTCGTCTACACTGTGAACGAACAGAACGCATCTTTCCCAGTCGTCCGCATTGTGGACGACGGGCTGTGGCCGAACGGGAACAACCCGGGGGGGATACTTGACTCTAACAAAAATAGCATAATATTACGCAAACGGATCCCTGAATCGAAAAATGGTTTTCACGATAGGTACGAACGACCTATCCAACGATACCCCCACACCATGGGATACACGAGAAAAAATAAAAACCGGCCAAGTGCGAGTCGGTCTCGCGCACGAAGGGTTCCGTACCATTGTCTATAAAAAAACGGCAAAAAAATCACGTTTGTTGTATGGGAGTCCCCCTTAAATATTTATGTTATTCTGTTTTTTAGTATTTGTTGTTATAGCGGCAACAGAAATGCATCATCTGTGAAAATTTCAACTGTCTAGCTATCACGGTTCATGAGATACAGCCTGGTGACAGACGGACAGACAGACAGACAGACGGCGGTGCCTTAGTAATAGGGTTCCGTTTCGTTTTACCCTTTGGGTACGGAACTAAACAAGACATGATTCTGGAATAAAAAACTTAATGAGAGAAAATATTACAATTACGTAACTGTCTTCAACATGGAAAGAAAAAGATCTAATAAATCATATACTAAAGTTTCATTTTGCTTGTATGTGTGACTGTTTCGTACGGAACCCTAAAAATATCATCCCCACTGTACGTGCAAGGGAAGTACCTACCCTACAATAATCTTTTCACTTGTACTCTTGCTCAAAAAGTCCGTCATTTTACCGTACCAGCGCGGGGCTAAAATAGCGTATCATCCTCTAGGGGAAAAAGTATTTTTTTTAACATTTTTGTCTGTTACCAACGGCCAACAAAAAGGTAGGCTCTACAAAAACGAAAAAGTAATTATTCTTAAGGTGAATCCGCAGCTGTAGCTGTATTAATGTTGAATGCTGAATAATTTTAATGATTATAATTACGTAAATGTGTTATAGTCTGTTATAATATTATAATCTGATATAGTCGCGAATCATATTGTGATTAAGATACAACCTGACACTGACCTGCAAATAGAAAAAAAAAAACCTGAAAAAATTTGAATGTAGCGAGCTACAGGTGCGGATTCACCTTAAGTAAAATAATCATGAATAAAGACTTGACTTATTACCACTGACCTCCATTATATATGGAGGTCAGTGCTTATTACTGTTTCATAACAGAAAACATAATATTTATGAAAATGGAACTAAAAGCGGCGGTCTCTTCGGTTGAATGCGTGCATTGCGTTGCGGCCTCGCCGTAGGTGATGTTCCTTGGTTGCGGCTACAGAAGAAATAAAAAAAAGGCATTGGCACGAAATCTTTAGATTTTTTTTCTCTAATTACAAATTAAATTGGTGGCCGTAATTTATTTTACAGCAGTGAAAACGTCCTCGTCTAGTGAGCATGGGGACCCGTATTTGCAGATAGAAGAGAAAGGAAAATAAATAACTTTCTATCTGTTGCCGTCAAGGTGTAATGGATTATTTTATTTTCTCGCAATTTTAATCGTAGTGAAAAGTATAGTGTAACACACGGCGCTAAAAACCCATTATAACTCGGTTTCTATTTACTCCTTCGCTAAAGGGGAGTAAAACTACCTCGTATATAATGGGTCATTTTAGCCCCTTGTATAACAATCTACTATTTTTAATACTTTGTCAAACTCAAAGTCTAATTGTTTATTTCAAATAGGCACATAGAAGGCACTCACGTTGTCGGCGTGATTAATATGTATACTAATGCCAAATTACAGCTTTCTAGTACTAAGCGTCTTTGAACTAAGCTGCGGACAGACAGACAGACGGACATGGCTAAACTATAAGGGTTCCTTGTTGACTACGAAACCCTAAAAACCGGACAAGTGCGAGTTGAACTCGCGTGCTGATAGTTCCGCACAATGACCACGATTGTTATCTACCATGTGTTTTATCCCAAGAATAAACTTAGCATTGTATTTGAAAAACATGTTCTCCCATACATTCCAACTGCAAAAGTAAGTTTGCACGCACAATATTGAGAGATTTACCATGCTATTTTAAGGTAGTAGACTTCTTATAGGTTTTCTTGTAATCTCTAAGTATATAACTATTTTCTGTATTTTTTTCAAAAATAAAAAATTATTTGTATTTCCGGAGATAATGGTCAATTTTCATCTATTTTCTTAAAAAAACTTTAAAACTGTTTATATTAAAATTATTTAAACAAATATCTTTGAAATCCTCACAGTACGCTGATACGCTCTTTCATTTATTGTGTCACACGACGTGTTTTGTTAAACATTATGTTCCATATTCAAAATTCATTTATTTACGTTACACATCCGTGTTTGGGTCACAATAATTCATATGTAGGTATACCTACCAAATTTCCACTTAATCGGTCCATTAGATTCGGAGCAAACTGAATGTGACAGACGGACAGGCAGACAGACACACGACTGATCCTATAAGGGTTCCGTTTTGTCATTAGGACGTACGGAACCCTAAAAATCTAAAGGAGGTTAAACTAAGGCTACATTATATGTGGTGCTACAAGCGTACAATGGTAATTGAAGTCCAGGCTAGACTATAATGCTTACACATGTGTTGTAAAACAGATTCCTAAATAAACACAAACGCGAGTTTTTCAAAGCGAAATTTCTCACATTACCTACTTTATGGACCATCACTTTTGTTACTGCGGTAAACCAACAATGGGATATAAAAACGTACGTGCGTATGATATTTTTACAGGTGAAAATCCCCTCTGAGAGGAATATCAGCAGAAAAACCGGCTAAATGCGTGTCGGACCACGCAAACAATGAAGGGTTCCATGGGGGATGAATTTATCCCAAAAACAAACTTAAAATTGTAGTTGAAAGACATGTTCTCCTATACATCGATATAAGTACGTCACGATCCAACTGCAAATGTAAGTTGGTCGATTATTAAGCTCAACACTCACAGCTAAGCAGTGGGTGCGGGTCGGGCGCGGGTCGGGTCGGGACGGCGTTAACTTGTAAAGCCTACTTAGCTGTGATAGAATTCCTTTTAATTTTGCCATAAATTTTCAAAAGAATCCCTGAATCTAATAAATCTTTTGAACGTCCTATCCAACAATACCCCACACCATAGGATAGACGAGAAAAAAAAATATCATCCCCACTTTACATGTAACGGAGGTACAAAAAAAATTACAGTTTTGTCGGCGTGATTAATATGTATACCCATGCCGAATTACAGCTTTCTAGTACTAAGAGCCTCTGAGCTAAGCCGGGGACAGACAGACCGACGGACATGGCAAAACTATAAGGGTTCCTTGTTGACTACGGAACCCTAAAAATGGATATCAGAGTCGGAACTTTGAGACACACACAGGCCTTTTTTTTTCCTGTTCTTGCTACTAGCCAGCTGACATGAAACATGTAAGTTGTAATGCATCATCGTATTTTAGGCATTAAAATTGTTCTCACAAGTTTGATATTTGGGGAAACACGATAACAGCATCATGTAACGTAACACCGTTACGGGATTAGCTCAGAGTTCGGCGACACTGTTCGTAGTACTCATATACAACGCACATAAGCTTTACGTAGCAATAAATTAGTTCTTGTGTAATATGATTGTCGACGATGTACTTAGCGGGCGGATTTCATTGTTTGCGTTGCTTTTTTATGGACGTGTTAATTTAATTCATGTTTTGTCGCCTCTGGGTGTAAAATGAGTATTTTTTTACGTGAAAAGTTTTAGAAGTTGGACCAATTAGATTTGGTAAAATGTTGATGCACTCGGAGATCAGGATTAGGGATGCTTAATTGTGTTTTCTTCCAACTACCTAATACTATCGTAGTTGTTATCTCGCTCAACGTGACCGCTCGGGCTCCAATCTAACACTCGATGCAACAAGAAGTCACTTTCTGCTCGATGCAGTAATCTACTATTTCACATATTGCCGTAGCTAGGGATTTGGTCTAGGGGGCAGCCGTCCAGCTGAACTAACCAGTAGTTTAATGTGAGATCATAAATTACGCCTATAATAAACATGAATTAAGGCATTAAGTCCGCCTTTGTACCTAATTGTGTGCGAGAAGTTTAAATAAATAAATCAAAAATCCCCGACTTCAAACCTCAAAAAATACATCATCATCATCGGCAGCCTTGTTTCACCCACTGCTAAGTATAGGCCTCCTCCCTTTTGTGCTATGCGTCCCTGGTCTGTGTGAGTTTCATCCAGATTTTCCCCGCGGTCTTCTGTAGGTCGTCCGCCCACCTCGCCGTTGATGGTCTGCCAACACTCCTTCTACTGTCTCTTGGCAACCATTCCGTTATGGCTCTGCGCTACCTGCCATCACCACGTCTAGCCAAGCGTCCTGCCCACTTCCATTTTGAAGCCTCTATCCGTAGTCCGACGTCCTGAACCTTAGCCCTACGTCGGATCTCTGAGTTACGGTTTCAGATATATCACTGAGATAGGCCTAACGTGGCGCGCTCCATAGCCCTTTGTGTAACTTGGGCTTTGTACACTGTCTCTTTAGTGGGCGTCCATGTTACTCGTCCATTTATGCATTGGAGGCTGTATTTCCTTCAGCTCTCGTTGTGGGATGTTTCTTCCACTACCGACAATACCTACCGCTAAAAGCAAGAGGAAATAACTCAGAGTGTGGAAGGTAGACGTTTCTAGGTTGGGCAATGCCCACTCTTGCCCATGTTTTCACACCACCTGCTGGACAATGTCAAATTATATGTCATGCAAACCTAATCTACAGTAAGTCATTAAAGCGCATGGGGTCTAGCCGCGCATACAATAAGTATTGTACTAAATGTTATTATAACCCGCTGGTCAATAATGTGATTTGAATTTGGAACCTCAAGTAAAAATTGCATGTAAACATTTACCATTGAGATTTGCACAAAAAAAAACATAAAAAAAAAATGTTCTAAAATCGAACTGGCCACCATGAGTAGAATACAAATAAAAGAAAGATACTAATTCCATGCATTTACCATTTAGACTTCCAAAAAAAATCATAGCAATAAATAATTCGAAAATCGAACTGGCCACCACTTCTAGCAAGAAAGATAGACCACAAAATAAAAAAATGCGCGAATAGGGCACTTCTTGGCGGGAAAGTGAAGCGTCATGTTAGCAGTTTTGTTTTACTTTCTAAAATTTGTGTTTAACCGAATATTAATGTATAATAGTGCTGGATTATTAACCATTAATTGTTCGTGAACCTGCATTAGTGTAGGCAAATGAAAAAAAAATCACTTTAAGTTCTCTCAAGAAGTCCGCGCGAGGTTTCAGTAAAGTCCCACGTCTTTACTTAAACTCAAGGGGAGCGGAAGGGATATCATCTATCATCTTTATCACGCATTGAATAGAGTTCATTTCATAATTTGTACTTGTTACTTAATTTTACATGACACTGGCTAAATGCACAAACCGTGCGAAGCCAAAAAAAAAAAGTTGTTCCGGGTCTGGCTGTTTGTGTATGTGAGTTTAAATGTTTGTAAATGCACCCACAATACAGGAGAAATTCCTAGTGTGGGGCAACATTTAAAATTCTACAAATTCTAATAAAAATGTCGTGTGACGATAGTGATTTGACTCCAGAATACCTACATTAAATCCGAAGCCATTGGCATTGCCAACAATCTGCTCCCAAAAAAGTTCCACGAATCGTACATGAAAGCCTACGACGATTTTCACAAATGGGAAGATTTATAGGGCGTTAAGTCTGTATATTAATCAGTGTTTTTAGTCTACTTCTAGCATTTATCATATAAAAAGAAGCCAACTGGCCTTTGCTGCATCTATTCGATGCTCAGGTCAACAATAAGCATCAAACATAGTATTCAAATTAACACATAATACACAAAACTATTGGCATATTTAAAAAGGAAACCACGGACATCATGCTAAGAAATCAAAAGTTTTCACAGCTCAAAATGTGCAAACGTTTCTAAATGAAGCTCCTGACCACAGCTTTCTTGCCACAAAAGTAAGTAGCTACCTAATTATTGATTGAATTTTAAGTAACTAAAATAGCTACACACTATACTAGCGACCCGCTCGTGCATCGATCGCTTGGGTGCCTCCCTAGAGTAAGTTGTGTTCCTTGATTGTGTGCTATCTACTGATGTGATGTTTCGACATGTAAACGTCGAGATTCCTGCGCTTTAATAATAAAATAATTGTAAATCTTCGTTAGGTTTACGTGTGTATTATTACAATTATATGTGTCAATCAAATCTAAGAAAGTGTATAACTTCTAATACATAAGAATTAATATAAAGTACGTAACTTAATATCTTCCTACTTACTAACCTAATTGCCTATTTTTGTTACAGGTGGCCTTGATTTTTGATATGAATGGCATTTTTCGTGGAAATTCGGGGACGTCCACCGCCCTCCATCACACTGGACCCGAGGTGGCGGCGCGTAGTGTTCCACGCGCGCACCTTTCAGACGTCGCGGGGGGGCCGGCCAACACCTCACCCTCCCGCAGACTTGAGGTGGCCCGCAGAGGCGGGCCGGCACTAGCCGGGGATCACGGAAGTAATACTAGCTCCCAAGATCCCCGGTGCATGTGTGGGAAGGGAACACCGGGGTGGTTTTTAGTCAGTAAGAGTCTGACAGACCCCTCCGCCCACCCCAGGGCGGAGGACATCATGAGAATTATCCAACCCGGCAAAAAAAAAAAAAAAGGGCTCCAGAGAGAGGAACCTCCTAACAATGCGAGCTGTGTCCAGAAGTACCGCTTTCTGAATCAGGCCCTTAATCCAGCTGCCCAACGAGTCTCCGTAGGTGGCTTTTGGCAATTAAGTCATTGGCTGATACGACTATCGGCACAATGATCGTATTATTATTAATTATTTATTTTATAAAAACTTTTTACAAAAAAAAAAAACAACCGACTTCCAAAAAAAACACTACAAAGTTGAAAATAACTTTAATTTCGGAAGCCGGTGGCTTTGGAGCTGTATTTTAGTTTTTTGCCACCGACTTCCGAAATTAAAGTTATTTTTAACTTTGTAGTGTTTTTTTTGGAAGTCGGTTGTTTTTTTTTGTAAAAAGTTTTTATTATTCACTTTTTAGTGGGTCAGTTTGTAATTTATCCAATTTACAATAGCCTAATGTCAAATGCTCATCTCCTATTACAAAATATTACTTTTCCCGATGCAGGGGCGGTAATTGTTGAGGAGTTGTCCTGGTAACAACCAGAAGACTGATGGTGACTTCACCATATGCATTTTGACGAGCATAAATTGCTTAGCAACCATATTAAAAGTGCCTAATCGAATCGCAACGGTGAAATACTTAGTATTAAGTAGTTCCGGTGGCCATCTGTGGTCTTCATAATCAGTTCCACTTCACCAAATGGTGCTTTTCGAGTGCAAATGCACGAGTTATTATAAAAAATACTCAAATCGCTATAGGTATGCCTATAAAATTTGAGGATTTCCCTCGATTTCCATGGGATACCCTCATCAGATTTTGATTTGATGGCAATGGGACCACCTCGGGAGCATACCCTTCCAAACAAAAAAATAATTTTTCAAATCCGTCCACAGTTGACGGAGTAATCGATGAACATACAGAAATAAAAAAAAAAACATACAGCCGAACATATAACCTCCTCCTTTTTGGAAGTCGGTTAATAAGTTACAAGTTCCTTACACATAGATGCGCACTAACACTAGATAATTTGTTGCTGGTAAATTAGCAAGATCAAAATCAAAGAAAGAACGGTCACTCGTAGTCCGTGGAGAATACGTAAGAATTGTCGAAAAGTATCGGGCTCGATGGTCCTCTAATATAAACACTAACATATTTGTTGTAGTTTATAATAATGGCAAGTGCACCAGGCAAGTTATTGGCAAAAATAAGATCAGCACCATGGCGAAAGAAATTGCGAAATACCTGAAATTGACAATAAATGTCGTGCTATACATGGGCCATTGTTTCAGGAGAACATCGGCTACTCTATTGGCGAATTCAGCAGACATGACCCAGAATAAGACACGGTGGCTGGAAATGTGATGCAGTACCGGAGGGTTACATTGAAAGTTCTATACAGAATAAGGAAAATAAGCTGCATCATTGGTGACAACATCAAACTAAAAACACCGTTGATAACTGATCCTTGGACACCTTTGTCACCGCAACCATCCACGTCAAAACACTATGCATATAGCCCGCTGCCTCAAGCAACACTTTCAACAACTTTCACAATCCAAACTGATCCTCTGCGTCTGCAGACCCAAGTTTCAGAAACTTTACTCAACAGCAATACCCAAATAAATTCTAGAATACAGAAGAATTTTTACATAACTTTGTCTTTCCACAACTGGTCTAATGTATCAAACATTTACCTTTAACTTTTAATTGTTTTAAATAGGTCTACTAACTGTAATTGTAATAAATACTTTGATTCTAGTACTATTGCATTTTATTTTCTCGTAGATGGTGTGAAAAGTAGAGTATTCTCCTCGGGGATAAAGGTGCCTTCCTCTTGGGCGGCCTTGAATCCTATAGATAGACGTTCTCAAACGTTTTTAGAATAATTTATCTAAACTCTCATGCTTTACTACTAATCATACTTTTACCGTTGGAGTTTCTCTTATGTTTTTATTTACTAAAGCAAAGTATCTGCATTAGCGACTTCGGTTCTGCATACATTACTTAAAATAACGTATACTACTCTTCATAAATGTTCAGAAAAGTTACCATTACGTGAGGAAATTGTATATCTCGGGAAGAAGTCGTAAAATAAAGATAACAGTGCCATGAATATTCGGAATTTATTTTCGGAACAGATAAGTATTTTATACGTCGTCATGCCATGTTTTACCTTCACTTGGCCATAACATTTTTAACTGATGAAGAATCAACGATATATGTCAATAACGCTATATTTACGACTTGAATCGATGTTACTAATGGATAATGGTCATCTAAATGAATATACGGAATTTGTTTCCGGGACAGATAAGTATTTATCATTTCTCATACTCGGTGTTTGTTTGATCCGAGTACCGGGTGGAAAACGCTGATACCCACCCTTGGGTGGGAAAGACTCATAGTGGTTAAGTACTTGGCTACGAAACACTTTACATAATTAAAAAAAAATATCGATTAAAATAAAAATAAATGCTACCGTCTTGTGAGTGTATACAGTCAGTGTGAATTTAAAAAAAACCGGCCAAGTGCGAGTCGGACTCGCGCACGAAGGGTTCCGTACCATTATCTATAAAAACGACAAAAAAAACACGTTTGTTGTATGGGAGCCCCCCTTAAATATTTGTTTTATTTTAATTTAATTATTGATTTTTCAAGTGAATATATAACTAAATATTCTGTGAATATTTCAAGTGTCTACCTGTTACCGTTTTCAATATCGAGCAAAAACGAGCAAAAAAATCACGTTTGTTGTATGGGAGCCCCCTTAAATATTTATGTTGTTTTGGTTTTTAGTATTTGTTGCTATAGCGGCAACAGAAATACATCATCTGTGAAAATTTCAACTCTCTAGCTATCACGGATCATGAGATACAGACTGGTGACAGACGGACAGACAGACAGACAGACGGCGGAGCCTTAGTAATAGGGTTCCCGTTTTACCCTTTGGGTACGGAACCCTAAAAATACCTTTTACGGCCCGCGGCGGTGACGCGGTGTGTTCCATATTTAAAATTTTAAAAAGACTATAATTTGGCGGGATACTAACTCTGTAAGCTGCACCGAAATTCAAAATCTCGGTTTTATAGATTAATATTTGATTAATTAATAAAAAAACAAACATACAGCCGAACATATAACCTCCTCCTTTTTGGAAGTCGGTTAAAAATAGTTCAAGCGATTCTGAAAGGTTGACCTGATTCGGTTAAAGACGAGGCTACAGTAATCGAAAATCTTTTCCAGAAATTTCAAAGGAAAGATATTTAAATACGTACATACAATACAATGATTTTATGAAGTGGCGAGCAACAAAGAAAATAAAATATATTAGAAGAACTAAATTTTCTTACTTTCCTTTTATTCGAAATGAAAAGTGGAGTGTTTAGCACGGGTGAAAGTTATCAATTCCTACTCGGACTATATCGGCTTTAATACCTCGTATGGGAATTTATTCCTTTCGACCCTTGTATAACAATCTACTATTATACGTCGTCATGACATATTTTACCTTCACTTGGCCATACCAATTTTTAACTGCTGTAGTCTCAACGACTTATAATATGTCAATAACGCTATATTTACGACTTGATGTCTGCGACACGTTGAAGTATTGATATTACCGATGGATAATGGGGATCTAAGAAGTTATTGGCGGATACTTTCTAGGGTTTAAATAATAATCTCAGTCTTGGTCGACAAGAATGTTGGTTTGCTTCGGATTAGTCTGAACGAGACAAAATATAAAGTTTTATTGTTACGACGTCTATGAGCGTTTAGCGGTCCTGAACGAGTCTCAAGCCGCTACGAAGTCAGGTGGTGAGATTTGGATTGGGTTTCAAAGTTATGCTACCATGACTTTAGTTTTTGCCTGCAGCATATATTTTGCCAAATCTGAGGTTTCTATTCTTTTGGTAAAATAATTGGTGTAGCGTTTTATGTGATAGTTAATACTGCAATCTCACCAACACGATCGTCAGCATGGTGATAAAGGAAACATATCCCTTAAAGGCGGTTTCTGTGTCCTCTTTGGCGGTGCAGTAACTTGCAGTGGTTCGCTCGTTTCAATTATTTCAGCTACAAAATGAACCCAGAATAATTATAATTATTAAAAACAAAAACATTATCTCTCATTGTGTCCGTAGAAAATGTTTTTTTTTTTTTGTAAAACGTGAGACTTTTAATCTGAACTGGAGGTATTTATTTTATAGTTTACTTAGCACAATTAAATTAAGTTATAGCATATAATTTTCAAAATTTGTAATCCATTGCTAGACGAGAACTACTGCCGACAAACTGTTTTGCAGTTTGGCAGACTTTATGTACCTACCTATGTAATTGTTAATACAGATTTTGAATAAATAAATAAAAATAAAAAAATAACACGAAACAAGTGTTGTCTCCTCCGCTTTTGGTCAACCTGTAGATTTATTTTGACTTTTAATTCCCAAAGGAAAACAATTTAGTGTAACGGTCTGGTTTCTTGATTGTATTAGTTTGCGTCACTTTTAGTGAGATTTACTTTAAGGTTTTGCCATCACCATCTTCTACTTAAGGGTCCTTAATGTGCAGAGGGTGCTTGGCTTTTTTCTTCTATAAATAGGCAGTTCGTTGGTAAATCTGTAGGGTACGATTCCGTCCAGATTTTGGCGCTATCTTCGCCATTATTTACCCCTTGAGTGTGTCTCGGATGGGAATTCAGGGCGTTCCCAATAGGAGTACTTTTCTTTGTAGGTAATTTATTCTCCATAAAGTTCCCACTTACAGATAAATTGCGGATTGTATGTGTGTTAATGTTCTCATCTCTTACATTTTATATGAGGTGCTTTATTTAAGCAAAACTACAGTCGCAATGAAATTACTTCTTTAAACAGGAACATTTATATGAATTTTATATACTCGTAAAGAGTAGTCGTTTTATGTAGATGGTAATGTGCTTGCGGATATTTCTTACTTAAGGAGTCAGTGAAGCTTAACGAGGATGACTACGATGAAGGAACCAATATTTAAGTTATAGTTTATTAATCTAATGGTTGGTATCAATAATTCAATATTCCACATGTAGATATATCCAATAGCTACAGGTAGCTGTAACTATTGTTCACGGTTCATGAATTACAGTCTGTTACTCTGTTGATACATGAACAATATTGACTGGTTAGATCCCAATAGGGATATACAGCGTGTTACGGAAAGGGTATATCCATACAAACAGGTTGAAGAGTGTATCTAGTGCAAAATCTCTGTACAAAATTTCAGCTCAAAAAGAATAACTTTGAAAATGTTTGATATTTTTTTTATTTCTATAGTTTATTAAATTTAAATCATAACAACGTGTCACCGCACTACGAGGGTCATTATCCATTACCTGTGTCTGTGCGCCTAGTACACACACACACCTGCCACAGCTCTGCGACACGCCGCCGCACCGACACGCGGCGTGGCGGCGCGGGCGGCACAATTGGCGGCGGGATCAAACGAATGGATTAAAACGTGTACCGATCAGCTGACTTGGTCTAGTGGTGTGTAGAATTCAATTGGAAAAATTTGATTTTTATTAGTTAAATGTTTCTTAACTTTATAATTATGTAGGTATTATTCAAAAAAATATTGCTACGTAGTTTGTTATCACCAAAAAAATCCGTGCCTTTGATATGTATATACCCTTTCCGTAACACGCTGTAGATACTGTGAGGTAGGAGATACTCGTACCTCTGATATAGGTATACTTACGTCTATGGTTTACTGTTTCGCAGAGAAAGTAGTCTCAAGAGATTAGAATAACTGCAGGGTGTTGAATAAGTTTTTAAGATTAAGATTATAAATGCCTGAGATGAAATTACTTTAATATACAGAATGTTAATTAACAAAAGCCGTTCCCGTTAAACCGCAATAGTATAGCGTCCATACATGCAAACAAAATAATACTATTAAAAAACAAGCTTTTTTTTTTATAAAGTTATTCACTAAAATCATGGACTTAAAAAAAAACTCGGACGGAACTCCCGCTAAGACAAAACTGTGTCCCGTAATGGCGGCGACAGTCTTAGGTGTGAGTGAATTTAGGGTTGTCATGATAGCCAAAATTACCCACTTAATATTGTTTTATTTTACGAAAAATATCGTGTCGTTTTCGTAATTTCAAAATAAATACCATGTTACTAACATGTTAGCTTATGTTAGCATGTTAGATTGTTAATTTACCTTTTGAGGTACTGCATATATGCGGTATCTCAAAAGGTAAATTAACTTCGGCGTGTTGTTACATATATGTAACAACACGCCGCGGCGCCGGAGTCCTCCTTTAGTTGTATAAAAGTCATTCGTTTCAAAATGTAAACTGCAAATGACACTGTATTTGTTTGGAATCCAGTCATTTTGACAGTTACAATTTCGAATTTTTTCAATCCAATCATTTCGCCAAACTTCATTTACTTTAAGAAATCTAGTAGAAAGAATATAAAACCACTATTAATAATTAACCTAAATAAATTGAATTGATTAAAAAATATGTGAATTTCCCATATATTTAGGGTAATTTGCACTCGTGAATATTGGCAACACTGGCCTTGTGATGAATTATTTTGTTCTGGTGAATAAATATTGATTGTAATCTATAAAATCGGGAACTAAGTTGTTGAATTATTCATTTACCTATGAAACGTGATTCCTGTATTTTTTTTCTTCCGATCGCTACGGTTTTTGCAACATTTCACCACACAAGACATGCTGTATTTCAATACCTTTTTTTGCCGCGTAAACGTGTCGACTGTCTTGACGTTTGCACGCGTAATGGGTGACTATGCTGTGAATGTGTGCGTGGGGGCCTGTACGTACAGCGAGCTGGCTGACTGAGTGACACAGTTTTCTGTTAGCGAGAATCCGTCCGAGTTTTTTTTTAGGTCCATGTGTTTTCACTGCCGCTTCGGCGTTCCCCAAGTGCCTTTTGTTTACTGTTGATCTGTACTGATTCAAAGGAGTTTAGTTAATCTAAAATTTTGGGTTTTAATTTATTTATTTTTCCTTGGGTATAGAATAGCAGTTTTAAGAAAAAAAAATGGCTGGTGTAATTAGCGTTATTTTGGTAATGTTTAAAAAAAAAATCTGACTTAATAAAGATAAGTACACCTATATACCTATTATAAGCCACAGAACAGTTTAAAAACAGATAATTATAAATATAGGTGGTTCCTACCTACCTATATTAAATAACTGCTTGCAACTTTGAACTTTTAAATAATGTTGTTTTAAGCTGTTTGCTCATAATTTATCTAAGTATATAAGGCGGACTAAACTACCCGTAGATAAATTCTCATAATGACTAAGTACTCGTACATTATTGCAGCGGCCTGCAATAGGGGCATCAATGCCTGGTTGCGGCCAAGGCTTGTTGTATAGTGCTTTTCTCAAATAATGCGCGGAAATTCAAACAAAGTAAATCACACTAATATTATAAAGGCGAAAGTTTGTGAGTGTGTGTGTGTGTGTATGTTTGTTACTTCTTCATGCTCATACGGCTGGACCAATTTTGATAAAATTTTGTATGGAGGTAGCTGACACCCTGGATTAAGACATAGGCTACTTTTTATCCCGATATTCCCACGGGTTCGAGACTTACGCGGGTGAAACCACGGGGCGCAGCTAGTTATTTATAAATTCCAGATTCAATCACGAACAACGATAGTTTTTCACGCGCCAATGTGATCTTTTGTTTTTTTTTTCAATAAACAGCTTTAAATTTGCAAGCCAGTTCGAAATTTAAATAAAACCTTTGATATAAGCTACCTCCTTGATTGCCATGTTTCGGAGTAAAAGATCGTTCCATTTTTAAATCACACGATAGATATGAGTTTACTATATAATTTATTTGGCCGCCAAACCACGACATGGATTTTCATACAACTTTTGGTGGCCGCTGCTCGCATGTATTTGGCCAGTACGGCAATTACGATTTATCTCGAAGAAGGTTGTCAAAATAATGCTCGAATTTCCAAGCATGTTTGAGAAAAATAAATAAGTAGGTACCTACTTGGGTACGTATTGATTTAAAATATTATTTTTGCCATAAAGTATCTTCATATATAGCACATTAATGTAATAGACATTAATGTGCTATATAGGAAGATACTCTAGGTACGAAACGTTTTGAAAAGAGAGTACCTACTAGGTAAAAGAGATTACTCCAATATAGGTACTGAAAATGTTATCACAAATTCATGTCGACAAAAAACAAAATACATCAATCCACCATCGAATAACGAATTGCCATGAAATGTGTAAGGGGAAACCCCTAATGGGCGATTGAGATAAAGTCGTTACGCGATCTGAGAAAAAATAAATGATGTTATCTAAATTTTTTGGGGCTCAGCTACAGCAATTTGCAATATCTTAACGAACTTATTACCGCGTACCGGTATCAGAAAGGCAGGTTATACAGTTTACCTACCTACTTCAATCGATTTTATTTTCAAACGGGTATAACAAGTGTGAAAAATGTGGTAGATATGCTGGGTGAAAATTCAGCGTCGATTCGTCGATGTTTTTTAGGGTTCCGTACCTCAAAAGGAAAAAAACTGAACCATTATAGGATCTTTCTTGTGTCTGTCTGTCTGTCCGTCTGTCACAGCGGATTTGGTTCGAATCTTGGGGGTCACTCCTCCAGGCGAACATCAACCACTGCGCCACCGCTCAGGATCTGTTGATCCAGAGCATGGCGCAGTGGTCGATTAACATCGCCGTGGTCGCTGAGCCGTACTTTGTCCCGGCCAGGGATGACTGGGTGGAGGACGTGAGCGGCTCAGTGACCCTAATTGGCGGGATCTCATGGCGACATGGAGAGTGCGATTGTCGCAACCCAGCGCTGGGCACGCCACAATTGTGGCGATAAGTCCCCTCTTTGAGGAGTGGCTAGAGAGGCGCCACGGCGTCCTCACCTTCCGCCTGACGCAGGTCCTCACCGGACACGGTTGTTTCGGGAGGTTCCTGTTCAGGATAAAGCGGGAGGAAACGCCCGGGTGTCACCACTGTGTGGATCGCCCGGAGGACACGGTGGAGCATACGGTGGAGGTCTGCCCGGCTTGGGCGGGGCACCGCCGTGTCCTCACGGAGGCGATCGGCGGCGGCGATCTTTCGCGTCCGGGCCTGGTTCAGGCCATGGTTCGGAGCGAGAGTGCATGGGAGGCCGTCACCTCCTTCTGCGAAGCAGTAATGCTTGCGAAGGAGGAGGCGGAGCGCGTGAGGGAGAGGCTGGGTTCGCGCCCTCACGCCCCTAGTCGCCGCAGGAGACGCTCTGGGCGTCGGGAGTCGCAAGCCGATTTCCGGCCACCGTAGGCGTGAGCTTGCGGACGGTGAGCGATGGGTAGCTCGCCGTCCGATAAGGACCAGGCCCGGGTCGACGGCGCGTCGTGTTCCACGCGCGCCTCAAAGAGACGTCAGCACGAATTGACGGGGTCCATTAGGGCCTATGCCTGCCAGGGTTGCGAGTTTGTCCGAAAGGGATATCGTGGCCCTGGCACACAGGCAAATGAAGGAACACGGGTGGGTTTTAGTCAGTAAAAGTCTGACACGTCCTCCCGCTCCGCCCAGAGCGGGAGAAGTTATTTGATAATTTCCCACCCAAAAATGATTTAAGAAAATAGATGAAAATTGACCTTACGAGTATCTACGAAACTACTGAGCCTAACATTTTGAAAAAAAATACAGAAAATACTTCTTTACTTATAGATGACAGGAAAACCTATAAGAAGTCTCTGATCTAAAAGAACATGGTAAATCTCCCAATATTGTGCGTACAAACTTACATTTGCAGTGCAGGAACATGTTTTTCAACTACAATGTTAAGTTTGTTCTTAGGATACTACGGAACCCTTCATTGTGCGTGGTCTGACACGCACTTGGTCGGTTTTTACTTTTATCAATCGCATAACGGTACTCGGTACGGTACGAGCGATTTTCTCGGCGATTTTTGTGTGAATGTATTGTAAATGTATTCTTTCTGATAAAAATCGCCGAAAAAGTCGCCGAGAAAATCGCTCGTGGGCGAGCACCCTAATTTATGTCACCCAGTGTTGTCATTGCGAATAATTGTGTAACGACCTGCCTACCTAATCTATAGCTATAAAGGTAAATACACTTATACTGACATTATAGTCATCAAACCTCGCATCCATGCGTGTAATTGCAAACCCAAATAATATTTAATTTTATCGAAAAATCGTTCACACATCATGGAGAGGTAATTATTCCCTTAAGTCTAGTGAACATGCAATTTGCATCCAATTTAATGTACCCATGTGAAGTGACGTAAACGTGTAGACAACCCTTTCATTTTCACGAGATTCATTATTTAGAAATTCTTTACACGAAACGTAATAAAAAGGCAAGTCGAGAGACGATAGTCAAAGACATCTGTGTTATTTTAATTATGCCTACGTGGAGAACGTTGGGAGCTGAAGACCCGAGAGCAAATCTGGATAAAAAAAATGAAATGCGGGTAACATTTCATTTATATTCCTGTGTTCACATATTCGAGCCTGATAGGGAAGAACATCGTAAAGCGACATAAATAATGTACAAGAGAGGTATTTTATTGATTATTTTTTATAGTTTACATAAAGAACTCCGGTTCTTGTGTATATTGCAAAACACGTTAGGCTATAATTATAATTAATTAAGTCTCTAAATTACTTTAGCAGTATGTTACAGTGAAAAACTGAAATACCTACATTATGACGCTTACGATAATCTTCTGCTCGATAGTATAAAATAATATATTAAGACGTGCTTTGTCTTGGGGCATTATTTCCTCCGATGCAAAGCTACCAGGAAAAAACCAAAAATAAAATATTTAGAAGAGTTTTCTTACGTATTTGCAATCGACAAGTTTTGTATTTTTAATCGACTTCCAAAAAGGAGGAGGTTATTATGTTCGGCTGTATGTTTGTTTTTTTAGGGTTCCATACCCAAAGGGTAAAACGGGAACCCTATTACTAAGGCTCCGCCGTCTGTCTGTATGTCTGTCTGTCCGTCTGTCACCGGGCTGTATCTCATGAACCGTGATAGTATGTACGTGTAGTATTCACAGATGATGTATTTCTGTTGCCGCTATAACAACAAATACTAAAAAACAGAATAAAATTAATGTTTAAGGGGGCTCCCATACAACAAACATGATATTTTTGCTCGATATTGAGAACGGCAACAGGTAGACGCTTGAAATATTCACAGAATATTTAGTTATATATTCACTTTAAAAATAAATAATTAAATTAAAATAAAACAAATATTTACGGGGGGCTCACAACAAACGTGATTTTTTTGCCGTTTTTATAGACAATGGTACGGAACCCTTCGTGCGCGAGTCCGACTCGCACTTGGCCGGTTTTTTTAATGTATTTTCACCGATTACTCCGTCAATTGTGAACGGATTTCGAAAGTTCTTTTTTTGTTTGGAAGGGTATGCTCCCGAGGTGGTCCCATTGCCACCAAATCAGAATCTGATGAGGTGATCCCATGGAAATCGAGGGAAATCCTCAAATTTTATAGGCATACCTATAGCGATTTGAGTATTTTTATTTTTTATATTAACTCATGCATTTGCTCTCGGAAAGCACCATTTGGTGAAGTGGAACTGATGATGAAGATCACTGATGGCCACCGAAACTACTTGATAATAAGTATTTCACCGTTTCGATTCGATTAGGCACTTTAATATAGTTGATATGCAATTTATGCTCGTCAAAATGCATATTGTAAAGTCACCATCAGTTCTCCTGGTTCTTACCAGGATAACTCCTCAACAATTAACGCCCCTGCATCGGGAAAACCAATATTTTGTAAAAGGTGATGAGCATTTCACATTAGGCTATTTGTAAATTAGATAAATTGCAAACTGACCCACTAAAAAGTAAAAATAATAAACTTTTTACAAAAAAAAAGAACCGACTTAGGTACAAAAAAAAACACTACAAAGTGAAAAATAACTTTAATTTCGGAAGTCGGTGTCTTTGGATTTGTATTTTAGTTTTTTTTCACCGACTTCCGAAATTAGAGTTATTTTTCACTTTGTAGTGTTTTTTTGTAGTGTTTTTTTGGAAGTCGGTTGTTTTTTTTTGTAAAAAACGTTTTTTTCTTAGTGAACAGAAGGCAATATTATGTTTTGCGTAACTTAACTAGGAAGTTAATGTTTTCCATTTGTAATTTTGTAAGTCTTACAACGTTTTCTGTTAGAACTCCCCAAAATTCACGAATTAATTCCAGAGATATACCATTTGGATACACGACCGAGAGTATCTAAGCAACAAAGATGGTAATAAATACCAGAAGCGCGTGCTGCCATTAGGAAGCTACTATTTAGTTAGTTTAGACTATTAAGTCTAAACTAACTAAATAGTCGTCCAAATATTACGTGTTTACGAGAACTCTTAATCCGTAGTACCAATAATAACTTTGTCGACTATGAGAAATTTGGATCCATTCACAAAAGATCTTGAACTGGTTGATCGAGAGCTGATAAAGAGATAAGTTTTAATAGGTTCTTTATTGTTCTAAGGAAATTCGTTTTCTCACAATAGAGTGTTTATTGGTAGTGTGTCATCTGCTGGATAACCGACAGCAATGAAGAACATCCATCTCATATATCACTTAAATAAATAAAAAAACACCGCATACAAACGAATAGGAATGTTCCGAAAACATGTCCTATCTTATTGACTGTTACAAATAACAAACTTGCGTAATTTTCCCTGAAACTATTATGTAGGTACTTTTCTCGGTGATGTTACCAGGATAATATCGCACCGTAACTATAATGACCTCTTCGAACCCAAACGGGAAAATTAAGTACGGAAAATTCTGTGAAATCTTAAACTACATAATTATACTCCATTAGCAATAAGATTAGAAATGAATATAATACTTTTTTACAGTCCCAACTGATTTTGACTTCTATTCCGTAGAGATAAGGATGGCATTGAACGCAAAAACGTGGTTACAACCAACTGTTTATTACAGCTACCATTTGTCATGCTACCGACGCAGTAGAAGTCACAATGGTTTGAACGGACTGTAAAAAAGGTTTATTTAAATGTCTAATCTTATTTCAAATGGAGTATAGGTAATATAAAGTGAGTACCTGCACTACCTGCTTACTATTGAAACTAGACCAACATAATATGAGTTGTTTTTTCGCGGTACAACATAAGTTACACGTCGCATGACGCACACAAAAGTATCTCATAGACACAGTGACGTCACAATATACTACTCTGTAACGGATCCACTAATACGTGCCTATAATATAAGTAGCTGTTTAAACCTGACATATATGTATTTGTGGATAGTATTAGCACATAAATTAGCTTGATAACATGATAAAGGTTCTCCTTACGTTTGATTTCGTGCTTAAGTTCAAACAAAATAAATAAAGAAAGTTAAAATCTTGTGAGAGGGATTAAATACCTACCTACATGGGTAAACCCAGATTTGAATAAAAATGGACAAACTTTAGTTTTTAGGGTTGCGTACCTCGAAAGAAAAAACGGAACCCTTATACGATCACTTCGTTGTCCATCTGTCTGTCTGTAATCCTGTTAAGACCCTTTTTGTCAGGAACGCATGGAGGTATCAAGTTAAAATTAATATCAAATACGGAGGTCTACGGTCCGTTGGACCTCAAAAAAAAATCAAGCTTCTAAGTCAACACAATAAAAAAATACGGCGATTTATGCGACATATTTTGATACTCGCCAATAAATCAAAACCTATAGGGTAAGTACTTCCCGTTGACCTACAATCATGAAATTCGGCAAAAAGCAAGGTCATAGAGCCCGAAAATGAAAAAGGAAAAGTCCGAAAATCGTTAATTTGTAATTTTAACACATTTTTTTTTTCAAACTTACATTTGCAGTTGGAAAATTGACCGTGGCGTATATCGATGTATGGGAGAACATGTTTTTCAACTAAAATGTTAAGTTGAGAATAACTTGAGCCGATCGTATCTATATGATATTGCAAAAAGTTTCAAGCCTTGGCCGAACTAACAATTAAATGCATAACAAATCATGTTAGAAAGTCCAAATCGCAAGGATTATAACTTTTTATCCATTACTTAAACTTAATTGAATTTCTTTTGTTGAAACTTTGTAAAATTGAATATGAAGTTTTCGATTCTATTCAAAGCGCTGCGCGCTGTAACAAGAAATCGTTTCTACTTTAATGTTTTTTCAGTTAATCTATAAAATAAGACAGTAAACCTTCTACTTTGTAGGTTGTTTGTGAGGTAGGTACTTGTTCAGTTGCCGGCCGTAAATAGGAACGTGTAGCAGACAGAACTTGACTTGATCCCGGTACACCAAGTAGCTTTCCTGGATTATATGCCTCCTGCATACATATAAAAAGCCTCAGGTACAGGTCGGAATAGTAGATTGTTATACAAGGGTCGAAACGAATTGGTGACTTTCACCCATGTTAAACACTCTACTTTTCATTTCGAATATAAGGAAAGTAAAAAAATATAGTTTTTCTTTAATATTTTATTTTCTTGTTTGCTTGCCACTTCATAAAATCATTGCATATATCCAAATATCTTTCCTTTGTAATTTCTGGCAAAAGATTTTGGATAACTGTATTTGCCTCGTCTTTAACCGAATCTGGGGTCAACATTTCAGAATCGTTTTAAGTCATTTTTAATCAAATATTAGTCAAAACTCAGATTTTGAATTTCGGTACAGTTTACAGAGTTAGTATTCCATCAAATTATAATAGTCTTTTCTAAATTTTAAATATGGAACACACTGTTACACTCTCAAGACCGCAGACTACCTAACGAAATTTAGTTCTATATTTAAAATTCATTCCCGCCCTAGGCAGGGAAGCAATTATTATGAATCTTTCCCGCCCAAGGGTTGGAAGCAGACGCTACTCAAATCAAACAAACACTACTTTCCGAGTATGAGAAATGAACAAAATATGTTAACTTTTATTTTTATTCTCAACGTGAGATATATCACAATTTTCCTTTGGTATGATTAAAATGGCTATCATTTAAATTAATCCAGAATAGAATAGAATATAATACTCTTCATTATGTACACCATAAAAGTTACAGATATAAATGTTGTAGTTTTAAATAGGGTGACACAATGGGCGGTCTTATCCAGCAACATTAAACAAAAAGTCTCGCAAAAAAAAAAGAAAAGTGGTTTGATTAATTGCCGCATCAGTCAGCCCACAGATTGTGCAAAATTTGTTCCTTTCGCATAATATTAATTCTAAACTGTAGACATTAAAACTGAGGAATTGTTGAAAATCCAAGTGACCACTTGAGCGTTCCGATCGCGACCGCCTTTTCTGCTCGTTTCACCTCTCGAGAACTGCTTCACAGATGTTGAGCATTCTGAAACTAGGCTAGAACATTATTAATTGGGTGTTCGACTAATGAGGCTGAGTTTAGTGATGGTTTTTCGAGAAATACAGTTCGTCGTCATGTTTCATTTGCATTTGCAAATCTGTAACATTTATTGGACCAGAGCAAATTGTTTCAAACTTTAGTAATATATATATATGTATATTTCCTCATACTAATTGCAAAGTTTCTCGATCAAACTCTGCTTTTATTATTTAGAGAACGGTTTTACAATAGTTTAACAAAGTGGGTAATGGTCTATTATACCTATTTTCACGTTTAAATCCGGTACATACACGAACTATAGAACAACATGAAACGAACTATATACAAACATGCCTTATAAAGCGATGTTTTTCCACCAACGGAACCGACAAGATAGGTACTAACTATTGCCATACGTCGTAAACTCATACACCACACGGTTACCATTTTAAGTAGTTCAGTTCATATGCAATGCAAATTGCTTTACCTAGTCCCACAATGAGAAATTAGTCCTTTGGAATTGTCACAGAATAACTTGAAGGCCACTTCTTGCTACCCTGTAGAAGAAACATTATCAATAACAAACGAAATAATTTTGGAATTGTTATATAGCAACACAATAAAAAGCAATTGACCCCCGCATCAATGTAGTTTTTCAATAAAAAAGCCTCTATTTTCCTTAGACGGATAAGCTTTCGAGATCGGAAGATTTATGATACACGAGTATTTACGCCTCCTTTACTCCGTATTTATGTCACGTCGGAGTGAGCTTGCTCGTAGCTCCGTACTTACTTTGTTACTGACGTAAGGATTGGTTACAACGTAAAGCCTTTACAAGTTTACACTAATTAATGTTAGTGCCTTAATTCACTGTCTTATCGTGTTAGAAGTCATCTAAATTATCTGCAAACTTATGCGGTTGCTTGTAAGTACCTAATGAAACGCTAATATCTTCGTCTTTCTAAATATTGCCAGCATTATGTGGTGCGTGTTACCTACTAGGAATTTAGGTAGAATCTAATAAGTAGTTTGTAGAATGCCTGAATAATTTTCTCTGTTTATTATTTTAGGAATAGTTTGTAATATTTCATTGAGGAAAGATTTATAAGTCTGTCCAAAATATGTCGAAACGCTATGCTATAAATATCCATCCGCTAATAGTACATTTCAACGTTCTGCCTCGGGAATGAAAGAAAACAGAATAAAATCTACTGTTTATTTTCCCGCAGCTTGGTGAAGTGATGAAATGGGAAAAATATTCCAATTATTTGCACTCATGCGCGCTGTGCAAACAAACTGCTGACATCAGCCAGGGTGTTTGTTTTAGCGGGAACAAAATGTTTGACTTCAGTACAAGTTAGAACAATCGCTTCATTATTAAAGCTTGCACAGTGAAAATACATTCTGTGTGTGCACATAACGCTCGTCGACAAAAGGAAAAGAAAATAAACCAATAACAGAAAAGGTCAAAAGGCATTAAAGCCCTCGAAGAACTTGCCTTCTATCTAATCAGTGTCTGTCTGTAAATTAATCAAAGTAGATGCTGTTCAAAGGAAAAACGCAAAAGGAACTAAATAAAACGACTCTAGGTAGGTAGTTAATTAATTTACTTTGCGGTCGGACTCGATGCAGGAACTCAACAACAAACACATTGGAGTATACTCACGCTGCCGCGCAGGCCAGCCAAGATTACCCAGTGGGACGCCAGCCTTGCTTCCATTCAAGTGTTTGTGTCGGGATTCGGTAAGACTTTACTAGCTTCTGCCAAACTCAATTTGACTTCACGAGTTTGTTCGCCTTGTTTATCGTCGCTGGGTTTTTCGCCGTTTCTCGCGAGAATAGAAAAGTTGCTAGTAATTGGATTAGTTCATTCAATGTGCGTAATTAGTAACAGAAGTTAGTTCGTAGTAATAATTAATTGGAGAACGTCTAAATGGGTTCATACATAATATGTAGGTACATAGGTATGTACTAACAAAACTTATGTATGCGTTTGGAATTCGGATCATTAAATGAACACTCAGTTGTGTTGACTTGGCTGCTAATGTGATGGGTGTACATTTGTACAATTATGAGACGTAACATGTTGCAAACTAACATTAATATTACGTAGCACGCGGCGTTTTGTAGCTTTCGGCGTAGCTCATGTATTGATTATAATATGTTTGCGTGTATTTATTTAACCAAAATATATAAACGCCCCTTGAGAATATTATGTTGTATCAGTACAACACAATTATCGACGGATATTGTTTTGTACAAAAATATTAAATGTCGGCACGTTACATTTCACAACTGCTGTGCCTGCAATGTGTGTGTGTGTGTGTTCCCTTGAGTGGAAAACGATTGCAAGTGGAAGCTATTCAAACAGTTCGTCGACATTTCTAGTATTTTCAAATCTGCTATCGTGAAAGGACATGCAAATATAAATTCTTAAAATACCAAACCACCAAGTGCGTGTCGGACCACACACAATGAAAGGTTCCGTAGTTGGGATGAAATTATCCCAAAAACAAACAACATATTTTTCCCATATATCAATATACGTCACCATCAATTTTCCAACTACAAATGTAAGTTTCTAAGCTGTGGTTGTGCTAAGTTGTTAAGCTACGTTTGCCGCGGTTGGCCCGGTTGGATGGGTGACCATCATTACATACCAAGACCCCTCAGTGCCTCGGAAAGCACGTTAAGCCGTTGGTCTCTGCTGTCATTTGTAGATCTTTGACAGTTGTTACGGGTCGTCAGAAGCCCGAAAGTTTGACAACCAGTCTTACCAAGGGGTATCGTGTTACCCAGTAACTGGGTTGTGGAGGTCAGATAGGGAGTCACTCCATGTAAAATACTGGTAGCCGACCTCATCGTAGTTGGGAAAACGCTAGGCAGATGATGATTTGATTTCTAATGGCATTTTTTAGGGTTCCGTACCCAAAGGGAACCGGAACGGGAACCCTATTACTAAGGCTCCGCCGTCTGTCTGTCTGTCTGTCCGTCTGTCACCAGGCTGTATCTCATGAACCTTGATAGTTAGACAGTTGAAACTTTCACAGATGACGTATTTCTGTTGCCGCTATAGCAACAAATACTAAAAACCAGAATAACATAAATATTAAAGGGGGCTCCCATACAATAAATGTGATTTTTTTTGCTCGATATCGATAACGGCAACAGGTAGACGCTTGAAATATTCACAGAATATTAAGTTATATATTCACTTTAAAAATAAATAATGAAATTAAAATAACACAAATATTTAAGGGGGGCTCCCATACAACAAACGTGACTTTTTTACCATTTTTATAGATAACTAGCAGTGCCCCGCGGTTTCACCCACGTAAGTCTCGATCCCGTGGGAATATCACGATAAAAAGTAGCCTATGTCTTAATCCAGGGTGTCAGCTACCTCCATACAAAATTTTATTATAATTGCTTCAGCCGTTTGAGCGTGAAGAAGTAACAAACACACGCACACTCACAAACTTTCGCCTTTATAATATTAGTGTGATGGTACGGAACCCTTCGTGCGCGAGTCCGACTCGCACTTGGCCGGTTTTTATAATCTGATTTGCTTTGTCAAAAAATAAAACAAAACTGAAAAGTCAGAAAATCTTTAATTTGTATTATAACCCATAATACAAATTAAAGATTTTCTGACTTTTTCCTTTACTTTGACCTTGCTTCTTGCAAAATTTCATGATTCTAGGTCAACGGAAAGTAGCCTTTGGAAATACGGTTCTGATATTTGCGAGTATCAAAATATGTTGCATAAATGGCCGTATTTTTTTATTGCGTTGACGTAAAAGCTTGATTTTTTAAGAGCTCCAGGGAACCATAGACGTATTTCATATTAATTTCGACTTGATATCTTTACGAGTTCCTGAGAAAAAGGGTCTTGACAGAATGACTGACAGACGGACAATGAACTGATAAGGGTTCCGTTTTTTTCCAATTGAGGTACGGAAACCTAAAAACAGCAATTTCAAGTGGGACGAAGAATAAAAATGTGTGTGGAGTAAAATCACGAGCTTTTCCAGCGAATGTAAAAGAATTAACACCTATTTTCTACCTTCGAGCATCGCTTTGTTACGAATAAGTTTACCTTTAGGGTCAGTTTCCACCAAACGGTAAAATCCTCGCGGATGCTCGAGCTGCTTAAATTTCACTGAATAAGTAACTATCAATATTGACTTAGTTATACTTGAAGTATAAAATTCGACGCTGACATCAACAGTTTACTTGCGCATTGCCGAGGATGCATGAGCGCAGTCGCGAGCCTGGCCGAGCGTCCTCGAGGCCGCGCGAGCACACCTGAAGCGGGCGGCGCGGCGTGCGAGTGGGACGCTGCTTGCGCCGGTGCCGCCGCGACTGTGTTTCTGGCAATGTCATGTTCTTTTTTTATCTTCTTCCTCTGCCAATAGTGCATTAACAACCATGTCCCAGTCTATAATTTTCAACAAGCACGCACATCACGTCTCTGTTAACTACCAGTGCCAAACCCCATCTGAATCCTGAAATGAATGAGAGGGTTGCTGGATTCTCATTCATTTCTGGATTCAGAAGCAGTGGATGGACACATTAGTATCTATAGGTACAGGTACATCTTTTTATACATATACATAACATAAATCTTTCATGATTGCGAGAGACGTGTGATTTCATATTTAAGAAACGACAGCAAAGCTTCCTTATATTCATACAAATTGACTCATGAAGTCCCGGTTGTCATTCCGACATACTCGTAGGTACTTCCGTGGTACTTACGGTCGGTAGAAAATTATGATTTTATATATTAGCAAATTTATTTAGGAAAGTTTAATATTTCAATGTTTCGTGTGGTGCCGGACGTAAAGAATAGCACCATCCTATTTCTTCCCGTGGGTGTCGTAAAAGGCAACTAAGGGATTTACTAGAGAATGGGCAGTAGAGTTCTCTATGCATTTTAACACCATACTGTGATCGCCAGCCCATCTGCCAAGCGTGGCGATTATGGCACCCCCCCCCCTCACCTCCTTTTGGGGGAGGCCTATGTCCAGCAGTGGTGTCAGTTGTGTTGGTGTTGTAATGGAGTGTCTTTATGTTGTACGTATGTTAGTGAGTGCACTTGTATTTGTGAATTGACAATGTGTGTATAGTCAATGGCACGTAACTTGGCAAGGTTGTGGCGTAGTCTGAGTAAGTTTACGCATGTACAATTAGTGCAACGTAAAAAATATTACTTTTATTGCTTGTCATTATTCTATGGTTATTGCCAGAATTTATTTTAAACGTGTCTGTTTAGAAGAAAGTTAAAGAAAGGAGAGAAACATCTAACGGTTCTTGCCAAGTTACGTGCCGGCGACTATACTGTGAGTTTTTACTTAAACTAAGAAACTTTCTGTCATGTAGTAGTCCAATGTAAGACTAGATTCAAGAGCATGGGAAGTTTCCTACGTGTTATTTGCCAAACTAGAATACTAGATACAGATGTAGCTATGATGACACAGCCGTAATATATCACGGGAAATCATGGGAACATGTACACAGTCTAGCGGAAAAGGGATTCTCACTAATCGAGAATAACCTGGACATAAACCGCCTCACGCTACATGTCAGTAAAAATAAATAGTTATGTTATTTTCTACAAGACCGCCACTTCAAACCCACAAGAACACCTAAAGTCAACCTACATCACTGCTTTTCTAACATTTCTACTTCTCCTTGTGACTGTCCTTCTCTTTAACGTACTTCTTCCACTAAATACCTCAGTATTCTTATCGACGACCACCTAAGTCAGAGTCATGCACAATAATATTAAAAGCAAACCCGACTACACATCAATCATAAGCAAAAGACATTATAGAATCCCAATACCTGACAGCACCTCATTGCTAGCTAGACGCTCCCAGGCCTACTCTCTCATTATTACATACAATAAAGTCTGTTAACTCTGCGAAATTTAAAATACTACCACATTCAGTTGCAAAAAAAAATTGTTAAGAAAATGTTGCAAAACACTCATGCTTATGATGACTCGTAACAATTAATAATTTTAAAGACCCTGACCTGACACCGAATCAAACGAAACACAATGGGATCAAACACGCACACTTATACACACACCCTACGCACACACCGCACACACCAAACACACACCACACACACCAAACACACACCACACACATATCACACTCACATCGCACAAACACACATGACACATACTACCTATAACTAACCTAAAATCACCTCTCCACTCTGGAATTCATATCCCGAGCCCCAAGATACAGACTAACTGTCTAGTTTGGGGCTCACTGGCAAATGATATATGATATGATATATAATCTAGCTGTAAGTAATATTTTAACCTACTCATGTCTTCTCAACTTGCTGTTAACCTGTGAACCTACTTACCTGGACAATAGAATATTTTCTATTTCTATGGGTACAGAAGCTCGCCGTCATAAGTTATTCTGTCAAGACAAGTCTTCATGTGTGTGTGTCTTCATGTGTGTATGTGTGGAGACTGGATTTGTGCTCGGTTGATAGCAATAGGGTCGCCCCCTGTTAAATTTCTTCCCCGATTTCACTACTTTGGGTTACGAACGAATAAAATTAGACTGCTTTGGTTGAGTTGAGAGCGCTCCGCGAATTAAACGGAGCATTTACTTGAGTTTATAATTTTGTCACTTTGTATTTACTGCATTTAAAGAAATTATAGACTGCCTCGTTGGTCTAGTGGTCGCAAGCGCTACTGCTGAGCATGAGGTCCGGGGTTCGATTCCCAGGCCGGACAAAGTGTAATTGAGTTTGTCCACCAGGAATTTCTCAGTAGCGGCAAGGAGTCTGGATTTGTGCACGGTTGATAGCAATAGGGTCGCCCCCTGTTACATGGCACTTAAACATAACTGGCGAAACGTGGGTGTACTATAGGTACTGCCTAACCCCTTCGGGGATTACAGGCGTGATGTTATGTTATGTTTAAAGAAATATATGACTTAATAAACGCAATGTAAAAATTTACCTACGAACTTATGTCTGGGTACATCCCAACATGATTGGAAACATATTAGACAGTATCATTACAATATTCTCTCTTGAATCTACTTCCTAAAGCTAACACTTTATTGGCCTTTTGCCAGAGTCTACTTTGCGGAAATTTATCTTTGGCTTGGTTCCTACTTCGGTGACATGGAGTTATTCGTTTCATAAAGCAATTTGCATGAGTACAGAGTCCTCTCTTTTGAATAGAGAACCACACTACCAATTTATCTAGCAAATTCTGGGTAACCATAATTATTTAACTATAGCAATATCTTGTTAAAGACACTTGCCAAGAAGGATACGAACGAACGTGATCTCGAAGAATAACGTTACAATGATATAAGTATGATGCTATGAAAGAGGCGTGACCACTGCTAAACATAGGAACATTCAACAATAATATAATATAATATTTTATTGACAAAAAAGTATGTTACATTTATATGGAAACCCTGACTCCTGCGCTAGGTTGTAACCTGTGTTACAGGAATCAGTTCTTCTCCCAGTAGTTTTACACAGATATTATGCAATAAGATTTAAACAATTTAAAATTATGCAATACCTGCTTGAGGCGTATGTGTGAGGGTGGGTGTGTATCCATGTGTGTGTAAGGGTGAGCGAGGTGTGTGTATTTGTGTGTGAGGATGCGTAAGCGTACGTGTTAATGTATGACATGGTTTATATTATATATTTATCGTGCATTAACACTATATAACATAATATCTTCATCTAACTATAATTAATTTAACCTCGTGAATATGTAGATATGTACACGTTAGCAGAACCCTCATTATTATTATTATATTTCGTAATTTGAATTCTGAATTTCCACGCTTAGCGGATTCTCGGAAAAGCGTCGTTTCACTCACACTTGGGGATATAATGTAAATATACATTCTTCATAAGATAATGTTAAGCTTCGGGTGTTTTCTTTTCCAATTCGTGGAAGGTTTCACTTGTATCGTTAACAAAAGTAAAGGCAGTACAAAGTTATCCATGAAAATATATTTTTCCCTGGAGTACTCCAGCAAAGAATATAATATTTTCAAGGATAACTTGGTACTGCCTTTACTTTAACTTGTATCGACTCAGTCTGATATAAACTATACATTCTTACGTAAATATTAACTGAAACCGCACGTAGTTTCGTGTGGTTTCATTCATTACACAAAAAAAAAAAAAAAAAATTGTGCCATTTAAAGACACAAAAAAAAATCTTTCGCACTTGCTATCTAAATAACTAATCGCGCAGCAAAGATTTTCGTAACAGATACAACGAGAGGGGTGCGTGCTCTAAACTTAGGGAAGGACTTCACATTAAGAGCCACTCCCAATTGAAAATGATTTATGATAAACGCAGTACTTGAACTACTAACCCGCACTGGGCCCGCGTGGGCCTGCTCCCTCTCAGTGAGAGGGAGCGGGCCTGTGTCCCAGCAGTGGGAACATAGGCTGATTATGAAGTACTTAAAGGGTCTAAATTGTATCTTGCGGATAATATTTGGAGCACAACTTCTTCAAAATCCATCTACTGACGGCAAAAGGAACATTTATCATGTTACTAATGCTTTAAGCTTTTACGGCGTTGCAATTTTTACCCTGGCTGAGATCTATAGGTAAACGTTACTGCTACTTGCGTACGTGCTAGTACTTGGGCTAAGCGCTATTCTTGTTATTGTCACACCCCTGTCAAACTATAAGTGCAAGATAGAGACGAGAACATGTCTAAGCCCAAGCCTAAGTAGCGTTCATAAATTTCGGCCTCAGTACCGTATGTGAAAAGACCAATTATTAACAGCTTGTTATATACCTTGGACAGACAGCTGCATGAAATATTGCTCAGTGGGCAGTTTCTCAGAAATTCCTACAAGTTGGTGTCAGGAAACTATTCTGTTTATGCTATAAATAGCTCTGAACCGACGCGGGGCTAGACCTGACTCGCTTGATACCTTTTACTTTAAAATTTAAATCTGTGTTTCAGTTCGAATCTTCGAAAGGACGACTGAGCTTTATTATTTAACGATTCGACAACTGAAGGATAGTAATAGAAATGACCTAATGTTATACGTAAGATTTTTTTGAAGTGAACACTTCTTTAGGCGCGTTGAGCGATTTTTGGTACGGGAAAAACTTATGGGATCGCTTCATCGATATGCTCGCGCCAACATGCTGACTGTAGTAGCAGTAAGTGAAGTTAAATTGACCACCTGGAAAGTTTAATTTGTGTACTTATACTGAGTAAAAACTTGTTTAGGCGCGTTTAACGATAAGTTTTCACCTCTGTCGGCAGTCCCCATGCTCTGCCTATTTAACCGACTTCAAATAAGGTTCTATGTACAACTACAGGTTTTTTTTTCACCGATTTCACCGTCGATTGTCGACCGATTTTGAAAATTCTTATTTTGATTGAAAGAGTATGCTCGAGATAATCTCATTGTCACCACATCTGAATCTGATGATTCCGTGGAAATCGAGGGAAGTCCTTTAATTTTATAGGCATACCTATAGCGATTTGGGTATTTTTTATAGTAACTCATGCATTTGCTCTCGGAAAGTACTAATTGGTGAAGTAGAACTGATGATGAAGACCACAGATGACCACCGAAACTACTCAATAATAAGTATTTCACGGGTTACGATTCGATTACTTCAATATGGTGGCTAAGCAATTTATGCTCGTCACATACATGCATATGGTGAAGTGGAGCTTCAGTTTTCCTGGTTCTGACCAGGTCAACTTTCTGGTGAACTCCTCAACAATTAACTTCCGCATCGCGCATAACTGCCCCACTAAAACGTGATATTTTTTAATTTTTTTTACAAAGGAAAAAAAAAACCACTGACTTCCAAAAAAAAACACTACAAATTGAAAAATAGCTTCAATTTCGGAAGTCGGTGACAAAAAACTAAATACATATCCAAAGACACCGAATTCCGAAATTAAAGTTATTTTGCACTTTGAAGTGTTTTTTTGGAAATCGGTTGTTTTTTTTGTAAAACAGTTTTAAATTTTATCACTTTTATTACTTAGCAATTGCTGTTAGTCCCATATATTGGATACTAAGTTAAATAAAATGTCACAGCAACCCTAAATGCCCATAAAATTGAGCGGGGGATAATAGTTGTTAATAGGTAAACGGTAGGTATACGAGTATCACTGTTTTATCAATCAGGTAAGGCGATCCTTCAATTATAGGTACCTAATTAATTTCTAAAGATAATTACGATGTCGATCCTCGGCAATATTGTGAGATTCATTAATGAAGTTCACGCACTGCAGGCACTAAAGTCGTGTTGTTAAATCGACGGTTCGACATCTAACGTGAACAGCAAATTGATAATCCCCGTTTCCGACAAACATCGAAACAGGAGAATTCTTTGTACTAGTGCATTGACATACTCGTATAAAAAAAAACCCATATCAATGTACTCGTGTATTTAATTGACTCACAATCATCTTCGGGTATTTCTCGCATGATAATAAGATCTTATAATAGAAAATATATATTGGCTGGCAGACTATGAATTTTTTTTTTTTTTTTGTTAAAAAAAACGTTGCCCCACACTAGGAATTTCTCCTGTATCGTGGGTGCGTTTACAAACATTTAAACTCACATACACAAACAGCCAGACCCGGAACAACTACTTGTAGGTCGTACAAATATTTGTTCCGTGCGGAACAAATAATATAAAATAAAATAAAATAAATAATAAATATTGGAAATATTGCGTGCGGATTTATTTAGTTTCAAAGTAAACAATGATAAATTATATAAATTATTTCATTTTAGAAATAATTAATAATACCTAAATATAATTATTTGTCTATAAAGTAAAACACGCAGACTGACAGAACTCGTACGTATTTTTTACCCTTTTTACGGTTCCGTACCCAAAGGGTAAAACGGGAACCCTATTACTAAGGCTCCGCCGTCTGTCTGTCTGCCTGTCAGTCTGTCACCAGGCTGTATCTCATGAACCGTGATAGTTAGACAGTTGAAATTTTCACAGATGATGTATTTCTGTTGCCGCTATAACAAAAAATACTAAAAAACAGAATCAAATAAATATTTAAGGGGGCTCCCATGATTTTTTTGCTCGATATTTATAACGGCAACATGTAGACGCTTGAAATATTCACAGAATATTTAGTTATATATTTACTTTAAAACAAATATTTAAGTGGGGCTCCCATACAACAAACGTGATTTTTTTATCGTTTTATAGATAATGGTACGGAACCCTTCGTGCGCGACTTCGACTCGCACTTGAGCGGTTTTTTATATTATCTGTGCCGTTTAGTAACAAAAAAACTAGATTTTAATTCTACCAAAAAACTTTGCAACCATTTAAAAACAAAACAGCGGCTGCTAGATTTCAGCAATGACTTAATATTTGTATCCCGGCGCGGTGGCGTGTCGTGTTACAAAAGCTTTGCCAACCCTTATTGCTGCGACAGTAACTTGACAACGTAACATAGAACGGCGTGACAGCTCCGTTTATTTTGCCATCGCAAGAAATAGATCGATTCCGAGATAAAATAGGTACTTACTCATTGGTAAACTGTAAAGTACCTACCTACAGTGGAACCTCCAAAACAAGACCTTGAAATAAATTAAGATCGAAGTACGTATTGCCCACATATTCCCGATAGTGTCCCGGTGCCCGTTAACAAGCCAGTTTTTATACTTTCGCACGTTTCTACCAATTATAAATAAAAGTATGTGTATGACAATACATTCTGGGTAATATTTTGTATATTTTTAATGGTAACACTGACCAAACAGTTTAATGGCGTCCTGTGATGGCGTCAAAACTGAGCAATAACAAAAGTGAGCTGTTCGCAGTTTTCTAGAAATTACCAGGTTCTGTAGGTAAACTGCGAGACCACCACATCGTATTTATCAGCCCGCTTTGCTGCTACCTATAAGTTGAGGTGAATCTAACTAAAACATTATTTCTTTTGTAACTGTTGACTGCGGTAAACCGACAATTGTATAGAAAACGAAACATTTTTTTGCAGGTAAAAATACCCTCTGAGATAAAACTGAACAAAAAAAAAATATGTCAGAGTCGAACTGTGACACACAAGAGGACTTATTTTAAGTACATATATTACACACTGTAGTGTAGGTACTACCTGTACATTTTTGATTTCCATTTCTCGCAAGCTGACATGAAACATGTAAGTTGTAATGCATCATTGTATTTGTTCTCACATGTTTGATATTTGGGGAAACACGATAACATCATCATGTAACACCATTACAGGATTAGCTCAGTTTAGCGACACTGTTCGTAGTACACTCATATACCTACAACGCACATAAATGCTTTTCGTAGTAATAAACGACGATGTACTTAGCAGGCGTATTTCATTGTTTGCATTGCCCTTTTATGGACGTGTTAATTTAATTTATGTTTTGCCGCCTCTGGGATGTACCTATAAAAAGTTTTTTTTACGTGTTTTACGTGAAAAGTTTTAAAATGAGACCAAATTAGATTTGGTAAAAGTTTGTTGCACTCGGAGATCAGGATAGGGATGCTTAGTTGTGTTTATAGCCAGACATTCTCAAACGTTTTTAGAATACTTTACCTAAACTCTCAGCGTTACTACTAAGTTAACAATTAATATTTTAATACGGTAATATTTTAATTAAACTTTTACCGTTGGAGTTTCTCTTGTATTTTTATTTACTAATAACATTACTTATAGTAACGTATCACTACTCTTCATAAATGTGCAGAAAACTTACGATTACGTGAGGAAATTGTATATCTCGGGAAGCAGTCGTAAAATAAACATAACAAATATGCCATGAATATTCAGATTTTTTTTTCGGGACTTTTATGTATTTTATACGTCGTCATGACATGTATTACCTTCACTTGGACATTACATTTGTAACTGCGGAAGTCTCAACGATATAATTATATAAATAACGCTATATTTACGACTTGATATCTGCGACACGTTGAAGTATCGATGTTACCGATAGATAATGGTCATCTAAGAAGTTATTGGCGGATACTTACTAGGGTTTAAATAATAATCTCAGTCCTGGTCGACAAGAATGTTGGTTTGCTCCGGATTAGTTTGACCGTAACTTCGGTATTAAAGCCTCAAGCCGCTACCAAGCCACATGGCGAGATTTGGATTGAATTTCAAAGTTATGCTGCTATGAGCTAGTCTTGTGCAAGCAGCATATATTTTGGCAAACCGGGTACCTAGCCGGTTTGCCAAAATATATGCTGCTATTCTTTTCGTAAAATAATTTATGTGGCGTTTTATGTGCCAGTAACAAGATACTGCAATCTCATAAACACAATCGTCAGCATGATGATAAAGGAAACAATTCCCTTAAAGTTTATATCTGTATCCTCTGTGTTCTGGTGTTTTCAGTAACTTGCAGTGCTGCGACCCTCGTTTCATTTATTTCTACAAATTAAACCCAGAATAACACGATACAGCTGTCTCCTCTACTTTTTGTCAACCTGTAGATTTATGTGCCATTCCGTACGCCAAGGAAGACAATTTAGTGTAACGGTTTGGTTTCTTGATTGTATTAGTTTGCGTCACTTTTAGTGGGCTTACTTATAGGCTTTGCCATCACCATCTGTACTTAAAGGTCCTTAATTTGCAGAGGGTACTTGGCTTTTTTCCATCTATAAATAAGCAGTTCGTTGGTAAATCCGTAGGGATACGATTCCGTCCAGATATCGGCGCTATCTCGGCCGTTATTTACCCCTTGAGTGTGTCTCGAATGGGCCCTGTGGGAATTCAGGGCCTGCCAAATGAGAGTACATTTCTTTGCAGGTAATTTATGCGCCATTTAGTTACCACTAGCAGATCAATTTCGGATTGTATGTATATGTAAGTGCTCTCATCTCTTACATTTTGTATGAAGTGCTTTATTAAAGTAAAACTACACTCGGAATGAATTTACTCCTTTATACAGGTACATTTCTATGAATATTATATAAAGAGTAGTTGTCTTGTGTAAATGGTAATGTGCTTGTAGATACTCGTATTTCTTACTTATGGAGTCAGTACAGCTTAACGAAGATTAGTACATTATGTAGGAAATAGGAACCAATATTTGAGCAATGGTTTATTAATGTAATGGTTGGTATCAGTAATTAAATATGCCACATGTAGATGTATCCAATACCTACAGGTATTGCTGCCCTGCGGCGTGTGTGGAGAGTGCACGCGGCGCGCACACGGCGAGCACGCGGCGCTCGAGTCACACGCCCGAGGAACGCGCGCGCCTAATGTGGGGGAGGCCTTACAGCTACCAATAGCTATTCATGTATATGTTACGGTTCATGAATTATAGTTTGTTACTCTGTTGATACATGAACAATATTGACTAGTTAGTAGTAGGTAGTTAGATCCCAATCCGATATAGATAGTTTGAGGTAAGGTATATAATAATAACTTAATAATAATAATAACTATAACTAAATTATGACGAATAATTATCGGAAATACATTGTCAAGGACGGTACGGTTGACATCTGTCGGGCATGCCACCGTCCCGGTGAATCAATCCGACATATTATTTCTGGTTGTTCTCGTCTTGCTAACTGCGAGTACTTGCACAGACACAATCTAGTGGCTAGGATTATCCACCAGCAACTTGCCTTGCAGTATAACCTTGTGGAGTCTGAAGTACCATACTACAGGTATGTGCCCGACCCAGTTCTCGAGAATGGTCACGCCACATTGTACTGGGATCGATCTATCATCACTGACAGGACTATTGTAGCCAATAAGCCTGATATTGTGGTGATAGATCGACGAGAGCGCCGTGCAAAGATTGTTGATATCGCTGTCCCTCATGACGAGAATCTCGTGAAAGCTGAGAAAGATAAAAAAATCAAATATCTTGACCTAGCACACGAGATTGTTGACATGTGGGACATGGACTCTGCAATCATTGTACCGATAATTGTAACAGTAAATGGCCTAATAGCGGAGAACCTTGACCAACACCTCAGGAGGCTCTCATTGCGCGGCTGGATCAAGGGCTTGATTCAGAAAGCAGTACTCCTGGACACGGCACGTATAGTGAGGAGGTTCCTCTCTCTAGAGCCCTAACCACCGGCAGCTTGGACCCTGTTCCTGATGCCGATGGGTCACTATTTTTTATATTTTTAAATGTTTTTTTTTTTAATGATTTTATAAAAATATTTAAAAATGTAATTAATGTGTATACAAATGTAATAAAGGAAATATAATAACTATACATATAAAACAACACACAACTATATATGTACGTTTATGGTTTACTGATTACTAGTAAAAGTTCTAGTCTCAGGAGTTAATATTGCGTTCAATTTGTTTTTCCAATAACTCGAAAACCGGATAATAATTGCTTGAGATGAAATGTGTCTTTAACTACCTACTATTTGATATCTTAGACAAAGGGGTCACACAGTTTAGTACTTCAAAGGTAGGCTGTACCGAACACAATTTGGCAGCTGTATGCTCAGAACATTGTTCTTAGGCTGTATGTGACACGTGACACCAAAGATAACAAAGTAATAAAAAAAATCTTATGTGTAACATCACCATCATTTATATTTTTACCCTTCAATTGTCGAATCGTTAAATAATAAATCACGGCGTCCTTTCGAAGATTCGACCTGAAAGACTGATTTAAATTTTAAAGTAAAAGGTATCAAGTGAGTCAGGTCGAGCCTTGCGTCTCGGTTCAGAGCTATTTATAGCACAAACAGAATAGTTTCCGATGCTTCTTCCTGACACCAACTTGTAGGAATTTCTAAGAAACTGCCCACGGAGCAATATTTCATGCAGCTGTCTCTCGTAAGGTATAATAAACTGTTACTATTTAGTATTTTCACAGACGGTACTGAGGCCGAAATCTATAAACGCTACTTAGGCTTTGGCTTAGACTGGTTCTCGTCTCTATCTTGCACTTATAGTTTGAATGTGGTGTAACAATAACAAGAATAGCGCTTAGCCAAAGTATGTGCTTAGTAACGTTTATAGATCTCAGCCAGTGTAAACAAATTGGGACGCTGTAAAAGCTTTATGCATTAGTAACATGATTTATGTTCCTTTTGCCGTCAGTGGATGGATTTTCAAGAAGCTGTACTCCAAACAACATCCGCAAGATAGACTTTCCTCCCTTCAACTCCTGCGTCGTTTTTATTACAATTTTTTTTGCTTGACCTGCAGCAAAAAAAAATTGGTTTAGCGAGATTTTTTCAAAGTTTTTTTTATTAATGGCCCATTTATATTTATTAAAGAATGCCTATGCATTCTTTAATAAATATAAGTCAGACTGTCAGACTCGGTCGGTCAGACTGAGTAAGAACTTAAAAGTAAAGTACGCCTTTACTTTTCTATTCTAGCAACAAAAAAACATGAATAACTTTGCATAAATAAAACCACTCCCCGAATCGGAAAAGAAAACGCAAAAGCATTATCTCATGAAGGATCTAGATTTACATTACATCCTCAATTGCGAGAGAAACTTTAATTAAATCTAGTTGGAGGAAGTTATTATGTATTAGTGTCATCTTGTTGACGCTGGTACTCGAATCGGATGCGAGTAGCGGAACATGACACGAACCAGTACAATTGAACTACTGCGGTTTCGCGGCAGAGGTGTGCTATCAGCGTGAATGTTCATATCTTTCGTAAAAAAATTACGTCATTTTCAAAGCATCATACTTATACTCGTATCATACTGCCGATGGATACTCTAAAAATCTCTTAGCTGTTAATAGTGTTAATCCATTCGGTCTATTCTGTAAAAACCTCACCGTGAAAAGTTAGGTGAATTATCATATCTTTCGTAAAAAAATGACGTCATTTTCACAGCATCATACTTATATAATACAGCCGATCGATTCTCTAAAAATCTCTTAGCTGTTAATAGTGGTAATCCATTCGGTCTATTCTGTAAAAACCTCACCGTGAAAAGTTAGGTGAATTAAGCTTAAAGTGAGCTGTCAATCTCTAGCGTTACGTGGCATGACATCTCGCTTCACCTAAGTTTTCTCGGCGAGATTTTTACAGAATAGCACTGCAAGGTGGCATGACAACTCACTTTACCTAAGTTTTCACGGCGAGATTTTTACAGAGTAGCACTGCAGGTGGCATGATAACTCAATTGACCTAAGTTTTCACGGTGAGGTTTTTACAGAATAGACCGAATGGATTACCACTATTAACAGCTAAGAGATTTTTAGAGAATCGATCGGCTGTATTATATAAGTATGATGCTGTGAAAATGACGTCATTTTTTTACGAAAGATATGATAATTCACCTAACTTTTCACGGTGAGGTTTTTACAGAATAGACCGAATGGATTAACACTATTAACAGCTAAGAGATTTTTAGAGTATCGATCGGCAGTATGATACGAGTATAAGTATGATGCTTTGAAAATGACGTAATTTTTTTACGAAAGATATGAACATTCACGCTGATAGCACACCTCTGCCGCGAAACCGCAGTAGTTCAATTGTACTGGTTCGTGTCATGTTCCGCTACTCGCATCCGATTCGAGTACCAGCGTCAACAAGATGACACTAATACATAATAACTTCCTCCAACTAGATTTAATTAAAGTTTCTCTCGCAATTGAGGATGTAATGTAAATCTAGATCCTTCATGAGATAATGCTTTTGCGTTTTCTTTTCCGATTCGGGGAGTGGTTTTATTTATGCAAAGTTATTCATGTTTTTTTGTTGCTAGAATAGAAAAGTAAAGGCGTACTTTACTTTTAAGTTCTTACTCAGTCTGACCGACCGAGTCTGACAGTCTGACTTATATTTATTAAAGAATGCATAGGCATTCTTTAATAAATATAAATGGGCCATTAATAAAAAAAACTTTGAAAAAATCTCGCTAAACCAATTTTTTTTTGCTGCAGGTCAAGCAAAAAAAATTGTAATAAAAACGACGCAGGAGTTGAAGGGAGGAAAGTCTATCTTGCGGATGTTGTTTGGAGTACAGCTTCTTGAAAATCCATCCACTGACGGCAAAAGGAACATAAATCATGTTACTAATGCATAAAGCTTTTACAGCGTCCCAATTTGTTTACACTGGCTGAGATCTATAAACGTTACTAAGCACATACTTTGGCTAAGCGCTATTCTTGTTATTGTTACACCACATTCAAACTATAAGTGCAAGATAGAGACGAGAACCAGTCAAAGCCAAAGCCTAAGTAGCGTTTATAGATTTCGGCCTCAGTACCGTCTGTGAAAATACTAAATAGTAACAGTTTATTATACCTTACGAGAGACAGCTGCATGAAATATTGCTCCGTGGGCAGTTTCTTAGAAATTCCTACAAGTTGGTGTCAGGAAGAAGCATCGGAAACTATTCTGTTTGTGCTATAAATAGCTCTGAACCGAGACGCAAGGCTCGACCTGACTCACTTGATACCTTTTACTTTAAAATTTAAATCAGTCTTTCAGGTCGAATCTTCGAAAGGACGCCGTGATTTATTATTTAACGATTCGACAATTGAAGGGTAAAAATATAAATGATGGTGATGTTACACATAAGATTTTTTTTATTACTTTGTTATCTTTGGTGTCACGTGTCACATACAGCCTAAGAACAATGTTCTGAGCATACAGCTGCCAAATTGTGTTCGGTACAGCCTACCTTTGAAGTACTAAACTGTGTGACCCCTTTGTCTAAGATATCAAATAGTAGGTAGTTAAAGACACATTTCATCTCAAGCAATTATTATCCGGTTTTCGAGTTATTGGAAAAACAAATTGAACGCAATATTAACTCCTGAGACTAGAACTTTTACTAGTAATCAGTAAACCATAAACGTACATATATAGTTGTGTGTTGTTTTATATGTATAGTTATTATATTTCCTTTATTACATTTGTATACACATTAATTACATTTTTAAATATTTTTATAAAATCATTAAAAAAAAAAACATTTAAAAATATAAAAAATAGTGACCCATCGGCATCAGGAACAGGGTCCAAGCTGCCGGTGGTTAGGGCTCTAGAGAGAGGAACCTCCTCACTATACGTGCCGTGTCCAGGAGTACTGCTTTCTGAATCAAGCCCTTGATCCAGCCGCGCAATGAGAGCCTCCTGAGGTGTTGGTCAAGGTTCTCCGCTATTAGGCCATTTACTGTTACAATTATCGGTACAATGATTGCAGAGTCCATGTCCCACATGTCAACAATCTCGTGTGCTAGGTCAAGATATTTGATTTTTTTATCTTTCTCAGCTTTCACGAGATTCTCGTCATGAGGGACAGCGATATCAACAATCTTTGCACGGCGCTCTCGTCGATCTATCACCACAATATCAGGCTTATTGGCTACAATAGTCCTGTCAGTGATGATAGATCGATCCCAGTACAATGTGGCGTGACCATTCTCGAGAACTGGGTCGGGCACATACCTGTAGTATGGTACTTCAGACTCCACAAGGTTATACTGCAAGGCAAGTTGCTGGTGGATAATCCTAGCCACTAGATTGTGTCTGTGCAAGTACTCGCAGTTAGCAAGACGAGAACAACCAGAAATAATATGTCGGATTGATTCACCGGGACGGTGGCATGCCCGACAGATGTCAACCGTACCGTCCTTGACAATGTATTTCCGATAATTATTCGTCATAATTTAGTTATAGTTATTATTATTATTAAGTTATTATTATATACCTTACCTCAAACTATCTATATCGGATTGGGATCTAACTACCTACTACTAACTAGTCAATATTGTTCATGTATCAACAGAGTAACAAACTATAATTCATGAACCGTAACATATACATGAATAGCTATTGGTAGCTGTAAGGCCTCCCCCACATTAGGCGCGCGCGTTCCTCGGGCGTGTGACTCGAGCGCCGCGTGCTCGCCGTGTGCGCGCCGCGTGCACTCTCCACACACGCCGCAGGGCAGCAAAACGCGACGCTCACGCAGCGCGCTTGCGGTGCGCGCACGGCGCCCGCGCTACTCACACGCCCGAGGATCGCGCGCGCCTAATGTGGGGTCAGCCTAACTATTACAGCTACCTGTAGGTATTGGATACATCTACATGTGGCATATTTAATTACTGATACCAACCATTACATTAATAAACCATTGCTCAAATATTGGTTCCTATTTCCTACATAATGTACTAATCTTCGTTAAGCTGTACTGACTCCATAAGTAAGAAATACGAGTATCTACAAGCACATTACCATTTACACAAGACAACTACTCTTTATATAATATTCATAGAAATGTACCTGTATAAAGGAGTAAATTCATTCCGAGTGTAGTTTTACTTTAATAAAGCACTTCATACAAAATGTAAGAGATGAGAGCACTTACATATACATACAATCCGAAATTGATCTGCTAGTGGTAACTAAATGGCGCATAAATTACCTGCAAAGAAATGTACTCTCATTTGGCAGGCCCTGAATTCCCACAGGGCCCATTCGAGACACACTCAAGGGGTAAATAACGGCCGAGATAGCGCCGATATCTGGACGGAATCGTATCCCTACGGATTTACCAACGAACTGCTTATTTATAGATGGAAAAAAGCCAAGTACCCTCTGCAAATTAAGGACCTTTAAGTACAGATGGTGATGGCAAAGCCTATAAGTAAGCCCACTAAAAGTGACGCAAACTAATACAATCAAGAAACCAAACCGTTACACTAAATTGTCTTCCTTGGCGTACGGAATGGCACATAAATCTACAGGTTGACAAAAAGTGGAGGAGACAGCTGTATCGTGTTATTCTGGGTTTAATTTGTAGAAATAAATGAAACGAGGGTCGCAGCACTGCAAGTTACTGAAAACACCAGAACACAGAGGATACAGATATAAACTTTAAGGGAATTGTTTCCTTTATCATCATGCTGACGATTGTGTTTATGAGATTGCAGTATCTTGTTACTGGCACATAAAACGCCACATAAATTATTTTACGAAAAGAATAGCAGCATATATTTTGGCAAACCGGCTAGGTACCCGGTTTGCCAAAATATATGCTGCTTGCACAAGACTAGCTCATAGCAGCATAACTTTGAAATTCAATCCAAATCTCGCCATGTGGCTTGGTAGCGGCTTGAGGCTTTAATACCGAAGTTACGGTCAAACTAATCCGGAGCAAACCAACATTCTTGTCGACCAGGACTGAGATTATTATTTAAACCCTAGTAAGTATCCGCCAATAACTTCTTAGATGACCATTATCTATCGGTAACATCGATACTTCAACGTGTCGCAGATATCACGTCATTTTCAAAGCATCATACTTATACTCGTATCATACTGCCGATCGATACTCTAAAAATCTCTTAGCTGTTAATAGTGTTAATCCATTCGGTCTATTCTGTAAAAACCTCACCGTGAAAAGTTAGGTGAATTATCATATCTTTCGTAAAAAAATGACGTCATTTTCACAGCATCATACTTATATAATACAGCCGATCGATTCTCTAAAAATCTCTTAGCTGTTAATAGTGGTAATCCATTCGGTCTATTCTGTAAAAACCTCACCGTGAAAAGTTAGGTGAATTAAGCTTAAAGTGAGCTGTCAATCTCTAGCGTTACGTGGCATGACATCTCGCTTCACCTAAGTTTTCTCGGCGAGATTTTTACAGAATAGCACTGCAAGGTGGCATGACAACTCACTTTACCTAAGTTTTCACGGCGAGATTTTTACAGAGTAGCACTGCAGGTGGCATGATAACTCAATTGACCTAAGTTTTCACGGCGAGATTTTTACAGAATAGCACTGCAAGGTGGCATAACAACTCACTTCACCTAAGTTTTCACGGCGAGATTTTTACAGAATAGCACTGCAGGTGGTATGACAACTCACTTCACCTACGTATTCACGGCGAGATTTTTACAGAATAGACCGGCAGTACATTAAGTGAGACGACATTGTCTACCGACCGTCTTGTTGGCCTAGTGATCAAAAACTCGACTGCTAAGTGTGATGCTCAGGGTTCAATTCCCAGTTTGGGTAAAGTGTTATTCTGTTTTTCCATTAAAAAAATTCCCAGTAGTAGCCCGGAGACTAGATTAGTCCCCGGTTGATGGCAATAGGCTCGCCCCCTATTGCATGGAAGTTAAACATGACTGGCGAATCTGGTTTATACACTTTTGCCCAACCCTTTGGGAAATACAGGCGCAATGTTATGTTATTAAGTGAGAGGTTACTCTAAGTCCCCACTTTAGTTCATATTCTTGTAAGATAACAGTTTGGTATTACTTATGCAAACTATGGTAAGGTAATTACAGTTCTCAAGATTGTGTTGCAAAAATTGGTCGTGTGATAAAGGCTTTTACACACTCACGCGATATCGTGGACGCGACAGGCACCGACAAAGACAATTCCTTTGTCGGTGCATGTCGCGCCCGCGATATCGCGTGTGTTTGTAAGAGCCTTAATCTTTTAATAAAGAAAGAATAGAAAGTATTTTAATATTGAAATTGGGTATTTCTTTGCTCATGTAAGTCGCATCATGAAACCAATATTTCTATCACCGAAGTAGGTACCAAGCCAAAGAAAAAATTCCGCAAAGTGGATTCAATAAAGTGTTAGCTTTAGAAAGAAGATTCAAGATAGAATCATCATCATCATCATCATTTCAGCCAAAAGACGTCCACTGCTGGACATAGACCTCCCCCGTGGGGGGTGTTTGATATAATCGCCACGCTTGGCAGGCGGGTTGGCGATCGCAGTATGGTGTTAAAATGCATAGAGAAAGCTTCTGCCCATTCTCTAGTCAAGATAGAATATTGTAACAATAATATATCCCAGACATTATGTAACTTGGAAATAATTTTACATTGCGTCTATTAATTCATATAAATCTTTACATTTCTTAATAGAAGCAGTAAATAGAAACTGTTAAAATTATTAATTCCTCAAGAAAATGCTCCATTAAATTAAGGTTCCCAGGACTCGGTATGAGTAATGGAGTTTAATGTGCTGCCAGCTCCAGTCGTGTTCACATCAATCCGCGGAGCGCTCTCAACTAAAACGAGAACAACTTATATTTTACAGGTTCATACAAAACTACAGCTGAAGTTCTAGTTTAAAGCGACTTCAAACTGTGCTGCTGAAGATTGTAAGACTATCTTTTCATTGTATAAACTCAATCACCTTTGTATTATATAATTGCATAACACAGGTGTGAGTACTATGTACAATAGAGCTACCATTTACCGGGTAATATGTCTTTCATTGACTTGAATATGTCCTGGCAGCTGAGAGTATGTCATGCTCACTCAGATGTCTCGCTGATGGTGGCGTGTGTGTTGGATCATTTAGCTCCCTTCAAAATGGTTGAGCTGAATGGTGCTGATCCATGCGTCATGTTCGTGAACGGGCGCTGTCAGTTGGGACTGGTCATCTCTTAGCTGCCACGGCTTATTTTTAATTATTTTAGTTTTGAATTGTTTTTTTTTTATCACGGACGCTTCTGTCGTTTTGCATCGTTCTCACATGTATATTTTCAATAAGAATGATGTAACCAATACTTTGTATCAAATATTTTATTTTAAAAGAGTGTCTGTGGAGTTTCTTGCCCGTTCTTCTCCATAGGAACCTACTATTTGGAATGGGCAACTAGCTTCATATTTGTAACTGACCGACTTGTTGACAATTCAAAAGTGCCTGTAAATGGTTTAATTGAAATAAATGCTTTGAGTTTGAGTTTGAGTTTTGAGTTTGCTATGACTGAGTGACATGGTAACTTTATATGAAAGGTTTGCGCAACTATTCGCATTAGGAAAAGGTGGCCTGACAACCTAACAACTTGCTCCGTGTGGTGCCGGACGTAAAGAATAGCACCACTCTATTTCTTCCCGTGGGTATCGTAAATGGCGACTAAGGAACTAGAGAATGGGCAGCAGCGTCGCTATGCATTTTAACACCATACTGCGATCGCCAACCCACCTGCCAAGCGTGGGGTTTATGGCAACCCCTCCACCCATTGGGGGAGGCCGATGTCCAGTAGTGGACGTCTTTCGGCTGAAATGATGAATGATGATGATGATGATGACCTGACAACACTCTATAGTGATGAGCTAAAAATGGTAAAATTACTACTTAATTAATTTTCCGGCCTTTTCAGTTTTTTTCGAATGTGTCCAAGCATTAATCACTACGTCAGAGAACACAAGGTCTCCCATCTTTTAGCTAAGAGCTATCCTCGTTAAAGTTAAGTACTTCAAACCCACACTCATCAAATTCAAGATGTGGCGAAATGTTTATTTCCTCTTTACGAGGCGCCACTCTCAACTCCAAATAAAACTGACGAGTTATTTAGCTTTACATCTTCTTACAAATGTCAGGGTTGAGTCAAAGATGGGCCAATAAAATTGTATTAGATCCTAACCTGAATACTATTGAAAAAAAGTCACTAATAATGTGGTAAATCCTTTTAATTAATAACACTACACAATAATAACACTTTTACGCTTAGTCTGTAGGTACTGTAGAATAAGAAGTGTTAAGTTTTCCCCATATAAATATAAAAACTCAATATATCTCATAAGAACCTCTCATATGAGGTCACTGTATCTCGTTAAAAAAAAAAATATTTTGAAGCATAATGCACTAGCGAGTAAAAATAAAATTTATCAAGTAGAAAGAAAGAAAAATTATTTATTCTACACAAACAAAACGCACAGTACTACAAAATAACACAGTCAAAATACACACATACGAAGTTACCAAAAGCCTCGTATCCAATACACTAAATATTTTGACAAACTTAAAAAAAGAAAGGTAGGTTTGGTAGGTATATGTAAACTCGATGTCAAACTCAACACAGTACCTAAGTGAACCGCATCGTTATGTTACTAAGATAAAGTAGCAGTAATGGATTAGTAAAGTACTCACGTAGTGATAGTAGGCTTACGGCATTAGATCAGCCCATTTCACACCACCTGACGTGCAACGTGCTCCGGTTTAAAAGTAACGGAAAGGTACCCATAAAAATTGTCATTGTCTGTAGGTTTCTGAAAATATCTTCCGTATTTTGCTGAACATAATTTTATTAAGACTATTGTCTGTTTTCATTTCTACTTTCGCTGGTCTACAGAACACTATTACTCCTAGCGGAGCGCAGGTCTGCTGGAATAAATGTGAACATCCAGCTGGCAGCTTAAAAACTTTTTACGAAAAAAAAAAACACTACAAAGTGAAAAATAACCTTAATTTCGGAAGTCGGTGTCTTTGTATCTATTTTAGTTGTTGCCACCGACTTCCGAAATTAAGGTTATTTTTCACTTTGTAGTGTTTTTTTGGAAGTCGGTTGCTTTTTTTTCGAGTTTTTTTATTTTTAACTTTTTAGTGGGTCAGTTTGCAATTTTTCTAAGTTACAATAGCCCAATGTGAACTGCTCTTCACCTTTTACAAAATATTGCTTTTCCCGATGCAGGGGCGTTAATAGTTTAGGAGTTCTCCTGGTAAGAACCAGGAGAACTGGAACTGATGGTGACTTCACCATATGCATTGTGACGAGCATAAATTGCCTAGCAACCATAATAAAGTGTCTAATCGAATCGCAACAGTGAAATACTTATTATTAAGTAGTTTCGGTGGCCATCTGTGGTCTTCATCATCAGTTCCACTTCACCAAATGGTGCTTTCCGAGTGCAAATGCATCGCAATCGATATAGGTGTGCCTATAAAAAATGAGGATTGCCCTCGATTTCCATGGGATACCCTGATCAGATTCTGACTTGGTGGCAATGGGACTACCTCGGGAGCATACCCTTTCAAATAAAAAAAACGAATTTTCAAAATCGGTCCACAATTGACGGAGTAATCGCGTAACAAACATACAAAAAAAAAAAACATACCGCCGAATTGAGAACCTCCTCCTTTTTGAAGTCGTATGTTTGAAAAATGTCTAATGTTTGCAAGTAGAAATGTGAATAATAAGCTATTTTTTCTTTTTGGCAACTGAGCCGATGTTGGCTATTCTGCCAGTATCTAATATTTTTCTAATTAAATTAAATTTTTCTTTTTCTAAATTAACAACATTTTTCACCTCTAGGACCAGGCAGTCTAAATCAAATTTCCACGTAAGCTCCGCCCATTCCTGCCAGGGTTACGAGCCTGTCCAAAAGGTATATCGTGGCCCTGGCACACAGGCATTTGAAGGAACACGGGTGGGTTTTAGTCAGTAAAAGTCTGACACGCTCTCCCGCTCCGCCCAGAGCGAGAGAAGTTATTTGATAATTTCCCACTCAAAAAAAAAAAAAGCTCCGCCCCTCTCTCCCCGCCACTCCGTTATGAGCTAAACGCTAACACATCAGTAATAAAGCCGAATGTCGCGTGCGCTGTCTCAATTCTTAATTAAGAAAATTAAAAATTAAGAAAAAATATCTGGTAGCTGGATAATAAACTATATTTTCTTGCTGTGAATTTATATAATTTATTTTAGACATAAAAGCCAAACAATCTTGTTTAATTTTTATAATTATCCTTAAAAGACATGATTTTCGAATAAAAAGCATATCAAGCGTATCTCAAGCGAAAAAAATACAATTACGTAACTGTAAAAGTTTAATTTTGCTTGTATGTGTGACTGTTTCAGAATATTCATGCAAAATAACATAAAGATAGGGAGCCTCCTCTTAAGAGGGGTAATTAATGCTGCTAGAAGCCGACCCCAACACAGTTGGGAAAAAGCTAGGCAGATTGATTGAATTAATACTGACAGAATAGGTCGACATCGGCTCAGTTTTCAGCTTTCTAAGAGGTGACACATCCGATGCAGCATCCTATACTTATTACGGTGTCACTTGTCTCGTCAGATAGTTTTGATGTACCTTCGATGTCTCATATTTGTGCTGCCACTTGTATGTTTACGCCTTCCATAAATGATCACAGTCATGTATTTGCCATCATTTTGACGACAGAAATTAATGGATGAATTATGAAATTGGGTACAAATTTAATTTGAACTATTTATTAGTGGCTTTTGTGGACAGGATATTAATTCAGTTTGTTACAGTTGTAACGGCAAACGTGTTTTTTGAATAAAAATAAAAACCTATTTAAAAATAGGTTTTTAATTTTATTATTTTAACAATATTTATATAGATTCTTTTATATTTTATGAATGTGAGAATGTTGTAGGCTTAATAGACTAGAGTTGTAGACCATTTTCTATTTTGTTAAGTGCCTGGTACTTGTTAATAGGCTTACGCTGTCCTCCCATACCAATTAACACTGTAATTTGAAAACATTGTAAAAGCCAATTATTTTTAAAACAGTAACTGTGGACTTTCTTGTCGGCTCTTCTCCTTAAGAAACGACCGATTGGAACCGTGCAACTAGCTTCTGACGTTTCATAAGTGCCCATGTAAGTATAAAAGAAAAGTGAAATAAAATATTTTGGTTTTGATATTATTGTCAAGCTGTGGATTAATATATTTAATTTGGTGACTGTACATTAATAATAAAATAAGAACTATACAATAAACGTAATGTAAACTGACATACATAAATGAATACGGATTCGATTCGGTTTTACTTACAATAGCGAAATTTGAAACAGTCCTGTCGAGCACAAATACTGCACACTACCCAGAATCTAAGCTATTCTCTCCTATTGAGGATTTTGCACAAACGGCATATCTACCTGAAACGGAATTATGATGTAGCGTTTCACGTCAGCCAATATCCCAGCTCACGGCGAATTTGTGCCCCTTTGACGTGGTCTAATTACTAGTCCGCTATGTGGAGACGCCTATCTGTACCGACTTGCACAGCTAATATGGCTGCGTAGATGTAAACATGAGTAACAAAGCGAAGGTAGAAAAGAGATTTTGATTATTTTACATTCGCTGAAAAAGCTCGTGATTTTATTCCACATACATTTCTATTCCGCTCTACACATGCAAATGCAGTTATTTTTTTAAAAGGAATTGCGATTTGCATGTCCTTTCACGATAGTAGTCCTTTTGCAATCGTTCTGACTCTCAAGGTAATTACATACAGCAGTTGTGAAATTTAACGTGTTGACATTTAATATTTCTTTGTCACTATTGAGGTATACACTCATAAATACACATACATACATAAACTTACGCCTTCTTCCCATGGGGGTAGGCAGAAACTATAGAACGCCACCTGTTACGCTCCTTACATACTCCTTTTACTTCGCCTGCGTTCATACATCTGTACCCCAAGTGTAAGTTTGCAAGAGAGTAAACGTAACTATTTCGTTTGCGTTAAAATTTGACCGATAGATCATAATGCTAAGAATATAAGGGTGAGAATAAAAATCTTAACGCAAACGCGCTAGTTACGTTTACTCTCTTGCAAACTTACACTTGGGGTACTTGTTATACACGCACGCCGATTGCGAGTACTACGCACCTGACCTTTCTGAAGAACATCACCAATTTGGTCACTATGTCCTCCTAGGGCGTCCCCTCCCAGCGTTTCCACTCACCTCTGCTTTATAATACCCTTTGTTAGTCGCCTTTCACTCATAAATACGTAGCTGCCAAATGTACAAAATAATATTGATAACTGTGTTATACCGATATGACATAATATTCGGGTTTGTTTTGTTTTGGTTAAATAAATACACCCATACCTATGTAGGTAGGACATGTGTCCATGTTACCATCAATACATGGGCTACGCCAAAAGCTACAAAACGCTGCGTGTTATGTAATACTATTGTTTGTGCGCAGCATGTTACATCAAATAACTGTACACCCATCACATTGGCAGTGTCAACTCAGCTTAGTGTTAATCTAACAATCAGGATTCCAAACGCATACATTATGTTATATAACTACATACATATTACTTGTATGTCATGTATGTATTGTATGAACCTATTTACACGTTCTCCAATTAATTATTACTACTCACAATCTTCTGTTACTGATTACGCGCTTCGAATGAAGTAATTCAATTACGAGCAACTTCTCTATCCTCGCAAAAAACGGCGAAAAGCCCAGCGACGATAAACAGGCGGTGACCTAACTCGTGAAGTTAAATTGAGTTTGGCCGAAGCTAGTAAAGCCTTGCCGAATCTCGACACAAACAATTGAATGGAAATAAGGCTAGCGTCCCACTGGGCAATCTTGGCTGGCCTGCGCGGCAGCGTGAGGTACACTTCAATGTTTGTTGTTGAATTCCTGCATCCAGTCCGATCGCAAAGTAAATTAATTAACTACCTATGTAGAGATGTTTTACTTAGTTACTTTTCCGTTTTTGAACAGCATCTACTTTGATTTACAGATAGACACTCATTAGATAGAAGGCAAGTTCTTCGAGGGCTTTAATGCCTTATGACCTTTTCTGTAGGTAATTGTTTTAATTGCTTTTATTTTTCTCGACGTGCGTTATGTGCACACACAGAATGTATTTTCACTGTGAAAGGTTTAATAATGAAGCGATTGTTACAACTTGTACCTACAGAAGTCAAACCATTTTGTTCCCGCTAAAACAAACATCCTGTATGCTAATGTCAGCAGTTTATTTGCACAGCGCGTAGCAGTACAAATAAGTGGAATATTTTCCCTATTTCATCACTTCACCAAGCTGCGGGAAAATAAATAGTAGATTTTATTCTATTTTCTTTAATTCCTGAGGCAGAACGTGGAAATGTACCTACATGCTATGTTATTAATAGCGGGTGGAGAGTCATAGCATAGGTTCAAACATTTCGACCCATTTTGAATAGACATAAAAAAATTGTTGAGGAAGGATACTTAGGTAAAGTATCCTTCCTCAACAAAATTTTACAAATTATTATTCATCCTAAAATAATAAAGAGAGAAACATTTTTTGCACCGCCTATAAATTACGTATTAGATACTACCTAAATTCTTATTACCACCCACACTTACTTATTGCTGGCTATTTTTTTTTTTTTTTTTTTTTTCTTTTTGGCTTCGCACGGTTTGTGCTTAATATATATAATATAATTAGGTAAAAGTACAAAGTTATAATAATTATGAAATGAACTCCACTCAATGCATGATAAAGATGATTGATGATATCCCGCCCCGCTCCCCTTGAGTTTAAGTAAAGACGCGGCACTTTACTGAAACCTCGCGCGGACTTCTTGAGAGAACTTAAAGTGATGTTGCACTGTTTTGTTTCATTTGCCTACATTAATGCAGGTTCACGAACACTTAATGGTTAATAATCCACCACTATTACACATTAATATTCGGCTAAACACAAATTTTAGAAAATAAAACAAAACTGCTAACATGACGCTTCACTTTCCCGCCAAGAAGTCTATTGCTGGCTATATTTGGTAATAAGATATTCAAGTATTGTGACTTTTTTTTTCTGTTTTTTTTTTGTGACGTTTGTTGGCCTATTGTAATGTCAACAGCCTATAATTAGGTAATAAATTAATAATTATTAATAACAAATAAATAAATAATTAGGTAATCGCATAATATAAATAATCGCATTAGTTTGCAGGTTAAAACAGACAACAGAAAGAATCGCAGAATATTTTTATTTTTTTACTAATCCTATTTCATCCCACTGCTGGGCAAAGGCCAAGACCTTCCAGGAACTCTTTTCCCGCACCACCTGGAACCAGCCCTTACGGTACGCGCCCAGGTCAACCCACCATCTCTTTCTGGGTCGGCTTCGGCTGTGTCGTCCATCTTCAGCTATCAATTGTATGGAGACTTTTGTCCAGACTTAAACAATTTACTATGCAAACATTTTTTTGATAACTACTGACACGATAAGTTAAAACAACAAACAGTGAATGAAGGCATTAACATTGATTAATGATAAGGCTTGATATGTTTAAGTAACGCAGCAAGTACGGAGCTACGAGCAAGCTCACTCCGACACCGCGACGTGACATAAATACGGAGTAAAGGAGCCGTAACTACTCGTGTATCATAAATCTTCCGATGTCAAAAGCTTATCCTACTAACGAAATGAAAATACAGGCTTTTTTATTGAAAACTACATCGATGCGTAGATCAATTAATGTTTCTTATTTAAGTTGTTAAATAACGATACCAAAATAAGTCAGTCTATTATTTTTATAAAGTTTAGTCTCAAGTCAGTTCTACAAGGTAGCAAGAAGCGGCCTTCAAGTTATTTTGCGACAATTCCCCACGACTGTTTTGTTGACTGCAGATAAAGCAATTTGCATTGCTTATGAACTGAACTACTTAAAATGGTAGCCGTGTGGTGTATCAGTTTACGACCTATGGCAATAGTAAGTATCTTGTCCGTTCCGTTGCGCAGGCGCAGGTGCAGGCCGTTCCTGTCCAGGTGTAGCAAACGCCTGGTTAGCCGGCCATCTAAGGATGGCATTCTTCCCTGGATTGCCTGCAGCTCGGTGTCGAGGTCCACCAGTTCTCCACTTGTGTGTGGGTGAACTCCTGTAGCCACCTGCGTAGTTGGTTAAAGGGGATGGGTAGTACGATACGACGGTTCGGGTCCACAGACTGACTCGCTGGATGCTCTCTTAGCTAGTTCGTCAGCTGCGTCGTTGCCCAGTGATCCGCTGTGTCCTTTTATCCATTGTAGTGTCACTGTGTTACGGTTGCACACCGTCAACCGCTCCAGTGCAGTTGTGACATTCTAGTGTTAGTCTGGAGGTAATATATTTTTTCTCTAGGGATTGCAGAACTGAGGCACTGTCGGACAGTATACGTATACGGGTGTCCGTAACTTTCCTGGCTTCTATGGCGTAAGCCACTTGTATAATGCCCACGCATATCGCCTGGTAGACGGTGTTAAACATTCTGATATATTTATGTTAAAATCGTGTGAGAAGACTCCGACTCCGGTTCCAGAGTTGGTCTTTGATCCGTCGGTGTATACTCTCATCTCTTTCGGACCTGAGTAGTCACACCGTTCTTCTGTGAGTGTAACGTTGTAATGCTTCTAAAATAAGTATAGTTTCGGGGCTTTGTCACAGGGTGATGCCATCATCGGTTGTCGTTTGATTGCATCTTCCTTTATGCGTGTGTGCTTGACCCTAGAGTCTTTGCTCAGGGTTCCCGATAAGAAGAGCCTAAAGGCAGCCAGGGCTGCCTCCTCTCACACGATGAGTTGTAGGGGTGGCAGTCCTAGCATTACTTATAGTGCGGCAGTGGGTGGAGTATTTCTGTAGTATTCATACTGCCAGTTATTGCTACACAAGAAAACCGCTGCAGTTTTTCGAGGTCTTTTTGGGCTGTGCTCAGGTAGCCAGTGGGTGACCTTGGGGCTGATGCCCCAATTCCTTCGAAGTAGTCGTTTGAACTGCCATAGGGATATGCTGGCTTTTGTGGTGATGTATTTGGTGTGTTTTGCCCAGTTCAGCTGTTTGTCCAAATAGATGCCCAGGTATTTGGTTTCAGTTGAAAGGCTTAGGGTAGTTCCAAAGAGTCGTGGCAGTTGTAGTGTCGCCAACTTCCTCTTTTTTGTGAAGAGAATCAGTTCGGTTTTTGTTGATTCACTGACAGTTGGTGTTTATTGCACCAGTCCTCTACTATTTTAAAAACTTGGCGTATTAGGTTGCATAAGCTGTTTTCGTTTGTTGCCATTTATTATTATGGTTATGTCGTCGGCGTAGCCTACGGTAAAATAACCTTTTTTATTGAGTGTTTTGATGAGGCTGTCTACAACCAGGTTCCATAGAAGCGCAGCCCTTCGCCACGATGGCCCTTGTAGTGTCATTTATCGTGACTTGTACAGCTCTCATTTTGAGCATATTGGTGATCCAGCCGCTCGGAGTCGAGCCTATGTTGTGTCTGTGTAGAGCCATGTTAATGCTGTTGAACATGGTTTTGTCAAAGGCGCCATCGATATCAATCAAGGCGGCCAGTGATGACCATTTGTGGTCCATTGCACGTTCAATCTTAGAGACCACGCTGTGTAGCACGGATTCTGTTGATTTGCCTGTGGAGTACGCATGCTGTTGTTTATGGAGTGGTTTTACCAGAAGAGGTCCGTCTCGAATGTGTCTATCACAGAGTCTCTCCAGGGTTTTCAGTAGGAAGGATGTAAAGCTGATAGGCCTATAAGCCTTGGGTTGTGTGTAGCCGGTTTGGGTATCAAAATGACTTTCACTTCGCGCCATGCTAGTGGTATGTGTCTGAGTGTTATGCACGCTCGATAGATCATCACTAGCCACGGTGTCAGATGATATATCCCCTACTGTAGCAGGGCTGGGAAGATGCCATCCAACCCTGCTAACTGAAATGGCTGAAACGTGTTGATAGCCCACTTTATACGATCTTCTGTTGCTATATTATGGGATCTTGACCAGTCTCGATCCGTTGGGGTCCATTCTGGCACAACCTCCCATGTCCTGTCTTCCAGGAGTTTGCAGTCCGGAAAGTGAGTCTTAAGAAGGACCTTGCTGGTTTCATGGTCAGTTGTTGTATTTGAGTTGTCGGGTTTTTTCAGCGCGCCAAGAGTTCGGTCCTGGTCAGTTGATAGGATCTTCCTTACCCTTGCGGCTTCATTATTTGTCTCTATGGATTCACAGAAGTTCCACCAAGCTGTTCTTCTGGCAGTCCTGATCTGTTTCCTGTACAAATATTGAGTTTCTTTGTATAAAAGCATTACCACTAGTATTAATAATAATAAAATAATAAAACATTTATTTCAGGCTACAATGGCCCATAGACATATACCTTACAAACTAAAATACATATACAGGGTGGAATTTTGTAATGCCACCTGGAGGGAAAGTACTCTTAATACTGCAGATAGAAAATTTTACTCAAAGGAAACATTCCTTTATTTTTGAAAGAAAGCAAACTGCATTCAAAGATTTTCGAAAATTCTCTTCTCCCACACCCGGGAATCGAACCGGCTAAAATCTGAAAAAATGATACCCTGTACTTTTATTGCATCGATCGTTAGGGTCAATTATAAGGATGAAATCTCTCTAACAAACATGATAAATTAAATGAAAGGAAAACCAGGAAATCTGAAGTTACAAATTCAATGAGTCAAGTTAAAGCTCTTTAACTAACATCCATCTTTTGTAATGCAGACTCCTTTGCGACATACTCGTAGCTGCGTGTATGAGGTAATTTAAATATGGAATGTTAGATTAAAATTTGAAAATTAGATTGTCATAGTTGTTATTCACATTTGATTGTTTTTACAACTCATTTCACATTTTGTCTCACGGTGAAAATGGCTTATCAAGAACAGTTTGATTTAATGGAAGCTTATTTTTTAAATAACAAAAACATGAATCTAGCTCTGCGGTGGTATGGAGAGAGATATCAAGACCGACAGGCACCAACTCGGTTCGTATTGAAAAGAATGGTAGAAAATTTAAAGAATACGGGTGGTTTCAAGAAGAGACGGCAAACTATTCAGCAAAACTATTTCGATTTTGAACTAGATGTTTTAACATACTTTGAATCATTTCCAAAGGCTTCAAGTAGAGATGCTGCCGATGAATTAGGAACAACCCACACTCGCGTACTTAAAGTGCTGAAAAAGTATAAGTATAAATGCTATCGTGAAGGTCGGTTGGTGCAAAAATTGCATATTGGGGATCGTGACAGACGATTACAATTTTGTGAAAACATGCTTGGAGAAATTGACCGAAACCCTAATTTTTTGAGTAACATTGTATGGTCTGACGAAACCAACTTCAGCAATAATGGCATGTACAATCGCCGCAATAACCATTATTGGTCTCGAGTGAATCCTGTTCGTGTTCATGAAACTAACAATCAAGTAAGATTTTCTTTCAACGTTTGGTGCGGAATTGTGAGAAATAATGTAGTGTTAGTCCACGTGTACGAAGGTCATTTAAACACTGTCAAGTTTATTGAAATACTGGATCTCTTAAGAAACGAGTTAAATGGTTTCCCCGAGGAAGAGTGAAACCAAATAATTCTACAGCAAGATGGTGCTCCAGCACATAACAGCAGAATCACTACTGCCTACATTAATAACCATTTTAATACCTGGATTGGTACAAACGGCACAATCAGATGGCCTGCGAGATTGCCAGATCTCACCCCATTAGATTTTTTTTTGTGGGGATATGTAAAAAATCAAATTTACATGAAATCTTATGCGAATGACAACGACTTGAGAGTTGAAGTTCAGAATACGATTTATAATATTCACCACAACACTTTATTAAAGGTTACTAGAAATGAATTCGTTAAAAGAATAAATTTGTGTATCCAAGAGAATGGAGCCCATTTCGAGCAACTAATTAGTTAGTTTACCATTTTTTGTAAATAATTAAATTAATTTAAGATTTCCTGGTTTTCCTTTCATTTAATTTATCATGTTTGTTAGAGAGATTTCATCCTTATAATTGACCCTAACGATCGATGCAATAAAAGTACAGGGTATATTTTTTTCAGATTTTAGCCGGTTCGATTCCCGGGTGTGGGAGAAGAGAATTTTCGAAAATCTTTGAATGCAGTTTGCTTTCTATTCAAAAATAAAGGAATGTTTCCTTTGAGTAAAATTTTCTATCTGCAGTATTAAGAGTACTTTCCCTCCAGGTGGCATTACAAAATTCCACCCTGTATATAGTATAAAACAAAAACTCGTGTTAATAAATATAGTTTAAAACTATGTTAGTTGCACTTCACTTCACTAGCTTGTCCATATGCTGTCCTGTGGTATTTTCTTTGGTCCAATAAAAATGTTACAGATTGTGAATGAAAATGAAACATGACGAACTGTATTTCTCGACAAAACATCACTAAACTCAGCCTCATTAGTCGAACACCAATTAATAAAGTTCTACCCTAGTTTCAGAATGCTCAACATCTGTGAAGCAGTTCTCGAGAGGTGAAACGAGCAGAAAAGGCGGTCGCGATCGGAACGCTCAAGTGGTCACTCGGATTTTCAACAATTCTTCAGTTTTAATGTCTACAGTTTAAATTAATATTATGCCAAAGGAAAACATTTTGGAAAATCAGTGGGCTGCCTGCTCCGGGAATTAATCAAAGTATAATTTTTTTTTACGAGCCTGTAAATGATAGCCATTTTAATCATGTCAAAGGAAAATTGTGAAAAATCACGGAGTAAAAATAAAAGTTTGAATAAAATACACGTCGGTATTTTTTCAGGAGGCATATAACCCGGGAAAGGTACTTGGTGTATCGGGATCAAGTCGAGTTCTGTCTGCTACACCTACCTATTTACGGCCGGCAACTGAACAAATACCTTACAACAGGGTTTCCGTCATATTTTATAGAACTGAAAAAAAAATAAAGTAGAAACAATTTGATGTTACTGCTTCTTTGAATCTAATCTTCATAATCCATTCTACAAAGTTTCAACAAAAGAAATTCAATTAATAAAAAGTTATAATCCTTGCAATTTGAAGTTTCTAACATGATTTGTTTTGCATTTTACTCGTATTGTTAGTTCGGCCAAAGCTTGAAACTTTTTGCAGTATCATATAGATACGATCGACTCAAGTTATTCTTTGTATAAAAAAAACTGACTAAAGTTTGTCCACTTTTTATTCAAATCAGGGTTTATCCATGTAGGCTACGTATTTAATCCCTCTCACAAGATCTTAACTTTCTTTTTATTTTTTTTATTTGAACTTAAGTACTCAATCAAACGTAACGTGGAGAACCTTTAATTTATATTATTATGAAGTTAATTAATGTTCATAGACTACCCACATATACATATAGGCTAATTATTTTCCAGGCGACTAACAACTTATAGGGCGACTAACCATTTGCTACTAAAAAAAAACCGGCCAAGTGCAAGTCGGACTCGCGCACGAAGGGTTCCGTACCATTATCTATAAAAACGTCAAAACAATCACTTTGTTGTATGGGAGCCCCTTAAATATTTATTTTATTCTATTTTTAAGTATTTGCTATTATAGCGGCAACAGAAATACATCATCTATGAAAATTTCAACTGTCCAACTATCACGTTCATGAGATACAGCCTGGTGACAGACGGACCGACAGACGGACGGACAGCGGAGTCTTAGTAGGTAATAATGTCCCGTTTTACCCTTTGGGTACGGAACCCTAATAACTTGGTAGTGATTAAATATTATTTTTTAATCGCTGCCATGCCATCTAATGTTATTGAATCATTTGGGTTAGGTTAGGTTAGAACAGTGATCGGTGGTATCCTTCTGCGAAACAGTCGTGTCGCAGAAGGAGGCTGCGGAAAGGGAGCGGGAGATCTCGTCCGCTCACCCGGCCCGCAGCAGGCGCACCGGGCGTCGGCAGAGGGCAGATAATGCCCTCTTCCGGCCCCCCTAAATGGGTCCAGGGACGGCGGACTCGGGGAGGTCCGCCGCCCCCCATCACACTGGACCCGAGGTGGCGGCGCGTAGTGTTCCACGCGCGCCCCTTTGAGACGTCGCGGGGGGGTCTAACACCTCACCCCCCCGCAGACTTGAGGTGGCCCGCAGAGGCGGGCCGGCACTAGCCGGGGATCACGGAAGTAATACTAGCTCCCAAGATCCCCGGTGCAAGTGTGGGTAGGGAACACCGGGGTGGTTTTTAGTCAGTAAGAGTCTGACAGACCCCTCCGCCCACCCCAGGGCGGAGGACATCCATGAGGATTTTCCACCCCGGCAACAAAAAAAAAAAAAAGGTTAGAACAGTGATGCCGGGAGGACACGGCGCGGCATAATACGCTGGCAGAGTGTGCCGCTTGGGAGGAGCCACACGCCGTGCCCTTATCTCAGGAGTAGGCAGTGACCTGTCTCTGCCAGCCGTGATCGAGTCGATGGTCGGCAACGAGGAGTCCTGGGACGCGTCAGTATCCTTCTGCGAAACAGTCGTGTCGCAGAAGAAGACTACGGAAAGGGAGCGGGAGATCACGTCCGCTCACCCGGCCCGCAGCAGGCGCACTGGGCGTCGTCAGAGGGCAGATAATGCCCTTTTTCGGCCCCTTAAATGAGTCCAGGGACAGCGAACTCGGAGAGGTCCACCACCCCCTATCACACTGGACCCGAGGTGGCTGCGCGTTGTGTTCCACGCGCGCCCCTTTCAGACGTCGCGGGGGGCGGGGGGTCAAACAACTCATCCCCCCCCAGACTTGAGGTGGCCCGCTGAGGCCCGCACAGCAGACAGATACAACAGATCCCAAGATCCCCGGTGCAAGTGCGGGAAGGGGACAGGTTTTTAGTCAGTAAGAGTCTGACAGTTCCCTCCGCCCCTAGGGCGGAGGACATCCATGAGGAAAAAAACCAAAGGGAGTGCAACATACTTTAAAATTATTTAATCAAAATATCCAAGGTTGCTCTTCCAAATTACTGGAAAAAGAATTGTTTTTAGAAAAAACCAAGTATGATGTCATTTGTTTAACAGAACATTGCTTAAAAGATCATCAAGTGATGTCAATTAATTATGAAAATTATTGTGTAGTTAGCCATTTTAGCCGAAAACGTATGATACATGGCGGATCATTAATATTAATTAAAAATTCTATTAAATCAAAAGAAAGGAAAGACATCATCGGACTGTCTGTTGAACACTCCATTGAATTGTCCTGTGTTGAGCTTGATAAGCATGTTATAGTATGCGTATACAGACCTCCAAGTTACCAGAATTTATCTGTGTTTGATTCTGTAATGGAAGATGTATTAAAAAAACTTAGTACTAATAGTAAGTCAATAATTATATGTGGTGATTTTAATATTAACTTATTAGAAAATAACTCGAATACTCTCAGATTTTTAAGTCTTTTTAGGTCATTCGATTTGTCAAATGTTTTTATTGAACCAACCCGAGTGACAGCTTCTTCTGCTACTTGTATAGATAATATTTTTTGTAACTGTGATTACTTGCACAAACAAATTGTAAATAAGTTGCCATCTGATCACAGTGGACAAACAATAACATTTTGCTCCTATACGCCTTTACAAAAAATTCAAATAAGGTTTAGGCCAATTACAAGTAAAAATTTAGAGAAATCAAATAATTCTTTGACCAGTAAATTATGTGTTCAGAGTTTTAATAATATTTGAGACCCAAATGAGTTCTACGCCGAGTTTTTTTCACTATTAAACACGCAATTTAATGACACTTTTCCACTGAAGACTAAAAGTATTTACTCAAAGTTCGTATTTAGTGATTGGGCGACTCCAGGTATTCGTAAAAGCAGGGAAAATCTTTTTGAACTTTATGGCCTAAAGCAACATATGAATAATGCAAGCTTTCATCAATATGTTGCAAAATATTCTAAAACTTTTAAAAGTGTGTGCAAAATAGCTAAAGCTCTTTATATTAGTAATAAAATAAAATCAGCTGATGATAAAATTAAAACTACCTGGCAAATAATAAATAATGAAACAGGTAGGAAAAAACAGCGTAATACTGAATTTAATTTAGAGACTGCACATGGGCCCATCACTTCAGAGGTAGAAATAGCTCAGGAATTTGAAAACTTTTTTACTAATATTCCCCTTAAAACTACTGAAACTTTAAGTTACTCACCCGTGCTTTCTGCTGCCTTACTTAGAAAGAATGTAAAGGTATGCCCTTTGGAGTTTAGGTTTCAGCATACAAACCCCCAGGCTGTTATAAAAACTTTTAAAGATCTTAAAATTAAATCAACAGAAGATCTCTGGGGCATGTCTGTAAAAGTTTGTAGATCTATCATCGACACCATTGCGCCCTATTTAGCTTTCATATTTAACACCAGTGTGGACCAAGGAGTCTTTCCGGATCTCATGAAGCACAGTAAAGTAGTTCCTTTGTTCAAATCCGGAGATAGTAAAAAAACCCAACAGTTATAGGCCCGTATCAATTCTGCCAGTTCTCAGTAAGGTGTTTGAAAAGTTGATGCTAAATCAAATGTTACGTCACTTCAATAAAAATTCCATCTTTCATGAACAACAGTACGGTTCCACTAAAGGTCGTTGTACCACTGACGCCGGTGTCACCCTAATAAAGAACATTTTTAACGCCTGGGAGGAAGCACAAGATGCCATTGGAATCTTTTGTGACCTCTCTAAGGCTTTCAATTGCGTTAACCATGAGACACTTCTGCTGAAACTAGATCACTATGGGATTAGGAATACAGCTCTTGATTTACTTAGATCATACCTGAAAGATAGAAAGGTTAAAGTTCAAGTAAACGGCGTGAACTCATTGGGGTCTGAAATGGCAATGGGCGTTCCTCAAGGTTCGATATTGGGTTCATTCCTCTTTTTAGTTTACATTAACGATTTACCCCAATTACTTCAAAATTTACCGAAGATGGTTTTATTTGCAGATGACACGTCATTGATCTTTAAAATAGACGGTCTCAAAACCTTGACGACGTGAATAATTCTATTCTTCAGGTCCAAGATTGGTTTACGGTAAATAATTTGGTTCTAAATGAAAAAAAAACCAAATGCATTAGATTTAAACTACCTAATGTTAGAAGTAGCGAATGTGATATCATATTGAATGGAGAAAAACTGGAATGTATTAATCAAACGGTTTTCCTAGGAATCACTCTAGACGAGAAACTACAATGGGGACCACATATAACATCTCTTGCGGGGCGGTTAAGCTCGGCCGCTTATGCTGTTAGGAAGATAAGACAGTTAACAGATGTAGATACCGCGCGTTTGGTCTATTTTAGCTACTTCCACAGCATTATGTCGTACGGTTTTTTATTGTGGGGTCGGGCTGCTGACATTGAATCCATCTTTATTTTGCAAAACAGAGCTGTCAGAGCCATTTATAATCTACGTCGCCGAGAATCTCTTAGGGAACTCTTTAAAAGGATTAATATTATGACGGTACCTTGCCAATTCACTTATGAAAATATTATGTATGTAAGAAAAAACCTACATCTTTTCAAAAAAATAAGTGATAGACGTAATTTCAATACTAGAAATAAAGATAAAATAGATCAGCCATGTTTCAGATTATCTAAAGTACATACATCTGTTATGGGGTTCTGTCTTAAATGTTACAACAAAATACCTTGTGAAATATTGCAATTAAATGAAAGAAAATTTAAAACTCATATAAAAAGTACACTTTGAAAACAAGCTTATTACAAATTAGAGGATTATATCCAGGATAAGAACGATTGGAAACATGCTGGTCCAGCTCCATATGACAATCTAGAGTCTAGACAAAATCTAACTGATTGCTATTTTAATTGTATATTTTATTATTTTTATGACATTTATTTTACACTCTGTGATTACCTTAACTCACACACTGATTATTTTAGGAAAAAGTTTTTTTTCTTTTTTTTTACAATGTTTGTAAATATGTGAGCACCATGTATCTACTATCACATAATTAATTTATCTGTCATTGCTTCATTATTAATTTACCTATTGTGGTATAGTAATTTTATTCTAGGTGCATCGTCTTCACATATAATTATATAATTGATGTAACAATACCAAAATATTGTAAAACATTTTAAAAGAGTAACGGTGGAGTTTCTTGCCCATTCTTCTCCATACGAAGCTACCTTTTGGAAGGGGCGACTTGAATCAATTATATTTTATTTGTAAATTTTGACGTTCAAAAGTGCCATCTATGTGCCTATTTGAAATAAATAATTTGACTTTGACTTTGACTTTGAGGATTTTCCACGCACGAAGGCGAGCGAGCGAAGCGTGTGTGCCACGGCAGCGGTTGCCGAGTGCCAGATCCCCCTCTATTGTTGGTAAATTCAGTTACCAAAACAAAAACTTGATGCCAGTTTAAATTGAAACAAAAATAATAACTGATTAAATTGAGCTGCTACTTTCTACTTAAAATTATCCTTCGCTGTAGTTGCCAACCTTCTATTTTTGCTACTGGCTTTAATATTTTTTCCCCAAACATGCTTGGAAATTCGAGCATTATTTTGACAACCTTCTTCGAGATAAATCGAAATTACTGTACTGGCCGAATACATGCGAGCAGAGTCCACCAAAAGTTGTATGAAAATCCGAAAATTCATATTTGTCGCGGCTGAAATAAATTACATAGTAAACTCATATCTATCGTGTAATTTAAAAATGGAACGATCTTTTACTCCGAGACATGACAATCAAGGAGGTAACTTATCAAAGATTTTATTTAAAGGACGTGACCAGTGGGACTATGGGCGCCTGCTTAGGTGTCAAAATCAATGTGCAGCAAACATTGTTTTATTTTTGCAATTGTTGTATTCTATAGTTTACAGATAAAAAAGTTTCACGACTCTAAAAGGTCAGGAAACCGAGAAAAATAAAGATAAGTTTGCATTAAATAACTCTCTTTTTCGATATGAGATGGCGCTAGTCATTGCGGTTATCGCGTCTACTATTCAACGCGCCATCATGGCGCTAGGTTTTTCTTATACCATCAAGGGGCCAAACGAGCAATTATTTGAACGATGAATTATTTTATTATTCAAAGAAAATAAAAAAATAAATGTGGGAAAGACGGACAATATACTTAAACAAAGTACAATTAGACGGTCTAATCACTAACAAGCAGTCTCAGTTTTGAAGCCCAGTGAACTTATTCTAATTACAATAAATTCATAAAAGTAACAATAAAAACATTAATGCTCTTGAATGGAAACTAAAACATTTTCTAAAAATGATGCTCGAGCACATTGTTTCGGTGCCTGGCCCAACCAAGATACCAGACTGGTGTCATGACATGGCAACAACAGCCGACTGTGCGATTGCCTACTATACAGTTGCAATAATAGTTTAGCCACAGTTTAGGCACCTCATCATAACCAAATCGTAGAGCAAAACAGATGAATCCTTTATGAATAGCAATGGTAATCGGGTTTTTAAGATGTTAGTCCGTAAAGAATAGCAATGGTCGTTGGAAATAGAACACAATAATCACACAGTAGGTATAACACGAACGCGTAAATACAACGTGGGTCGGGAACTGCAATGAAACCTGACGCCAAGATCGCATGTGCCAGTAGGGATGGTGAATTCGATTAATTGAAAATTGATTTTTTATCGAATCTAACACACTACAATCGAAATCAGAACAACTTAACTTAACCATATTTTTCACTCAATTATCCTACTTGAATAGAATTACATAATAAACCTTTACATATTATTAATTAAACACAGTTAAAACCGGTAAAATAAAATTTCAATTCAAATATCTATTTTATTTTTCATGCTTTGATTCGAATCAATTGAATTATCGATTTTATGAAAAAGATTGCTGCCTCATTGCTCCCTAGACAGGTGTCCGCCACTAATGTCATCATCAGATGCATTGTCAAAGAAATAACACTCCATTTTATGCAGTGATTATTTAAAAAAGTTATGGTGTTCGATCTTAGAATTACACACGCATGTCAATAAAAACCAAAACTAACCTGTAGGCGTGTCAATAAATAAAATTAATTATAAACAAAACATACAAATTCCTTATCATAAAAATTCACTTGATCGAAAAAATTGTTGTTCCTTAAGTGTAGGTAGGTTACTATGGTTACCGGATGATTATTGATACAATGGAACGTCAAAATCAGGAAGTGCATCTTTAAGAAAAGCAAAAGCAATTAAAATACTGTATATTCAGATATTTTAACCTCGGCTTTAGTCGGAATAATATAACCATGATAAATTATATATTTATTTTTAAATCTTATTGTAAAAACCGTAATCCCGCACATTTTCCCGGATCCGAGGGCAGGAACTGGTCATGTCCTTTAGAACTGGCTTGCAAATAGAAAGCTGTTTAAATAAAAAAACTAATGAACACCATGGCGCGTGTAAATTATAGCTACATGGAACTACTGGGAATAAAGGGTTGTTCGTCATTGAATCTGGAATTTTTAAATAATTTACTTTGTTTGAATTTACGCGCATTATTTGAGAAAAGCACAATACAAGCCTTGGCCGCAACCAGGCATTGATGGAGTCACGTATGTGTGCCTCGGCCCACATTTTCACGTTCGTCATTTTCATTCGGTATTGCAGGCCGCTGCAGTAATGTACTATTTAATCACAAATTCAGATTAATTTGTCGCCGCGTTAATACATGACATACATGTATATGTATGTCAGGTTTATACCTACATAGTCACGCATTGTTAAAGTTGATCCGTTACAGAGAATAGTCGGCATATTGTGACGTCACTGTGTCTTTGAGAATAGAATAGAATAGAATACTCTTTATTATGTACACCATAAAAGTTACAGATATAAATGTTGAAATTTTACACAGGGTGACACAATGGGCGGTCTTATCGCTAAAAGCGATCTTTTACAGACAACCTTTGGATGGATTAAAAAGAGAAGGAGAGACAGTACTGCAGGTAGTCGGTGGTGAACTATTTACATGTACAATAAATACATACATACACTAAGCATAACTGAGATACCTTTGTGTACGGTGTGTGGCGCGTGAATTATGTTGTACCGCGAGCAAACGACACTTATGTTGGTCTAGTTTCAATAGTAAGCAGGTACTGACTTATATTATGTAGTTTAAGTTTCACAGAGGTTTCCGTAACTAAAGTTGGGGTTTTAAGAGGAAATTAAACAGTACAGGTGGGATATTATAGAAGTAATAGTTTTAGTATTGAATTTTTTTTATGTATTTTGATAGTTCTTCTATAGAAGAAGCTAAAAGTATGTAGGATTTCTTTAGGAAGAAGCATCACCCTTGGACGTATTTTTGTATTCATTTCTTCTTGTCTGTTTATACAGGGTCAAATCAAATTAGCTAGCGAAACTGAACGAAAAACTAAAAGATAACGATTCTCATCACGACTGCGGATGAGAATCGTTATCTAAACATGATAAAGGAAAAAAATAAAATTAATCTGATGATATTTTTTGTGGGAACCGCAGTTACTGTCACTTGAAATATCAGTTAAATAAACTTCACAGACGTGATGGGATAGGTAACGATATCTAAACACGATAAAACATTTTAACAACTCATACCTACTTAAAGTAACAACAGTAAGAGCCGTGGTTGCCCAAAAAAAAAACATTAAATCATTTTTGTTTTTATTTCATCGTGTTTAGATACCCATCAAGTCTGAATAATTTGATTTGATCCTGTATGTGTGTGCATAATAGGTTAAATAAATAAATAAAGTTACGCAAGTTTGTTAATTGTAGCAGTCAATGAGACTGACCATATTTTTCGGAACATTCCTATTCGTTTATGTCGGGTGTTTTGTTATTTATTTGAGTTCTATATACGTGATCACTGTTCATTGCAGTCGGTTATCCAACCGATGACACGCTACCAATAAACATTCTATTGTGAGAAAACTCATTACTTTAGAACAATAAAGAACCTATTAAAACTTATCTCTTTATCTTTTGTGAATGGATCGAAATTCCTCATTTAAACTAAAGTCGACAAACTTGCTACGACAAACTTAGTTACATTTGGACGACTATTTAGTTAGTTTAGACACTTTAGACTATTAGGAAACGCGCGCTTCTGGTATTTATCTTTGTTTATTGCTCTCGGTTGTGTATCTAAATGGTGCATCTGTATAATTAATTCGTGAATCTTGGGGATTCTAACAGAAAACGTTAAGACTTACAAACGGAAAGGTACCTAAAATGTATATCATTTAAACAGTGCACGTGTATGTAGCTGAAGTGGGTTTTTTTTTTATTGTTCTCCTTTGTCTGTACTATTCATAAATGTCAATGTCTTTGGCATTTCATTAAACATGCAAAGATATGCATAATATGTTTGCATGGTTATTGAAATGCCAATTAGATGTTATTTGAGTTGCAATTGCTGTTGGTGTGCTTATCATAAATAAAGATTTACATTCCTAGTTAAGTTACGCAAAACATTGCCTTTTGTTTGCTAAGAAAATGCAGAACTTGTCGATTAAAAATTCAAAAATTTCGATTGAAAACTCATTTTCTTCTAGTTTTTATTAGTGCGCTTTTTGTTGGTATCTTTGCATTGCAGGGAATATTGTCCCAGGACAAAGCACGTTTCAAGATATTATGTATAATAAGTGAACACACGAATATAAATTAAATGTTACTTGCATTTTTAATTTTTTTTTATTCTGATTTGCTTTGGGGTCTTCAGCTCCACATGGAGAACGTTGGCATATTTAAAATAACGCAAACGTCTTTCACTCTCGTCCCTCCACTTGCCTTTTCATTACGTTTCATGCAATTGCAAATAATGTCTAATTAATGAAGCTTGTGAAAATTAAAGGGTTTTACGTCACTTACGGTATCTACTTAATGTACCTACTGTGACTTAGATACATGAGTGGGATAATTACCACTCATTTGTGAACGATTTTCCGATTGGATTCAATATTATTTGGGTTAGCAATAACACGCATGGTTGGGTCGCTTGATGACTAATTTGCAGTTTTCGATGTGAGAGATGTTTTGTACAAGATCTCGTCCGTTAGCCCTTTTTCACCAGAGCTGCGCTGTGTGAGGCTAGGAAAATGAAGTTATCCTACTGGTGGGTACCGCAGACATTCCTCGCTACGCATCCTTACACCTACCTGGTGGAAATGCAGGGTGCATTTAGTGTATTTTTTCTTTATAGCTATATTTATTTTACCATAGCTAAAAAGAAACATAAGTACAATAAGGGCGCATGCAATTATCCAAAAAGACCCAAGGAGTACAAGTCTCGAGTGATGTGACATGAATACGATTAAAAAAACCGGCCGAGTGCGTGTTCGCACAATGAAGGGTTCCGTAGTTAGGATCCCAAAAACAAACTTAACATTGTAGTTGAAAAACATGATGATAAGGGGGGACTGCCCTGAGGACACGACGCAACATACGCTGGAGAAGTACTCAGCTTTGGGCCCAATAGCGCTGTGCCCTTGTCGCTATACTTGGTGCGGGTGATCTCTCACTTCCGGCCGTGGTTCAGTCCATGGTCGGAAGCGAAAACGCGTGGGATGGTATAGCCTCTTTTGAGCGAGGAGGTGATGCATGCAAAGGGGGCGGCGGAGAGGGAGAGAGAGAGCATACCTCTCATTCCACCCGCACGAGCCGCCGCACGTCGACGGGCGCTTAACGATCTCCGGCCACCATAAGGACCGGCCATAGGGCCAGCGGGTGGCAAAATTTGGACTGTGTCGTCGCTCGAGCAGTCAGGCTCAAAGAGGTGGCACGTATTATTATAATTATGCGTGCCTTAATGGGAGGACGTCTGGACGTGCGATCGGCCGCACTCGGTGATGGGGCGCACTAGACATAGCGGGCTGATATCAGTCAGGGGTGAGGCGAATGTACATGTATCTCCCGGGCCTCCGACTCATGGTACTAGAATGAAAATTGGGTTTTATTAGTCGGTATGAGTCTGACATAACCTTCTCCTCAGACGGAGGGTATCTATGAGGATTTCCCCACGGAAAAAAAAGGCGATGCTTCAATTATACCTTATTCATTTCCTAAAGATAATAACGCTGTCGACCCTCGTCAATATTGTGAGATGCATTGAAATTCGCGCACCAGAACAGGCAAAACAGTCGTGTTGATAAATCGACGGTTCGACATCTAAAGTGAACAACGAATTGATACTCCGAGTCTCCGACGTTGAAACATGAGAATTCTTCGTACTCGTTTCTCACAATTTTCCTCAGGTATTTTTCGTATAATATTTCTTTAGGTGTAATGAGTAGGTAATTAAAATAGAAAATATTATATTGACTGTCATGTTATGAAACTTACTTAGTTACAACTTAAACAATTACAAATTGTAAATAATTTAACATTATTGCACCTAATAGGTCCCTACATAATTTGTAAAGTAAATTAAGCTGACTACTTATTGTGCTAAAAAACAAAACATGCTGGCTGACAATAGTTTTACCATTCATAATCATTATAAAAAAAAGATTTTTATTTCACCTAAAAAGTTCGCAACTTATAAAATCATAACAGCGGCCCTCAATTGTCTACACTGACGAATGGGTAACCATTTTAAAACTAATCGATGCGAGGACATATCATCAAATTATCTGTGTTGTGCTCAATCCAACAACATTTTATTTTAACAGACTCCGAATTAGTAGTAGGTATTTACCATCCAGCCTTTAAAATATAAACCTTTGTTTTACTAGGTATCACTTTTTTTTTACAAAGCCAACCTTTAGCGTTCATGCCCACGAGAAGATTTTTCGCCAGAGCTAAGCCCGGCGTCAAACCGGGTCTACGTCCGGGCGTCAGTCGTGTATGGGACACTATGAAGCCGTGCACACGACGCCGGCTCACCACGCAACCGGGCAAGGTGCTCGCCGCGTCTACGCTCGGTGCGCACTTGCGCAGTAAAGTATGGCAGTGTATGAGCGCATGTACACGAGACCGGACCTACACCCGGCGCGTGCCAACTAAACGCTCATGCCCACGAGTACAAACCGTCTTGTGTGCAAGCTCGGACGGTTTCTCCCCGGCGCGCCGGCAAAAAACCGGGCCGTGTTAAAACCGTCTCGTGAGCAGGAGCCGCTGTTTTGTTTTTATAAGGAAAAACAAAACAGCGGCTGCTGGATTTCGGCAATGACTTGACTTTTATATCCCGGCGTCGTGTTACACAATCTTTGTCCAACCCTTGTCACTGCGACAGTGACTTGACAACGTAACACCTACGGAGCGGAACAGGGCGACAGTTTGTTTTGCCATCGCAAGAAATAGATCGAGCCCGAGATATAATGGGTAGGTACTCATTGTTAAACTGTAAAGTACCTAATAAATAACTACAGTGGGACCTACAAAATAAGACCTTTAAATAAGTTAAGGTCGAAGTACGTATTCCCGGTAACGAGTCTGTTTTTATACTTTCGCACGTTTCTACCAATTATAAATTAAAGTATGTAAATGGCAATACATTCTTGGTAATATTTTGTAGAATTTTAATGGTAGCACTGCGTCCTGTGATGGCGTCGAAACTGCAACAACAAAAGTGTCCTGTTCGCATTTTACCAGAAAGTTCAAAGTTTTGTCGGTGAATTGCGAGACCACCACATCGTATTGATCAGCTCGCATTGCTGCTGTGGGCGGTAAGAGTGTTAATTACATAAAAAATTGAATTGAAAAATCTAGCGATATAACCTGGTAAATTTAATTGAAAAATAATTTATTTTGTCAGTTATCGATTGTCTAAACTAAAAAGAAAAGACAGGAACATGTATTGTTAAGCAAATTGACTACCAACATGAATTGTTTGTACATATAATCAAATCACAACCGTCATTTTTAGTATGTACATAATCATTATCATTTCAGCCGAAAGACGTCCAATACTGGGCATAGGCCTCCCCCAAGCACCGCCACTTCGACAGTGCTTGTCATTGGGGAGAGGTTGCCATAATCGCCAAGCGGGTTGACGATCGTAGTATGGTGTTAAAATGCACACAGACCCCTGTTGCTCAGTCACTATAGTAACTCCCTTAGTGCTCGTTTACGGAGATGCGGGGCGTCGCGCGTCGCGTGTATTGTGGCGTCTCGCGGCGCGTCGGACGTTTTTTCTGTTTACAGAGAGGCGGTGCGTGCAGCGGCCCGCGTCATCACACGCGCAAACACAAACATAAGGCAATGTACGATGTTGTTTACGGAGACGCGGGGCGTGAAGAGTAGCGGTGTCTGCCGCTGCGGTCGCGGCGGTACTTAGAAGTACCGCTACGCGGTACGCTAGAGCGTGTAGCGTAGCTGGTATCGCCGTATGCTCGAACTGGCGCGTGCGACGCCGCGGGTGTTGTTACGTTTTTACCCTGAACGGAGAATTACAGAAACGCGTGCGACGCGGCGGTGCCATCCGCGTGCTCCGCTTGCATTTCAAGCAAACGCGTGTAAAATCGTTTCTCCGTAAACGCTCTCATAGAACGCCATATGTCTGAATTTAGTGCGGGCCGGACCGCCCAACACGACGCGCGACGCCCCGCGTCTCCGTAAACAAGGCCTCAGTCGCCTTTTACGACACCCGCGGGAAGAAATAGGATGGTGCTATTCTTTGTTCAGTTGTGTGAAATAGCTCTAGCACGGTAAATTGACGTAGTGTGACAATTTGTGTAACAATAAATTTCCTTGACTGTGTAAGCTAATAATACCTACCGTGGGAACTCCAAAATAAGACCTTAAAATAAATCACTTCATTTATGCTCCACGGACTTTCAGCAAACTTTCTTACTTAAGCAACTTTTTGATAGCTTTCTTACCTAATGAATTCACTCCTTCCGTTATTCTCTCCAACCAAAGCAACCGTTGTTGAAAGGCTTGCACATCGTTCTCAATGCCCGTTTCCTATAATTATTGGAATTGATGGCTATAGTAGAATAAGTACTTAACAACTTTAATAAGATAAATTGTTTATTTTTAGGGTTCCGTACCAAAATGGTAAAAAGGAACCCTTATGGTGAGACTAAGTCTATCTGTCTGTCACAGCTGGATATCTCAAGAACTACTAATGCTATCAACTTGAAATTTGGAATAGTTTTAGATGACGTTTAACCAACTATTTTGCAAACAAGCAAGAAATTAAAAAAAAAATCTTTTTTGTAACAGGGTCTGTAAGGGGCGCTGTTTACACATTCTCAAACATTTTTTTTCTATTTTAGGCATCATTGTTTTCGACTTTTGATGAAAAATTGTAAAATATCGTTCCCCCCTTATCTCCGAAGTTTGTATAGAGAAAAATCTGAAATTATTCTATGAGATAGAAGTTTATGTAAAGATTACAGGAAAAATAAAATGATGTCTCTAAATAGCACACTTTTTCAGAAATCTTCAACAAAAATTACATTAGTTCCACTATGGATCAAGAGACGGCGCTGACCTAAATTACAATATTCTAATTCTCTGACGAAAATATAGGCCTCACTGATGAAAATTTAAAAACATTTCACGTTTCACAACCAAAATGTCTTCCTTCCTACCTACTCCTCCCATACATTAATTGCCTCTGCTGGTTGACCATGATTGTGAACCAGCCCAGGAAATTAACGTATGGCAGGATGTTTTTTTTGCTACTTTGACTTCCTTTATCTGAATTCTTGACGGTTCATTATGGGTGCGTTTACAAAAAATACAAATTTTGTCAATTTCTTATCAAATTTTGAGAAGCCTCTAATTAATTGAAACATTATGTGTGTGTAACTTATAAAAGAAAGTTTTCGTGGCGCTAAACCATTCGTGTCAGTCTCAGCACCTGCTAATAGTTTCATCAATTTTGCGCTCTCGAAAATATAGTAGCCTTTGATTTACTTTATGAAGATATTCTGATTTACTATATGAAGATATTCTATTATCATAAAATGTTGATTTCACTTCACAGATAGCTGAAGACAAATGTGACTTTTAAAATTTCTTGAAATGGTTTGGTAAATAATAAGAAAAAATACATTACTGACTGTGTTTTTTCTAAATATTGGTTTTTCCAACATTATTTTTCTAGTATATTTTGTATGGAGGTTGAAAAAAAATTTTGCTTCCTTATTGAGTTAAACATGTCTGCTCACATAAAATATTATTATATTATAAATGTATGTTATTAAATAGAAGAAATATGTTTCTAAACTCAACACGATATCGTTAGTTTTGTGTGAAGAGACAACGGAAATTATTTTTTACAATATTATTAACCAAAAGTTTCGAATAAGATGGTACGGAACCCTCGGTACGCGCGTCCGACTCGCTCTTGACCGGTTTTTATTTAAAGACTATAGTTGAGTAGGTACACCCAAAGAAGTGTTTAAAAAGCTAATAAGTTCTATGTACTTACATAGAACGTTATTATTACATATAGATTTTCCTGCCGTTCGGACTAAAAACTTCGCCAATCACAGCCGAAACAGCTATCAGTAATAACATTCCACCATTCGACGAGCCTTACTTAGAATTGTGAACGACATAACCGAACTGTGCTTTGATTCATCCCGTTTGAATGTTTCCAAACATCAGGAAATTTGTGTTCTAACGAGGCAATAAATTGAACAATACGTTGAGCTGGCTAATAGTGCATAAGTTCTTGTTTGGACGGACTTCCAATGTCTCATAAAAGCGTCGTTTATTTTCTTGTTCATTTCAACGTTTATGTCTCGAGACCCGTTTCGAGTTTTATGTTTTCGTACTTCCTTGATGGTTGACATGCGTCGTGAATTCTAAAAATGGAATCTTCAAAGTCGATTTTTAATAACAGGAAATACTTATTCCTCATCGAATCGAGTACGGCTTCGTTTCATGTTCACATAAATTCTTTAACTTTTCTAACGTTCGCAGTTCACAGCTTGGAGGGTTTGAATTTAAAAGTTTTTCACAACACACTTTGAAGATTTCTTTGAAGTGATTTTACATCGTATGTTCGACGAATTGTAAAGGCGAGCTTGTCCGAGTGAACAATAAATGTATACATTACCCAAAAAGAAATATGTAGGTATATTAAATATGGTTATTCAAACTCAAACTCAAACTCTAAGCATTTATTTCAATTAAACCATTTACAGGCACTTTTGAATTGTCAACAAGTCGGTCAGTTACAAATTTGAAGCTAGTTGCCCATTCCAAATAGTAGGTTCCTATGGAGAAGAACGGGCAAGAAACTCCACAGACACTCTTTTAAAATAAAATATTTGATACAAAGTATTGGTTACATCATTCTTATTGAAAATATACATGTGAGAACGATGCAAAACGTCAGAAGCGCCCGTGATAAAAAAAAACAATTCAAAACTAAAATAATTAAAAATAAGCCGTGGCAGCTAAGAGATGACCAGTCCCAACTGACAGCACCCGTTCACGAACATGACGCATGGATCAGCACCATTCAGCTCAACCATTTTGAAGGGAGCTAAATGATCCAACACACACGCCACCATCAGCGAGACATCTGAGTGAGCATGACATACTCTCAGCTGCCAGGACATATTCAAGTCAATGAAAGACATATTACCCGGTAAATGGTAGCTCTATTGTACATAGTATTCACACCTGTGTTATGCAATTATATAATACAAAGGTGATTGAGTTTATACAATGAAAAGATAGTCATACAATCTTCAGCAGCTCCAACAGTATTTTCAAATGTTAATCAATTAGTTGACGTTGTGTAGCAGGACCAGCATTGAGCCAAGCATTTCTATTAGCGATGTAATCCCCCAGCCTATAATATGCCTGCTTGCATAGTGTGCGTTTTATACAAGATTTGATTTTCGTCTCATTCAGTTGAAGTATGTGGGGAAGAATTTTATTATAACATTTTAAACAGTACCCCATGAAAGATGAGTCTACTGTAGCCAGTCTGAAACCTGGTTGAGCTAATAGATCCCTACTTCTAGTACTATAATTATGTCTTTCGCCTCTTTTACTAAAAAGATGTAATTTTTTTCTTACGTACATGATGTTTTCATAGATATATTGACAAGACACCGTCATGATGTTAATATTCTTAAACAGTTCCCTAAGAGAATCGCGCCTGCGGAGATTATATATGGCTCTGATGGCTCTTTTCTGCAGAATAAAAATAGACTCGATGTCTGCAGCCCGTCCCCAAAGTAAGCTGTACCAGTTAGCAATAACACGCATGGTTGGGTCGCTTGATGACTAATTTGCAGTTTTCGATGTGAGAGATGTTTTGTACAAGATCTCGTCGTCGCTTAGCCCTTTTTCACCAGAGCTGCGCTGTGTGAGGCTAGGAAAATGAAGTTATCCTACTGGTGGGTACCGCAGACATTCCTCGCTACGCATCCTTACACCTACCTGGTGGAAATGCAGGGTGCATTTAGTGTATTTTTTCTTTATAGCTATATTTATTTTACCATAGCTAAAAAGAAACATAAGTACAATAAGGGCGCATGCAATTATCCAAAAAGACCCAAGGAGTACAAGTCTCGAGTGATGTGACATGAATACGATTAAAAAAACCGGCCAAGTGCGTGTTCGCACAATGAAGGGTTCCGTAGTTAGGATCCCAAAAACAAACTTAAAATTGTAGTTGAAAAAGATGATCCCCATACATTCCAACTGCGAATGTAAGTTTGTACGCACAATATTAAGTGATTTGCCATGTTATTTTAAGATCACAGACTTTTATAGATTTTCCTGTAATCTATATGTAAAGAACTACTTTCTATATTAAAAAAAAAAAAATTGGCTCAGTAGTTTCGGAGATAAGGGGGGACTGCCCTGAGGACACGGCGCAACATACGCTGGAGAAGTACTCAGCTTTGGGCCCAATAGCGCTGTGCCCTTGTCGCTATACTTGGTGCGGGTGATCTCTCACTTCCGGCCGTGGTTCAGTCCATGGTCGGAAGCGAAAACGCGTGGGATGGTATAGCTTCTTTTGAGCGAGGAGGTGATGCATGCAAAGGGGGCGGCGGAGAGGGAGAGAGAGAGCATACCTCTCATTCCACCCGCACGAGCCGCCGCACATCGACGGGCGCTTAACGATCTCCGGCCACCATAAGGACCGGCCATAGGGCCAGCGGGTGGCAAAATTTGGACTGTGTCGTCGCTCGAGCAGTCAGGCTCAAAGAGGTGGCACGTATTATTATAATTATGCGTGCCTTAATGGGAGGACGTCTGGACGTGCGATCGGCCGCACTCGGTGATGGGGCGCACTAGACATAGCGGGCTGATATCAGTCAGGGGTGAGGCGAATGTACATGTATCTCCCGGGCCTCCGACTCATGGTACTAGAATGAAAATTGGGTTTTATTAGTCGGTATGAGTCTGACATAGCCTTCTCCTCAGACGGAGGGTATCTATGAGGATTTCCCCACGGAAAAAAAAGGCGATGCTTCAATTATACCTTATTCATTTCCTAAAGATAATAACGCTGTCGACCCTCGTCAATATTGTGAGATGCATTGAAATTCGCGCACCAGAACAGGCAAAACAGTCGTGTTGATAAATCGACGGTTCGACATCTAAAGTGAACAACGAATTGATACTCCGAGTCTCCGACGTTGAAACATGAGAATTCTTCGTACTCGTTTCTCACAATTTTCCTCAGGTATTTTTCGTATAATATTTCTTTAGGTGTAATGAGTAGGTAATTAAAACAGAAAATATTATATTGACTGTCATGTTATGAAACTTACTTAGTTACAACTTAAACAATTACAAATTGTAAATAATTTAACATTATTGCACCTAATAGGTCCCTACATAATTTGTAAAGTAAATTAAGATGACTACTTATTGTGCTAAAAAACAAAACATGCTGGCTGACAATAGTTTTACCATTCATAATCATTATAAAAAAAAGATTTTTATTTCACCTAAAAAGTTCGCAACTTATAAAATCATAACAGCGGCCCTCAATTGTCTACACTGACGAATGGGTAACCATTTTAAAACTAATTGATGCGAGGACATATCATCAAATTATCTGTGTTGTGCTCAATCCAACAACATTTTATTTTAACAGACTCCGAATTAGTAGTAGGTATTTACCATCCAGCCTTTAAAATATAAACCTTTGTTTTACTAGGTATCACTTTTTTTTTACAAAGCCAACCTTTAGCGCTCATGCCCACGAGACGATTTTTCGCCGGAGCTAAGCCCGGCGTCAAACCGGGTCTACGTCCGGGCGTCAGTCGTGTATGGACACTATGAAGCCGTGCACACGACGCCGGCTCACCACGCAACCGGGCAAGGTGCTCGCCGCGTCTACGCTCGGTGCGCACTTGCGCAGTAAAGTATGGCAGTGTATGAGCGTATGTACACGAGACCGGACCTACACCCGGCGCGTGCCAACTAAACGCTCATGCCCACGAGTACAAACCGTCTTGTGTGCAAGCTCGGACGGTTTCTCCCAGGCGCGCCGGCAAAAAACCGGGCCGTGTTAAAACCGTCTCGTGGGCAGGAGCCGCTGTTTTGTTTTTATAAGGAAAAACAAAACAGCGGCTGCTGGATTTCGGCAATGACTTGACTTTTATATCCCGGCGTCGTGTTACACAATCTTTGTCCAACCCTTGTCACTGCGACAGTGACTTGACAACGTAACACCTACGGAGCGGAACAGGGCGACAGTTTGTTTTGCCATCGCAAGAAATAGATCGAGCCCGAGATATAATGGGTAGGTACTCATTGTTAAACTGTAAAGTACCTAATAAATAACTACAGTGGGACCTACAAAATAAGACCTTTAAATAAGTTAAGGTCGTATTCCCGGTAACGAGTCTGTTTTTATACTTTCGCACGTTTCTACCAATTATAAATTAAAGTATGTAAATGGCAATACATTCTTGGTAATATTTTGTAGAATTTTAATGGTAGCACTGCGTCCTGTGATGGCGTCGAAACTGCAACAACAAAAGTGTCCTGTTCGCATTTTACCAGAAAGTTCAAAGTTTTGTCGGTGAATTGCGAGACCACCACATCGTATTGATCAGCTCGCATTGCTGCTGTGGGCGGTAAGAGTGTTAATTACATAAAAAATTGAATTGAAAAATCTAGCGATATAATCTGGTAAATTTAATTGAAAAATAATTTATTTTGTCAGTTATCGATTGTCTAAACTAAAAAGAAAAGACAGGAACATGTATTGTTAAGCAAATTGACTACCAACATGAATTGTTTGTACATATAATCAAATCACAACCGTCATTTTTAGTATGTACATAATCATTATCATTTCAGCCGAAAGACGTCCACTACTGGGCATAGGCCTCCCCCAAGCACCGCCACTTCGACAGTGCTTGTCATTGGGGAGAGGTTGCCATAATCGCCAAGCGGGTTGACGATCGTAGTATGGTGTTAAAATGCACACAGACCCCTGTTGCTCAGTCACTATAGTAACTCCCTTAGTGCTCGTTTACGGAGATGCGGGGCGTCGCGCGTCGCGTGTATTGTGGCGTCTCGCGGCGCGTCGGACGTTTTTTCTGTTTACAGAGAGGCGGTGCGTGCAGCGGCCCGCGTCATCACACGCGCAAACACAAACATAGGGCAATGTACGATGTTGTTTACGTGTTTTGAAGAGTAGCGGTGTCTGCCGCTGCGGTCGCGGCGGTACTTCTAGCGTGTAGCGTAGCTGGTATCGCCGTATGCTCGAACTGGCGCGTGCGACGCCGCGGGTGTTGTTACGTTTTTACCCTGAACGGAGAATTACAGAAACGCGTGCGACGCGGCGGTGCCATCCGCGTGCTCTGCTTGCATTTCAAGCAAACGCGTGTAAAATCGTTTCTCCGTAAACGCTCTCATAGAACGCCATATGTCTGAATTTAGTGCGGGCCGGACCGCTCAACGCGACGCGCGACGCCCCGCGTCTCCGTAAACAAGGCCTCAGTCGCCTTTTACGACACCCGCGGGAAGAAATAGGATGGTGCTATTGTTGCTTTGTTCAGTTGTGTGAAATAGCTATAGCACGGTAAATTGACGTAGTGTGACAATTTGTGTAACAATAAATTTCCTTGACTGTGTAAGCTAATAATACCTACCGTGGGAACTCCAAAATAAAACCTTAAAATAAATCACTTCATTTATGCTCCACGGACTTTCAGCAAACTTTCTTACTTAAGCAACTTTTTGATAGCTTTCTTACCTAATGAATTCACTCCTTCCGTTATTCTCTCCAACCAAAGCAATCGTTGTTGAAAGGCTTGCACATCGTTCTCAATGCCCGTTTCCTATAATTATTGGAATTGATGGCTATAGTAGAATAAGTACTTAACAACTTTGATAAGACAAAATTGTTTATTTTTAGGGTTCCGTACCAAAATGGTAAAAAGGAACCCTTATGGTGAGACTAAGTCTATCTGTCTGTCACAGCTGGATATCTCAAGAACTACTAATGCTATCAACTTGAAATTTGGAATAGTTTTAGATGACGTTTACCCAACTATTTTGCAAACAAGCAAGAAATTTAAAAAAAAATCTTTTTTGTAACAGGGTCTGAAAGGGGCGCTGTTTACACATTCTCAAACATTTTTTTTCTTTTTTAGGCATCATTGTTTTCGACTTTTGATGAAAAATTGTAAAATATCGTTCCCCCCTTATCTCCGAAGTTTGTATAGAGAAAAATCTGAAATTATTCTATGGGATAGAAGTTTATGTAAAGATTACAGGAAAAATAAAATGATGTCTCTAAATAGCACACTTTTTCAGAAATCTTCAACAAAAATTACATTAGTTCCACTATGGATCAAGAGACGGCGCTGACCTAAACTGCAATATTCTAATTCTCACGAAAATATAGGCCTCACTGATGAAAATTTAAAAACATTTCACGTTTCACAACCAAAATGTCCTCCTTCCTACCTACTCCTCCCATACATTAATTGCCTCTGCTGGTTGACCATTATTGTGAACCAGCCCAGGAAATTAACGTATGGCAGGATGTTTTTTTTGCTACTTTGACTTCCCTTATCTGAATTCTTGACGGTTCATTATGGGTGCGTTTACAAAAAATACAAATTTTGTCAATTTCTTATCAAATTTTGAGAAGCCTTTAATTAATTGAAACATTATGTGAGTGTAACTTATAAAAGTAAAGTTTTCGTGGCGCTATACCATTCGTGTCAGTCTCAGCACCTGCTAATAGTTTCATCAATTTTGCGCTCTCGAAAATATAGTAGTATTAATTTACTTTATGAAGATATTATAAAGAGTATTCTATTCTATTCTATTCTATTCTATTCTGATTTACTTTATTAAGATATTCTATTATCATAAAATGTTGATTTCACTTCACAGATAGCTGAAGACAAATGTGACTTTTTAAATTTCTTGAAATGGTTTGGTAAATAATAAGAAAAAATACATTACTGACTGTGTTTTTTCTAAATATTGGTTTTTCCAACATTATTTTTCTAGTATATTTTGTATGGAGGTTGAAAAAAAAATTTTGCTTCCTTATTGAGTTAAACATGTCTGCTTACATAAAATATTATTATATTATAAATGTATGTTATTAAATAGAAGAAATATGTTTCTAAACTCAACACGATATCGTTAGTTTTGTGTGAAGAGGCAACGGAAATTATTTTTTACAATATTATTAACCAAAAGTTTCGAATAAGATGGTACAGAACCCTCGGTACGCGAGTCTGACTCGCTCTTGACCGGTTTTTATTTAAAGACTATAGTTGAGTAGGTACACCCAAAGAAGTGTTTAAAAAGCTTATAAGTTCTATGTACTTACATAGAACGTTATTATTACCTATAGATTTTCCTGCCGTTCGGACTAAAAACTTCGCCAATCACAGCCGAAACAGCTATCAGTAATAACATTCCACCATTCGACGAGCCTTACTTAGAATTGTGAACGAAATAACCGAACTGTGCTTTGATTCATCCCGTTTGAATGTTTTCAAACATCAGGAAATTTGTGTTCTAACGAGGCAATAAATTGAACAATAAATTGAGCAGGCTAATAGTGCAAATGTTCCTGTTTGGACGGACTTCCAATGTCTCATAAAAGCGTCGTTTATTTTCTTGTTCATTTCAACGTTTATGTCTCGAGACCCGTTTCGAGTTTTATGTTTTCGTACTTACTTGATGGTTGACATGCGTCGTGAATTCTAAAAATGGAATCTTCAAAGTCGATTTTTAATAACAGGAAATACTTATTCCTCATCGAATCGAGTACGGCTTCGTTTCATGTTCACATAAATTCTTTAACTTTTCTAACGTTCGCAGTTCACAGCTTGGAGGGTTTGAATTTAAAAGTTTTTCACAACACACTTTGAAGATTTCTTTGAAGTGATTTTACATCGTATGTTCGACGAATTGTAAAGGCGAGCTTGTCCGAGTGAACAATAAATGTATACATTACCCAAAAAGAAATATGTAGGTATATTAAATATGATTATTCAATGCTTAATGCTCGTAATGTAAAAACTGCACAAGGCGGACTTAATACCTTAGTCATGTTTATGAAAACTCTCCCCATTTCATTCTTGAATCATTTGTACGGGCACCTGATACTGATAAGATTCGTCTCACACAAGTCGACGATAAATCAAACCCACTAATCGCGGCATACAACTACCAAACAAAGCGTAGAATGTGCGGAAGAAAAGTTGAGAAAAGAGCAAGAGAATTTTACAGTATTAATGCTATCAGAAATGTTTTTTAACTCGAGTCAGCTACGACTGAATAATTTAAGCAATATTACGGGTAGCTTTAAGGAAAATCATTTGAAAAATAAATGTTCGTTGAAATTTTATTTCGTACTTTTGTTTGTAGCCTTTCATCGACTCACTTGTCGTTAATCTGTATCGAAACCTCCCATTAAAGCTATGATTGACAGGAACGATATGAAAACAAAATAATATACAGCTGTAAAAGAATCTCTAGACACGTGGCCAAAATAGGAACTAACGCTAATCTTGTTTTCATTTCTCATAATCGGAAAGTAGTGTTAGTTTGATCGGAGTAGCGGGTGAAAGATGCTACTTCCCACGCTTGGGCGGGAAAGACTCATAGTAATCGCTTCCCTCTCTAGGGCGGGAAAATATGAAAAATATCGATTAAAAAAAATGCTGCGGTCTTGTGAGTGTTTAGACAGCCAGTGGCAATTAAAAAAAATATTAGCTACTAAGCGGGACGGCCCGCGGCGGAAACGCGGTGTTCCTTATTTAAAATTTTAAAAAGACTATATAATTTGGCGGAATACTAACTCTGTAAGCTGTACCGAAACTCAAAATCTGGGTTTTATAAAGACTAATATTTGATTAAAATGAGATCAAGCGATTCTGAAATGTTGACCGCAGATTCGATTAAAGACGAGGCAAATACAGTAATCGATAATCTTTTGCCAGAAATTTCAAAGGAAAAATATTTAATTACTTATAATGATTTTATGGTGGCGAGCAAACAAGAAAAAAAAATATTTTAGAAAACTATTTTTTTTTACCGTCCTTATATTCGAAATGAAAAGTAGAGTGTTTAACACGGGTGAAAGTCACCAATTCCTACTCGGGCTATAGCCGCCTTCAATTCGCTCGGGCGTCTAAATACCTCGTATGGGAATTTATTCCTTTCGACCCTTGTATAACAATTACTATTTTTCTATACATTTCACCTTAGACTAAAAAAAAGTAATTTCACAAAACATTTGCACTAAATGTTTACCAACAGCGCCACCCTGTCAACGTCATCCGAGCGCCAAAAGATCCTCGTAGCAGTGTAAAACACGCCACCGGTACTCCAGGCACCGCAGGCTCCGTGTCCGCCCTCCGGATACGGAAGCCATTCAGGCGGAGCTATACGAGGGGTACAGAGCAGCGAAGACTGCCCTCCGAGCAGAGATCCAGCGGGCCAGAGGACTGGCCCGCGAGGAGACGCTGGAGGCTCTCAACAGAGACCCGTGGGGACGCCCCTACAAATGGGTGCGAGATAAACTCCGCCCATGGGCTCCCCCGCTGACGCAGAGTCTCCGGCCCCAGCTCGTGGAGGACGTGGTGAGCGCTCTGTTCCCTTCGCGAGGGGAACATACTCCCCCGCCCATGGCTCCGCCTCCTGCGGTGCCAGATGCGGACCACACCGACGACGACGATGCTCCAGAGGTGACCGAGGTAGATCTGAGAGTGGCGGTACGTAGGCTGAATGCCAAGAATACCGCCCCAGGACCCGATGGCTTGCCTGGAAAAGCCTGGGTTCTGGCTTTAGAGGCTCTCGGGCCTCGACTAAGGGGGCTCCTAAGCGCATGCTTGGAGAGGGGCCAGTTTCCACTTCGTTGGAAGACGGGGAAACTGGTCCTCATAAAGAAACCAGGGCGCCCGGCGGACTCTCCGTCCGCTTACCGGCCCATCGTGCTGCTCGACGAGGTGGGCAAGCTCTTTGAAAGAGTAATTGCAGACAGCCTTGTCGGGCGGCTGGTCCGGGTGGGGCCGGATTTGGCGGAGAGCCAGTTTGGTTTCCGTAAGGGGCGCTCTACGGTGGATGCCATCATGCGCGTTCGAGCCCTCACGACGGGGGATGCTGTTACCCGGGGTGGGGTTGTCTTGGCGGTGTCTCTTGACATCGCCAATGCCTTCAATACCTTGACCTGGAGTTGCATTAGGGAGGCACTTCGGTATCACCGGATGCCGACCTACCTCTGTCGTGTGGTCGAGGCCTATTTGACGGACAGGGCCGTCATCTATCCCGGTCACCACGGAGAGTGGAACCGGCGAGAGATGTCGTGCGGTGTCCCACAGGGATCGGTCCTGGGGCCGCATCTGTGGGACATCGGGTACGACTGGGTGCTGCGCGCCGACCTCCCTAGTGGCGTCAGCGTAGTCTGCTACGCTGACGACACGCTAGTCCTGGCACAAGGGAGTTCGCATCAGGCGGCGGCCGAACTGGCGGCACGTGGGGTTGCGACAATCGTCGATAGGATCCGGCAATTGGGACTCGAGGTGGCATTGCACAAGTCCGAGGCCATGTGTTTTTATGGTCCTCGGAACGCGCCACTGTCGGGTTCCCAGATAACGGCGGGAGGGGTTCACATCGGCGTCGAGTCGACGATGAAATACCTGGGACTCGTCCTCGACAGCCGGTGGAACTTCGTGGAGCATTTTCGACGTTTGGCTCCCAGACTGGAGCGGGCCGGGGCTGCTTTGAAGCGGCTCCTGCCCAATCTAGGGGGTCCAAACGCCTCCTGCCGGAGGCTCTACGCGGGGATCGTGCGGTCCATGGCCCTTTACGGGGCACCGGTGTGGGCGCGTTCTCTGAGGCTGCGACCAGCGCAGCGGTTGAACGCGTCCCAAAGGGTCATGGCCATCAGGATGGTACGGGGATACCGCACGGTCTCCCGTGAGGCGGCGAGCCTCCTTGCCGGATTGCCGCCATGGGATCTGGAGGCGAAAGTCCTCGCGCACATTTGGGTGTGGCGCGAAGAGGCGAAACTCCGGGGCATAACTCCGCTGCCGCAAGAAATTGCGGCACAGCGGACGGAGCTCCGGAGGGATCTCATGGCGACATGGAGAGTGCGATTGTCGCAACCCAGCGCTGGGCACGCCACAATTGTGGCGATAAGTCCCCTCTTTGAGGAGTGGCTGGAGAGGCGCCACGGCGTCCTCACCTTCCGCCTGTCGCAGGTCCTCACCGGACATGGATGTTTCGGGAGGTTCCTGTTTAGGATTAAGCGGGAGGAAACGCCCGGGTGTCACCACTGTGTGGATCGCCCGGAGGACACGGTGGAGCATACGGTGGAGGTCTGCCCAGCTTGGGCGGAGCACCGCCGTGTCCTCACGGAGGCGATCGGCGGCGGCGATCTCTCGCGTCCGGGCCTGGTTCAGGCCATGGTTCGGAGCGAGAGTGCATGGGAGGCCGTCACCTCCTTCTGCGAAGCAGTTATGCTAGCGAAGGAGGAGGCGGAACGCGTGAGGGTGAGACAAGGTTCGCGCCCTCATGCCCCTAGTCGCCGCAGGAGACGCCCCGGGCGTCGGGAGTCGCAAGCCGATTTCCGGCCACCGTAGGCGCGGGCCTGCGGACGGTGAGCGATGGGTAGCTCGCCGTCCGATAAGGACCAGGCCCGGGTCGACGGCGCGTTGTGTTCCACGCGCGCCTCAAAGAGATGTCAGCACAAACTGACGGGGTCCGTTAGGACCAATGCCTGCCGGGGTGGCGAGTTTGTCCGAAAGGGATATCGTGGCCCTGGCACACAGGCAACGGAAGGAACACGGGTGGGTTTTAGTCAGTAAAAGTCTGACACGCCCTCCCGCTCCGCCCAGAGCGGGAGAAGTTATTTGATGATTTCCCACCCAAAAAAAAAAAAAAAAGCAGTGTAAAAAATTGATGGTCGCTTGACAACCACCCGCTGAGATAGGAGCCTTTTGGCCTCGTACATGACTTTCTGTTTTCATTTTCATTTTACTTTGATTTTGTTTTTTATGTTCGATCTCCCGTGCGAGTCCCAATAAATACTTTTTCTTTCTTTCTTTCATAAACAAGCACAGCATGGAAAAAAGTTGAATATCATAAGTGAAACGTATGATATTCAATTTAATTTCATTAGGTATGTTTCGAGTTACTAAATCAAAAACAAACATCTATAAATTATTCTGGCTGCCTTTCCTCCGCCATTTTTTAAGCTATCACGTCGTTCCAGCTGGATTCTGATCGGAACGAATTTTTCTTGCCTTATTTGCTTTCGTATATACAATACTTATATGTAGGTACATAATTTTCCATGTGTAGCTCCAAATTATTCAGCGGGTTTTCTAACGTCAGAACCTTTTTATATTCTTCCAAACATCTTGTCCCCTCGTTTACATAAGAACGGATAATTTAAGCATCAAATTGTAGGCGTTCATGTAAATCTACCAAATATCAGACCGTTAGTTGTTATCGGTTATCCGTCGGGCCCTCTTGACCTAAATATACTTGAGTATGAATACCAAGCCGATGTTAAACTATCGAATTAAAATAATCTTCTGAAAAGAGTGTATCGCATTCCTTTCCCTGAACATAACAATACACTAGACAAAAGGTGGAATCACTTGAGTTTATTGAAGAAAATAAATCAGTTGCTTTATTTCAAATCCAGTATCTACCTATCTGTATTTATAAATAAAAATTAAATGCTGTTCGATGGTAATTGCATCACTTGAGAACGGCTGAAAAAAAAATCACCTCCGAATAGAGAGGACCGTCTCTGGCGCAAGGTGTGAATAGAGGTATTGAACCAATTTGGACTAAGTTTAAGTTATATGTGGCAATTTTTATTCCCGCACACGTGTTGGAAAATAAAAAATCGCACGCGTGTGAAATACATTGCATTGTGAACCTAATCGTAGTGCGATATGAACCAGTTTTCGAGGAAGTGTATTGAAAAGAGATTTAAGATAAGTACTATAGAGAGGCTATGCGAAGAAATGTCATAGAAAAACTGTGATGCCATTTCTCAGTTACACCATCTAAATAAACCGAAGTTAGGTCCAGTCGTTTTACCATAACGAGATTTGCAATATCGTAATGCGCTTATACTTTAACTTATAAATCCGCCGGCTGTCGCTGAAAACCAGCGCTGGGGCTATGTCTCGCATTGGGTCGCAGCATTATGTTATTTATGTTGAGAAAGAGTGTCCGTGGAGTTTCTTGCCGGTTCTTCTCCATAGGAACCTACTATTTGGAATGGGCAACTAGCTTCATATTTGTAACTGACCGACTTGTAGACAATTCAAAAGTGCCTGTAAATACTTTAATTGTAATAAATGCTTTGAGTTTGAGTGATGGTCGTTTTGCGTGAATGTGACGCATATTTTCCCTCAACTTGTTCTTTCGTGTTTGTGTTTTTATTTCTTTGCGTTATGTTTACCGCAACTAAACGTATTTTCTTTCTTTCTTTTAAATATTTTCTTAGAAAAAAATATATTTTGTGGACACGAATGCGACTTGAAATGCAGGCGTACCACACTAGATTGAGCGACTTTTCCCCACTAGGACAAATATATCGGATTACGATTTTGTTTGCTATGTCCCGTCTATTGTTATGTAAATAATTTAATGTCTTTGCTGTTATAGAAAGAAAGAAAAAGCATTTATTGGGACTCGCACAGATCACAAATACAAAAACAACAAAACCACAAATACAAAAACAAAAACTCACTCATTGAAACATAAAGATCAAAAACAAAAATAAAGTAAAAATGAAAATAAAAACAGAAAGTCCTGTACGAGGCCAAAAGGCCCCTATCTCAGCATGATGCATGGTTGTATGTGCCTATTTAAAATTAATAATTTGACCTTGACTTTGAATCGTTGTGTTATGTTCTGTTTTAAAATGTTTGTAATATAGTCCGTATTAGGTTCTTACGGAAAGAAAAATATGAAAAACTGTCGGGAAAACTGAAAGTACATTTTCTATGAGAATTTTGTATGAATCAATGTCAGTTAGTCTTTAATAAAATCGACCCATAAAAGTAGGCCGCGATGCCAGATGTTGAAAAACTTAAGTACACCTAATTACTCTAACAAAGTTCTACGTCCATTTTCTTTTTATAACCTTACAAAAATAACGAAGAATGGCATTTGAAATTAAAAACATAATTTATGTAACTAGTTGGGAGCGAGCCAGCGTTCAAACTAATTAGTTTGTCCAACATTTATTACAAAACGTAACTATTGCGAAACAACGAGGAACGGAAAAATGTGCTGTGTGGAGTTGGGCAACATAGATTATGAAGCTGTGTTCACGAACAAAAGTTTTTGAATTGCAACAGCAATGAGAGTTTAAAAAGAACATCCGTGGATTTTTTACAATCTGTTGCCCGGTTTATGAAACCATTTCATTTTACGTTCATATAATAGTTCTGGCCATGTGACAACAGTATGACACTTATTTATGTATATTTACTTCGCATTCTTGTATTGAGTTTATTTTTGATTCTTCCGCTATGCGAAACAATTGAATTAAAAAAAAAAAAACAAAAAGATTAGTATGCAAAGCCCATTGTCCATCAAGGTATTTTCGGGTTCCATATTTTAAAATTAAGTAACAAATTAACTTGAACAATGCTTTAGAAACCAAGTTAACTCATTAGAGAACGTGTAGCAATTTAGATAACTAATACCATCAGCCCCAATCGCATTTGATTCAATCCCTCTCACGATAAAACAGCCCACCGGCCGGTTTTTCCTTGTAACAAAAACACCTCGCGGGAGAAACAAACCGAATGATGTATACCCGTAGCTATTATTCTTTTACGCTACGAGCGTAGCGGCGTAGCCCACATTCTGCGTAGCTCGTAGTTGAAGAGCGGTCTATAATGGTGAAGGCTACTACTCGCTATTTATGATTCTATGACCTCTCGCATTAACCTGTATATATTACAACATCTAGAATATGTCCATTCTGTAAAAATCTCACCGTGCTCAAACTTGCGTGGAGTGAGCTGTCACTGTCATCCCACTGATGCTAGGGATTGACCAAGCATTACATTTATAATCATAATCGAGATTAAAATTATATTTTTACTAATTCTATTGATAATTTTATATTATTTCAAAGTTAGTATTTAAGTGTTTAAACAATGTACTAGATTTGAAATAATATAAAATGATCAATAAAATTAGCATAAAAAATCTCGATTAAGATTTTAATTATGTAATGTTTGACAAATCCCCAGCATCAGGTGGGATGACACTGACAGCTCAATCCACGTTCACCTTACCTAAGTTTCCACGGTGAGATTGTTACAGAATAGCACTACAGTTCGATGCTGTGTGATCGTTTTTAAAACAATAAAACAATTCTGCGGTTGTTGACAACACGTCTTGTATTAAATTAATATGAGTACCAAGTTACCAGACGGTCATTCTGGAAATGGTCTCTGTAACTACATAGCTATATGATATGTATATATGCGGCAGTTGGTACATATGTTGGCCTGGGTAGCAAAATAATGATTTCATTGGTTTTAATAATAGATGCAAACAAACAATACTTTTCAATATACATTAACGAATTATTAATGAGTAGAGCGGGACGACGCTGATCGCTGACGTTCGTTATATTTACATGAACCGAGGTAGGTAGAATAGTGCGATCCGTTAATCACAGAACATGAATAATGAAGCAGCTGACAGTACCAATGACATAAAATGTGCCAAGTGTCAGTGTTCGTATTGAAAAAAATATTTTTTGGTTGCAAAAAGATTCCACTATTAAGAAAGTTAAGAGTATGAAGTACCAAGCAATAAAGTGACGTGTTTTGTTTTATTTGTATCTGCAGTACACAGCTGTGATGGATTTACGTTTTTACCTCATTAAAAAGGAAATATGCTCAATCAAGAGTTTCAAAACATTTGAGTTTTACCTAAATACACACACATCGTCGACTAAACGTACAACCGAGCTCGGGTTTAGGTGCTTTATTTTATTACGTGTGAAAAATTCACAAACATAGTTTTGATAAAACGCCCGCAGCAAAATTCTCCGAATATGGAAATGTAAAGCTTGCAGTTTGAAATCAAAGAAAATAGAAAAGGGTTCCATTTTCTACTGGCACCGAAAAATCTCGATATTTGTTACATACCGGAGCAAATTGCGGTGGAAGTCTAGCCGAGCTCGCCGCGAATCAGTTTACCCTCTTCACTTCATGAAAATTTTACCAGAAGATCCGTTGAGACACTACGACTGACCTCGGTAGAGATATTTGGATTACTAACTCTTTATTATCTGCTTAACTGAAGTTGCTCCGAGAGAAACTTTAATTTCTTCAAAACAAAATTCTGAATCAGAAGTCTATTATTATTCTCGTTTTATTCGCTTCTGTGCAGTTAACAGGCTTTTATGGTAGAATACCAAATTCAGTTAATTTCGAGATTATAATTTTATAGTGAAACATAAAGTTAACGAAACGTAAAAAGGAAATGTTTCGAAAAGTTTCTACAGCAAAAAAAATTGAAAGTCTTCATGAAATCAAAATACCAAATTGAAAAAAGGTCAACGTTGTTTACGTTGAGACTTCATGGTATTTGCTGACGTCATAGTTCAGTAGTAGGAGGACCGCACAAAAATATATCGTAATATTTTACAGACGTGAACTGAAATGTGCGGTCATAGTCAAACGCAAATCGAAAATATCGCTGAGTGGGGCATGTTACCGGCATCGATAGCTCTTCAGGTAGCGGGGTCAGGGTAAGTGTATTAAAGCTATCAATATTTTCAACATACCGATGTTGTTTACGAGAATAGAATATTGAAATGTTCATAAAATATGTTGTTCAGCTATCTATTTGGAAAGATTTTTTTTTGTTAGAAAGAAAGAATAAAATTTATTTGGACACAATTCGTGAAACACAAAATACAAACAACAAAAGAAAAACAGTGAAAATAATGTTTTAACAACAATTTAGTGTGTGTCTCACGGCTGCGCCAAAAAGGACAGGCAAGCTATGATTCAGACAGATTGAAGAAAGCATTGCCAGGTTCTGTTGTTCGAATTCTTGTAGGCTCTCTTTTCACTAATTGCACCAGTGCAAATTAAATAATCTACATCCAATTTTACTTAAAACTTATTATCTTTTATCAATTCCTTATGCTCACAAAAATAAATAGTATTAGATCTTCTTCATTTCAATATTTACTGAACTAGTTTTCACTCGGAATGTATTAAAATACGATGATTTACTTTATTGGGTTTTTGAAAAGTGTTATTTTTGAAGGATATTGTTTTCTTGTTCTTTTAGTCAAGTAACAAAATCCAATAATATATTTACACCGTATTGGTGCAATCTCCCGAAAGGGCACTGTCAGCAAATATTAAAGAAACTTAGAAGATTCAGAACACATAAATTCTCTTTGATATTTGTAGCCAGGATCGTTCAGGATAGTTCACGCCCTATGTGGAAATACGGTAATGGTATATAGGTAGGTACCTCGTAAGTGTACCTAGGGGCCGATCGCGGTAATTTTGAACGTTAATACCAAAACTAAACCACAACCAAAAACGTTACGTTAGACACATTTCGTATCGCGCTAATCATTTCAACGGAAACAATTTAGCTTTACTTTGGAAGTTACGTTGGAGGAACGATCGATCGAACTTTCAGTATTGGGTAACGTCAATGATTTTTTCGCTCAGAAAAAATAGCGCGATTCCGTTTCTTACATCAGCTAAACCGAAACTAAACCAAAACCAAAAACGTTCCGTTCGAATGGTAATTACGATGAGAAATAGCGCCATCGGCCCCCTGGACATTGTCTCAAAGCGTTGTCCGTCGCCGCGCCGGCGGAATTCTATTTGCTCGCGGTCTACCGCGCCGGCTCCATCGGGGCTGGAACGACAACTATGTATTAAGTTAGCTCAGTGGGCTACTATTGTCTTTATATAACCGCATACCTTCTTTAACACAGTTTCAAAGTTATTTTACAACGGAGAAATACCAAGGAGCTTGCACGAATATAGTTGATTATTTTAAAACCTCAGCTCCTCAGCTACAATTCTAGCTCTTAAGGGCGTAAGAATGAAATTTTTGACAGGCATACGTTGAACGCCAGATTATTGTCTGGCGGTGCTACGACTAGGAAGTCGTAGAGTTTATGGGATGATTTAAAGTTATTCGTGTGATTGATATCTTAAACTTATAATAAAGTATGTTTTCTTTTGTTTACATTATTACTTGAATATTAAATTACTTTACATCACGGCGTGAATCAAAATTGCTAAAATTCCCCATTATATTATATCCGTGTAAGACCCTACGCTTCATCACATTATATCACAATGGACCGCGACCGTTATATAATACAAACATAAACAAGCAGACCAGCCAATTTTAAACTCAAGGAGAGTGTATAAAACTTGTGAAAGAGAAACGTTTACGATTTTAGTTCACATTCGTCATGTGATGAAAGAACAACATATGGTTCTGAGTGGAAGCACTTTAAAGCAGCGAGATATTAGGTAGGAGATTACCTTAATGTTTCTGTTATGTATGAGGTCTTATAATAGTGAACATTACACTAACATGACAACATTCTTGCATAAATGAATTGCTTAAATGTTGCTTATCAGGGTAGTAAAAGTTATTCCCAATATACAAATAAAAGTTTGATTTGTGCATCTCGTAATAAATAAAGAGCAAACCGCTGTCTGATGAATTATTGTTTTATCTTTGTGGTTTGGAACTCCGCCAATTGTTGAACTTGAATAATAAATCAATCTCCGACCGATTTTACAGGTATTTGACTTGTTGTTGGTAACCATTGCGCTAGTAATGCCCGACGGGAGAAGCGATAGACCAAATTGGTAGCGGTCTACTGCAAAAACAACTAGTTTTTGCAGTAGACCGCAACCAATTTGATCTCACGCGATGAGTCGAGTTTTCAGCTTATAACTGACTGAACTACAAACTAATTAAGTTTTTCTCATCTTGTTTTATGAGAATAGAAGGAAAATTGCAATTTCGGAAATAATGAATAACTTAAAATTATTTCAAAACTCCTGGAATTGGTGTGACAGCAGACTACTAGGCGCCTGGCGGAAAGCCAACTAGTGCTAAATGAGATTAACTACAAAATTTTAATGAATCACCCTCTCCGGTTGATTAATGAAGGCAGAGGCTTGGTATTCTACAAATTTTTATTTACTCACAACCTGTCGTCATTCCACGCGTGTAGGAGTGAGTCTGTGGCGAGGGTGAATACAACACAATACTCGGTACATAGCATTCAGTTGCCTGGGGCCCTGTCTAGCTCAGTGGAGCTAGACGTGGAGCTGTTAATACGGTTTGTACTAAAGCTCAATGTTCGCTCCCTCACCCAGTTCCCAGATGCCACGCAAAACAAGTAAATAGAACTACTTACTAACTTTTAGTAGTGGTACTTAGCCAACTAAGTTTTGAATTAAGTTTTTGAATTCACCCATTGTTAAGGATATACGTTATTTAACCACAAGGTAAAGAAGAGCTAAATTAAATTGTGACATTAAATACGAGCTGTAACATCATTTTATAAACATTGAGTGCATCGTGTGGGTTTGCAGGACAGTAATCAAGAACAACTAATCTATCTGACTGGGGTTCAGTCTGGCTAGATTAATCTATCTCAGGTGCAATGCAATTAACAGCAGCAAGTACCTAAATTGTAAAGAGATTTGAATATTCGTCTTAATTAACTAAATAAAATGGACCCAAGGTGTTAGTTTGACAAATGCTTGCTTTTACTTTTAGTATAAAATATGGAATGTGTAATTACCAAAATTTCTGTTTCAGCGTAAGTTTCAGAGTTCCATTGTGTCGATTTCGCGCGTCGTTTCACGAAGTATCACGAAGGCTTGTAATATGCAGTGATTTCAGGTACGCGCTGACGACAGTATGCTCAGGCTAGAAATTGTAGTTATAACTGTGAATGGAGTGATTTAGCATATTTATGAGGGACAGGTGACGGGGTTTTGTCTTTATGCGACGCGGACTGTTTGTAGGCCTTTATTCGTTGTCGTTTGAGGAGCACAATCTGTATACCTGAAATATCTTATCTACTCAGTAGGGGATCGTCACTCCAGTACTATTATAGAGTAAGGTAAGAAATCATGACGACACACCTTGGCTAGTCTTTACTGAATTTAAGCACACCAGGCATATAGTAATGACTATTAAAAAAATGTAAATGACTTGTTCAAAAGCCTGTAAAGAGAACCACATGGGAGCTCCTTGAATAATTTCTAACACACTGGTCTCGGCGTTGTATTAAATATTAAAATTAACAACGTCTATAGTTACAGTTAGTTCCAAAAATAATAATTTAATAATGAATTATTACTTTTTGGAACCAAGCATGAAATATTCTATTTAAAAACTTTATGTAATACTGAAATGTTTCTTTAGATAGGTTTGTATATTTTTTTTCCGCAGGATGCTTACTGATAACCAACACGGTTTGATATAATCTTATTACCAGTTTCAAATGTTCAAGCGCATCGAACGTAAGTTATATGAACCGTGTTTTGGTACCTACATACATTCGTTCTTTTGTTTAGGTAGTTCTATCAGTACCTATTTATGTATTTTACAAAATAGCAAACTTTCATAAGACACATTCTAAGTTAATGTTAGTTTTAACAAAATACATAAGTAATTATTATTCATACTTCCACTGTGTGTTCTGAATGGGAAAGGTTCCTCTTATTCATTAATTCGTTAAATTATGTGAGATGTGTAGGTAGTTTTAATGAAAATTGTTTTGTGTATTTTATAGCTGTGCAGCTATAAAATACACAAAACAATTTTCACAATTTAATTCACGTCCATTTTATATCCATATTCCTTTTTGTTAAAATGGTGCTGTCACATCAAAGTTCCATTTTATTCAAATTGGTTTTACCTCCTCTACGGTGATAACGATATTTATATTCAGAGAAGTGGAAGTTCCCTTGTTTTCATTCTTTGATTACGTTGATAGAGAACTGTACGACTGTGTATAAAACACTTTTGACATTTTGTGGAGTCATATAGTTTATGTTGTTCTACGGACGTCGTGATGGTCTAGCCAGGATATAAAGGATCCACTTCTGAAGCACGAGTTGCGGGGTCTTTCTGACTAGATATGTAGATACTTTCGAAGTTATTCTGGAAAACTGAATGTAACTTCTTAGTATAAGAAGAAGCTTTTACCCAGCAGTGGGAAAGTTACGGGCCGGTTAAGTAGCTCTATGGGAACTTCTTTTTAGCGCGTGGATGGCAGAAATAATACACAAATTTTTTTTGCCCAAAATTCAGCAAGGCGAATACGGTTTGCCGACGCAGTAGGGATCTCCTGCCAGGGTTGCGAGTTTGTCAGAAAGGGATATCTTGGCCCTAGCACACAGGAAGGAACATGGGTGGGTTTTAGTCAGTAAAATTCTGACACGCCCTCGCTCCGCCCAGAGCGGGAAAAGTTATTTAATAATTTCTCATAAAAAAAAACCTAGAAAAAAGGCATTAGGGGATTCTCTGTAGACACAGCTAGGTAATCCTTAATTTTGTATTGGCACCAGTCCGCAGTACTACAAATCCATTTCATTTGTTGCCAGACAAAGCTTAGTTTCCCAGGAATTGAACACCACGTCTTTGCTCCGCATCTTCCACTCTGCGAGAATATATGGCAGCTCCATTTTATCATTCCAATTTTATTTCTTTGGGTAATGTTCCGAGTAACATCGAAAAATGTATTTGTTTTAGGCTTTTATTTCCCTATCCGCTCTCCGATTTAAGTAAATATAAAGTGGCGTTTCATCATTTTATAATGATAAAATGTCGTAATGGCCCAGTTATGGGCCCTTCATTCACGAGGTTGTGGGTTCAAATCCGGGCAAGTACCAACGTGGCTTTTTCAATTAATATGTACTTTCCAAGTTTATCTTTGGCATCCCCCCTGACATCGGTGAAGTAAAACATTGTGAGGAAACCTGAACTTATAATTTATAATGTAACATAATATCACGCCTTATATCCCCGAAGGGTTGGGCAGAGGTGTACCTTTAGTACACACACATTTTGCCAGTTATGTTTAAGTCCCATGACCAACGAAGCAGTTCTTATAATTAATATAAGTCAGAAATAACCAATCCGCCTTGAGGAAGCATGGTGATCAATACTGAATGATACCTGACTGCCTTCTCTGTATCAGAAGATGTCTTTGACCTGCAGTGGGATAATATTAAATAAGATAAAGCATAAAGTATTTGATTTGGCAGTTAAAAGTACACTGGATACTGATCGAAAACCTAATAATACTTTTAAACCCGAAAAGGAGCTAGAGCTACGGAACTCCCGGATGAAGCTATTAACAATACTATAATGTGTTGACCAATTTTAAGGAGGAATATATAAACGCACTTAAAAAATAATGTTTCACACTTTAAAATGTTTAGCTTTAAAATTAATTGAATGAACTATAAAAATAATGGCTTCCTCTATAAATATGCATAGCTTTAAAGTTAATTGAATGAACTGTCAAAACAGCAAAGACTCAGCCAAGTGATTCAAATTGAGTTCAAACAAAGTGTTTGTTGTTTTTTTTACCTTCTACTGTTATTACAAGATGTTCTATGTCACGAAGTCCGTTTGGCTATGAATGTTGTCAAGCGTGCACATGCACATTGTTTTTGTGTGCGTAACCTCGAGAGCGCTCAGTGTCGATCGGGACACGGTCCGGATCAGTAGTGGTTTTTAGTTCGCGCCAAATTGTTTCACGGAGTAAGGTCAGCATGGCAACAAAACGAAGAAGAGTTGTCCATAGTGAGGTAATATTTATTTATACGTTTTCAATTAAAATATTATACAAAGATACTTAATATAGCAATAGAAGTATTTATAAAATGAATGTTTTTTTGTGTTATAAAATGTTTATATTACTTAATTATTTTGATTACATTTTGTTTTAGGGTCGAAACATGATAGCTAGTGTTTATCATTTTCTGCGAGAAGAATATGAATTTACAAAATCATTAATGGAACTCAACTGTGATTTGTCTCATTTACGAGACATTACACGCCGTACAGCTGAAGCTACGGGTGTGAGCCAAAAAACAGTTCAAAGAATATTAAAAGAAGAGAAGGAATTCCCATCCACTTCACCTATGAAGAAAAGGAGAAAGCGAGATAATAAAGTGGATATAGATAATTTTACAGCCGATGTGGTTCGCAGTACTGTACAAGATTTCCATATTGTCCATAAAGAAATTCCAACATTAGCTAAGTTAAGAACAGCATTGAATGAAAAAATCGGATTCGAAGGTTGTTTAGAAACTGTTCGCAAGTTACTGTTGAAATTAGGTTACAAGTGGCGCAAAACAGAGAACAACCGTAAAGTCTTGACGGAGCGTCATGATATACAAATGTGGCGTTTAAAATATTAAAAAAAAATAACAGAGTACCGCTCTCAAAGTCGGCCCATTGTCTACACCGATGAGAGCTACGTCGTTTCGACACACGTGCGAAACAACACCTGGGCAAAAAAAAAGGAAAGTAAACTATGTAAAATGGCTAAATGAAAAGTTGCTACCCAATTTACTTCCACGCTCTGTCATTGTCTTAGACAATGCATCTTATCACAACACACGGGCTGAACGACTACCGACGCAATCTACAAAGAAAGCCGATATGCAGCAATGGCTCAGGGATAAGGGTATAGCATTTGATGAATCTCTTCTTAAATTGGAATTGTACGATACAATAAAGAAGTACAAAGCCCAACACGTAATCTACAAGATTGACGATTTTATAAAAAGCAAGGGTTTTGATGTCTTACGCCTTCCCCCTTATCACCCAGAATTAAATGCGATTGAAAATATTTGGGGGATCGTTAAAAATTATGTCGCATCTAAAAATATCGAGCAAAACATGACGAATACGGAAAGACTGATCAATGAAAGTTTGGGCCAAGTTAGCAGTGAAACGTGGCAAAAAACTTGTGCTCATGTTGAAAAAATTGAAAAAGACTACTTGAAATATTTTGATCTCGATTTTGAATTTATAATCAATGTACAAGATGATTCTGACGACAGCAAAACGGAATCGGAAATCGAAAATTTATCTGATAGTGATTGAAAATACTGAATAGTCCTACTTGTTTCGTTTCCATTCTGTAACACCAATGCTTAATTAAATGCCTACATATTCTTAATATTTTTGTATTTATTGCAACCTAAACTAATTTATTTACAAAATGTATATTCTTTTAAAACCAAAATTTTATTTAGATTATTAAATCTCGACTTGAATATATATCAGATTTTTTTGCTAACGTTACCTACTTTTACACACACAAGCGCGCTTGTCGGGATACGTCACTACTACAATCAAAGCCTAACGGACTTCGTGAAATAGAATATCTTGTAATTCATTTGGGTTAGGTTAGGTTAGAACAGTGACCATTAACGATCCAGATCCCCTCTATTGTTGGTAAACTCAGTTACCAAAAGAAAATAGATATAAAATGTAATTCTCAGCTTCCTCTACACACTGAAATTCTTTATCTTGGTTTCCTAGTTGGTTTTCGACACAGTTATAGTGCAAACCATTATTTTTGTAGTGATAATATTCATCATTTCAGCCGAAAGACGTCCACTGCTGGACATAGGCCTCCCCTAAAGGGGGGGTTTGCCATAATCACCACGCTTGGCAGGCGGGTTGGCGATCGCAGTTTGGTGGTAAAATGCATAGAGAACGCTGCTGCCCATTCTCTAGTAAGTCCCTTAGTCGCCTTTTACGACACCCACGGGAAGAAATGGGGTGGTGCTATTCTTTACGTCCGGCACCACACAGACAAAGTAGTATAATTGGTAGTATGGTTGGCTTTTGTAGTGTTAATATTAAATTATAGATATATTTGACGGATCGTCAGGATGGTTCGAGCTACGATCAGCCATCAGGCGGGTTTATGTGGGAATCGTACAAATGAAATAACGACTACTTAGGCAAATAATCACGTTACACTTTAATAACTTTAGGTATTACAATCAACTAGGTATTATGACTTTTGCCCTGCAATGGGGCAATAACAGGTTGGTATGATGATGCAACAAAACGTAGGACAGTTCCGAAGCGTCTTCACAGCTCGATCACCAGGATAAGAATGGTCGACTTGGCGCGTTCTCTTCAACCTCGTAACCGACCGGAAACACCCCGACTCTGTCAAAGCGCGCCAATTCTAGTCTTGATAGTTGCCGCTAGGTGGCGCGCCTTATCTTGTTGTAAACATTAATTGCCGGATGCGACATATTATTATTTTAAAGTGCTGATAATATACAATTTTATAGCTGATTTCATCAAATTTATAGTGATATTAAATACATCCTAATTTTAAGTTCAAGGAAGGATTGACTGCGATTACACTTGCCTCTTACTTGATTCACATTTTCCACATCGCATAAATTCGTAATACATATTATAAATAACCTCCCGTTCTCGCGTTCGGTAACAATGGATCAGAAAATGGTTCGCCCTTTCAATGACGCACCCTGTGTTTATCCTTTTTCTCGTAGTATTTTCTTTATTTTCTATTACATGGATACAAATGACAAATAAAATGAGAAATAAATGAGCTAAAATTTAATTAACTTATTATTATTCATTTAAATATACATTTATCTCTATTAAATATACTAATTTCAATACAAGATATTTAAGTTAATAATTAAATAAGCAATAATAACATATAATCAAATGCAAAAATAAATACATTGATTGACCGACACATATAAAAAAAAAACATAGATAATAAATAAATTAGTGATAATAATAAACCTATTGTAATAATGAATACTATTTAAAAATCAGATAGATAGGAAATAATGTTATATTTAGTAACAAGGAAAATCTTTAAGCGCTCTTCCTCTCTTCTACTTAATTAAAATGTTGCTGTGCCCGACAGGGTCCAGAATTGTTTCTAAAAAGTATTATTAAACTACCTGTATGTATACATTATGGATTGCAAAAAAGATATTTGATTTGATTTGACATATTCTTAGGTTTTGCGTATGTTCGTTGGTCAGTGTGACGATACAAAAGTAAGCTTTTATTCATAGAAATATTTTATGAGATAATATTAATATGCAGAGTCTGAAAGAATCATATTATTCTTTTGTGATTGTTCAACTCACCAAATATTTAATTAATTTCTTTGTCGTGTTTCATTGAGTTAGTTGTTAAGAATCAGGAAAAGTAAACAATATGATTTGAATTTACAATGGACGTTAACGATTATGGTTAAGGAAAATGTTAATATTTGTATAGTCTGTTAAATAAATCTGGAATATGGTCTCATCCTTGCTTCAAAATCATACTCTGTCGTTGTTCTGTAATCCATTCACAATGCAGCTGCTACAACTGAACTAATATATCTAGCTTAAACCTTCCATTATTCTTCATGAAACAATACTGAATAGAATATTTATTTTATGTCTGAATGAGAATGAGATTTTCAATTTCCTTTGCTTCAATTGCAATTAATTGTCTTTGAAATTTTAATTTTAAGTATCGGTACGTCTAATAGATATAATAGAAAGTGAAATTTTTGTTAGTGTAAGTGTAGTTTTGTCATTTTCAATACACTTCCTCGAAAACTGGTTCATATCGCACTAGGATTAGGTTCGCAATGCAATGTGAACGTGAACACAATCACACGCGTGCGATTTTTTATTTTCCAGCACGTGTGCGGGAATAAAAATTGCCACAGATAACTTATATATAAACTTAGTCCAAATTGGTTCAATGCCTCTATTCACACCGTGTCGCGCCAGAGACGTCCTCTTTATTCGGAGGTGATTTTTTTTTAATCTCGGCAAAGATGCGTCTTTACGGCGTTAATAATTTTGGAATATTTAAATAATGTTTATAAATAGAATACCATGATTATTACAATAAAAAAACCGTTTTTGAACAAATTAACATTTATTTGTGTTTCAAAAATATTTGATTTTTCAATTTTTCATATTACGCTGGTTATCGGCTTTATACCTTTGCTTCTCTTTCACCCTGACGAAAGCAAAGCGCGGAAAAAAAAGAAAATTAAATCATAGTTTCCTAATAATTCATGACAAAAATATTTTTCGTTATTTTATTTTATTTCTTCAAAAGTGTATTGAAAAACGTCGTTTGATACACGTGGACATTTGTTATTGCAGTTCTCGGCTCAAAAACAACCTCGCCTACGGCTCGGGTGTAAATTCCGCCTCGAATGCAATAACAAACATTCTCCACTTGTATCAAAATGTACTATTTTATAATTACTACAAACGAAGGAAAATATAACTTTCAGCGGATATACATGCAGTTTTAAAGTTTTTACAGAATGATGAAAAATAAATTAAGTTACATAAAGAATACAATTAAGAATTTTATTTGGTATCGACGTGTATTATTTGGTAACAGAGCCAAAAATATTAATTGTTGTAAGCTTGTAAGTACACAAACATCATCATCATTACCTGCCTAGGATTTTCCCAACGTGTGTTGTGTTAAAATGAATGTGTGAATAGTGTTTATGTGTGTGTGTGTATATGTAGTGAATGGATCACAATAAAAAAATATCTCGTTATTCAAAATACACTGAATGCACGTAGAATTTTAGTAAAAATAATATAAATATTTTCTATAAAGTCATATCAAGAAAAGTCTGCATGTAATAATGCATGTTTTATTCTAAAGCATGTCAACAAGCCACAGTAGCATTCCGTAGCGAGCGGCGGAAGCTACGCCGCTACGAGAAACCGCTACGCCGTAGCAACTAGCTACGTATATTTGAATAGGCGAACAAGAATTCTCGCTTGTGAACTCAGTCTGAGGAGTAGTTTATAACACAATATTTGCTGGAAATCAGACTAAAGGCAAAAGCAATCGTGAGTACTAGTTCATTATTTCTTAAATGAATACTACGACGGAAAACTTTTTATTTAAGGCTTGTAATAATGTTAACACAACTGCTGAATGCTCCTTAATATTGGTAACGGTTGGTTGAGAGTTTTAAGTTTGGCGAAGTTTCAGCGATATGTATAAGTTTGTAATGTAACAACATAAACTTATATTACATCTATTTATGCCATGTAACTTGAATCTATTTGACATTTATTGAAATGATTGTATTTTTTATTTTTGTATTGTTTTGTATGTTGTATCTATTAAATTGACTTTATTACTAATGTGAAATTTTCCATAATTCTACCACCTTATGATATCTTAAAAATTAAATATGTGTTAAAAAGCAAAAAATTCGACAATGTTAATTAATAGTTTTTTTTAGAGGATTCATATCATGGGTGTCTTGTATGCAACTGTACATAATTAGGTATTAAGACACTCATGTGGTACAATTAACACACTCGGCTTCGCCTCGTGTGATAAACCTACATTCGTGTTTTAATACCCCTTATTATACAACACACCGTTATTGTACTTACTAGAAAATGGGCAGCGGCGTTCTCTATGCATTTTAACACCATGCCGCGATCGCCAACCCACCTGTCAAGCGTGGTGATTATGGCAAACCCCCTTTGGAGGCGGCCTATGTCCAGCAGTGGACGACTTTCGGCTGAATTAATTGTTCAGTTGCATAATAAATTTTTTCAATACTATGATCGACCAAAAATGGCGGGATACGATGTGAATTCGACTACCCTCTATGTTTATGTTTTTAGGGTTCCGTACCCAAAGGGTAAAACGGGAACCCTATTACTAAGTCTCCGCCGTCTGTCTGTCTGTCTGTCTTTCCGTCTGTCACCAGACTGTATCTCATGAACCGTGATAGCTAGACAGTTGAAATTTTCACAGAAGATGTATTTCTGTTGCCGCTACGAGTATAACAACAAATACTAAAAAACAGAATAAAATAAATATTTAAGGGGGCTCCCATACAAAAAACGTGTTTTTTTTTTGCTCGTTTTTGCTTGATATTGATAACGGCAACAAGCAGACGCTTTTAATATTCACAGAATATTTCGTTATATATTCACTTTAAAAATAAATAATTAAATGAAAATAAAACAAATATTTAAGGGGGGCTAATTCATAAAGATACCACGAATTGACTAGTGAGGAAAGGAGTTGCATAATGAAATTTAGTACAACATTATAACACTCGTTTGGATGATTTAATGGTTACTATGACACTGGTTGTTTTAATGTTGGCAATACGAGTAAGCTAACTGTTTCAGAAACTTTTATAGAGGGTTTATAGCATGGGTGTAGATAAATATATTTGTACGCCTCTGGGCGCCTCGGGACCTACGAATCTGTAACATCTCACACACTGTTTGAGCTATGTTTATAAATAAAGCATTCTGCTTCTGATTCTGATCTGTAGCGCGATGGATGGACGGCGACACTTCATTTATAAATAAATGAAAATACTTAAATGTATTTATCAAGTTTTATACAAAGTCAAATTAAACAAGCTAGCGAAACTCCGCAGACATGAAGGGTATTAACTTATAAACACGATAAAACAAAATAAAAGTTTTGATGTTCCGTTTTTCGGGGTCATCAAACGCTGTTCTTGTAGTTAGTCGGGGCTTGAGTTGAGACAATCCATTTTTTGTTTTTGTTTTATTGAGTTAAGATACGTTTTCGGATCTTCGCTAACTAATTTTTGACCCTGGATATGCTGTCAGATTACACACTAATTACAAGCTATTTTAACTTTATGACGAACCTGACACATTCGCTCAATAGTCTCCATTCAATTTAACTTTCATTCTTATATTCATTCCTACATTCGTTCAAATTTCATCTTGCAAAAACTCTGTGTTCATACGTATTAAAATTATTATAAATTGTAAAAGACCTTAGTAAATCTATTTTTCATCAAGAAATCTTTGTTTAATTTATCATAAACAAAAGTGGCGACCGTGACAGGACCTACAATCATCGGATCGAAGCTAAATAGCCACGCACATTGTTCCTGTACTGCATCAAGGGCACTCGAAGGACATCGTCGACACCGGACGACATCTACCAGTACCAACGGAAGGCCGTGTTGAGAATCCAAGATCGCCGTGCCTGTGGACTGGCATCCTACTTTTACCTGGGTCGAGCAAATACCTTCGTCAAACCATTCTGGGAACTCTGCTGGGACTACGGAACTCCGATCGAGCAAGGTTCACCCTTAGAACGAGTCAGAGGAATCACTATCTACCTATCTCCGTGCTCCTGCCTACAAAAGGACTGCTGGGATTAGCTGCCTGCCCTATTAGGAGCTCAACTAACTGCTACGGTTTTAGCCGCATTACGTTGCCCTATTGAACGTCAGGTGTATTGGACAGACTCTAGAGTAGTATTAGGTTGGCTCAACTCTAATAAAACTAAAACGTTTGTTGCCCACAGAGTAGCTGCTATAAATGAGCTGTGAAATACCACAAATTGGCGTTATGTTCCCACTTCTATCAACCCGTCTGATTTAGTCTCGCGTGGTGTCGATCCAGACCAGGTATATCTCTCTATATGGTGGAATGGTCCATCGTTTGTTTTAGAATCCGAAGAGTCCTGGCCCGACTATACTGCGGACTCTATAGAATTGCCAGAGCTTAAGACCCACCATACTTTAGGGGGGGAGGAGGCATCTTCCATGCCAGATTCGTCTGTGGATTTTGCAAAATATTCTAATTTAACTACTCTTATTCGGGTTCTAGCTAGAGTTTCGCCAAAATTGCAGGTCACACAAAAGGTCGGACAGATCACTAGGTCCACTTCACGTTTCCGAGTTAGAAAACGCTCAAAACGTTTCTATAAAGTTATCCCAGAAAGATTCCTTTCCTATAGAATTAGGACTACTACAAAAGAGTAAATTTTTAAATTCTAAAGCCGCTCTCTCGTCTCTTAATCCATTTTTAGATGAAAATGGAATTCTTAGAGTCGGAGGGCGCATCGATTCATCTACTTACCATTATGACAAACGTCATCCTATCTTGTTGAATTCCAATAATTATTTAACGAAGTTAATATTCAAACAGGAGCATCTCCGCCTGTTGCACGCCGGTCCTCAGCATCTCCTAGCATCTATAAGGGAACACTATTGGCCTGTAGGAAGCAGGGCTCTAGCCCACCAAAAGCTATCTGTGTATTTTTATTTGCTTTCGGTACAAATGCGTTCATTTAGAGTTAGTCAGTGACTTGACAATGGATGCATTTGTGCTGACACTCAAAAGATTTATAGCCCGCAGAAGTAAACCAAAGGTCATCTACTGCGACAATGGTAGAAATTTTGTTGCAGCAGCAAAAGAAATAAATTCGTTTCTTAAGTCCAATAGCGACTCTATTATTGACTCTGCATCTCGTGAAGGCATTGCATTCCGCTTCTCACCAGCATACGCTCCTCACTTTGGAGGTCTTTGGGAAGCCGGGGTCAAGTCCGCGAAATTTCACTTGTACAGAGTACTTAAAAATATTCACTTGACGTTCGAGGAGCTGAGTTCGTTGTTTGCTCAGATCGAGGCGATACTTAATAGCCGACCTTTATGTCCATTAAGTCCTTCACCTCAAGACCTATCTCCACTCACCCCGGGCCACTTTATAATTGGTAGGCCGCTGACGTCTTTACCATCGCCGTACCTACTGGACTATAGCACAAACCGTTTTGATCGTTTTCAGCGACTGGAACAAGCTCGTCAACACTTTTGGAAGCGGTGGTCGACAGAGTACGTCACGGAGCTTCAGCAGCGCACAAAGTGGAAGTTGCGGTGCCAAGAATTAAAGATAAATGACCTAGTCCTAATCAAAGATGATAGGACTCCTCCACTATGCTGGCGCCTTGGAAGAGTCTCGAAGCTGTTCCTCGGCACTGATGGTGTGCCACGAGTCGCCGACGTATCTACCTCACAAGGCACCATACGGAGAGCAATTAACAGATTGTGTCTGCTGCCTTCACCAGATAACAACACTGACAAATGATCTTGAGGCTTCATCTATAACTTTCAAGGCCCCCGAGGATGTCTACGACACATTCGCTCAATAGTCTCCATTCAATTTAACTTTCATTCTTATATTAATTCCTACATTCGTTCAAATTTCATCTTGCAAAAACTCTCTGTTCATACGTATTAAAATTATTATAAATTGTAAAAGACCTTAGTAAATCTATTTTTCATCAAGAAATCTTTGTTTAATTTATCATAAACAGTAGTTAAATCTAAGAACGAGATTCATAAATAATGAATGAAAGCTATCAACGTGTGTGAGGCTTGTCATTAACATTCATTCATGTTGAACCGTTCCGCGTCAATTCTCGTATAAAGACACGACATTTCAAAGGTCTTCCATAGTCAAATAAAGACGAAATGAAAATCATGACTTCACCCTTACGTAATAAGACGCAACTTCTCGCTGTTTTCAAACGTTAGTGTTGTACTCGAGAACAACTTATACTATTTAAAACATAGTGTATTAGCTAGTATGTTTAAAAAAAATGCCTAAAGTCGTGCACGATTTGAAGACTCAGTAGGTAGGTAAGTGGAGCTAAGGATTCCAGTGAGTGCTTCAAATCATCTCAGCTTTTAATATCAGCATTACGATTGAAAGAAGAGTGCTTTATTACAAGGAAGGTTTGAGAAATATTTGAAGGACGAATTCTATCGGCACCCTCTTTTTATTAATCGCTTTTACAGTCAGATTGAAGCACGCACAATCTTTATTTTATTTGTTAGGTACGAAATACGAGTATTTGGGCTTAATCTTGTAATGTTCGGACACTTTATTTTTTATTTGATTTGTATCTAAGCGTATTATTTACGTGTTTTATTTGTACGTAACACTCATCATCTGCCTAGCCTTTCCCACACTATATTGGAGTCAGCTTCCAGTCTTCCAACCGGATGCAGCTGAATACCAGTATTTTACATAGAGCGACTGCCTATCTGACCTCCACAACCCAGTTACTGGGTAACACGATACCCCTTGGAAAGACTGGTTGTCAGAATTTCGGGCTTCTGACGACCCGTCACAACTGTCAAAGATCTACAAACAACAGCCGGGACCAACGGCTTGACGTGCTTTCCGAGGAACGTAGGGGTCTTGGTATGTAAAGATGGTCACCCATCCACGGACCGACCGCGGCATGCGTAGCTTAACCTGATCGATCGATCCGCGTGGCTGTTATTACTTAGCCCCAAGCTCCTTTGTTTTTTTTTGTGGGATTTAATTTGTTCGTAACACTAAGAGACTGAATTTTTTATTCAAAATTTTATTCTAATTTAATTTTAAGATCATCCAGCTACAACATCTGACGTTATGTAAATTTAATCTCACCAAGTAACAATTTATTGTTAGCAATTTATACAACGGTTAAGACCGGTTTTTTATGGCTCCAACATTAAAACTCTAATCAGCATTTAATGAAGTATCAGTTTAATGAGCCACTTCAACAACATCATATTGTGCATAATAACTATCAAACTCCGACATCGTCTTGAAATTTTTATTTCAGACTATGCAATACTCTTTAGACTCCACTTTAAGATGAACATTAGCGTCTATTCAGAAAAGGGTCGCCTGCCTACACGTAAAGCAGTTCTTTGCGTCGGAGTTCATGAGCCAGTGAATGAATGACGTATCTGAAGCAAAGGCCTTTGCGAACATGACGCTCCTACTCGAATAGCTACTGATTGTCACTCGGGACTTTGACGTATTTTCATTGCATAATGAGCCCACAGTACGTAATTGAAATGAAAAGAAAATGTGCTGAATACGTTGACGTGTATTTCATTCTCTCTTTTGGTCGTAAATCCATCTTCTGGCTGTTGATGTTAAATAAATACATAGGATACTTACGAAGATGACATTTTTATTTGAAACATGCAAAGATTCGAACAAGTGTGGAGACAGCAGAAAGTGCCATTTTACGATAGTAGTTTTCACATTAAAAGTTGTTAATTACTCAATAACTATAACACGAATGCTATAATTAGATAACGCCATTGGATAACTTTATGAAAAACTTTTTGAAAAACAAAAAAAACCGGCCAAGTGCGAGTCTGACTCGCGCACGAAGGGTTCCGTACCATTATCTATAAAAACGGCAAAAAAATCACGTTTGTTGTATGGGAGCCCCCTTAAATATTTATGTTATTCTGGTTTTTTGTATTTTTTGCTATAGCGGTAACAGAAATACATCATCTGTGAAAATTTCAACTGTCTAACTATCACGGTTCATGACATACAGCCTGGTGACAGATGGACAGACAGACAGACGGCGGAGCCTTGGTAATAGGGTTCCCGTTTTACCCTTTGGGTACGGAAACCTAAAAATGGGTCTTTGATAGTGCGAAATACTTAAAACATATTTTTTTTAGTGAAAGATAGCAGCTTACACACACAGACACAGAACACAGGTACAGATACAGAACACATCTGTATCTGTACCTACTAATGTAGTTTTTAACCATCACTTTATTAACATATATTTGTAAGCATAGATATATGAAAATATTGCGTCAAAAATAAAATAAATGTCGACATATTTTCGGGGAGCATGGGAAAAAGCAATTATTTATTAAGTTCTTAAGTTTATGAAAATTTAATAACTTCGTGGAAATGAGTTCCAGGTCAGGGTGATAATTGTTTGTTGCGGGAGGCAGCCGCGCCCTCGTTTTTGGCGAAATGCCAATAACTGTCGGTGGCTCCACAGGTGATCATAGTAGGGGGAGGAGCCGATTATCGAATGCCTTTGTTTAAAACATTAAAAAAAATTGTAAACAATGTCGCAGACCTTTCAAATTGATAGTTTAACTATTAGCATTTTACGTACTATATGAAAGCAGTAACTATTTTGACGTATTATATGTTTTTTTTTGTAATTATACTTATTTTAGAAATGCCGGTAGAAATTGTGGTTTTCAAAAAGGTTAACCTTAATCGATATCCGATAATATGCCCATTTGCCATATCTGGTATTAGGCGACTACTTATTTTTCAAATAAAACGAGATGATTAATGTTTAACATTGTATTAATTAAATATCATCAGTCTTATTTATTATTATAATCAGTCTAAATTATGTTTATTTGGAGTAGGCAAGAACATATTGCCTCATATGTTCAAAAGTCACACTAAAATAATAATTAGTATTAATCTTTGAGGTAGGTGACCGACCTTTTAGGTCAATCACACGAAGGTAAACACTTTAAAAAAAAAACTAAACATTTATCAAATCTCTCTTGAAGAGAAAATATTCTAACTCAGGCATAAATCACAGACAAATTCTACAACACTATGATCTTCTACTCCAGCGCATTTTTCGTGACACCAGCGACGACAAGCAAGGCATCTTATCCATCGTTCCCCTCGACTGTCGGTAGAAAAGGCCATATTGCAATAAGTGCATTCGGCATTATCATCGTTAGCTTCGCTGCCATCACTTTCTAAAATCTTATCTATATCTGAATCTCCTGAATCAGAATCATCTTCTTTACTCTTGAAACTTATTTTTTATTCCATATTCTTTTTTCCCTTAGTCTTTTTAACCGGTGCCATCCTTTTTTTTTGTAAGAGATCCATCTCTTTTTTTATTTGTGCTTCAAGTGTCGTTTTATATGGCGAGCTTGATAAAACTGTAGGCTTGGTCTCTCTGCTGTTTATCCTAGGTTTTCTCTGAAGAGCAGGAGTAAGGGTAATTATCTGTGGTGTCACCATCACATTTGACATCGTTTTCGCAGGTTCTTTGAACGGTAAAGTCGCAATTGACCCGGTAGACTTTTGCAACCCAGATGTCCTCGGTTGTGGAGTCGATGGTCGGCTACGGACTGCAGAATCATTTATCAATTCTATCACCCGGACAGTCTTCGATGGCAAAATCCTCGTTTCTGAAGACGTTTTTATTGAACGGACTTTGTGAATGAGTTATCAGCGATCTCAGCTGATTGAGCACTCAAAAATGCTTTGCCGACTAACTCTGATACTTGGTATGCTATTACTGCCCGTCCTGGGTGAGATCTTCACCAAGATTCTATTTCTTGATGGTAAAAATTCTTAAACGGTTCCATGAATCCCACATTTAGCGGCTGTAACCTGTGTGAGGTATCTCGGGCAATCGAAATGAGGACAACACTTTTTTCTCGTGCTAGTTCTATAATGTCTATGTTTCTTGTATGCGAATAATGTCCATCTAACAAAAGAATAACCGGTTTTTCCTTGCAGGGTTTAACACAATCAACAAAAAATTAGAAGCATTTTGTGAAGATGTGTAGCTGAATCCACCACGATTTATGCACATCAAACATCGAACCAGGTGGTGCACCATCTTCCAAATTTCTTTTCATATTTACTCTAGAGAAAATAAAAAGTGGAGGCACAAATACGGAAGCTCCCATTGTAACGTTACGGTTGGCCGGAGGGCCAGACGTAGGTCACAAGTTAAATAATTAAGAAATAATGAAAAATATAACAGGAATTAGATCTTCAGAAGCTTGAAGTCAAGATAGCAGGTACGGGAACAGGATCTTTAGCCGGCTTCAGGACAGTAACGGACGGGGCTACTGTGCCAGCTCCCTCAGTTGGATGGGAAAGCAGGTACGGGAACAGGACCCTCAGCCGGCCACAGGACAGGAACAGCACGGGACCACAGCGTCAATGTCCCTCAGTTGGATAGGCAGGAGGAGGCAAATCTATTCAGGAGAGGAAATGTACGATGTCAAATTAATTCTATGGTAGCTAGATGATGCCCGGGAGTGAACACAGCAGGGAGATGATCTTTAGTTAAGTCGCTGCAGGAGAGCGGAGGCACTGCCTCACGCTCAACAGGAGGAGAGCCCAGGCCTCCCTACGAGTGAGGGCTCGATCAGCAGCCGGTATAGATCAGCTGCCGCGGCTTTCTTCATACGGCCAGTCTGCCGCTGGTATCAGAGGCCTCCCAGAGGCGTAGGCAAGAGGAGGTATTCTTCAATCACACTCAATTGTAGATAGTTAGGTATTATTTATTTAATTTTCACAATATATCAGTCTCCAATTATATTAAGCACTATATTTAGACTTAAAACTGAAGTTAAACAGTACTAAGAATCGAAATTTGTTAATTAAAGGCAGAAAAGCTCAGATAATCTCTACTGAAGGTAGATTAAAGTCAAGGTAGACTAAACTGAAGGTAGATTAAACGACAGACTGAACGGACGGACTCAACAGAACTCGTGTCAGCTGTGATGACCGCTTTTATAGATTCTAGGCTCTTTCTAGAAGCTTCGAAAATTTAAAAGTAATTTTAAATTTTCGAAGTTTCTATTATATTTTTTCAAATCTTCGTTTGTTTGTCAGCCAGAATCAATTAAATCGGCTTACAAGTGAACCCTGCATTATAAAATTAGCCATGTGTGTGTAACTGGCCTAATCAAGAAAGCCATAGAGTTTAAAAATGAAACAAAGACAGGTGTCAGATTTTAATGAAATATGTCAATGTCACAAAATATTTTAAGATTGTTTACAATAGGAGATTTAACACTATAAAATACATTATTTGTATTCAAAATGCGTTTAAACAACAGAATAAATGCTGCTCTTTATAAAACATAGCAATGACAAAAATAATGTGTACTTAATTCAATGAAAACAACACTTATAAACACAATAATATTTTTTTCACGTACGAGATAAGTTGCGTCACTCATGCACTGTTCCGCCATTTTTGTTGCTACAATGTCACACTTTTTGCAGTGGCGCTTTCTTATGGTTGTCAATTTGTATTTTAAAATGTCGAGATAGTCGACTATCCGAATTTGCGCAATTATTCGTTATACGGTGCCGCTCCCTATTGCATTCAAAACGTATTTTAAACAAAATCTTGCGAAAAACCGAATCCACTTTTATATTTATATTGCATAAACCCAAATTCGTAAAAGCCAATCGATGTGAAATGCCAGCATCTACCTTATATAGCAGTGAACAAAATATAATTTTGAGTAGGTTTTTCCGATCAATGAAGGCCAATTTTTATTTAGGGTAGTTCGGTAATTCTTAAGTGAAGGTTTAATCCTGAAGTTGGCCTAACGCCAGCACCGATAATATAATAAGCCAGTAAAAACTACGCCACTAAGTTCTGAAAACTGCTAGCGCATTTTAAACTTGTCAAATCTCATTATTGTTATCTTCTTAATATCCAAAATGGTGAAAATAATCCTATCTAAAGACGGGAACTATTAGGAATATTATACTAACAACAAAACGCTTCTTTTTGTTTAATATTCGTGATCTCCATACTCGTGTGGAAACAAAGAGAAGGAGTAGGTAAATACAAGGATGATTGTTTGTTCGACTGAATTCACGCAAACATGTATTTTGATGATCCTTGCCTACACACGTTATGCAATAACTTTGATTCGAGAAGTAGCTCATGATTATTCCAGAATGTAAATTAAGGCATAATAGTAAATCAATACCGACATTATAGCAGACAGTCTGGTGTGGTGGGTAGTTACGCACGGGGATAGTAATTTCGGAATTATAATCAAAACGCGAATAGTTTACAACATTTAGCGGTAAATGAACAACGAGATAAACTATTTCAATGTTGAAGTTGAAAACTGGTTGTGAATTTGTTAATGAATAATTATTTCGAGACTACCCAATACTAATAACTAGGCTTTAACTGCGGGTCTTAGTTTTAAATACAACAAAATATAACAGGACTAATTTATACCAATGGCTCAAACCGTCAACCGTCAAATTCAGTCGTAACTGAGAGGCGATAAGAGACATTTATACTCAATGGCTGTAATACTTAATAAAGAGTTCTTGCTTTTTCCCGTCCATTAGGTACAAGAAATTCTTTAGAGCTTCGTAACTGTGTGGAGAATAGTGGGTAGAGCCGTTTCACGTCTAATTGAATGCCGGCTTGTGGCGTGGCACATTCAACGGTCGGGATCGGCTCGTATATAATTGATTCTTGCGGGGAATAATATGTTGAGCGTCCATATTGAGCACATGAAAGAATTTTGTTTAAAATTTTTGAAAACGTAGTTGATGAAGACTTAAATTATGTTATCGGAAATGTTTTTCCTGAAAATTTTAATACATAGTGTTTATAAAAGCCGGCAGATTATTCTTCCGAAATTAAATTAATTGAATCTATAGGTACCACTGAACATAAAAGCTGGATGATTATGATTTCGTCAGGTGCGCACTAAGGTGATAAACAACAAGCGCTGCTATGTCATACTAAAATACATCATATAAAATACGGAGAGATCCCATTCAATTTGCAGAAAAGAGATAGACTTGATCTTTATATTTTATTTCAGCTGTTAATAAAATATTTCTCAGCACCCAATCTTTCTTATCTGTTTAATATTTAACTTCTCCTAATCCGGTTAGTATCGATGGACACGATACGTGTGAGATAAGTGCCGCGGTCTACCCCCCACACTACTTGCAAACTCATTGCGAGTAGAGAGAAAACATATTGACGAGTATACAAAATAAAAAGCCACAGAAGTTCGGCTCCTAATTAAAATATATTGTTAGAAGAATAAAGAAGTTGGAGGGAACGAGAGACGTGGCCCAGACAGCTGCATCAAGAGTGGGGATAGTTCGCGGCAACTGTGCAGACCGCGAGGAGCACACGCTCTCTTTTGGATCGACAGCCGACGGCGACGGACGTCTCTCCGCCTTAGTATTGTGTTTACTCGGTGCCAAGTGTTTAGCTAATCTATTGGTCGTTAATTATATTAGTTTGCTAGGTTTTTCTGTATTATGTTTTGTTTGTTAAAAATAAGAAATACAATTGATTGTTTGTGCGTTTTTTTTTTAATAAACCTGCTTCTGATAGATAATAATATATATAATGCAACATAAATCTAACATAACAACTAGGCTAATATATTTATTCACATATGTGTACCCCTACCCACCATTATAACGAGCGAAAACTTACGCATACATAGTTACGTGACTACGTACAGTGAGTGCAAGCATACTCGCGCCTGGCATAAGTTTTCATTGTCAAATGTACGTGTTTAAGGCGATTCGCACACTGCACCGCATTACGCAGCGTAGCGCGGGAGTGCGTATTCTTACGTTGCTTGAAAGTATCTCTCTTTGCTTGAAAACACGCGTAGTGCAACACACAGAAAACGCATTCACGCGCAGTGTTGCAGGTCACGCGTCTACATGCAGATGGTGGCACATGGCACACCGAGTTCAGCAGTATGGTGCGTGATTTTGACAGAGTTAGACGTGAAATAATATTTTGAAATGGATCTCGCTGTGAAATGAGGCCTTTGGGTCACCGTATACTAAACTGCAGCTCCGCGCGTTTGTGCGAAGAAATCCGCATGATGGTGCAAATCTGCATTCCCGCAACCACGCGCGTGACTGCGTCGCCACGCACCCCGCAGCGTAATGCCAGTGTGTGAATCGCCTTAGTATGCTCGTGCCTGTTTTCTCTTTTTGTTGGAGCCAACCTTCTGTACATATCTATTTTGTGACAAGTGGGTAGGTAACCCTTTCTACAGAATAGCCTTACGGCCTGAATAAAGGAACCCTTTTAGCGAGCGTTCGAGAAAGTAGGGTTTCTTAGAACTCCGTTAAACCGTTACGAGCCATAAGGACATGAATAGCGTATTGAAAACCGCTAATTATTTTGTTGGACAAATGATTTTTTGTTCTAGGTGGAGGTATAAGATTATATTGCTATAAATAAATGGTGTAACAGTAGTACATTTCATCGTCTCAAAGAACATTAGGTATATGCAATGGCAGTAGTCTATATAAGTTTTTGTTGGTCGTGTTCAAAAATGTCGTCTGAAACATGGGCATATTTGTGTCATAGAATGGAATAGAACACCATACACACACTCTCGGTCTCTCTCTCTCTCTCTACTCTCCATCATACATTTATTTGTCGCATATTATTATGTCAAGCCACTAGTCGCGAAAAATGAGTTGCGTCTTTTGCAGAGTGCGGACAAGATTTTTTTGACTATACAGTACGCTTCGTACTATGTTTGAGAAGACAGGAAAAGTTGTTGGTGTAAAATTCTCATATAAATGTGACAACGAGCAAATGTTTATTTACAGAGCCCCGTTATGTCGTCTGGACTGTGTTTTTGTGGGTCGCTGTTGTGCCATCTCACATGGGTTGCCACAACCGTGATTCACTACCATTTGTTTGTTTTTGTGAAGTGTCAGTTCTCACTAATATAGTTGTAAGTCTTACTAATCATTTTTGAGTCTAAGGTACTTGATTAAAGATAATTCTATTCTATTCTATGTCAATCTAACCTTTTCATCTATATATCCGTCTCGTTGCTTCCATAACCTTTTTATTGCCTTTCATATTTTTATTACTTTCTACACGTTTATTACTACGCCATAACGTTGTTCTAAAAATAAATGAAAAACTTTTACCATTTCACTGCCTTATCTAGGGACACGGTAGTTTGTGAGACAATTGCTAGGGTTGCGAGTTTGTCCGAAAGGGATATCGTGGCCCCGAAGAGAAGTTATTGGATAATTTCCCAACACTACATGGAGGATGTCTTCAAGGTTCTAGACTGGAAAGGGCTAGGCATCAACATCAATAGCGAGTACATCACTCTCTATGGAAGACCTTAGCACAATGCTCGATGACCTCAGTAGAGCTTCGGAAAGAGTGGGTCTTAAAATGAACATGATAAGACAAAGGTCATGTCAAATGCCCATGTAACACCCACTCTCATGAAGATCGGCAACGCTACACTCGAAGTTGTAGACAAGTATGTTTACCTCGGACAAACTGTCCAGTTATGTAGGTCCAACTTCGAGAAAGAGGTCAATCGTCGAATCTGACTCGGCTGGGCAGCGTTCGGGAAGCTACGCAATATCTTCTCGTCTCACATACTGCAGTGTCTCAAGATGAAAGTCTTTGACCAGTGCGTGTTGCTAGTCTAGACCTATGGCACTGAAACGTGGTCGCTCACAATGAGCCTTATCAGGAGGCTAAAAGTCACCCAAAGGGCAATGGAGAGGGCTATGCTTGGAGTTTCCCTACGTGATCGAATCAGAAATGAAAAGATCCGCAAGCGAACAAAGGTAACCGACAGAGCCCGAAGAATTGCTAAGCGTAAGTGGCAGTGGGCAGGGCACATTGCTCGCAGAACTGATGGCCGATGGGGCCGAAAGGTTCTGGAGTGGTGACCGCGTACCGGAAGACGTAGCGTTGGAAGGTCTCCTACAAGGTGGACCGATGATCTTGTGAAGGCCGCAGGTATCCGCTGGATGCGGGAAGCCCAGAACCGGTCGAAGTGGCGGTGCTCGGGGGAGGCCTATGTGGGAGCAGTGGACGTCTTTCAGCTGAAATGATGAATGATGATGACACCCCCCCATCCTACCCAAAAAAAAAGTGTGACAAGTTCGGAACATGGTGTGATTGATGTGTTTGTAATTTGTGAGGATAAAAATATCATTAAATCTGCCTGCCTTTTCTCAACTATTTTAGGGTTGGCAGTCTAACTGGATGCAGCTGAATAATGATATTTTACATGGAGCGACTGTCTATCTGACTTCCACAGTCCAGTAACTGTGTAATTTTATACCCCTTGTGTGTGAGTGATTGTCAGACTTTTGGACTTCTGAGGACCCGTAACGACAGCCAAAGTACCGGAGCATGGAGGAGTCTCAGTATGTAAAGATGATCACCCATCCACGGACCAACCCCGATAAGCGTAACTTAACCTGTTGGATAGACCCATGCGGCTGTTATTACTTAGCCACGAGCTAACCGTGAGGATAAAACTATATACACTGGATAAACTGATAATAGATAGACTTTACTTAGATTAATTTTATATTTCTGATATGCGATAGACTTTAGACTTGACTGAACATTAGAGATCGGATATTCGGATGCATATTCACCTAAAGTTTGAGAGTTGACTAGTATTTTTTTTGGTGGGAAATTATCAAATAACTTCTCCCGCTCTGGGTGGAGCGGGAGGGAGTGTCAGACTTTTACTGACTAAAACCCACCGTGTTCCTTCAGATGCCTCTGTGCCAGGGCCACGATATCCCTTTCGGACAGGCTCGTAACCCTGGCAGGGAGTTGACTAGTATGGAGTGCGCTTCGGTACGGGAAAAAGTGTCGGTTTCAAGGACTGACAAGTTTTTAAGAACTACTCTTTTGTACTGTGTATCCCCGAATAAATATATTTCATTTTAGAATAAAAGGTTTTGAAGAAATATTAATAGTGTTTTTTAAACGTGTTATATTTTCCACAAAATTCTTGCCTGTTTCTAAATAGATAAGAAATATTTTTTATAATTAGGGATACAAAATTGTATACCTATACACTGATAATAATGAAACCCCGCAATCCCGGAATAAAATATATATTTTAAGAAGCCGTTTCCATACTTTGTATCCTTTGCCGGGAATGAAAAGTACTTTAGGTAAATATGCATCCGAATATCCGATCTCTACTGAACAGTAAGATAATATAATTTTGAATACGTATTAAACTCAAAGTATTTTCCTACACGTAGCTACTCTGATTTTACGACGAGGGAACACTTTTATACTCGTACTAGCTGCGAGTACGAAAATATAAAACCGCTTCCGAGACATAAACGTTAAAATGGATGATGAACCAAACGACACTTTTATTTGTAGAGATTGGATATTACCGTCCGACGTCCGATCATTAGTTAAATAAAACACGAACATTTTCATTACTGGTTGAACCGTATTGTTGAATGTATTGTGTCGTTAGTACGGTTTCTGCTATTTGGGAACATTCGAACAGTGCCAGTGGACGTAATCAAAGCACAGTTCGGCTATTGCTTTCACAACTCACCCTCGGAGAATGGCGCAATGTTCATAAATATAGCTTTGTCGGATGATTGTGCATGACGGTTGGTAACTGAAAAGGCTTTTGATTTTGAATGCCTTGAATATACAGAACTGAATCGATAAAATATGTCCCAGAAATGCATCTGTGCTGTCGAAATCATAAAACAACGTTAAATTAAAGTTTTTCATTCTGATTGGTGGATGTGGTTAACTCGGCGGTTTTATTAAATGTTAGCACGTGTAAACGACAAAATAAAGTGTATATTCAATATTTTATTATTTATGTTGTAACCCGGCTCCGTCGGAGTGTACAGAAATGATCTGAAATGATTAGATGTTGATGTTTCTATTGTGGTTCTACTACTCACAACAGTGCTAAAGTAAATTTATAGGGTATAAGTTGTTAGGGAAAGATTCAATTAAACAAGTACCTTCTTACACAATATAATTTCATTTTATTTCATTTTTATTTATTTAATTTACACGGCTTAAAAAACCAATTAAGTACATAAATCAAAGTACATACATACGTAACACATAAACTATTATCAACAATTAAATACTATACTGTTCACAAAAATGTAGGCACATAACCATTAAAATGGCAAATTTATTGGCGAACAGATCGCAGTCCGGGTTGGCTTCCACGAGCTTATTTAGTGCGACATACCTACCTAACTTAAAGGTGCACAATAAATAATGTGTAAATAAATAAAGTGTGCGGGCCACAAACCTTCCCCAAACACTTGGGCATCCAAACCAATACAAACAGTCTCAGATCTAGTTGTATCGGTGTGTTTACCTGCAATGAGACTATAACAATAACTCAGAGCGATAGCGAGTCCGTGAGATGAACGACTTAATAGCTTCTAGCTCAATCACACAAGTACCTACCTATTAAGGGTCTGTTCTTAAAGGATCTTATAGATTATGCAAAGCAACCTAGTCCGTACAATAGGCCTAACTCTCTCATAGATTAAATTATTACATTACAGATATACTCTGTGATCTCTCAGTAAAATCCTTTCATTTGACGGGGCTACGACCCTTGGCATCAAACACAGGATGAACCTGTGTTCACACGTTAAACGTGGCCTACGGGTATAGATGGTAACGCTATCGTTACCTGTAGTGGCGAACTTCCCTCATTACCGATATTCGGCTAAGTAAGGCCTTCCTTACCAACGGATGACCACACCTCAAGGTTTGACTACACCCGGATCAATTCCAATTATCAGACCACGGGGCCACACCAAGGCATTTTTTTTTTTGTTTTTTTTTTTTTTTTGGGTGGGAAATCATCAAATAACTTCTCCCGCTCTGGGCGGAGCGGGAGGGCGTGTCAGACTTTTAATGACTAAAACCCACCCGTGTACCTTCCGTTGCCTGTGTGCCAGGGCCACGATATCCCTTTCGGACAAACTCGCAACCCCGGCAGGCATTGATCCTAACGGACCCCGTCAGTTTGTGCTGACATCTCTTTGAGGCGCGCGTGGAACACAACGCGCCGTCGACCCGGGCCTGGTCCTTATCGGACGGCGAGCTACCCATCGCTCACCGGCCGCAGGCCTGCGCCTACGGTGGCCGGAAATCGGCTTGCGACTCCCGACGCCCGGGGCGTCTCCTGCGGCGACTAGGGGCGCGAGGGCGCGAACCTTGTCTCACCCTCACGCGTTCCGCCTCCTCCTTCGCTAGCATAACTGCTTCGCAGAAGGAGGTGACGGCCTCCCATGCACTCTCGCTCCGAACCATGGCCTGAACCAGGCCCGGACGCGAGAGATCGCCGCCGCCGATCGCCTCCGTGAGGACACGGCGGTGCTCCGCCCAAGCTGGGCAGACCTCCACCGTATGCTCCACCGTGTCCTCCGGGCGATCCACACAGTGGTGACACCCGGGCGTTTCCTCCCGCTTAATCCTAAACAGGAACCTCCCGAAACATCCATGTCCGGTGAGGACCTGCGTCAGGCGGAAGGTGAGGACGCCGTGTAAAAAAAACAAAAAAATACAACAAAAAAAAAACAAAAGGACACTTAAGCGTCTAAATACTCGTCTGGATCGCTGTCATCCAGAAACGTGCCCAGAGGAGTGGCAGCATTGCCACGTTGAATGGCAATGCTAATTCTCTGGCCTAAGAACGAGTGATTTTCACCTCTAGGTTATGCAGCGTTAGAATAAATAAACTTAGATACTTCTATTTAAACTACCAGTAAGTTTTCACTTGGCAAGGAATCAAAACTTTTCTCAAGAATAAACCTTGCGGAAAGTAGGTGACGGGTACTACTTAAATAATTTATTTTAAAGTCTAGTGTTGAATTTCCCACGGTACGTATTACAGGCACAAGTTTCCATACAATGGGTATTATATCTCGGGCTCCATCTATTCCTTGCCAGGGCAAAACAAACAAACTGTCTCCCCGTTCTGCTCCGTAGGTGTTACGTTGTCAAGTCACTGTCGCAGTGACAAGGGTTGGGCAAAGCTTTTGTAACACGACCCACGCCGGGATATAAAACTCAAGTCATTGACGAAGTCCAACAGCCTCAGTTTTGTTTTTAAAGGTTGTTATTGTATCAAAAAAACGTGATAGCTACTAAAAGTAAAGGTTTGTGTTTTAAGGGCCGACTGTTAATTACTACTTATTTGATGACCGTTATGCTAAATCTACTAAACTGTGTTGTAGTGTTCAGCACAACACAGATAGTTTGATCATACGTCCTTGCATCGATTGGTTTTAAAATGGTTACCCATTCGTCAGCGCAGAGAGTTGAGGGCTCTGTTTATATTGTTTACTATACTCGAGAAACCCAGTTCTAACCAGACTTCCCATGTTCAATACTTATGCTCTGCCCATAATAAAAATCTTCGTTCCACCAACAATCGTCTTCTCTTTCTCGACGATTCTGGTTTCATTCACTCTTCTTTCTTTGTTCAGGTGGTCTTTCTTTGGAATTCGCTCCCTCATAACGCGAACTCCAGGATGGCAACCAGTCTATTATTAAATTATCTTTTAAAGTAAAGGCTCGTGAACATATTTCTAAGAAGTTGGCAGAACCATCCCAGCACTGATTTGCTGGATTCGTTTTCACCTCGACCAATCGTTATTTCTCCTGACAATGTTTATTTTGTTTATATGATGAATGCATTGTTTGTCTTTTTCGAGTTATCTATCCCTTATGTTGCACACGCCACATTTTATCTCTGCATCTTCTTAAGGAAGAAAATGCCGACTTTGTATAGTATTTTTAGGTTTCCGTACCCAAAGGGTAAAACGGGAACCCTATTACTAAGGCTCCGCCGTCTGTCTGTCTGTCTGTCTGTCACCAGGCTGTATCTCATGAGCCGTGATAGCTAGACAGTTGAAATTTTCACAGATGATGTATTTTTGTTGTCGCTATAACAACAAATACTAAAAACAGAATATAACAAATATTTAAAAATAAATATTATAATTAAATTAAAATAAAACAAATATTTAAAGGGGGCTCCCATACAACAAACGTGATTTTTTTGCCGTTTTTATAGATAAATGGTACGGAACCCTTTGTGCGCGAGTCCGACTCGCACTTGGCCGGTTTTTTACTTGTGGATTAATGGTAACTAAGAGCCGCGTGTATTTAAACAAGCATAATATCTGTTTATTATGAAAACTAAGTTGACACCATGTATTCTATTTTTATAAGCCATAACAGCCATTTTCGGAAATCCTTAAGAGAATTCGTTCATTCCCACCACTGAAAACGTCAAGAGTCAGGTATTTCGAAATCGAAGACTCGGAGTGCCTGTATTGCTTGTTCAGCTGCGTGAACTTCATTAATGAATTTCACAATATTGACGAGGGTCGACAGCGTAATTATCTTTAGGAAATGAATCGTAGTTGAAGTCTAACTTACCTGATTACCGGTACTTAGATGTACATATTTTTAAAGGCCTGGATTAATTGGTTTACCCTTCTTTGAAATGTGTGGCTGAGGGGTACCCAATTAATGCAGTTGTCTTTTAATACGGAAATCTGGCAGTTATGAAAAAAACATAAGTACAAGCGTAGCATTATGGATGCACCCAATTAACCAAACTATGCTAAACTAAATGAACCGGTACAGGTACCTACGCAATGAAAAATAATGTCGTTATATACCACTTTTTGAAATCGATTCAGTAATGTTTTGCCGCAGAATAGTAGATTAACTCTCGGTATAACTATAATATTTAATGTTTTCATCTTGGTTTGTGTGAGTACTCGGTAACGACTTTGCGAAACAAATGTGCCTCGCGCTTTATACACAACCGCCCACCACCTTAGAGCTCAATTTTGTCGTTCAAATAATATTTACCAAAATAAAAAACTGGCCAAGTACGATTCGGACTCGCGCACGAAGGGTTCCGTACCATTATCTATAAAAACGGAAAAAAATCACGTTTGTTGTATGGGAGCCCTCCTTAAATATTGATTTTATTTTAATTTAATTATTTATTTTTAAAATGAATATATAACTAAATATTCTGTGAATATTTCAAGCCTCTACCTGTTGCCGTTCTCAATATCGAGCAAAAACGAGAAAAAAAATCACGTTTGTTGTATGGGAGCCCCCTTAAATATTTATTTTATTCTGTTTTTTAGCATGTGTTGTTATAGCGGCAACAGAAATACATCATCTGTGAAAATTTCAACTGTCTAACTATCACGGTTCATGAGATACAGCCTGGTGACAGACGGACAGACAGACAGACAGACACACGGCGGAGCCTTAGGGTTCCCGTTTTACCCTTTAGGTACAGCACCCTAAAAACAAGCCTTGGAAAGATAACAACAGTACTATGTTTTACTTACTTGCTTATGATAAACATGTGGATTTTTGCTCAAGCTATTATCAACAGAATTAACTACTGCAGACATGAATCGTTGAAGGTTCGACAGTCGAAGGCAATTCTTCGACTGTCGAATAGCTAAATGATAAATCACAGTCAAGATTCAAGATGGAAGAGTGATTTGAATTTTAAAGTAAAAGGCAACAGTAACAGTCGGGTCGTGTCAATCCAGACTTCAGAGGCTAACGACGCAGGGTAGCCTTTACAGAACTAACAGAATAGTAAACGATGCCTCTTCTTGACAACAACTTGTAGGAATCACTAGGAACTGGAAAGCTGCTTAGTTTCTAAATAAACAACAATATGTATTTCATGCAACAGACTCTCAGTCTACGTATTGTTTCAGTTTGTATTTTCATGAGTACTACGAGTAAAATGTTAATGATTCCCTGCATTGTGAGCTCGTTATGCATGATTAATGAGGTATCGGATGGAATCATTCAATGCCATCATTTCATCATCATCATTTTTTCAGTTCTTGCACACTGACAAACTGATGATATATTTTGATAATCTTTTTCGACCACCAACTGACACTTTTACACTTTTTTTATTTCTCAAAACAGAACTGTTTTGTATTCCAAAAAACCGGCTAAGTGCGTGTCGGACCACGCAAAATTAAGGGTTCCATAGTTAGGATGAATTTATCCCTAAAAAAAAACTTTACATTGTAGTGTAAAAACATGTTCTCCCATACATCGATATACGCCATTTTCCAGCTGAAAATTTAAGTTTGTAATCGCAAAAAAGTTTTTTTATATGATAAAACTACAAACTAACAATTTTCGGAATTTGTCATTTACTTGTGCTGTGAGACCTTGCTTCTGCCCAAATTTCATGATTCTAGGTCAACGGGAAGTTATAGGTTTTGATTTGTTTGTGAGTACAGTGCGTCTATAAAGTCGTGATATGAATGTTTGAGGAACTAACATTAATCATGTGTCTGGCAATATCAAACATATGTACATCAGCTGTCAATGCTGTCATCGAGTTTGAGTTGTGGAACAGTTTTTTTTCGTATTTTTTATTGTTTTGATTAAACTGCAATAAAATAAGCCCAAACTACGCAGAAAAGATTCAAAAATGAGTTAAGTAAATCGGAGTGGCACGCGGGAAGTGATTTTTAAAGTTTTCCAGCGATGTTGCGCGGAGTATAAAGCTGGAAGAATTTTGTGGGATTTGGATGATGTTTATGGGCGAACAGCTTCTATGATGGATATGTTATCGTGCTATTGTTTGTTTTTAATCTGCCTGAAGTTACACATTTACTGAATTTACGATTTGAAGACCAAAAAAGACATTGTTTACATTGCACATTTTTACGTTAGATTGACATTGTAAGTAGGTCACATTATAGTATGACCACAATTTTTGATACATTAGGATGGTACAACTCAGGTTTTCAACTAATTTTGAATTTGAATTAATTGCTTCATGTCAATAAGTTGTTGTTTCCATTTACAATTTATTTTAAATTTTTTTCAGGAAAATCAGAGAGTACAGTTAGGCGGATAGTCAACGAAGGTTCTAAGAATGATGGAAAGTTTGAACCTCCTGGGAAACACAGGAAAGGCCGGCCAAAGAAAGAAATGGATGATTTTAATATTTGTGCACTGCGCCAAAAAATCCAATTCTTTTACACAGTGCAAAAAGAGGTAACATTTTTGCATGTTTTAGTGTGCCTACAAATGCAACATTTAGCACAATCAACGGAACTCCGCCCCTTAGACGACCCACTGACCGAACCCTTACATGTTTCAGGTACCAACCCTCAGAAAATTGCAGGTGATCGCCAGAACTGATCTGGATTTTGATTGTAGTCTTGAAGTTCTCCGTAAAATCTTAAAAGCAATAGGGTTTACCTACAAGAAATGGCAAAATAATAGAAAGGCTTTAATGGAACAATCACACATTGCTGCAAAGCGAGAAGAATACTTGGCGATCATAAAAAAAAATCGAGATTTGCCAGAAGAATTAAGAAAAGATATAATTTATCTCGATGGGAGCTACATTCACTCTTCGTATAAGGTATAGACTTTGTTCTTATTGTGTACGTACCTATTGTTTTTGTTTTATACAATTTTCAGAATCTTCCTTTATCACACATAACACATCCTACCCTACTTAATATTATAAATGTGGAAGCATGTCTGTCTGTCTATTTCTTACTTCATAAATCAAAAACTACGGGACCGATTTGCGTAAAATTTGGCATATGGGTAGAGGGAAACCGCGAGACGGACATTAGGCTACTTTTTATCCTACGAGAACATGAAATTCTTAGTAAAGCCGCGGTTGGGTGAACGCTAGTTCACAAATAAATAAGAACCTATTTAATTTCCCACCAGGTCACAAAATGTTGGCAATCTCTAAACTTCGAAGGTGTCACAAAAGACATATCCAAAGGAAAGCGTTACATCATAGTCCATGCTGGAAGCGAAAAGGGGTTTGTGCCAAACTGCCTCCTTATATTCACTGGTAGAAATTAACTAGTAGACTACCACTCAGAAATGAATGCGCATAAATTTACCAAGTGGGTTAAAGAAAAGCTTATACCAAATCTTCACGAGCCTTCAATCATAGTTATGGATAATGCGCCCTACCACTCCGTCATTACAAATAAGGCGCCCACCTCTAGTTCCCGCGTAGACGAGATAAAACTCTGGCTGTTAGAGAATAATATTGATTTTGATCCTACATTCAGGAAGCCAAATTTACTGAGTTTGGTGAAAAAAAACAAACCCCGCCCCATCTATTCCATTGATGAACTTTTAGGAGAATACGGGCACACAGTGGTACGGCTTCCGCCGTATCATTGTGATTTGAATCCTATAGAGCTCATTTGGGCTAACCTAAAACAAAAAGTAGCTGCACAACATGTTGGGTCACGCGATATGAAGGAACTTGCTGAAGAGGCCTTTAACAGCATCACACCTGAAATATGGAAAAACTGCTGCCATCACGTCGAGACGCTGGAAAAAGAGTACTACGAGCGAGGACGTCACCTGTATCGAGACATAGACGAGTTGATTATTCGCTTAGGCGAGGATAGCTGCAGTGGTGACAGCAGCTGTAGTGATGACAGCGCTGCTGTAAGTGGCAACGAAACGTTTTTTGATGTAGAATATTTGGAACCCGATGATGAGTGAGAGTGATTATTCTTAGTTTTTTTAACTATAATAATTTTATTCTGGTTCAATTAAAAATGCTTCGGAAAACTTTTTCGAAGCAGAGGTACCTACTGTAAATAAAACAGAAATAAAATATGACTGTATAATGTGTCTTATTTATTTACTAACTTTACTTGAAAAAAAAATGAGCCGTCACGGGACGCCTGGCAGATGTGAAACATCGAAATTATTTACACACTACTGGCGAAGCGTCGTGTCGCCACGGCATGCGTCGCCACGCCAGCTATCGGTTTTACGTGCGGCTATAGATGTTTCACATCAACAAACTGCTAGTATCAAAATCATTTTGGTCACACTATATAGGGTTCCTACATGCATGTCAGCAGCGCCATCATTTAATGTCACGACTTATAGAAGCACTGTATCATATATTATAGTAATGTCGCTTATATCACCGTATTTTTTATTGCGTTGACTTGGAAGCTTGATTTTTTTTTAGAACTTCAAGGGACCATAGACCTACGTATTTGATATTAATTTCAACTTGATACCTCTACGCGTTCCTGAGAAAAATGGTCTTGACAGACTGACAGACAGAAAGACAGACGGATAACGAAGTGATCCTTATAGGATCACTTCGTTATCCGTCTGTCTGTCTGAACCCTTATAGGGTTCCGTTTTTTCCTTCTGAGGTACGGAACCCTAAAAACAGACCAAAGAGATCGCATACTACAGCTATGAAACAGACACATTTCTGAACGCACCTGTAAGTATTTGACAACCAAGTGACAATAAGACATCAAAATATGTTTCACAGCTAGGAACAGTTTGTATTGGAAAATTAAATTGTCGTTTTTAGTATTTTTCTTTACTTATTAATTATGTTTACCACCGTTTAAACCTTCCCTGAACTTCCACAAGTATTTCAAGATGAAAATTAGCCAAATCGGTCCAGCCATTCTCGAGTTTTAGCGAGACAAACGAACAGCAATTCATTTTTATATTATATGTATAGTTAGATCTATTCATTGAAAATTATATACGGGGGTAATTTCGTGGGGAATGAACGATAATAATTATAATTTAATGTGGGTGTACTACAGGTAGGTACACCTCTGCCCAAACCTTCGGGGAGATAAGACGTGATGTTATGTATGTATATTATGAAAATAATATCGTAATTGAATTTCACGGCAGTTGCAGTAAAATACTTTGTATACATTGCAACTTAGCTTATTTTATAGGAATCCACAGCTGAAAAGTGTTCTTCTAAGTTAGGTCGCAATTTTATTATGCTCCATCGCACCTGCCTTGCTTGTTGTGGCCATCACTACATCAGTCTAGGGTACCTACGTTTTGTAAATAAACTAGCAGCGCCCCGCGGTAAACCCGCATTAGTTTCAACCCCGTGGGAATATTGGAATAACTATCTGTTAATCCTGGTTATAAACTATATCTGTGTGTCAGATTTCATTTAAATCCATTCAGTAGTTTTTACGTGAAAGCCTAACAAACATCCATCCATCCTCACAACCTTTCGCATTTAATGGGATAAGGATTAATATCATGTTTATAAAAACACCTTCGCAAATAATGCATTATTTTAGAACCAAATTTGATTACCATAAAAAGATTAGAGTGAGTCAACTTATAAAAGATAGACATATGCTGTTGTGGACTTTAATTAGAACTTTTAAAGAGGAAGAATTCCGTCATACATGATTTTTGCATAACTAATCGTTTACGCAGTGTACGCTACGGAAGCTCTCAAGTGGTTTTTTTTTCCCGTTATGCAACATTTTTCATCGATGCTACGCTTCTTTTGGTCGTAGCATGATGTTATAATATAGCCTATAGCCTTCCTGGATAAATAGACTATCCAACTCAAAAAGAAGTTTACAATTCGAACCAGAGGCCCTAGACAAATGGCATTCGCTTCGGAGCGATTCTATTTCTACAATCGCTATCGCTTCAGTGATAACGAAGTTCGATTGGCAGGCGATAACGCTTGTCAAAAAGTGCCACTGTGCTACGCATCTCTAATAGTTAGAGCAATGGTGCGTATTTGTAGCAAAAGGCACTTTACCGGCTGGGTCCTGGGATGATTTCCAACCTTTCGTAGATTTAAACTTATAGCCCAAAATTGCTTGGTGCGGAGATATAGCGGACACTATGAGATGTATTGACCGCTGACGCTGAGCCTGGCGTTCATACGTCGATCGGAACGTAAACGCTGAAGTCGGACGCCGCATATAGCATTTAATAGGACGGGAGCCTTATTGTCGTAGTAAGGTTCAAATATAGAATGACATAAGGTTAAAAATACTTTAACAAACTAAAATCCAATTAGCAAGTGCAAATCGATATTAACAAATAAAGGCTCGTGCTGACTGGCGCGATATCGTGGGCGCGACAGTCCAGTCTACTCTAGTGGAATGCGCATAGCAATCAGTCTGAAAAAAACCCATTAAACCATTCCATACCGAAATCCAACAAACTTATTTGACAACAATATTTCCTATTTCGAAGTGTTGGACCACATTTTAGGAAATAATATCTAAGACAATCACAAAATATCCACACAAGGAAGGTATATGATTTCTATGGCGGCGTCTATTATACTTAATTATCGCATAGGGTTGTAAAGGGTAACATAATCAACCTATCAGTGACGAGAATTGAGTGAATACTTGCAAAGTGAAACAGTTTTTTGTTAGGACAGCTCGCTTTTACTTTTCACAAACATCTTATAACAGAGCGCGTCTGCAAGGGAACAAGATAGTCCGGTGCCATCTGGTTCAATGTGTATCTCCCTCACTATTTTGTCGACAATCACCATGGAGAAGCGCATCGCACGGAACCCGCCAAGTGACATGAGGTTCATACCGAGGCCTAACGAGTAGATGAAGCAACCGGTGGGGTCTGCGAACATGCGGATCTTTGTTTTTGTATTTTGCTGTTCCGCCCAAGCACCCATGACATAGGCGTCATTGACCGAAACGCATACGATCTCATCAACACCGTTTTTCTTCATGGTATTAGCAGCCTTCAAGTACCCCGCCAGGTGGGTTTTCGAGCAGCCAGGAGAAAAAGCACCAGACACGGCGAATAGGACAACATTCTTTCCCTTTACAAAATCAGGCATTTGTATTATATTGGTGGGGAAATCCTCGTACAACTCACAATGCGGCAGCGTGTCACCCACTCGTATGACTGCGGGTGCTTCGTGGAGGTTGCGGGCGCATATTTGCTTTACTAATGATCTTGCTGCTTCACGAATAATAAATTTTCGGGAGGGCAACATTTTCTGGCAGCTATTATTGTTTCAATAGATTTTATTGTAAAAAAATTATAAATCCAAATCAAAAGGAATAAAATTCTTAAAGCATTGCTATAAAATGACTTGACAGATCGTCTTTAGTGTTTATAAAAGTGGCCAGTATTCAATGATAAAGACGTATTTATCTAAATGCTTTTAGGCTATGTACATATAATATGACAAAAATGGTATTAATCAAGAATATTAAATAAGTAATGAAAGTAGATAAGTTCTCTAAAAAAAATATGGTAGGACTAATTTTGTTTAGTGGGGAGTCTACTTCAAAAGTAGATGTATAACCCATTTATTTAAAACAACAGTTGATAATACAATCTGATCCAATCGAAATAAACATTCCCTAAGCTTAATTTCGGTGGTTATAACTAAACATTAAATGAAAATTTGGTGAATGTTTTTCAATCAATTTCAAAAACAAAATAAAACATATTGCCCACCCAGTAAACCAGTAAAAATTCTATTCATAACCAATTCTATGCCTACATGGCACTGGCACATTCAAACTAAGCTGAATGGATAGAGAATTAAACACAATTCTAAAACATTATTAACGAGATTTGGTTCAAATATGTAGGAACTTTGTTCAATTCTATTCAAGATTCCGTCCTGACCATTAGTAGTGTTGCCCAAATGCAAGAACAAGACGAGACTTAGCCAGTCTTGGTCTTGGTCTTGCGCCAATACACCTGGTCTTGGTCTTGGTCTTGGTCTTGCGCTCCCAGTCTTGGTCTTGGTCTTGGTCTTGCAGCAAGAGTCTTGCAAGTCTTGCAATTACCTATTAGTCTATTACTATTTATTAAAGTTTACTTTAAATCTTAGAAAAACGTATTAGAATTGGAACATTGTGAGCTTGAATTAACATAGCCATAGTAAAGATCAAGCAGATTAATAAATAACTGAAGATTTGATAAGAAATTCGAAAAATCAACTGACCTATATGTCGTTTTCCATGGAAGTAACTGTTTCTTAATAAACATTTATGATTTATAAGCTTACATTTTCTAAAACATGTAAAAAAACAAATTAATTACAATAACTTGACTGTATTTTAAAGAACAATACTTATCTGTCTAGAAAGAGATTGAACCCTCAACTTATAAGAAATTTAATAAAAGAGTTTTACGATTTATCATTTATTTGAATAAAAAATAAAATACAACACAAATCAACAGCTTTATCATTAGGTTATGATACTTTATATCAATTTTTTTGACCAAGAATTAATACAAAGTAACCATCTGGCTGACTCATCACTTAACCTATTTCTATGTTTTCTAATTACTAATGATGCTTTAGAAAATAACCTCTCAGCAGGTACTGAAGTTGCAGGTATTGAGAGAAAATCACGGGCCATTTTCGATAAAATCGGATACTCTGTCTCATGCGTCCTCCACCAATCTAAAATGTCTTCCGAGCTGGCAGTTCTTGGTTTTCTCAGGTACTCCTCCAACCCGTCTATCACTAAGCCTTGAAGACAAGATCCAGATGACGTCGAGGGACATTCATAGAGTTTATCAAAGTCTATTACGTCTTCATCTTCATCACATACTTTATTTTCTTTTTCTGGTAATTCCAGAGATTTGTTCAGTGAGTGTAGACTTTTATATTCTTCATAAAGTTCATTGAACTTGCGCAGACTTTCTGTTTAAAGTTGCTTCCCCCACATTGTCAGGTCAAAAGTCTGAGCCTTATGCCTTGGGTCTAAAATTAAAGAAGTACAATAAATCCAGTTGCTCTTCTTGTAATGTTTAAGCATTTTGTCTCGAGCTGCTTGGAAAGCTAGAATGAGCCTTTCATCCACTTCAGATCGATTAGGTTTCTCATCTAACTGTTTTACCATGGATTCAATTTTATCTAGCAAGAGATTGAATGATACAATGACTAGCGGTAATGTAACATATTTGTCTCCACCAAGTTTTGTACTTAAAAGTTTAAAGTTTATTAGAAAGGACGATGGGCAATTTACTATCGACCCCGTCCCCACTTTTTTTTTTGATCCAACAGACTTCGCTTTTGTCTCATATTTTTCGTTACAAACTACAAAATAACAATCCGCTGGTTTCAAGTCTTAAATATATGGGGTTTCCTGAAAAATTCATGTTTCAGTTTCAATTATCTAACGAGAATATAGATGATTGTTTTCTATTTTTCGTCACAATAAATGAGATAAAACATAATAATTGCCTACTTATTTAATATGGAACATAAAACAACAAAACATCACGCCTATATTCCACAAAAGAATAGATAGGCAGACATGTGTGGAACATCCACATTTTGCTTTATGTTGTATTTCGCGATGTAATCTATTATACTCATTTTACTTACATGATATCACAATAGTATTTCTCGTAGGGAGGGGAAGGCAGAGGTCCACCCCTATCATAGGTAGCTACATAGGTAGGTACTACTATTTTTTTTTTTTTTTTTGGATGGGAAATCATCAAATAACTTCTCCCGCTCTGGGCGGAGCGGGAGGGCGTGTCAGACTTTTACTGACTAAAATCCACCCGTGTTCCTTCCGTTGCCTGTGTGCCAGGGCCACGATATCCCTTTCGGACAAACTCGCAACCCCGGCAGGCATTGGTCCTAACGAACCCCGTCAGTTTGTGCTGACATCTCTTTGAGGCGCGCGTGGAACACAACGCGCCGTCGACCCGGGCCTGGTCCTTATCGGACGGCGAGCTACCCATCGCTCACCGTCCGCAGACCCGCGCCTACGGTGGCCGGAAATCGGCTTGCGACTCCCGACGCCCGGGGCGTCTCCTGCGGCGGCTAGGGGTGCGAGGGCGCGAACCTTGTCTCACCCTCACGCGTTCCGCCTCCTTCTTCGCTAGCATAACTGCTTCGCAGAAGGAGGTGACGGCCTCCCATGCACTCTCGCTCCGAACCATGGCCTGAACCAGGCCCGGACGCGAGAGATCGCCGCCGCCGATCGCCTCCGTGAGGACACGGCGGTGCTCCGCCCAAGCTGGGCAGACCTCCACCGTATGCTCCACCGTGTCCTCCGGGCGATCCACACAGTGGTGACACCCGGGCGTTTCCTCCCGCTTAATCCTAAACAGGAACCTCCCGAAACATCCATGTCCGGTGAGGACCTGCGTCAGGCGGAAGGTGAGGACGCCGTGGCGCCTCTCCAGCCACTCCTCAAAGAGGGGACTTATCGCCACAATTGTGGCGTGCCCAGGTAGGTACTACTGCATTGTATTTTTCGTCAAAATGAATTGTCTACGACTATGTTTTTATTTTAATCTATTTAAAACTCTTTACAAGACACCAGGAACATTCTCAAAGTCGATTTCAACAGAGTGATCTGGAATTTATTTAAAGTGACCTGATACCGCCTTTATTCCCTGCAAGTGTAGGCAGAGATGTTATGTTATGCCATTTTAAATAAAGAAGTAAGTATATTTAAAACAAATATGCAATAAAACAAAATAACATTCGATTTTCAATTTTTAATAATCTAACTTATTCTCTACTACAAAATAATTATGACCACATTTTATTATTTTCCCTTAAAACCCCATACATTCGACGGTCGTCGCCATAATAAAAAATGATCAGTTAGCCAAGACATTTTAAATGAGATATGTCTCAAGTCTGTTGACTAAGTTTGGATATCGTGTTGTGGGTACCCTGGGTACACAATATCTACCTACACCTACGGGGTATACAAGCGTGAATATGTTATGTCAGGGAAAATAAATACAATATGAAGTATCATAAGTAAAAACCAATACGATTTTCACTTATTTTTTCATAATCAAACATATTTTGTACTACAGTAGTACCATTACATTTCCTTGATTTCCCTTAAAACCCCATGCTTTTGACTATCGTCGCCATAGTAAAGAATGATCAGTAAGTTAAGACCTTTTAAATGAGATATGTCTCAAGTCTGTTGACTAAGTTTCAATTTTGGGGACGCCAGTTCCCATCGTCCTTTATGTAATTTTTCGAGTACCTGCCATTCATTAGCTGTGATTTGAAAATCATTTAATTCGGTGACAGAACTGCACAATATGTCAATGCCCGCTCTCACTTTTAAACCAAATCCAATCATATCACGTGTGGAATTCCATCTCGTTGGACAGTCAAGAATGGCATTTAGATTTGATGGCACGCCAGCTGCTTCACAAGCAGACTGAAACTTCTTCTTCACTATCTCACTTCTTTTTATTTTACTGGAAATACTGCGTAACTTTGTTACAGATGTACGCGAGTCAGCAATATTTGGTGCAGATTCTTCATCTTCCTCATCCTCAGTTTCGTCTGCATAGTCTTCGTACTGCTGATCTTGCGCGTTAGTGTCAGACTCACAGTGTAATGCTAAGGTCTTTAATAAATCTTGTACACCAAGGTTTAAAATGTGAGCAAAGCACCGGAAATGTTGATTGTCTGAATCAAAGTGTGGCGGCAGCTGTTTGCCCAGTTCATACATAAATTTGGTATTTGCAGTTGCGTTGTCGACCGTGATACCTTGTATTTTATCAATTATGCCATATTCCAATAAACATTCATGGAAAATCGTTGCAATATCTTCCCCAGTATGTCGACCGCGTGATGGTATAAAATCAAGAACTACAGATTGATACTTCCATTCGTTGTCTATATAATGAATAGTAACCCCGTAGTAACTCCTACCAGCAATTGACGTCCACCCATCAATGGTAAAAGACATTTTAGATGATAATTGTTGAAGTCGTTCCTTGAGATTCAATTGGAGCTCTTCAAATCGCTCTTTGACTTTCCTTCTAAGTGTAGACCTTTTAGGAAACACCATATTAGGGCAAATACGTCGAAAATATACTTGTGTAGCTTCGTCATCGAAAAATGAGAAGGGAAGATATTTTTTCACCACCCAATCAACTGTAGCTGTCGTGATGTTGTCACTGCTGTTTTCCGACTGAAACAAAACAATAAATCTTGTGTTATTATTTAAAACATACTAGGTTTGAGCGTATAAGAGGAGGAGGTTTGTTGTTGTTAAATCGAGAAAATCGTTAAATTGATATTTGTTATATTAAGGTTGCACTGTACTGTAATTTACCAAAATAAAGTACTTAGTTGTTACTGGCCGATTAAATGAAAATATGGGTGTTTATAAAAAATATTTAAGACGATAATTACATACTTAATATGTCGCACCCCTAGATGAAAACACCACTAACTCAAAAATACTTACGTAAGTTAATGGCGTTTTTGAAAGTATCGCATGAATAGCTACGCGGAGTTAAAATTCTTTTAACTGTTAAAAAAATATTCTTACCTGTCCACTTCTTCCAGCGGTTACTAAAAAGCTTGTGATATCTCCACTTAATTTTGGTTTAACAGGAAGAAATATTTCTGATTCCTTTTTGTGGAAAGATATTAGATGTTTCCTTAAGCCTGAAGTGTTTCTGTTTTTCATTTTTATTTCAATCTTTTTATGTTGGCACAATTTACAGAAGGCAGTTTGGGATGCATGAATTATTTCGAAAAACTCCTCAAATTTGCTTTTGGGTCTTTTAGATCTATGACTCAAACTCTCGTTACTCGGACTAGAATAATTTGAATCTTCGTCACTCATATTAAATTGTACACGTGATACGTTTTTAGAAAACAACGAGAATTAGTAAAAACAATTATTAAGTTAGACTCGAAGCACAGCTCAATTGGAAATGACTGGAATTAAAATAATTCCTTTATTTATAGTACGTTTCCTTGCTTTCTACCGCGCCGCCTCGCCACGTGCCGGCTCTATGAAAAGGATGCCGCCGCAAATCAAACAATGCCGCGTGCGGCGTACAAACACACACTAAATATTACCTACTTGTACAGACGCGACGCGTGAATAAAATAGAATTAGTGCCAATCACTATTCTTTACATATAAGTGAATGTTTTGGCGTACATCTATACTAATATTATAAAGCTGAAGAGTTCGTTTGTATGTTTGATGACAGAAGTTTTAAAATAAATAAATAAGTCCTGAACGTCACTATACCTCCAAAGTTACTATTCCTCGTGGACGAAGTCGCGGGCACAGCTAGTAAATACTTACTCTCATCATCTCTCTCAGAGATATTCGGGCTGGTAAGTAATACAAAACTCTTATCGCAGGCTTTTTATTTTATTAGTAGGTAAGTACCTACGCTTTTTATATTATTTTATTAGTTTTGTAGAATTTTTTTACACGTTTCAAGTATATTTAAAAGTGGCTACAATATTTATTAAACGGGTGATATTTGAACACTTTTTTGCTATTTTTTCTTGTAAAAACTTAAGAAATATAATGACTAAATGTACAATAATAGTACCTAAGTAATTAGTTTAAAACCATATAAGTAATCAATATTATAATATATACTTACTAGAATGAATTAATATGACATCTACTACCTATCCTTACCATTTTATCCTAATCATAATACTACTTGCGTGATCAGTATAATGTATTCATTTTCATTCTAAGCACTCTGAAACTTATTTATTCTTTGGAACACCTGTAGGTACTCTTAAAAAAATTCGAAATTATTTTGCATGAGTATACCTACGCCCTATGGCGGCAATCAAATAGTGTCACAAATGTTATGATTTCGGCGTGGCGGCAACGATTGTTTTAGATTTCAAAAGAAGCCGCCGGCGCGTGTATCATAACCATGTACTTCCGAAAAGCGGCAAATTTCTTTGAGAAGTAAGTACAAAACCTTTGATGCCGCATTATCAAAGTGCCGATGGTTAAAACATAACATGCATGCACTCAGTTTGATTTTAATAGATATTTTTTTATTCGCTATGTTTATGGTATTAGTCGTAATGCGCATAGGTCCAGTTTTTCATATTCTTTGATACAGTTTTTTGCGTCTCATAGAATTCCTAAGCGTACCTACCTATACACCGAACTGTTACACCTAACTACTCAGTGAAATAGCGCTAAGTCCTAGCTGCAAGACGCAAGAGTCTTGCAGGCTATGTCTTGTTCTTGCTCAAGTCTTGCACGGTCAGTCTTGGTCTTGGTCTTGCTAAAAATACGCGGTCTTGTTCTTGGTCTTGGTCTTGCAAAAACGCAAGAACAAGACCAAGACTGCAAGACCAAGACTGAATTTGGGCAACACTAACCATTAGGTACCCACTTGTACTCTCCCTTGGCTAATAGCAAAGGTCACTTAAAGACTTCTTGCTGTAAACTTGGAAGGTAATTCTATATTTTGGGAGTCGGCAAAGCTCATGTTTATTTAAGCTGCACAACAAAATAAGCTCCTAGCTTGTTTGACCCGTAGGCGTTTTACGTTGCGAAATATTCAAACACGGTAAATTCATGCGACGATCAGAGACCGTTGACGTGCCCTAATTAATAGTCTGCTCTGTAGCAGCCAACCGTTATGTGATCATGTGTAGCAAAGTAGTCGTAGAATAATATTATTGGAAATATTTGACGTTGTAGACTAGTTTACCTATAATGTTCTGTAGGTATGATCATTTTTTGTGATTTACCTACATATATATGGAGAAAAATATAGGTAATACCGTTACTAGGTACATCTTGCACTGGCTGCTAAGGCTTCCTGTACACGACGCCGGAACCGCACCGTCACCGGCCGCCGCGTCGCCGCACTGGAACCGCGTGTACACCGCATTGATGCCGAGTTAAATAGTAAAGCAACGATCACAGTTCAGTAAAGCATTACCGACGACACTGTAGACACCTGCTTTTAATTTTTATGTTGATATACCTACCTCATGATGTTAACTTTAACAAAAAAAACCAGTCCCGTACGGTATATCGAATTACCCTTGAACGATATAACTGTCTACAGAAAGCATGGTTCACCGACGAACGGTAATACGAGAAAACTATTAGTCGATACCATTATTTAGCGACAGCACGTTTCGCCGAATAACGCTACATAGAATGAATGGTTGGCCGATACCAAGATTTGCCGATGTCATGGTTCGCCGGAACACGCTTGAACTAAATAATCCTTTATCGATAGCAGTTTGCTTTATCGATTGCAGCAAAAAAAATATGACACATACCCAGGGTGTCAGCTACCTCCACACAAAATTTTATCAAAATTGGTCCAGCCGTTTGAGCGTGAAGAAGTAACAAACATACACACGCACACACACACACACACACACACACTCACAAACTTTCGCCTTTATAATATTTGTGTGATATAGTGTGATATTAGTGTGATGATGTGATGTACTCTGTGGTCCGACGCCGCCACCGGTGCGCTCCGCTAGTAGTGTTCTGTGCCGGTGCGGCTCCAGCGTCATCTACAGGAAGCTTTAGGCAAAGACGCTAACTGTATGTTCTTTTACGGATCCATGCATATGTGTGTAAGTTTATTCAGCATTACGTAGATATCTTCATAAAGACGATCTTCAATTATTTATTACAATCTAACATCAGCTACTGGATTATGCGCGTCGAATGAAGTGATTCAATTACGAGCAACTTCTCTATCCTCGCGAGAAACGGCGAAAACCCCAGCGACGATAAACAGGCGGCGAACAAACTCGCAACAAATTGAGTTTGGTAGAAGCTAGTAAAGCCTAGCCGAAACCTGACACAAACAATAAATTGAATGGAAATAAGGAATGAAGTTTTGTTTGTGGAACTGCTATATTTGATGACAAAGTAGTTCACGACTCATTTTAAATGCTCGTTTATATTGTGATACAGATATTATATCAAAGACATATTTTAATGCAATGATCTTACTCAACATTCGATCTTCAAAAACGGCACAATGTCCCGCTATTAGATGACACGTGGAAGTAGGACGGCATGTCGTAATTATCGGGAGCGAAAAAGGGACAAGACAAAGAAAATGTGGCTAATCAGCCACGTTTTGACGTGCTACTTACGGAGCGTGTATAACCTATCTACCTTTTTTTACTTATAATATCATTGTTTTCTAACAATTACAAAACAGAGTACATAAACAACTAAACTTTACAAGACTATACAACACGGAGTTATCAAAAAAAAAACATTTATTTCAGGCAAATATTATCCATACCATACAGACACATACTCTTAAATACCATCGGCATCAACATAATAACATATAGAATATTAAAATAAAATACATAATAACACACAGATAGAATATTAAAATACAAAAATACAATAGGTAACTAAAAATTAAACGAAGAGACGGAGAACGGTAAGTTATGAAACTGAAATTGCCAACTTGCAAGAAGTAGTTAGATAGCGTAAACGTTTTTGTGTAAATTCAAGAACTGGATCCTTATTGAATTCTCCATGCGATTCGACATCAAAGAAATAGTATTTGCAGTTCCATTTCACTAGCTTTATCCATAGAACCTAATTGTATTAATTTGTAGAATTACTAATTAGACACGAGGCAATTTCTGTAGGAATTAATGTAACGCTTCATAGTCTACGTTTTTATTACTAGGGATTTTATAACAACTACTGGTTTCTTTAAGATGAAGTCATCAGCCGATTTCAGCGACATTAACATAATTCTCTTACTTCCAGTCATGGTGGTCGAGAGGAGAAAGGCTCCTACTAATTACCTAAGAATAACGGATCCTATATACCTACTCGTATAATATAAAATGACTGCTAAGAATTTCGTCTCCGAACAACTATGCCCAACTTAGGTAACTATTGGATATTAGAACTAAATTCGTGACTTAGCCAATGGATTGGGCACGCCACAATTGTGGCGATACGTCCCCTCTTTGAGGATTGGCTAGATAGGCGCTACGGCGTCCTCACCTTCCGCCTGACGCAGGTCCTCACCGGACACAGTGTGACGGAAAGGGTTAACGTGGTGAACCAAATAAATAAGATCACGTAAATTGTCAACATAAAAATATAATTACGTAAAAATGTGAAGGGGTAGGTAAGTCGATTTCCCTAACTTCCCTTGGGAGTAGCACAGTACTCTCCATTTTTTTTTTTTTTTGTTCGCGGGGTGGAAAAATCCTCATGGATGTCCTCCGCCCTGGGGCGGGCGTCTGTCAGCGAGGGGTCTGTCAGACTCTTACTGACTAAAAACCACCCCAGTGTTCCCTTCCCACACTTGAGCCGGGTATCTTGGGATCTGTTATTACTTCCGCAATCCCCGGCTAGTGCCGGCCCGCTTCTGCGGGCCACCTCAAGTCTGGGGGGGGGTGAGGTGTTAGACCCCCCCTCGCGACGTCTGAAAGGGGCGCGCGTGGAACACTACTCGCCGCCACCTCAGGTCCAGTGTGATAGGGGGCGGCGGACGTCTCCGAGTCCGCCGTCCCTGGACCCATTTAGGGGGGCCGGAAGACGGCATTATCTGCCCTCTGCCGACGCCCGGTGCGCCTGCTGCGGGCTGGGTGAGCGGACGAGATCTCCCGCTCCCTATCCGCAGCCTCCGCGTCCCAGGACTCCTCGCTGCCGGCCATCGACTCGACCACGGCCGGTAGCGACAAGTCACTGCCTACTCCTGAGATGAGGGCACGGCGAGGCTCCTCCCATGCGGCACACTCTGCCAACGTATGCCGCGCCGTGTCCTCCCGGCAGTCGACGCAGTGGTGACACCGGGCGTCCGGCTCCCTGTTTATGCGACACAGGTACTTCCCGAAGCAACCATGCCCCGAGAGCACCTGCGTCACCCGAAACGACAGGGAGCCGTGCCTCCTCCCGAGCCAGGGCTCGAGTACCGGCCGGACCGCCTCGATGGTGGTGAGGCCGGCGGTAGGGCGTGAAAGCCTGTCCCGCCATTCCGCCACCAGGGCTGCGGGAAGCTGTGACCGACGCAACTCCACATGTCGCTGCATCAGCCACTCGCCCCGCGCCCTCGCTACCTCGCGCCACTGATACAGTGACGAGCACAGTACTCTCCTAGCTCAGCCTGGTGTGACGAAGACCGCGGCGGGTGTGCCACGCTGCAGACGCCAGGGATGGTGACGGTCGGTGGATGTTCTCGCCAGACCCGAAGCCCAGCTCGACGTGCCGCGCGGGCAAAATATGTACCCGGCGCTGAGCTGGAGGATTGCCTGAACTGCCGGCAGGTGATGGCACGGTAGAAGATGGCCGGATGCCACCGATAAATAAAGATCGGTAAGCCGGAGTTGTTAGCCGGAACTTTGGATGGTAGAAGCCGGTACTTTGGACCCTGGAACATAACGTCCAGCGTGTCACAAGATGACCTATATTGGTCACCTCCGCTGATTGTGACACCAAGCATAAGCAAAGCGAGATGTACTAGTACGCTAATGAAGGTGGTGTGTGGATGTCACAATCCGTAGTGCTATTCTGCAAAAATCTCACCGTGAACATTTGGGTGAAGTGAGCTTGAAATGAACTGTCATCCTACCCGACACTATGGCTTCTAGAGGTTGACAGCTCACTACAAACTCACTTCACCTCAGTTTTCACGGAGACATTTTTCCAGAATACACCGGCTGTTCGGAGTTAATAAAATGGTAGTGAGAAGCACGGCATGACTTGCACATTTTGAGTGAACATACGACAAAATGCACAGAGCTGTCGGCAAATAGGTTGCATGGTAAAAATGAATGCAGAAGGCATAATAAGCTACACAAAGGTAGTAAGTAGGTACACACCCTTTTTTTTTTTTGTTGCCGGGGTGGAATATCCTCATGGATGTCCTCCATCCTCGGGTGGGCGGAGGGGTCTGTGAGACCCTTACTGACTAAAAACCACCCCGGTGTTCCCTTCCCACACTTGCAACGGGGATCTTGGGAGCTAGTATTACTTCCGTGATCTCCGGCTAGTGCCGGCCCGCCTCTGCGGGCCACCTCAAGTCTGCGGAGGGGGTGAAGTGTTAGACCCCCCGCGACGTCTAAAAGGGGCGCGCGTGGAACACTACGCGCCGCCACCTCAGGTCCAGTGTGATAGGGGGCGGTGGACGTCCCCGAGTCCGCCGTCCCTGGACCCATTTAGGGGGGGGCGGAAGAGGGCATTATCTGCCCTCTGCCGACGCCCGGTGCGCCTGCTGCGGGCCGGGTGAGCGGACGAGATCTCCCGCTCCCTTTCCGCAGCCTCCTTCTGTGACATGACTGTTTCGCAGAAGGATACCACTGCGGCCCAGGAATCCTCGCTGCCGGCCATCGACTCAACCACGGCCGGCAGCGACAGGTCACTGCCTACTCCTGAGATGTATGCCACGCCGTGTCCCCCCGGCAGTCGACGCAGTGGTGACACCGGGCGTCCGGCTCCCTGTTTATGCGACACAGGTACTTCCCGAAGCAACCATGCCCCGAGAGTCGTTTCGGGTGACGCGGTGGTCACCCGAAACGACAGGGAACCGTGCCTCCTCCCGAGCCAGGCTTGAGTACCGGCCGGACCGCCTCGATGGTGGCGAGGCCACGCCGGCGGTAGGGCGTGAAAGCCTGTCCCGCCATTCCGCCACCAGGGCTGCGCGAAGCTGTGACCGACGCAACTCCACATGTCGCTGCATCAGCCAATCGCCCCGCGCCCTCGCTTCCTCGCGCCACCGATACAGTGACGCGAGTACTTTCGCCTCGAGGTCCCAGGGCGGGGATCCGGCCGCAGGACTGCGATGCTTCCGGCCGTCAGGTCAGCCGCCCAGATCGGGGCCCCTTAAAGGGCCATCGATCGCACGATCCCAACGTAGTGCCGCCTACAGGCGGCGCTCGGGCCCCCCAGATTGGGAAGCAGCGTTGACGACGCCCCAGCAGCGCCCAATAACTTGGGCGCCAGCCGCCGGAAGTGGGGCCAAAATCCCACTGGCTGTCGAGCACCAATCCTAGGTACTTCATGGTGGACTCGACAGCGATTTGAGCCCCCCCGACCACGATGTGTGATCCCGGGGGCGGCGCCCGCCGGGGGCTATGAAAAGTAGGTACACGCCCTTTTTTTTTTTTTGTTCACGGGGTGGAAAATCCTCATGGATGTCCTCCGCCCTGGGGCGGGCGGAGGGGTCTGTCAGACTCTTACTGACTAAAAACCACCCCAGTGTTCCCTTCCCACACTTGGGCCGGGGATCTTGGGATCTGTTATTACTTCCGCAATCCCCGGCTAGTGCCGGCCCGCCTCTGCGGGCCACCTCAAGTCTGGGGGGGGGTGAGGTGTTAGACCCCCCCCGCGACGTCTGAAAGGGGCGCGCGTGGAACACTACGCGCCGCCACCTCGGGTCCAGTGTGATTAGGTACACGCCCTAGGTTAACCTACTCGTATATAGGTAGGTACATAGAAAAATATAAAACTTAATTAGCTGTTCAACACTTACCCAATATGGGGTTACGAAAACACAGAATTTAATAAGGTTGACTATTATGAGCCAATAAAGACTGTTGTCTGTTTTAGGCTTTTGAAATGGTGCAGACCACGTTTGTAAGGTCACAAGTTATATGGAATCAGGTGAACGTGCGTCTTCGCCCGGAGCAGGATTTCGAATGGAAGGTGACCGTGAGCGAGCGGCACACGGCGGTGTCCTCGTAGATTATTATGTACGTTCGGATATGCCAACCGCGCGCATCACTACCACAGACAACTAATTTATGTTGTTTAGTAACTTAGGACGTCCCTAATATTATTACGTCTGCGGTTCGACTTGACATCTTATTGTTGTCATTTTGTTGTTTACAAAATAGTAACGATTCAACGTTACAATACCCCCCCGCTTGGTTAGGGTTTTTACCTGGGTAAAAATCCTTTCCTGTTGCACTTGCTACCATCTGAAATACGACCCATCATTACATTCATTCATAATCCTGTTAGAGGAGCAGACCACCTAAAAATGAGGTGCGTCCGCATCCTTACAAGTATGTAAGAGTATTTCGTCCGTAGTTGACTAAATACTCGCGCAAATCAGAATGAGCTAGTAGCTACTTACTACAAAAACAAGTATATAATTAAAAGTTTCAAAAGGAAATATATAAAATATTGCATTGGATGAAGGCTTATTTAAGGAGTAACCACCCGTTCCTGCAAGGGCTTATTTTAACTTAGGACGTCCCTAATATTATTACGTCTGCGGTTCGACTTGACATCTTATTGTTGTCATTTTGTTGTTTACAACATAGTAACGATACAACGTTACAACAGTTGTTGCGGGATGTCAACTGACGGGGTCCATTAGGGCCAATGCCTGCCAGGGTTGCGAGTTTGTCCGAAAGGGATATCGTGGCCCTGGCACACAGGCATCTGAAGGAACACGGGTGGGTATTAGTCAATAAAAGTCTGACACGCCCTCCCGCTCCGTCCTGAGTGGGAGAAGTTATTTGATAATTTCCCACCCAAAAAAAAAAGGCAATGGATTTCTAACTAATAGATTAATGGAAAACTATTATTTAGGTTTTATTTTTTCAAATGCTTCGCTTTTAGTAAACTTGCTTGAATTTATTTCACTCAATGCCCCCGTTGAGCGAATTGTAAGTGAATTGGTTTGAAAATAAGAGCACTTGATGCGAAATAGTGCGAACGATGAGTGCGAATAAGTGGAACATTTTCCTTATTTCATCACTTTGCTAAATTCCGGGAAAATAAACATCAGGCATTCTCTGTTTACTCTTGGTCCCCGAGGAACGCGAAATAGCACGAATATTTATTTTAGATATTATATTATTTTCTTGTTCAGTTGAATATTATGAACATTGTATAAATGTGTTCCTTCAAAAAAATCATAGTAAAAATAGGTATAAGTTCAAATATAACAAAAGCTCAAAGAGTCGTACCTTTAAAGAATAATTACATAGGTACATACATTATAGACTCACGCCTTCTTCCCATGGAGGTAGGCAGTAACTATAGAACGCCACCTGCTACGCTCCTTACATACTTCTTTTGCTTTGCCTACAGACACACAGAATAATTATTAAGCTATGTTTTGCAGGAACTTTTAAATAAATGAATAAGTTAAAACTCAACTAAGTCTTAATTCTCACAGGATTTGGAGCTTGTATTACTATTGCTTTATTAGACAAGATAGAACTTAACTCTTCTAGATTAGGTATTCTCAAAAGTTCCTCATTTTTGTCGTAAAGGCTCGGACAGACTCGATAACGCGGGCGCGACGCGACGCGGCACTAGTAGTACAATTTATTTTTTGCTGCCTGTCGCGCGAGTCTGTACGAGCCTTTCTGAGATTACGGATATGTGAAGCAATTTACTTTGCACACTTATGTGATGTATGAACTAAGAAAAAGACGCCACAACGTAGCATATTTAGTGGTTTCCATTCCGACGACATAAAAGAAAAACCGGCCAAGTGCGAGTCTGACTCGCGCACGAAGGGTTCCGTACCATTATCTATAAAAATGGCAAAATAATCACGTTTGTTGTATGGGAGCCCCCCTTAAATATTTGTTTTATTTTAATTTAGTTATTTATTTTTAAAGTGAATATATAACTAAATATTATGTGAATATTTCAAGCGTCTACCTGTTGCCGTTATCAATATAAAGCAAAAACGAGCAAAAAAATCACGTTTGTTGTATGGGAGTAATAAATATTTATTTTATTCTGTTTTTTAGTATTTGTTGTTATAGCGGCAACAGAAATACATCATCTGTGAAAATTTCAACTGTCTAGCTATCACGGTTCATGAGATACAGCCTGGTGACAGACGGACAGACAGACAGACAGACGGCGAAGCCTTAGTAATAGGGTTCCCGTTTTACCCTTTGGGTACGGAACCCTAAAAACCGGCCAAGAGTGTGTTGGACCACGCACAATGAAGGGTTCCGTAGTTGGGATGACTTTATCCCAAGAACAAACTAAACATTGTAGTTAAAACATGTTCCCTCATACATTCCAACTGCAAATGTAAGTTTGTACGCACAATATTGAGAGATTTACCATGTTATTTTAAGATCATAGACTTCTTATAGGTATTTCAGTAATCTTTATGTAAAAGTTTCGGAGATAAGGAGCCCGGGAGAATGGTAAATTTTGACGTGACAACGTCTTATAATTCGATGGAGCCGGCTGCACGCACGAAAAAACATGACGCATGCGGCGTTACCTCTCATGCGGCGTTACCTCGCTCTGAGGCGTTCCATTTAAGGCTTATGACGTTGTCACGTTCAACTATCGTCAGTAAACCGACTTTACAGACAACCGATTTTTTTTTCATATATTTTCTTAAATAACTGAAATCCTTATTTCCCCTTTCATTTGATATGTCACAAGATACAGCTTGTAGTTGAAAAACATGTCCTCCATACATTCCAACTGCAAATGGAATTTGGTCGACTATTACTCGATCTTCGGTCTCGATCTCGATCTATGACTATGTCACGATCTTGATAGTTACAAGGTACAGTTTGCAACCCTTTTATTTCTGATTTACCCCCAAATATGTTTAACACGTGCGTATTTGGGTCAAAGAAGTTTATATGTGTACCAAATTTCAACATAATCGGTCCAGTAGATTCGGAGCAAATCGGCTGTGACAGACGAACAGACAGACAGACACACGAGTGATCCTATAAGGGTTCCGTTTTTTCCTTTTGAGGTATATACAGAACCTTAAAAAGGACAGAAAAGCGTCTATGTTTAAAAAAATTGGCAGGCATGGGGGCTGCCGATCAGGCTAGTCCGAGGATACCGCACGGTCACCCGTGAGGCGGCAGGCCTCCTTGCCGGACTGCCGCCATGGGATCTGTAGGCAAAAGTCCTCGCGCACATATGGGAGTGGCGCGAGGAGGCGAAACGCTGGGGCGTAACTCCGCTTCCGCGAGAAATCACGGCACACCGGCACACGGTGAAGCTCCGGTGAGATCTCATGGCAGCATGGAGAGTGCGATTGTCGCAACCAAGCGCTGGGCACGCTACAATTGTGGCGATAAGTCCCCTTTTTGAGGAGTGGCTAGAGAGGCGCCACGGCGTCCTCACCTTACGGCTGACGCAGGTCCTCACCGGACACTCTTGTTTCGGGAGGTTCTGGTTCTTGCACCGCCGCGTCCTCACGGAGGCGATCGGCGGCGGCAATCTCTCGCGTCCGGCCCTGGTTCAAGCCATGGTTCGGAGCGAAAGTGCATGGGAGGCGGAACGCGTGAGAGAGAGGCAAAATTCGCGCTCTCACGCCCCAAGTCACCGCGGGAGACACCCCGGGCATCGCGATTCGCAGGCTGATTCCCGGCCACCGTAGGCCAGGGGGTCGACGGCGCGTTGTGTTCCACGCGCGCCTCAAAGAGATGTCATCATCAACTGACTGGGTCCGATAGGGCCAATGCCTGCCAGGGTGCGAGTTTGTCCGAAAGGGATATCGTGGTCCTGGTACACAGGCATCTGAAGGAACACGGCTGGGTTTTAGTCAGTAAAAGTCTGACACGCCCTCCCGCTCCGCACAGAGCGGGAGAAGTTAATTGATAATTGGCCATCTAAAAAAAAAAAAATGGGGCCTGTCGACAGAAGTGAAACTTAAAACTTTGGAATAACATATAAATATATGTATGCGTATACATGTACACAGGCCGCTGCGCGTCGCCAGTGTGGCACAACACGTCATGTGACGCGGTTAGCATGTCGGTGACGCGAACTCATACATTTTCCCCTACTAAAAATCACTTTCTTCTTTCCAAAGACGTTTTCACTTCAATAACGATCTTATTTTGAGTCGAAATCTAATTAATACATCTTAAAAATAAAGAGCGGAAATAAAAACTTGTTCACAAATGACAACCGAATTTTCTAGTTGACCGTTTTTCTAAATAGTGGCAGCCTCATTGAAGGCCTCATTAGTCGAGCACCTAATTAATAGTCTTTAGCTTAGTTGCAGAATGTTCAACATCTGATGTGAAGTAGTTCTCGAGAGGTGAAGCGAGTAAAAGGCGGTCGCGAACGGAACGCTTAGCTCTCAAGAGATCTCTTCACTGCAACGATTTTTTTAAAGATAAGTCTGAATTATTTAAAAATATTTATAAGACAAAAATAGCTATATTCTTGCTATACCTACATTTCTGACAAAAAAAAAACAGAGAATAAATCTATGAAAATTGTCTTTGTTCTTACGAACTTTGGTTCGTTACTTCTGTGGGGTGAAATAAGTTTTTTCTGTAACATCTTTCCTCTCGCGGAGTGATTTCGTGAAAAGGGACGGAAGTGTGTAGACAGGAAGTGACAGCTTGAGCATGAAATAAGTAAATACTTTTTAATGGCATTGAATTAGTATGTACCTACTTTACCTACTTTATAATAGCATAGAATTAGTAAGTACTATATAGATTGTAAGTAGAGGGGGTTTTCGACCGAATTTCGACCAGTGGGTGAACACTAGTAATGAATAATTATTCGAATAAAAATGTCAGAATTTAGCTATTTTTAAATTTTGAGGTTAATTTCTGTCGCTGTTTAGAAGGCGAGATGTCAGATCTTACACATCTTAAGCGACTACTGAAAGGCTCGCTCTTTTGAGCGAGAAAGAAAATGCGAAAGTGTGTTTATTAGTGCGTTTGTTTGTAATTCTTTCACGGTGCAAATGTTTCTTTTGCATAGAGGTAGTTTAAGCCAGAGAGTGACGATCGTGATGATGATAAAATTCCCAAAAAAGTGCACAAATCCTGTGGAATCCAAACCAGGAGCGGAGCCACGAGTAAGACCTAGTCTGTTAAATAGGTAAAAAAATCACTTATCTTTATTTCCACGCAGCTGTAGCCCGCGAAATTCATTTTTTCTTACGTTTTTTCAATTTGCCGTGTCAGGTTGTATCTTGATCAAAGTATGGTTCGCAACTATAACAGACTAGCTGCGCCCCACGGTTTCACCCGCGTAAGTTTCGATCCCGTGGGAATATCGGGATAAAAAGTAGCCTATGTCTTATTCCAGGGTGTCAGCTACCTCCATACAAAATTTTATCAAAATTGGTCCAACCGTTTGAACGTGAAGAAGTAACAAACATACAAACACACACACACACTCACAAACTTTCGCCTTTATAATATTAGTGTGATAGTGTGATGTGATGATATGTATTTACAGAATTATAATCATTAGAATAATTAATACATCTCTCTAAGTTAACTAACTTAAGAGAGATGTATTAATTATTATAATTCTGATATAGTCGAGAATCATATTTTGATCAAGATACAACCTAACACTGACCTGCAAATAGCAAAAATGCGGATCCATCACCTTAATCCAATTTAACGTGGCCATATTCACATCGACCGGTGCTGTGCTCCTCGCACCCACCGGATTCCCGCGGCCCATATGGACGTTTTATGGAGGAAATGGTGATGATGATGTTCACATAGGTAATACCTTAGATTAGGAGAGAGTGGGGTTCAAAGTTTCGGGGGAACGTTGTCCCGGTACGACTAGTTTGGTTTTACATTGATTAAAAACAGAAATTAATTAAAATTAGGTACCTACGCTAGTAATGCGTTTTCAGTCTTTGCGTAATTCAATACTGTGCCACTGCCGACGTGCCAAGCTTCACAAATGCACCTCATCTTCATCTCTAGACGGTAATATCATTCGTATTCATAGCGCGTCAGTAAACAGCGTAATGTCGTATGTATGCACATATTGCACTCGTTATTAAAATGTAGTTGCGTAGGAAGTATGTAATACCACGTCTAACTCTTTGCCCTAGTTGGATATTCGATATTAATATATACGTATACTATGGCGGCCTTTCAGTGTGATTAGATGAGGCTGAATCAATATTTAGAATATACCTATTATAACCACTAACTTTGCTATAAGAAGGTATGTAGTTACAGTTAATTTTAAGTAGGTTATAGGAACTAGTTTTAATCATTTATTGCCTAAAGCAAATTCACGAATCACATAGGCTACGTGAGTGTAATGTACAGATAGACAAACGAGTGATCCTATAAGGGTACCGTTTTTTCCTTTTGAGGTACGGTGCCCTAAAAATACATAGTTTTTTTTTTATATAAACTCCTAAGGCTCTGCTAGGACTTCTTGACGGGAAAGTGAAGCGTCATGTTAGCAGTTTTATGTTTATGGATTATTAACCATTCAGTGTTCGTGAACCTGCATTAGTGTAGGTAAATGAAACAAAAAACTGCAACATCACTTTAAGTTCTCTCTAGAAGTACGAGCGAGGTTTCAGTAAAGGGGTGACGTCTTTACTGAAACTCAAGGGGAGCGGGGCGGGATATCATCTATCATCTTTATCATGCATTAAATGGAGTTAATTTTATAATTTGTACTTGTTACCTAATTTAAATTACAAACCGTGCGAAGCCAAAAAGAAAAAAAAAAGGGGCTGTTAAACTACTTGACCGTCACTGGAAGCTTTACTATGAGATGGCATTTCCGTTTCCCGTCGATTTCTTACCAGTTTTCGTACTTTTATCCCCTCAATACTTCCGGTTCAGTGGCGCCACCTGGTGGTTGCGGGTAGTTTTATAGTTCTTGTAAAAGGTGTCACGCCATTTTGTTCATTGGCTTTTTATTCTCCGTCAAAGCAACTTGTGCGCCGTGACTGCGTCCGCGACAGTTGCAGAATACGTAAAAGTGAATATTAAGTGAATACATATTTTATAAATTTAGTAAAAAGTGTAAAGTGTTCTTCAAAGAGCATAAGTCTTGGACCGTAAGTACCCTCTTTTAGAGGTAACACTTTTTGAATAATTCGTACGTGATCAAAGTTTTTAACGGGTTTTCCGTTCGGATCACTACTGTAATTTTTTACTTTGAATATTTACCAGTAAATTTTCGTAATCAATATTTGAATGTAACTGTGTAAAGTGTATATAAATCCATTGCAGATCTAACTTAATTCCTTTGCAGTGATAGAAAGTAATAACCAGGGCTTGAAACCGGGTAAAATTTTTATTTCTGTAGATACAAATTATTTTTGATGCAATTGATATTAGCTTCAAATACCTATTGCTTCATCACATTAAGTTTTGTAACAAAATATTAAATAATTAACGAAATATGTTCGAAAACCTTTATAATAACGGTTAAGTTTACATAGAAAATTAACCGGTTTCCGAGCCCTGGTAATAAAAGTCCACAACTCCGATACCCAGCCACAAGCTTTGGCTGGTCCGAGTGCACTGAATCGCAAATTAATACTACAAGTAACATTGATACAGCTTGTTATGATAATGCTTCTGTTTGTTCTGGAATTAGTGGTCAGCTTTATGAACAATGTATGTAGTGACGAGGGTTGGTCAAATCAACCAAAATATAAGTTTAGATTTCACTTTTGACATTGATACTAAGCTTAAGGAACCATTAGTTTCAAAAACCTCCGATAGTTTTTTGAAGAAGTTGGTAGATATCCAGCGTTTTGGTAGTACTTCTTGGTCAGAAGTGAGATACGCAAAAGTTGTATAATCATACTCCTGGCTTCATAGACCTGGAAACAAATGATGAGGTAAAAGCATATGACACCTCACGTCATCTGGCACATGCCGATAAATCCTATGCAGCCTTAACCTACTGCATATTAAAACAAAGACAATCATTGCAGGAAGGTATTCGTAATCTTCTTTCATGGGCAACAATGTACTTTGATAATTTAAATGGAAAGTTTGACGAATTATTTCACAAAGGCGAATTTCATAAAATATACTCGGATACATATTTAATATCGAGGCCTTTACCTCTATGCTAAATAAGGCTGGCGGGGTCCGTAAGGCTTTTTGGCCCCCGAAAAACGGAAAGGTCTTCACAAAAGCCATACCAAACCTAGTAGCCGCCCCTCGCGGGGATGGAAACCGATAGTTCCATCGCGTGGAACTCAATTTAACGAACCAGGATCGCATATGCATACCCGTCATAACCCACCCTCGCGGGGTGAATACCATGGTCAGTGCCAACATACACATCACTCTTTCAGAGGTAATTCCTCGAGTAATCAAGGTGATCACTTCAATACTAGAAGTTCATTTAGAAACCGTGGCTCGCGGCCCGAACGTGGAAGTACACGGGGACGTGCAAACTCCTCAAAAAGTTCCAGGGGAAAAAAGGTGTAAACAATGACATGACACCGATTCGGTAAGGTCGGTTGATACAATACCAAACACAATGGGCGGGGGAGCAACAAATAGTTTTAAAATTAATTCAAGGGTATCGCATACTTTTCTTTCAAAAGCCCCCACTTGTCTATCCAGATGTAACGAAGGGGCCTTTCCAAACTCCTGTTTCAGAACAAATGTCTTCAATTGTAGACAAAATGAAACAGCAGGCAATTCTAAAGAAAGCTTTACCCTCGCCAAGCTTCATGTCCCCTCTATTTCTGGTTCCAAAATCCGACGGATCTGTCCGTCCCAAATTCAATCTATAATCACTAAACGAATATGTGATGACCGAGCCGTTTCATTGAATAAATATGTACCGCATTCCGGACTTTCTACAATCTCAGGACTGGATGTGCAAAATAGATTTGTCCCAAGCACACATAACTGCGAATTCACAACGCATCGCAAATATCTGCGCATAAATCTATAATATCAATCATAATATCGCATCGCGTTGCGGTTTTGCGTGGGTGTAAGCGTACAAAAATCGCACAGACGCTGTCTGCGCCTAATATACAACCAGCAGTTGTATAGAAAGAAGAAATGACTTGTCTTCCATTCGGTCTGAGCACTGCTCCAAAAACGTTTCCCATGCTCACGAACTGGGTAGCCCAAACATTGCGGGAAAACTGGAACATGAGGACCTGATATACCTTAACGATTATTTATTAGTACACCAGAATGTTCGCATGCTTCGCGAGCATTTCAAAATAACTGTACAAATATTACAAAAACTGGGGTGGCAAAAAGTTTCCAAAAATCTGTTCTTACTCGTCAAAAGAGTATGTATAATTTATTTACGGATACTATGGAAACCATGGGGAAATCAAAAAATCCTGCCAAAGGAAAAGGCTCAGGGCATCATCACAAAGATAAATCAGCCTCTCAAACAAGAGCACTTAACTCTGAAGGAGTTGCTGAAAATAGGACTTTTAAATTTTGCCTGTTTTGCTGTCCCACGGGGTCGGCTCAATCATCGACAGTTAGTAATTTTCATGAATTCACTGCCAGTCCTGCCACCAAAGACCTACCCACTACCACAAGGTGTCTTAAAGGAACTAAATTGGTGGGCCCAAAAGTGGCAGCGGTCAACCCCTCTTCAGTACCCTCCTCCAATAAATTTCCTGGCTACAGAAGCATCAGATCAAGCGTAGGGGGCACAACTGAACAATTTGGCTTTGTCAGGAACTTGGTCGCAAGAGAAGAAAACCAATCAAAAAGAGATGCTAGCAATATTATACGCTCTTCAGATCAAAGTTCAGTGGCTTCATCAAAGTTAATATATTAAATTATATATTATTCAATGCGACAACAGAATTGCGGTCACATACCTTCGAAAGGAAGGAGGTCATGTCGAGGACATGATCCCTGTTGGAAATAACCTATCGAATTCTGAATTCGTTAGACCAACATCATTCAGCATACACTACATTCCGGGCAAATACAACAATCATGCGGACCACTTATTGCGCCTTCGCCAACCTCCAGAATGGCACTTACTACCGACTTGTATAGAAATAATGTTTGCAAAATGGGAACCCCAATAATATATCTATTTGCCTCGGCGACTGCTCACGTAGTGTACAATTATGTGTCTCTAGATCTAAAAGATCCTCAAGCTTTGTTCCACGATGCCTTCAGTGTCCCATGGAATTACCAGCTCGCATGGATTTTTCCACCACCATTCCTAGTCCCCAAAGTCCTGTCTCACTTAAACCAGTCTACAGGATTATTCTTAATAGTAGTACCTCGATGGGAGAGAGTATTCTGGCGTGCGGATCTAAATGCCCAAGCGCTCGCGGCTCCATTAACTCTGAGAAACCTGCAGAGATACCTAATAGACACGTCGATGGGCCTCCCACCACCGAAGGTCGAGAACATCGTCCTCGATGTTTGGAAATGTAGGGGTGGTATGACACAATAAAGACATGGAACGCTCCACAACTATCACTACTTAAAGATTATTGGCGAAAATCGACTCTAAAACCCTATGAGGTAGCCTGAAAGCGCTGGGCGTCGTGGTGTCGAAATAAAAACCTTGACTGTGTGATTTATACTTAATTGATAAGTTGTCGTATACTTCAATACTTTTAAATAAATCAGTAATATCTTCACTAGGTAACGCTGAAAAATTCAAGTCGGTTAAGTTAACACGTTCTAGTAAGACATGTTTTAAAATCAATTGCCTTAAAAAATCCAAAGGTCACTAAGCCTCACAATTGATTCAAATAACCTATTACAAACACCAGGTCATACTGCAATTTTATTGTTGCTTTGCTCTGGTAGGCGAATACACGATCTAACTCTGCTTAATATTGATCCTAATCATTGCATAAGATCTGATAACGGTTTAATATTATGGCCTCTGTTTGGCTCCAAAACGGACAGCAGTAATTATAGGCTATCCGGCTGGAAATTGCTTTTAAATACCGATAATTCTAATCTGGGCCCTATATTCTGGATAGAAAGAACTATAGCATTATTAAACGACAGACGTAATGTGGCAAAATCAACTAATTTATTTATTACGGTAAGAGGTGCGGCAAACCTGCTTCACGTAGTCATTGCAGGATGGGTAAAGACCCTGTTTGGCGAAGCTGGCATTGCAGCCACTCCAGGTAGCACCCGGTCTGCTGTAGCCTCAAAAAAGCTGGTTTCAAAATCATCCTGAAATTGGCGATCAGCCAATACATTCCAGAAGTTTTATAGACGAGAAACACAATTGTTTAATCCAATCGATTAACATTACTGAATGAATATGATGTTACCTAGAACGGATATTCTTAAATTGGTTGTTAATGATTAGAAATTATGATTTTTCATATTTACAATTATATTTGTAGCTAAAGTACACTTATCTAGGTACTTTAAATTGAATTGCTTTACTTATACATTTAAGTAATATTACATTACATGGCATACTTATTAATTACACTTTTGTTTAGTTTCATGCTTTATCACATTGGCCTATGGTACTACATACTTCCAAGTATATATAGTACATCAAAGTGGCGTCACCAGGCGATAACAAACAGATCTCATAGTAAAGCTTCCAGTGACGGTCAAGTAGTTTAATAGCAGCGTTTTACCTGAAATAAAACGCATATTAAAATACTTACCTCACTGGAAGCTTTAACTTTATTTCTGCCTGGTTCTATGAGACAATGAACAAAATGGCGTGACACCTTTTACAAGAACTATAAAACTACCCGCAACCACCAGGTGGCGCCACTGAACCGGAAGTATTGAGGGGATAAAAGTACGAAAACTGGTAAGAAATCGACGGGAAACGGAAATGCCATCTCATAGTAAAGCTTCCAGTGAGGTAAGTATTTTAATATGCGTTTTATTTCAGGTAAAACGCTGCTATTAAACTCAGCGAAAATCTGATGCTGCGATGCTATTGTTTGATAAGCGGCCGAGCGCTGCACACAGGAATAGTCCTTACGGTAGTTAGATGTACGTGCTCGTGACTGTACCTATAATTACCAACTATTCCAAAGTTATAACCTGCCATTACGACCGCCATACATCACATGATGAGGGTTAATTCATGTTCTAATACATAATGTAGCTATGTTCATGTATTGTACAAGTATATCCGTTGCAAGGAATAGTTGTGACGTCCTGTTAGTTGTTAGTTGTGACGTCATCGGGCCATGAAATAACTTTGTGTGCGGCACGTGAGTTATGCTAGAGTACAAAGATGAGCGAACAAACAACGGGCTTGTCGGTTTAATGTCAAAGGGGAGCTGGATTTAAGACGGAGTTTGAAGGACAGGAGATCGACAGGTTTACAGTACTTAAGTTTCAATATTACATAATACCCACATATTATCGCGTGATCTCTGAATAAAAAACTCTTCTTTCATATTAAAGGCACTTTCATTATGAAGTCAAAGCATGTAGGTCTCGTATTGTAGCCACCAACCCGTTCCACTTTGTTAAACTTTGTTCGAAAGTATCGATTTCTTATAACCACGGGTCTCGACCAAGTTAGCTGGTTAGGTAAAAGTATTATGTGATGAATCTGTATTTCTCATTCAAACTACAGTCAACAAACAGCGCTTCTACATTAATATCGTGAGCTACAGCTCGGACTAACTAAACATTCTGAATGTTTGCTTAGCTCAGACTATTTGGCAGGGCGCTTCCAGTATTTATTGCAAACTTATCTTTGTTTGTTTCTCTCAGTTCTTTATCTTAATGGTGGATCTCTATCTCTATGTAATAATTCGTAAATGTTGCGAATTTATAAGAATACTAGCTGCGCCCCGCGGTTTCACCCGCGTAAGTCTCGATCCCGTGGGAATATCGGGATAAAAAGTAGCCTATGTCTTATTCCAGGGTGTCAGCTATCTCCATACAAAATTTTATCAAAATTGGTCCGGCCGTTTGAGCGTGAAGAAGTAACAAACATACACACACACACACACACTCACAAACTTTCGCCTTTATAATATTAGTGTGTTGTGATGTGATTATATTATTATATTATATTATATATATAGTGTGAAGTTTGATGTGATGTGATGTGATGGTTGAGTTCCAAGCAAAATCGACTTTATTTTCCCTTTTAGCAGGTTTGCTTTACCCTTAAACGCGAAAGAAATATTATTTATCTATTATTACAAAAATCTTCATTGGCATCTTTTTTCCTGTTGCTAAGTAGAGAATCTCCGTCGACAGAAAAGTTATATTAAGTTCGTTACAGTCCCAATGGATTGAATTTTTCTGTGCTATTCATTTATTGTTCGTACCTTCCGTCGTCGGGCGGATTATGCTTCCGGGACAAAGCGTTCCAAGTTGTTGTGTAGGTTTCTATGAAAACGAACATTAAAGGAAAATTCTGTAAATTATTTTTACTCTTGAATCTAAATAACATGAATTGAGGAGTATCTCTTTCTTCGAGATCATTATAATCGATTTATCGGAATATCATGTCTTGGAAATAACAACAACATTTGTCTTCATGTAATTTCGTATTTTAATTGAAAGATTCTGTAGCATTCTGTGCATGGTGAACAAGAGATATTTATAACAAACCTTCGAAGATGTGGATTTTGGCAATAAGGGAAGGAACGAAAGATTAGATTAGTTCTGGGCAATATGTAGTAAGGGCTTATTGTTATCACAAACATTCAAAACAACGAAATGGCACATTCCGGAGTCGAGGAGCGTGCTTGTTTGATTCATAAAAACCCGGCCAAGTGTGTGTCGGATCACGCAGAATGAAGGGTTCCGTAGTTAGAATGAATTTATCCCAAGACCAACTTAACATTGTAGTTATTTTTTTTATTTTTCTTTATTTATCTAAAGAGCTTTGTCGCTTAGCGACCACATCGCCCAGTGCAGAAAAAACACAAGATTGTTGATTACTATCTACCTTATACCTTATCAATAACTCGTACAATTAAACATTGTTGTTGAAAAACATGCTCTCCCATACATTCCACTCGTTAACTTGTAAATACTACTTCTGCTACATCGCTTGACTCTAACAAAAATTAGCCCTTTAAAGCTTAATATTACGCAAACAGATCCCTGAATTGAAAAATGGTTTTAACAACCCTGCAATATTTTTGAACGGCCTTGTCCAACGATACCCCACACTGTGGGATAGACGAGAAAATAAAATATCATCCCCATTTTACGCGTACCATTGTAAACAAAATCATAAAAAATATATTTTATGATTTTGTTTTACCGTTTTGTTGGCGTGATTAATATGGTATACCGATGCCAAAATACAGCTTTATAGTACTAAGAGTCTCCGAGCTAAGCCACTGACAGACAGACAGACGGATATGGCGAAACTATAACTGTTGACTAAAGACTAAGGAACCCTAAAATTATGTTAGGTACAATGTTATTGTATCTGAGAGCGGTAAGATTTTCCCCCTACACAAATCGTTATCGGTTTACAGATGAAATCCATTGGACTATACATATATTTAATAAATACACCTTCGTATACGTAGTTACTTAGTTTGATAAGATATTGTAAATTGCTTTGGGTCGGGAAAATATTTATGTAGATAAGCGGAAATCGCTGTTTAAATATTTTTCCGTAGCCGACTTTTCTCTATAAAGGGTTTCTCTATAAACGAAAACAAATGTTGAAATACGAAACCAATCCGGTAATTGATTAATAAAAAACCGGCCAAGTACGAGTAGGACTCGCGCACGAAGGGTTCCGTACCATTATCTATAAAAACGGCAAAAAAATCACGTTTGTTGTATGGGAGCCCCCCTTAAATATTTGTTTTATTTAAATTTAATTATAGATTTTTAAAGTGAATATATAACTAAATATTCTGTGAATATTTCAAGTGTCTACCTGTTACCGTTATCAATATCGAGCAAAAAAAACACGTTTGTTGTATGGGAGCCCCTTTAAATATTTATGTTATTTTGGTTTTTAGTATTAGTTGTTATAGTGGCAACAGAAATACATCATCTGTGAAAATTTCAACTGTCTAGCTATCACGGATCATGAGATACAGCCTGGTGACAGACGGACAGACAGACGGCGGAGCCTTAGTAATAGGGTTCCCGTTTTACCCTTTGGGTACGGAACCCTAAAAAGTAATCAGAATTTTAAACTGACCGACGTTACATGATATTAAACTTTACAGTGCTGGATTTAAAGTAAAAAATTGAGTAAATAAATATTTCTGATGCAAACTGGGCTGTTTAATGTTAATGATTTCTCGCGGAGATATTTTCCCACGAGAGCATCCAATCAGTGAATATATTCGGTTCGTTAGTACCTATACAGAAGATATGGTATCAAATTAAAAGTCGATATTTTTTTCATTAGCAGTATTTGAACAGACCGCTTTTTTTGGGTCCTTAAAAAATATAACAGCTATATCGCATGGATACTTAATCCAAGAGTTGAAAAAAATTGTATAATTTTTTTCATTTATCCTGGAAGTTATTTTAAATTCAGAGTAGAAAGCATTATGGCGGCAGATAGCAGAATCCATTTCACCGCGTAGTTAGCTAATCTATGTAAATTTTATTCTACGTTTTAAAATGTTAATAACTATTCAACTTTGCGTGTTTCGTACAGAGTGGTTCTGTTGTGAAATAGCACGATTTTTTCAGTCAAAAATTTGCAGTTCAGGAATTACATAGTACCTAGACTATGTCAGAATTATATTTTTAGGTATAAAGCAATAAAGAAATGTCCATAGAACACGCTTACAAATTTATTAAATAAAAAATCATGCTAACATCTTTTTCTGGCTAAACTCACATCCAGCTGTTTTATGTAGGTATTTATAAAATGCAGTTAATAAGTATACAAGTATAGATATAAGTGACATTGATAAATTTTATAGAAACAATAATATGAATATTTACTTGTAAAGTATTATATTATTTTAATTTTTGTGATTGTGAAGACTATAATATATGTGGGTTATTTTTTTTTCTTTTATTCTCATCATTCATTATCATCATTTCAGTCGAAACACGTCCACTGCTGGACATAGGCCTCTCCCAATGGGGGGCGGGGATTGCCATAATCGCCACGCTTGGCAGACGGGTTGGCGATCGCAGTATGATGTTAAATTGCATAGAGAACGCTGCTGCCCATTCTCTAGTAAGTCCCTTAAGCACTTTTTACGACACCCACGGGAAGAAATATGATGGTGCTATTCTTTACGTCTGGCACCACACGGAGCTTTAATCTCAGTTACTTTTAATCATGGTCTGGCAGTTTGAGTCATTTATGCGGCCTACCCGAATGCCCTTTCTTTGATCGTCGTATCGTTGAGTAGAGCTGCACGATTACTGACTGGTCAGGCCTACTCAATCAGTGTGGTTCTTTCTTTAAAAGACCATTTCAGACACCAATCTTGGCCTTCACATGATCTGGCCAAGATTATGTCTGGACTAAAATAGACTGTAACCTCTGAGTTTGTTTCGGCCTTTTTTCTCAGATAGGAAACGCCGACATCATCTAGTTTTTAAAATATGATTGACTTGTAAAAGTGTTTGTACAAAACCTACTTCATCATGTCATTTCAGCTGAAAGACGTCAACTGCTGGACATATGCCTCCCCCAAGCACCGCCACTTCGACCGGTTCTGTGCTTCCCGCATCCAGCGGATACCTGCAGCCTTCACAAGTCACCCAAAGGGCAATGGAGAGGGCTATGCTTGGAGTTTCCCTACGTGATCGAATCAGAAAAACCTACTTACAGAAATAAAAAATCATTTATCATAAGTACATATTTCATTAAATCAGAGATCAGATGAACTATCTTTAAGCTGTCCTATCGTCCGATCATAGTAAATATTATCGAACAAGTATAATAGAAGCTGACATAACGTGTGTAACTTGTAAGTTCGACAAACAACTTCAACTGAAAGCTACTTAAGTACTTACATTAAATGTTACAAACACCACAGACGTTGAATAAGAAGCGTCACTTGACTCACTTGATATAAAATGTGAAAGCTTTGATTATTTATGTCTTATTAGAGTGTCGCGCTGCACAAGAACTAAAACAAACATCCCAACTTTGATAGGCTGGTGTACGTGAACGCTACGTTATTCTAGTCTCCATGCATTTTGCGGCCAACAGTTGGACGCATTTCTTTTTCGACGAGTTCACAGCTTTGGCTGTCTATCTAGACATATTTCTATCTTGGTGTAAAAGTTGTCTGAAGTAGCATGTCGTTAGCGACAGTGACGTGAAATTGAATCAACTTTGTACCGGCGCCGGCGTCGGCGGCGCGGAGCATGCAATTTGTTGAATCCCGTGAAAGTTTGTTGGCGAGAATCCAACTTCACCAACAAACAGTTGCTCACAAACTACCCAAAATAAAACTTGACTCTCGTTGATAGCATGGTGGTTCTCAAAATTATATTTCGTTCTCCTCAATTTCAGGCTTTCAAGTATTTACATCTATCCAGTTTCCTTAGAAAAATGATTTTGGTTTACTAATATTAATTTTTACTAATATAATAAGCGAAATCAGTATTCTGTTTAGAAATGAACCCTTGTATTGCAATACTGTGATCACCTGTGGAGTCACGTCACATTACTGGCAGTTTGCCAGCAGGCGAGCCCCTCCCGCAACAATCAATTACCTAGTAACCTGACCTGGAAATAATTTTGTACGAAACTATTAATTTTACACTTGCGTATTAAAACCTAATTGGCTATTAGCATGAGCGTACGAAAATCATGTCAACATTTAATTTGGTTTATGGAAATTAACACATATTTGGGCTTATTTACTTGCCGGATATGCAATCAACTGAGTTTAGAGCAAACTGGGTTTTGCTAGTCGGGTAAAAAAAAAATTTTATTTGGTATCATTTATTTTATTTAGAGGAGCTCATGGCTAAGTAATAACTGCCGCACGGGTCGATCCATCAGGTTAAGCTACGCTTGCTGGGTTTGGTCCGTGGATGGGTGACCATCTTTACATACCGAGACTCCTCCATGCCTCGGAAAGCACGTTAAGCCGTTGGTCCCGGCTGTCATTCATGGATCTTTGACTGTCGTTACAGATCGTCAGAAGCCCGAAAGTCTGACAACAGTCTTACTAAGGGGTATCGTATATTAACCAGTTACTTGGTTGTGGAGGTCAGATAGGCAGTCGCTCCATGTAAAATACTGGTATTCAGCTGCATTCGGTTAGACTGGAAGCCGACCCCAACATAGTTGGGAAAAGGCTAGGCAGATTGATTGATCATTTATTTTATTATACTTACATTCTATAACGAAGAAGTCTAGTCAGTAAAGTTAATGTCACTTGAATCCTCTTTTTGTAATAAAAGACAAATGGAAAGAAAATAACAAGGCTCTCAAGATATCATTTTACTCCGAGACAAAAAGTTACTAGAGTATCTGAAAAACATTTATTTTTCCAGAACATATATCTGTGTGTTGATCAGACGGTCTGTATAAATGATCAAACGAAGGGTGTTAATAATACTGGCACACAGTTCCATTAACTGAAATCAAATCAAAACAAAATATTTTATTTCACATAAACCTACATGGGCACTTATGAAACGTCGGAAACTAGTTACACGGTTCCAATTGGTAATTTCCTATGGAGAAGAGCCGGCAAGAAACTCCACGGTTACTCTTTTTTTTTTAAAGTGGGCTTTTACAATGTTTTCAAGTTACAGTGTTAATAGTATGAGAGGACAGTGTAGGCCCGTCAACAAGTACTTAACAAAATAGAAGATGGTTTACAAAGCTACAGTCTATTAAGCCTACAACGTTCTCACATTCACAAATTAAAAAAAAAAAAAACTATATAAAATATTACTAAAATAATAAAAATAAAAACGTACATATTTAAACCAAATGACAACATTGCTATTACAACTGTAACAAATCTGAATTAATATTCTGTCCACAAGTCAATAAATTAAAATTGTAGGTTATGTCAAAGTATGTAAAAAAAAAGAAATAAACATCGTAATTTAGGAACTGAATGTTATATATCAATAACAACGGAAAGAGAGCAGAACAAGAGCAGTGGTGGTGTTATTAACGCGGGAGTCAGGTGATGTAGGCGGGGGTGACGATGTTCCCTTGACGAGGGAATTTAATGGAAACCACTTTTAGCACTTTTAAAACTTTATAACAATAATAATATAATAAAAAATAATAAAAAAGTTTATTTCTTAAAAAAATACAGATTTAACATATTTTATATCAAGACACTTAAAATGAGCTTTGGTAGTAACACAATGCAATAAAAATCTAAAAACTGTGTAATCTGTACAAAATATGGGAAACCCTGCCTCTCGAACTAGGTAACCTGTATCTTGAGAGACAGTGATTCAGCTAAAATGTGGTGCTTTATGTATAAAGTAGACTGTGTCGATCTACCTGAGTGATTATAGATAATAAAGCTTATTTGTGTGTGTGCATGTGTGTGTGTGTGTGTGTGTGTGTGTGTGGTGTGCGTGTGGGTGTGTTGTGTGCGATTGACGATATGTAGGTAGTTAGGCGACGTACCTAAGTAAGGATTCTGTTTGTTGATAGTCCTGTGTCAGTAGCCATTCCGTTAATTTTGATTTTATTTCATATTTATTTAGATCAACAACGTTTAAGTTCTTGTGAATTTATTTGTTTTATATTTGCTATTTACACACACAATAGTTTAACACGAATTTAAATCACATACGTAAGCTTCTAGATAATTGTACACAACACGGAAATACAGTCAAATAAGCATAAAGGCTCTTTAATGATTAAAGAGTACACGGAAATACACGACAATAGAAAAGTAAAATAATCCTAAGCTATGTTAAACTTGACTGCCCTGAGCTATTTATAGAACATTCGCGACTTGTAAAGCTAACAGTTATGAGGAGCTGTTACTTCACCGGAGACTTGTTGAAGACTGATCTTGCTGACATAATAAGAACTTTTAAACGATTAGAACTTAATTTAATTGAATTTCTCCTGTACATATAGTTTTGGTCATTAGCTCAAGTAGCGGGTGGGCCCTGAAGGGTTTTAAATTTCCTTCCATACAACGCTTCAAGATACCAATGCGTAGTCTGGTTTGGCCTTGAGTCAGGTCGCCACCTCAGAATTATGTTGCAACATTGCTTAATCTTACGCAATCGATAATATTATGGCGTAAGATTGATAGTACATCTTTTACCTCGCATTGTTTACGGTCATTCAGATGATGACGTTATTAAAATATATGCTACTTAGGTTGCTGATGGCTTATGTGTATCAGATGTTTACTCAAGTTTACTCTACATGCTAGGGTTACAAATTTATTATCATGTAAAGTGATAGCAGCTGTACTGTACAAAATATAAGGGTTTCAACAACTGATTACTTAGCAACGGACCTTTATCTACCTCATTGGGTATTTACAATGTTTGTTAATGACAAACTGCGATGTTTACATAACATAATCATAACAGCATATCTGATTATTGCCTATTACACATACTACAGATAAATAAAACATGGTTACAACTTATGTTGTTATATTAGTAAAATCATAGTGCTTCGCCTACAGGTGGCCCAGTGGTAATGTCCCCGACTTACGAGTTGTAGGTCGTGGGTTCGAACCCTGGCAGGCGCTTTACTTTGTGTAAATAATTTCATCACCACTGCTCTCAAAACGGTGAAGGAAAACATCGTGAGGAAACCGGCATGTCCTAGAACCAAAAAATTCAAAGACATGTGACATCTACCAACCCGCACTGGGCCTGAGTCGTAGATTAACAACCCACTCCCTCTCGAAGAGAGGAGGCCTGTGTCCCAGCAGTGGGAACATTATAGGCTGATTATGTGGTATGTAACAACGGAAAGCACTTACAGATTGTATGTATTTAACACAAATGTTAAACTGCTACAATACGAATGTAGCTATAATCTTTCCACAACCGTAGCTACGAGTATTTATGATAAAAGCACCTTCAAGGTACTTTTGCAGAGTAATGACGTGTGTTTTTTTTCATCAACTGAGCTTATCGCAGTCTACTGCTTGATATAGGCCTCTCTCAGGCTGCGCCACAACACCCTGTCCTCCGCCTTCCGCATCCAGTCTGTCCCAGCCCCCTTCTTAAGATCGTCGGTCCATCTAGCTGGGGGGCGCCCCACACTGCGCTTGCCGTCGTCTGCTCTTTCAGCCATCGGTCCTTCCACAAACATGGCCAGCCCACTGCCACTTCAGTTTGCTTGTATTTTTTTTTAATTTGTTCATTTAAAGATGAGTAATAAGATGCATAACATACGAGCCGACTTCAGGAACGTGAAGTATTTACTAAACAACTTTGACCACAATGCCGCAACATATTCGCGGTATTCAGCAAAGGATGAAAAAATATACAAAAATAAGAGAACTCTGCCTGCTGGCATTCGTTTCATTATGCGAATTAAAGGTATCTAACTGAGCCATTAAAAATGTTTGTATTAAAGTTACATCGTACTAAGCCTAAATTCATTAAGAAATTAAAGCACCAAGTCCCGACTGACAATTAGTACCTATTGCAGTAAGCGTCATGTTCACAAAGGCCTTTGCTTCAGACACATTAATTATCGTGAACTTCGGAGCAAAGAACAGCTTTACGTGCAAGGAACGTTTCGTGAATACAAGCTTAACGTTCATTCCACAGTGTCGTCTGAAGACCCTTTATACTTCCGAATAAAAATGTCGAGACGTAATTTATGACGGAGTTTATTGGCTATTTCACACAATATCCCATGTTAGACTGCACATCTGACACTTTTTATACACAAGTGCTTCATCAAAGTTATATTTCAAGGATCAAAGGAAAGATGATATAGGAGGAAGTTTAACTGCTCGATATTACAATACACTGGTAAATCTCTTCGAGATTAACGGTTGTATGTTTCTAAATAATAAACTCTCGCAATATGCCTTTTAACATTGTTTTTAGTGATTTTAATCATTCTAGTTTTGAATACCATTACCTACTCGTACTCGGCTTTGAATGATAAACAATATTGTTGGAATTTCGTTGTTCATACATGAATACCTTCTTCACTTGAAATAGTCCAATGAGTAAAATATACTGGGTAGGTACAACTTGTCAAAAAAACCATTGTGTTTTCTCCAATTACGAGAAAGTGCTTCGAAATAGGAGAAATTCCAATTTCTGAATTCTTAGAAAACGTCATGTTCAGAAGAGATCCATTCTCATTGAACTGTCGTTATCATATTCATAAATTAAAGGCTGACGTGATTTGCTCACCGAAACTTTGTACTCCATTAGTAAATGGAGCAAATGGAGTACCATTTGCTCCATTTCCCGAACATATGTGCTCTCATCTCTGTCATAATTTTCTTTACGACCCATTTCGTTCCATCAACATACCTTTTCGAGGACTTGTCGTGTTTATAGAGGAGTATTGACGGTTCAAAGTTAATGATTAATAGCGGTAAGTCTTTTCCTTATGGTGAGGAGTTTCATTGATTTATTTGAATCACTCAGCAAAGATTTGTTGTTTGACTTTGGAACTTCTTTGTGACATCAAAATTGTCGATACCATTCTGCTATATGGAGTATGAAAATTTAATATTGCGGAGCTGTGCTGAAATTTTTCCATTAAGTCTCTCATAACAAAATATGCATTAAAGTGGGAAAGTTTAAGTAATTATTTATTTAGTATATTATTAAAAAAAAAAATTCTTCAAAAAGCCATGCGAAATAATCTTAATCTGACACTTGTCAATGCTGTTTAAGGACTTGTTGATCTAATATAACTTCGTGTCGCTAAACATTGTAACCCACCACGAAAGTTTACACTCAGCCTAAAAAGTTAGGCAGTGACCGTGTGATAAGTGCTGGGAACATTTTAAAAGTTACGCGAACATTATTACAGAGCTTACAAAAACCTAGTTAGTAAAGTTAACCCTCTTATATTCTAAGTTTTACTTCAGCCAAATAACCTAATTTCTAGCGCGTAATAAGTTAAGCCCCAAATCGGGTTCACAAGCGGGAGATTACTTTTCCGCCTACTCAAATATACGTAGCTAGTTGCTACGGCGTAGCGGTTACTCGTAGCGGCGTAGCTTCCGCCGCTAGCCACGGAAGTGACAGTGTGGTGCGTTGACATGCATCATGATAAAACATGCAAAACGTACAGACTATTGTGTGCCAAGCAGGTTGTTTTATGTATATGTGCTGTCTGCATGCATTCAGTGAATAATAATTTACGTAAGAAATAAAATACTGAGTTTCGAACGGAAAACTTTCTGGGAAGCTATCTATCTGCCTAGCCTTTTCCCAACTATGTTGGGGTCGGCTTTCAATCTAGCCGGATGCAGCTGAATACCAGTAATTTACATGGAGCGACTGCCTATCTGACCTCCACAACCCAGTAACTGGGTAATACGATACCCCTTGGTAAAACTGGTTGTCAGACTTTCGGGTTTCTGACGACCCGTAACGACTATCAAAGATGCACGAATGACAGCCGGGACCAACGGCTTAACGTGATTTCCGATGCACGGAGGAGTCTCGGTATGTAAAGATGGTCACCCATTCACGGACCAACCCCGACAAGCGTAGCTTAACCTGATGGATCGACCAACCTGGGAAGCTATAACTTCAAAAATGATTTTAATCTTCCGTAGCAATAGAAACTGATACCTTAATCTTTGTTGTACTTTAAATCAGTCAAGTGAAACCCGAGGAATTTTATAGGGGACAACAGCCAAAAAATATGAGGTTTACCTAACCATAAGTTTATGAAAACTGGGATTTTAAGCGTAGATAGTTTCACTTTAGCGCGTTTGATAAAATTACAGCAAGGGTAAATTGAGTTGTGTAGAGGACCATCACAGAAGATTCATATATAATTCAAACCTTTATTAAATTCTATTGATCGATGAATAAACTGAAACTCTGAAAGGATCTAAACCATTTTCTAATTAAAATAGTTAAAATACTTTGTTTAATTCATAGCTTTGTTATGACGGCTTTCAATTATTTGTTAATTTGTATCAGCATTATGTTTAGAGCTCAGTACAGCGTCGAAGTATAATTGCAGAGATACCATATTCACGAGTTGTTTAATCTGTTTACTCTATTAAACAATATTAGTCCATAACCATAAAAGTTAACGTTCATAGTAAATTATTTTCTCTTGTGATCACTGTGACTGTGCCTCAAACTGATGCAACAAAGCAGACATAGGAAATAAATACAGATTAGTAAGTAGTAACGTTATTTTAGATTTTGTAGTCAGTCAACAGAAATAAAGTGGTTTAAGAATAATTGATTAATATTTTATATAGATAATCTGCATTATGAATTATGAAATGCAGATTGCATTATGAATTGATATTTATATTAAACACATTGGCTTTGCACATTGACAAACCTAATAACATGAAATATAATGGCTGCATTAAAAAAAACGTGGCCAAGTGCGTGTCAGACCAGTCCACGCACAGTGAACGGTTCCTTATTTGAGATGAATATTTACGCATAAACCTTATTGATTTTATCAACCGCAAAAATAAGGTAGTATTTCATAGTATTATTAGAAAAAAACTATTATATATAGTTCATTCTGCGGCTGTAACGAAAATTATCTCAAAAACTAGTGTCCTTAATAGCAAAGTCACTTTTTCTAAGTGACTTTGCTATTAAGGACACTAGTTTTTATTATTATTATTTTTATTTTTATTATTATTAGTTTTTATTATTTTTAATTATGGGATTAAAAAATATCCCACATGCTTATATGCCCCTCGATCCTCTCTGCCTTCTCTCTTCTCTGCCAAAGAAAAGTGTAAAGTTATAGTGGTAGTAGTTTTAACACGTTTAACAAGTAAATTTTAAGTGAAAACCTTTTTTAAAACAAGCTTTTAATGAACTTAAAAGTACTAAATAAAACTTACGTTAATACAGAACTATAAATATTTTCTTAAAAGCTTGAGGCTTATCTTATAGTTTAAGAATGACGTTCACGCCTCAAGCTTTTAAGAAAATATTAAAATTCTGTGTCCGATTCATGCCATACTTTAGAACGGGCTATCGTAATTTATTTATTTACTTCATTACGGCACCCCAACGACTTATTACAATACAAAACTACATAAAAGATAATTGAATAAAAAAAATATACCTATTTTGTTGCTCTAGATAATAACACAGTCATTGAAAAATAATACATAAGTAACTAATAATATTAATAATATAGTTATTAACTGTGGCCACTGTTAGTCAGTAACAAATGTTTTCAAAAATAACTGAATTCTTATACAAAATTTCGTGCCTGTGCTGTTGACCGTTGAGGAGTTCCTTCGTCTGGAACCAATCCTGGGTGTAGAAACAGGTTATGCATCACAAAAATGCATTATCTCGGAAACTGAACAATGTAAAATTTCAACGCCGTATGATAAGAGGAAGTGGTTTTAATTCAGCTTACAGGATTTGACGCATAATTAAAGAATTAACTAACAAGGAAAGTTACGCGTTAAACACGTTATAGATAGCAAGGATGTACACAAATACATACGGATGGACCCTTTTCTGATCCATTGTTATGAATGAGGACTGGAGGTTATTTATAATACGGAACTCAAGCGATGCGGAAGATGTAAATAATGTAAGAGGGAAGTGTAATCACAGCTCATCCTCCGATGTGTGCACACCGTCGTTATGACCGGGAGTGAAGAGCTTAAGGCGGATGCGCTAAGGTAGCCCGCGAAATTCAAATTTTCTTACGTTTTTTGCAATTTGCAGGTCAGTAACAGGTTGTATGTTGATCTAAATATGATTCGCGGCCATAAGTATGGCTTTAAAGAATTATAATCATTAGAATCACCATTACAACTCTCTAAGTTCATAAAATCCTACTGAATGATTATTTCAGAAATAGTCATTCAATAGGATTTTTTTGAAGAGAGTTAGTTGTATTGCCGATTCTAATGATTAAGAGTATAATTCTGTAAAGCCATATTTGTTACGGCCGCAAATCATATTTAGATCAACATACAACCTGTTACTGACCTGTAAACTGCAAAAAACTTACGAAAATTTGAATTTCGCGGGCTACCTTAGCGCATCCCCCTTAACAACAGAATATTTATAGTCACCACATCATGATAATGGTAATGAGTAGCTTCGGTCGCGAGCTCCAACTTATCTTAAATGCATACAACCGCTGACGGAGGTCGCTATAAAAATAACATGTAAAAACAAATAAATTGTTCAGTGCGCTTCGGATAACTAGACAAAGAATTGGAATGAGGAAATGGATAAGCTTTATACCCACGGTGAAGTGAAGTGGTACGAACAAAAGCATAAGCAAGTCTTCTTAATTTTAAAGGTTAGGTTTGGTATTTGGTGGAATTGGTACTTCTTATATCGTCACTACTGTAAATAAAGTACGTATATAAACATATTTTTACATCTACCTCGATGAAAAATATGTTTTAATCGTTCAAGCTCTTGATTAATAATAATACAATAAATATAAAGGAATAATGGACGAAGTTGAACTCATTAAAATCGCAGTTCCAATGAATAAGCTTGGTTTTATGGAATTATGTTCAAATGTAAATGTCTAAATACAAATGAAAATTCTTCGCAGAATTTGAATATGTTTCTCGTTTTGTTGAAGACGCGCAACCTTTTTCAACATTACAATATGAAGATTTTTAGATTTATTTAGTATTTAAAATGAGTATTAATTAAAGCTTTTTAGGCGACGAAAGAGATTACTTGAATAACTCGCTGCGATCAAAAAGTCGTAACAACTGGTTTAACTTATTAAGATTCAAAAACCTTCTTCATTCAAAGTGAGTATGTTCTCTGAACAAAATGTACGATACATAATTAATTAATAAATTAGTTACCCACCTTTATGAATTGTTATATATGTATAACGTTAGACTAGAGTCGGTGAGTTAAAATAATATAAGGAGTCCCACAGGCAATCTATTTTTGCGCCCGTGAATAAGTCGCTTATAAGCTTATACCCGCGGCTTCGCTCGCGTGCATGTCGGAAAATATCCCACGGGAGAAATAACTCCATAATACACTGTTTTCATATAACTATTGGTTTACGCGGCACATGCCAGTAAAGCTCCCAGTTGGCATGATTTTTTTTGAAATCTTCAACAATCATCGTCATTTTTCATCCAATTTACACAAAACCTTGATAAATTATAGACTTAACCCTTCGTCATGAATCACTCCGTCTATTGGTGAAAAGCGAAAGAAAATCCGTTCCGTAGTTTTTGAATTTATCGCGTTCAGACAGACAACCCTCGGCGGGGGACTTTGTTTTATAATATGTAGTGATTCAATATAAAAAAATATATCTAATATAAATAAATATAGAACCGTCTTGTAAAGCGATTTAACTTCGGCGCCTCTCGTTGTGGTACCGACGTCTTGAGCCACTTTGAACACTTCCAATACAGGTACCGACGGCCCCTGCCAGGGTTGCAAGTTTGTCCGAAAGGGATATCGTGGCCCGGGCACACAGGCAAATGAAGCAACACGGGTGGGTTTTAGTCAGTAAAAGTTTGACACTCCCTCCCGCTCCACCCAGAGCGGGAGAAGTTATTTAGGGTACCGACGGCTGTAACTTCCTTAAAGTAATTTGAAGATGTTGACAATAGCCACATTTTTTTTTAAAACGTGTTTTGGTAAAAACCAAGTTCTGAGAAATATGTTCAAGATTAACATATATTTTTTCTGCTACCACAAACTTTATAGATTTGGCAATTTTTTAGTTTAAGGCAAGCCTACTTTTAACATTTGCCTGTTATCAGCGCCTTAAGTAGCCGAGATGTGGTAAGCTTGGGCTGTTTTATAAAATTAATCGGATTCACCCTCGTCAACAATTACGGAAAAGGCGCGTGGGATTTCGACAGGTTTAGAATTAATAAATTATTGAAGTACAGACGCCAGCAAGTCAAGCTAACCGAAACTGTAAAATTTTCCCAATCAACCTTGAACATTATGCTGTAGGGATAAAGTTGAAAATCTATTAAAGAAATTTGACAGATTGTAGTAGCTTGGTGTGCTGGCGTCTGTACACCAAAGCTTGCGTCTTCATTAATTAACCGGAAATGTTGATTAATAATCAGCATATAATGTTCCCACTACTGGGACACAGGCCTCTCTGTGAGAGGGAGTGGATCGTAATCCAATACGCGGGTTGGTGGATGTCACATGTCTTCGAATTTTTAATTTTAGGATATGCCGGTTTCCTCACGATGTTATCATCACCGTTTTGAGAGCGGTAGTGATGAAATAATTTACACAACGTAAAGCGCCTATCTGGGTTCAAACCCACGACCAATTCATAAGTCAAGGCCGCCACTGCCCTGCTGATATGTTGATTCATTATATTCAATTAAATTCCCTATGGCATATCACACAAGTTCATAAGTTGGGTACAATTTAATACAATATGAATAGGTATAGGTAGCATAATTTGAAATCATTAAAGTAAATAAGAATTAGTTACATATATATGTTACGGCTAATACCCGAAGTGCGGCTACACCTAGTTTTAGCCGGTTAGAATTAGGTGTAGCCACTTACTCTTGGTTAAACCTAGTACGAGCCGATTGTTTTCGGGTAAAACTAGGTCTAGCGTTCATCATGCCGGCTACAACTAGGTCCAGCCATTCCCTGTTGGATAAAACTAGATGCAAACAAGTTTACTTTATAAAAGTGATAATTTTTGTTTTGGTAACTGAATTTACCAACAATAGAGGGGATCTAGCGCTCGGCGGCCGCTACCGCGGCACGCTCGCTTCCCTCGCTCGCCTTCGCTTGTTAATGGTTACTGTTCTAACCTAACCTAACCCAAATGATTCAATAACAGTAGATGACTTTGCAGAGGCGCGTGCCTAGCTATGCCCTCCACCCCGCGCCGCTGCTGCAGATGCTGTGAGTCATGAGTGTGACGCGGGGCGGAAGGCTTGGCGGGAAACGCATCTAAGTTTTATCCAACAGGGATTGTCTGGACCTAGTTCTAGCCGGAATGATATCGGATAGACCTAGTTTTATCCAACAGGGAATGGCTGGACCTAGTTGTAGCCGGCATGATGAAGGCTAGACCTAGTTTTACCCGAAAACAATCGGCTCGTACTAGGTTTAACCAAGAGTAAGTGGCTACACCTAGTTCTAACCGGCTAAAACTAGGTGTAGCCGCACTTCGGGTATTAGCCGTAACATATACATAAGATCAAGCCTACTTCCCAAGGTAGTAGACAGAAACTACAGAACGCCACCTGCTACATTCCTTACATACTCCTTTTGCCTCGTTGACGTTCATACATCTGGTCATACACGCACGCCGGTTAGGAGTACTACTCTAGTCTAGTTTTATACTCCCGAAAGTTATAAACATAATTTGTATTTACTAACTTGTTTTACAACTTACTAATTTTCGTTTTCATATCTTCAACAGTAAGTACAGTTAAGTACTTGCCTAGCTAGAATAACTAAATCACCTTTAAAAACGTTAACGTACCAAACCACAAAGATAAAACAATTATGTCAGGCTTTATTACCCTCTTTATTTATTGCGGGATTCACAAACTACATCAGAATATTTAGGTACACATCATAGGTAACCACAGGTTAGATACTTAGTGAATAGCAGAGAATACCTACCTAGATACCTAAGCTACCACTTACTTTCGAGTTAATCATACACATTGTTAGGTACCTATCAACAACGAAGATTTTCAAAAGCAAACTCACTTCTTAGTGTTTATTTGCAACTTTAAAACCGCACATTGTTATTTCGGTACTTAGTAAGATGAATACAAACTAAATGGGGTTAAAATCTGAAAGCTCATCATAGGTGGCAGCACTGTTGTCCGTCCACAAACCGCCATTTGTTTGTATGAGTTCACGGTTGTGTCGATCACAAATTAAACGAAAACGAGATAAATATGTATGCTAATTGGGCAGCTAAAGGACGAGCAAAAGAAAAGGGAAGCGCCTATTACTGGTAAAAAAGCAGCTTTAGTGGAAAAGTCGATAAATTATAAAAGTTTTATAATTTATAGGTTACTTTGTGTTTGTTGACTATAAGTTCTTTTTATGTTGAAGACTGGAGGCGTATGACAGGAATAACTTGATCGGAGTTGAAAACCGACTCGCGGATGATCTTACTGACTGAAAAACTTGAGAGATGTTAATTCGAGCACTGATCTAATATGATAATATAAACGCACACCTTTACTATAATAATTTGCATAATATCACACCACAAGTGCCTTTAGGTAATGAAAACAGACAAAGTGCTCTTGGGAGCATTACCTGTATACGAATTTCTCCGTACAGTCTCGACGAAATATCGGGATTCTAATTTTTTTTCGGAAAGCTTTTGCCCACAGTTTTTGTCTTTCTACATCTTTGGCAAATTCATGGGTCCCTGTATTTTGCAGGCAATAGCTGCGCAACGAGGAATATTAATTAATAAGTATGAAAAAAAGATTTATTCCTGAAATCCCTACCGACAAATCCCCACCAGTGGGTATTGTGATTTCTTTTTCCAGAAATCTCCACTAGTTAAATAAACTCAGCCTAGTGGGGATTTTTTGAAAAATAAGTAACAATCCCCACCAGGGAAGTTACTTCTATATAAAAAAAATATGGATAGTGACAGCAAGCTGTAAAATTTTTGGAATAGTGATAGTAGTGACATCTGAAGTGAGCAAGAGGCAGTTTTTAACCCCATTCTCGAACGATTGCCTTTCATAAGTTTCATACTCTGCTTGTGTTCCAAACTGGCTGGTATGCTCCTTTAAGTAAGCTCCATTGTGATATATTGTGCTGAGGCGGAGTCTCGTTGTGGACAAAATATAACGTAAGAGTAATATTTTGCTTCACTCCGCTGTGAAAAGGTTATTCAATTGATGAAATTTAAATTAATATTCTGATGTATAAAGCCCAAAGATTATTAACTCTGCTGTTTTCCCGTCTGACTGATAATACCTTTAAATCTTTCATCGATTGAATCTTATAAGCTCTAAATCGTAGAGCTTATAAGATTCAACCGACGAAAGATACACAACCAGGCTATAAATATAAATCTTTAGACAAAATAACATTATTATTTGATAATTATTCAACTGGATTTATTTTCTTGTTAAATTCTTACTTTAAATAAAATAGGGTCAAAACAATAGTTTATGGTTAAGATAGCGGAAGCCCAATGAAATAACGTGCTACTTGGATTTCGATCCTGCAAATGGAATCGAGACTGCAAACCGCGATCTAACAAAATTTCGTTTCAGTCCCCGCTCTGGAACGATTTGAGGTAAACTAAGCAGCATTACCTTAGCGAAAAAGGAAGTAGGTAGAATAGAATAGAATGCTCTTTATTATGTACACCATAAAAGTTACAGATATAAATGTTGTAGTTTTACATAGGGTGACACAATGGGCGGTCTTATCGCTAAAAGCGATCTTTTACAGACAACCTTTGGATGGATTAAAGGGAGAAGGAGAGACAATATTGCAGGTAGTCAGTGGTGTACCATTTACATATACAATAATTACATACATACATAAAGCATACACTTATCTATAAATATACAATAATAAACATGAAACAAGAGCAAGGAATTGTATTCTGTAAGATGATGTTTTAGGAGAGAGGAAGTGTTTTTTTAACAGATTTTTAAAAGTGAATAAAGATTGAGCACGCCTTATCGACACGGGCAAGGCATTCCAAACCGTACTGCTTGAACTGTAAAAGACTTGTCATAAAAGCTGGTAGAATGCATCGGCATCTCTAGTCTCAAGTTTTCCGATGACCTCAGATATCTATTATGTGTGTCATGAAGGAACTTGAATAGAATAGAATAGAATAGAATATTTATTTGCTCAGAATGTAGGTATTTACAATAAGGTGGTTACAATAATATTAAAGAATCCTTGTACATTCTACCATTTTGGCATGCAAACATTGATGCAGTTCATCAACAAACATACAAGCTTTAACACAACCAAAATTTATCAGCAAGAAAATCCGATACGGAGTAGTAACATTTATTTATAAGTAATACGGTTAGCTTCTTTTTGAAAGATGTTACTGGTTCCTCTTTTATGGAATTAGGAATGTGGTTAAAAATAGCCGGTGCCATACTAAAAACACTTTTCCTTAACAAAGCAGTCCTATATCCACCTGTGCGTAACAAGTTTTGGTATTCTTTAAGATAAGAGGGGTTTGTAGGATTGAACAGAATACTGTAGAGCTGAAATAAGATATGAGAATTCCGGCGAAGACGTATGGGTAGCCACTTGAGCTTTGTACGAAATTCGGAAAAGTGATCATATTTGCGCAGGCCAAATATAAATCTTATACAAAAGTTTTGAAGTCGCTCAAGTTTATCCAGTTGTGCCTCAGTGAGATCGAGATAACTGACATCAGTGTATTCAAGGTCGTAGGTGTTCTTAGCATAAACAAAATATTATGATCAATTGAACATTTAAATAAAAATATAACATTTAGATAACGTAGGTATTAACGTGCTCGTATTTCCATACATTTTGTGGGCGTGGGTGGACGTCCACGAAAAATCGTCATGTTAGAGTTTTTTTATAAAAGCGCACACTACTTGTATCGAACAAAAGAAAGGTGTTTGTGTGGTACAAAACTTTCTTTTATTTACGTATCATTTCGAGTCTTATAAATACTGGTCAGCGAGAAATACGTTTCTGTAACTTTAGGCATATCCTAGCTAACATGAGGTAAACAGGTTGACAAAAACCGATACATTGCAAATATTGCCTCAGCGTAACCCGGTATTCTTGAAGACCTATCGATATCACCTGCATGGCGCTCCATCCGTTGATATTTTCAATTTGCGTTGAATATTCCAATATACCTTCGCTTCGGTCTTACCTCCTCTTTTAATTGAACCCTATGACGACAAATAGTTGAACATATACGTCCTTGTAGTCCCAAAGTAAACGTACGTACGTTTAAAAAAAAAAAAAACATCGTCTGGCGATCCTTTAAGTTCGGCATTTTTGTGACGAAGCAATATTATTAACATAATTACTTTATAGAAGTTACTTTCGCTTTTTCTTTCAGTTTTTATGTTGCGTTTAATTTACAGCTAAGGTTCGCCAGAAAATGTTCATCCCGAGATTAACAGTTTTTGTAAGGTCACAAGATCGTAAAAAGCCATTTATAGAACCAGTGAAACGACTAGTAAAGAATGTAATTACCTTTTGATTGTAGTTTTCAGGCAGTTATCAGTTAAACAGGTAATAATGAGTTGGTCATCCAAGTATCATCGCCGCCGGGGTCAGTCGGTAAGTGTCTTAACGGATCGTCTGATCAAATTTTCATGAAGTGAAGAGGGCAAACAGATTTGCGGCAAGCTCGATTAGAACTCAACCGCAATTTGCTTCGCTGTACTATTTTCTAACAGATACGAGATTTTAAGGGATCCGTAGTCTACTACCCGGTAAATTTGCTTCAGTCGATCTGTACATTCATGCGAAAACCGTTTTGCAGCTTTCAGCGAATTGGCTGCGGAGAAAAATGTACCTATGGCTGTACGTTCATTTATTTGCGTCCGGTTCTAAAAATGAAAAACAAACAGATCCTCGGTTCCACATGGATTCCCGGATGTGTATTCACAACTCGTGCGTGTTGTTACTTTTAATTGATCGATATTGGTTGCTCTGTTAGTGAAGTACCAGTCTGCGCCTTTTGTGTACCTACATACTATTACAAATATATAAAAGCAATTTTTTGTAAAAAACCGGCCAAGTGCGAGTCTGATTCGCGCACGAAGGGTTCCGTACCATTATCTATAAAAAGCGCAAAAAAATCATGTTTTTTGTATGGGAGCCCCCTTAAATATTTAACGGCTACAGAAATGCATCATCTGTGAAAATGTCAAACTGTCTAACTATCACGGTTCATGAGATACAGCCTGGTGACAGACGGCAAACAGACAGACAGTCGGCGAAGCCTTAGTAATAGGGTTCCCGTTTTACCCTTTGGGTAAGTACGAAACTCTAAAAACAATAGAGCGGAAATAAAACCGACCGATGAGGCGATGACTTGTTCATAACAACCGACTTTTCTTATTGATAGTTTTTCGAAATATTATCAGCCTTATGAGTCGAGCACCTATTTGATAGTCTTTAGCCTAGTTACAGAATGTTCCACATCTGTGAACGAGTAACAAACGAGTACTCACCGGCGGCGGCGCGCGGCGGTGTGAACCTATTAATATATGTATTTTACATACACGGGTACCGTTGGTAAGTTTCCTGAAAGAGCAAAACCGTTGATAGCTAGTCGCTTCTTCGTCGGCGGAGGGACAGGTGCCTTAGGCTCGTCTTAGCTAGCATAGGTATATCAAACCGCTGCCGAGCACTCATTTTTTGCAGCGACAGGAGCTATTAAAGAGAGTACTTGATCAACGACGCTCGCTTGGTGGGCAAAACACTCGCAGAAAGGCGCACACTTGGTACATACGCATACCAGCGAGTAATCGCTCGTCGCCGTCGCACACTCGCTGCTCGTTGCTTATCAACTTGTTTTTAGTTGCTAGCTCTACTCGATACTCGTTAATTGCTGGCTGTGGGATAGGTACCTAAGCCGCCGCGGGTAAGAGCTTAGTCTGTATTTATGCAAGATACAAAAACTTAACTTACAAAATATAACTAAAAATCTAATTTTCTCCAGTAATTCATTTTAACATGGTCATATTCACATCGACTGGTCAGTGCTTTTCGTATCCAGCGGGTTCCCGTGGCTTTCATAAGGTCATCGCTCCACCTTGTGGCCTTCAAGGAGGCCTATGTCCAGCAGTGGACGTCTAGCGGCTGAAATTATATTCAGTAATACCTTAGATAAGGGGAGACCAGGGTTCATAGTAAATTAATTAGGAACAGTCATGACTATAAATATATTACTATGGTCAGCTCGGCAATAATATCTGATTTCATGATTCATCCATTAATGTATGACTGTAAATATACTTAAGTCATCATTTGTGTAAGGCATATGCAGGTGGCAGTACAAATATGTGACATCGAAGGAACAACAAAACTATGTGATGAGACAAGCGACGCCAAAATATATGATGCTGCATCGACTTCAAAATATAGAATACAAAATAAAGGCTTAGGTTTTTAAACTGCCAAAGTGTTACCAGATATTTTCGATCACAATGAGGTATCACATTCGTCTGAATTTAACTGAGTAAACCGATATTTATCACCAAAGACATATCCGTTAACATTGGATTGACACATATTTTTGAAGCCATCCTATATTTTGGCGTCGCTTGACTCTAAAGATTTTTTTGGTATACTGCCTTCCACAAAATATAGTAGTCACATATATTTGCCGCCATATACTGATGAATCGTGAAATCAAATATTATTGCCGATCAAGTCCATAGTAATATATTTATGCTCGTGACTGTACCTATGCAAGAAATGAGTTTTCAGTCTATGCGTAACTTAACACTGTGCCGCTGCCGACTTGCCTAGCTTAGCAAAAGCACCTCATCTTCAACTCTAGACGGTAATGGATATAATTCGTATTCATAGCGCGTCAGCAAACACCATGATGAAGTATGCACAATTGCACTAATTATTAAATGTAGTTGCGTAGAAAGTAGAGATGTGCCGACTATGACTTTGGCCGACTAGCCGATCAGTCGGTTGTAAAGAGGCCGACTAGTCGGCCTAGCCGATCCGACTTCCGGAGGTATTCGGTAATTTCCGTGACGTTTCGTATACAGCTGATTCGTGTGCAAGTCGCTGCCTGCGAGTTTATTATACATTTTTTTATACTTCGCTTTGTTTCTAGATTTTTTATTTTATTTAATGTAATTCCTCCTCTTTGCTTATTTATCAAAGTTCCTCCTATACAGGGTCAAATTAAATTAGCTAGCGAAACTCCGTAGACGTGGTGGGTATCGATATAAAAACACGACAAAATTTAAAATAGATGATTTTTTGGGGTCAACGACCTCTCCTGGTGTTGTTATTTGAAGTATTAGTTGAGAAAATCTGTTTTTTTGTTGTTTTATCGTGTTTATATTATAACGATACCCATCTCGTCTGTCTGTTAAGTTTACCCAAAGAAAACTATTTTTTTAAATTTGATATTTCAAGTGATTACACTACCTGCCAGGATTGCGAGTTTGTCCGAAAGGGATATCGTTGCCCCGCCACACAAAAAGTCTGACACGCCCGCTCCGCTCAGAGCGGAAGAAGTTGTTATATAATTTACCACCCAAAAAAAAACAAAAAAAAGTGATTATACGCCGACTACCAAAGTGGCCGGATAGACGGCTTTACCGACTAGTCAGAACGTCTCTAGTAGAATGTGTAATAATACAATACCATGTCTAACTCTTAGCCCTAGTTAGTTATTGGACATTAATATATTCGTATTTATATGTTCGGATTTCAGTGTACGTACCTTTGCTGTAAGAAGGTAGGTAGGTACGTAGTTACAGTTAATTTTAGGTAGGTACTAGCTTTACTTAGTTAGTTTTTGCCTAAAGCAAATTCACGAATTACCTAGGCTACGCGAGTATCATGTTGGTACCTATAATGACCTACTATTTCAAAATTATAACCTGCCATTACGACCGCCATACATCAAATTACGAAGCTAAATTCATGTTCTAATACATGATGTAGCTATGTTTATGTATTGTGTATCCGTTCAAGTAATAGTTGACCTGTTAGTTGTGACGTCATCGCGTCATAAGATAACTTTGTGTGTGGCACGTGAGTTATGCTAGAGTACGAAGATGAGCGAACAAACAACGGGCTTGTCGGTTTAAGGTCAAAGGGGAGCTGGATTTAATACGTTTTTAGTTCATATGGAAATAAACGGACGTTTTTTGAAGGACAGACGATCGAGAGATTTTGAGTGCTTAAGGCGCTGACAAGTGGCAAATTTATATATAGTTTGTGGTAGCGGAAAATATATAATGTTATTCTTGAACATATTTCTCAGAACTTCTCAGAAAAAAATCTCTAGGTATACAAATTAACGGTAAACTAACCTTTTACTTTGAGTTCCAGTACAAAATATCTGTATTAAATATTAACGTACGGTTGGTATTTAATTAATAACAAGAACGTCTTATTTGAATGCAGAACTGGGTTGTTTTTTATTTTCGATTACTCGACTCATTTTTCAGTAAATAGATGATGGCAATAGGCTCGCCCCCTATTACATGGGACTTAAACATAACTGGCGAAACGTGGGTGTACTATAGGTACACCTCTGCCTAACCATTCGGGGATTACAGGCGTGATGTTATGTTGTGGGTTAGATAATTCCTTCATATTTTGCAATAAATTACAAGCGTGTCATCGCGCTTCTCTTTCTTTTGTATACAGTCTGACAGTGACCGCGATTCAGCTGTTGTCATAGTCTATTACACACAACCGCGTGGTCTCTGGATAAAAGGCTATTCCTTCATGATAAAGGCATCTTATGTATATTATATATATATATATTATGAAGTCAAACAATGCAGGGCTCATATCGTGGCCACCAACCCGTTCCACTTTGTTTAATTTTGTTCGTAGAGAATCGATTTCTTTGACGGGCCTCGACAAACAACAACTTAGCTGGTAAGGGTGATGGTAGGTATTATGTGATATATAATCTGTATTTCTCATTCAAACGAAAGTTTACAAACTTCTACGTTAATATCGTGAGCTACAGCTCGGACAAACCAAACACTCTGAATGTTTGCTTAGCTCAGACTTTGGTAGGGCGCTTCTAGTATTTATTTCAACTTATCTTTGTTTGTTTTTCTCAGTTCTGTATCTTAAGGGTGCCTCTCGGCGATTTTAGTCAAATTTTAGTCACATCTGACAAACGTCGCCGAAAAAATTGCCGAGAAAATCGCTCGTGGGCGAGTAAATTCAACCATGTTCTTATAAACTCGCAATATTTACGTATTTATAAGAACATGGTTGAGTTCCAAGCAGAATCGACTTTATTTTCCCTGTTAGTAACGTAATATAAATAATTTTCATCCTTTATTACAAAAATCTTCACTGGCAACTTTATTCTTGTTGCTAAGTGGGAATCTTCGTTGATAGGAAATAGAAGAAGTTATAAGTTCGTTACAGTCCCAATGGATTTAATTTTTTCTGCGCTATTCATTGATTATCCGTACCTTTCGTCGTTGGGCGGATTATGCTCCCGGGACAAAGCGTCGCAAGTTGTTTTGTAGGTTTCTATGAAAACAGAACATTAATATAATATAATATTCTTTATTGTTCCCTCATAATCACAAACACAGTACAAAGTCAAGGTAACACTTAAAAGAGACTGGTGTCTGTCTGTAGTAGGTAAAACCAGTTTTTTAGAACACATTGAAGGAAAATTCTGTAATTGATTTTACTCTTGAATCTAAATATCAAGAATTGTGGAGTCTTTCTTCGAGATCATTAAAACTTACAACATAATCAATTGTCTTGGAAATAACAAGTTAACATTTGTCTTCATGTTATTTCTTAGTTTAATTGAATGAGAAAGGAATATTTTACACTCTAGGTAAAATATTCGCTAGCATTATAGTGTATGTGAACAAGAGACATTTATGACTAACCTTCGAAGATGTGGAATTTGGCAATAGTAATAAGCGATGGAAAGAAATATTAGATAAGATTAGCTCTTGGTAATATGTAATAAGGGGTTATCGTTATTAACAACATCCAAAACTAACGAAACAGCACATTCCGGCGTCGAAGCGTGTGCTTGTTTGAGTCATAAAAATGATGTTATGTACAACCTGTATCTGAAAGTGCTCAGTTTTTCCCCCACTACAAATCGTTATCGGTTTACAGATAAAATCCATTGGATTATACATTTGATTGAATAAATACACCTTCGATTATAAGATGGTAGTTACTTAGTTCGATAAAATATTGCAAATTGCTTTGGGTCGGGAAAATTATGCAGATTAGCGGAAATCGCTGTTCAAATATTTTTCCGTAGCCGAGTTTTCTCTATAAAGGGTTTCCTATAAACAAACTCTGAAATACAAAACCAATCCGGTAATTGATTAAAAAATAATCAGATTTTTAAACTGGCCGAAGTTAGATGATATTAAACTTTAATTTGCTGGATTTAAAGTAAAAAATTGATCAAACAAATATTTTTAATGCAAACTGGACTGTTTAATGTTTTCGCGGAGATGTTTTCCCATGAGAGCAATTCAATCAGTGAATATATTCGGTTCGTTAGATATGGTATCGAATTATTAGGGGGGGTCTGGATTTATGCTTTCGCGGTTGCACAACGACACGCTTTGCTTTGCTTTGCTTGGTAGTATAGATGCAGGCCTACCCTGCCGCCTCCTTCAGAGGTAGCAGGGTGGCGGGGTCTTGAGGGTGAGCGCTACAGTCGTGTAGATCCTCAAGGCAAGTCTGGCGGATGCACCTTCCCGAGGTTGCCACCCCGTTCTTGGTCTAATTCCATAAGAAATAGACGTAACAAAAACCACCAGGCGCCATCACATCCCCCTTTTCCAAATCTCACAATCCTTCCCGACCCCATTCAACCCTTATCCCCATTCCTTCCACCTCTTCCCACCTCCCACCTTTCCATTTTCCACTCCTAACCGGGACCCCTTGTGACTGGGTGGTGGCGGGCTCGACTATCACTAAAATCAGCTGATGGCGAGTAAGAGTAAATAGTTACCTGCGCTAGGACCTGCGCAATTGAGCGCCGTGAGCGGGGATGAAGGAGTACTGGGGGGTTGAGCCGAGCGGCTCTGGTTGTAATGTGCCCGTAAGGCAACACGCCCCCTTTGGTCTGGATTTCAAGCGAAACGGTGGCCCTACCCAATAGCCAGGGGTAGGAAAATGGTCATGGTGTCCCGTCAGAGGGCCACAGGCGAGGTGCGTGAGGTCCGCTGACTCGGACGGCTGAAGCGGTAGGTAAAGGTCATGCTGACGGTGTAAGTGAGGGTTGATCAGTTCGTTGGGGGTGGGCCTTTCGACCCCCTTCGCCAACCCAATCGAGCATCCGATGTCGCACTATAAGCCAGCCTTGCGCCCCTATATCTCTCTGGTAGTCCTAACGTTCGAGCTTCTTTTTATAGTGAGACGTTCCCAGTTGCGGGCTCTATGGAGGGTGGGAGCCAGAGAGATGAATTTTACTAACTAAACTAACATGGATTATCAAAGGCCAGTTAAATTTACAAACACCGGAGTGGAGGCGAAAGCCAATGAGACTCCCAAGGGAGGTGCTCGCACTTCTCTCGTCCCTGGTAACCTTGCAGCTAACGCTGCAGGCACCAGCGCGGGCGTTGGTCCGGCGGTGGCGAGAACCACAGCTAAGACCAAAACCAAAAAGTCCCAACCTAAACAAAGGGCGTCGGCGCTGATTGGGACCAGTACCGACCCTTCACATACTCAGGCAAAGACTACGGCGACGACTCATACCACTGCCGGTCTGACCCTCTCCACACAGTCCCCGGTGATGGGTAACACTAGCACCGGGATTCCTACCAAACACCCTCCTCCTCCTGAGGCTCCTCTAGCCTCCTCCCATCAGTCGGCCGTCACGGGTCAATCGGAGACGGTCAGCTGCACAGAGGATGCATTCTCACGCACCTGGCAAGTGCAGAAGCGCAAGGGCAAGGGTAAATGTACTCAACAAGCCCGTTGCCCTTGCACTGACCCTTCAGGTCTACCAGCTGCCCCAGTAAGGGGCAAGCAGAGGGAAGGAGTAACGAGGAAGGAGCGCCGCCAAACTCGCTGGACGCCAGGTAAGGGCTCCCGCAGTAAGCAGACCACTGCTGCTAGTTCTGTTAAACAGACTAGCGGCCAGTTGAACTTCTCCGCCGGAAAGCGGTCGCAGGCAGAGGCCGGCACAAGCCGACCAGCGCCCAGTCAACCGCCAACCAGTGGAACGGAGATGCCAGCTGGTGGTAACAGGAAGACACAGCGACCCGATTGGAAGGATCAGGGCGCGGCCAAACGATCTCTCAACGAGACTTTGACACCTCGGGGGGAGCATAAGCGGCCGCGTCTTGACCAATCCAAACGGGTCAACCAAATTAGCTATGCCCAAGCTGCCAGCGCCATGCTCGACGTTGCGATCACTTGCAACCGGACGGGGATCCTCAGCAAGGACGTATCGGATCAGGTACTCGCTGCAATACAGAAGCAGATCATTCTAGAGGCCTGCTCCCCTAAGCAAGACACTCCAGGGCCGACCTTCAACGCCAAGCCTTTGTTCGCAGGGGGTGTCCTCAAATTGTGGTGCGGCAACGACCACACCTTAGCCTGGCTAAGGAAGACAGTCTCCGACCTGTCTCTCCCGACTAGCATATTGTTAGTCGTGAACGATGAAGCGAAGCACGATGTGGCGTCGTAATCCCCGACGAGCAGGGGGTTTTCGGAGAGCCGACCAATATTGGGCGTGCTCTCAGTTACCAGAACCCCTGGGTCGACATAAAGAGGTGGGTACTTCTGCATGCCGATAAACAAGCTGAGGCTTGGTTTGTGGTGGTCGGTATTCCTGAAGACCAAATCCCGACCCTGATGGAGGCCGGACGCCGTCTCTCAATAGGTTTGGGGGCGGTGTACGTAAAGTTCCAGGGCCGAAACGGCAGGTTTACCGACGTCCCTCAGGGATGGGACGCCGCCACTGGAACCATCTGCGAGGCGCTGAAGCACTTGCCCGACATACCAGCAGGGGAGTTCACTCCCCCATCAAACAACCCGGGAGCATCCGTGGCTGGACCTGCAGCAGAGTCGGCCGCCCCTGCTGCCGCCATCGAGGACGCCGTCCCTCCACCGGATGAGCAGCTGGACGACATTACCCTGTCACCGGCTTCTTGCCCGGAAGGGGACGGCTTCGACGAGAGCAACCTGTTTGCCGGGCTGAGGGGGACGAGGGGGGTTCGACCAGCGATGGCGTCTCTTTCGTCGACCTGTAAAGTCCTGCAGGCGAACCTCCACCACAGTCAGACCGCGACGGCTCAGCTTTGGAAGTGGCTGGAGGTTCAACACACGGCCATTGCCTTGATCCAAGAGCCGTGGATTAAAGCGGGCCGTATACAAGGACTCTCCAATCTTGGCGGTAAGCTCCTGGTCACCACAGATCACGATCACCCCAGAGCGTGCATCTATGTCACAGGTAACCTTAAAACACATCTCTTAACTGACTTCTGTTGCAGAGATGTCTCTGCAGCTAAGCTGCTTATACAGCGTGACGACACCATGGAGATGGTGATCGTTTTTGCCTCGGCCTACACGCCGGAGGCGGAAACGCCGCCTCCTCACAACCTCGCCCGCCTCGTAACCCATTGCGAGAGATGCGAGTTTGAGGTCGTTGTCGGGGCCGACGCCAATGCCCACCATCAACTGTGGGGTATGGACACGCAAAACGAGAGGCGAAAGGCCTTAGTTGACTACTTATTCTCGACTAACCTATCCCTACTAAGCACTGGCTCAGAACCAACATTCGTAACCAGGCGAAGCCGTACAATCATAGATCTCACTCTGGCAACAGAGGGCGCGGCGAAAATCACCTCTGGGTGGCAGGTCTCCAACGAGGCCTCCTGCTCTGATCACAGGTGGATCCGCTTCGACATCAAGGTCTGTATTCCTCCAATACCACCACGGCGTAATCCGCGTAACACGGATCGTGCCATCTATACACGCAGCCTTGAATCCAAGTTTGCGACACTAAGCGATCCGGCGACATATGCGGACACTACACAGATTGAGGTACAAGTAAGCTATCTTACCAAATCAATGATAGACAGTTACCAAACTGCCTGCCCAGAGACCACCCCGCGTAGCACACCTGGCAAACAACCCTGGTGGGGTGCTGATCTGGAGCGCAAGCGAGTCAAGGTAAGGACAGCTCTAAACAGAGCCATGAACACATGTGCGGATAAGGACTGGGATAATTACTACGCAGCCAAATCCAGTTACAAAAAATCCACCAGGTTCAGGAGTACCACGGGATGGCGCAAATTCTGTGGTAGCATTGAATCTTGCCAACAAGCTAACAGAGTAACGAAGGTACTGGCGCAACAGAACACATCTTTCTTTCTTTTTTTTTTGTTCACGGGGTGGAAATTCCTCATGGATGTCCTCCGCCCTGGGGCGGGCGGAGGGGTCTGTCAGACTCTTACTGACTAAAAACCACCCCAGTGTTCCCTTCCCACACTTGGGCCGGGGATCTTGGGATTTGTTATTACTTCCGCAATCCCCGGCTAGTGCCGGCCCGCCTCTGCGGGCCACCTCAAGTCTGCAGGGGTCTGCGGCGGACGTCCCCGAGTCCGCCGTCCCTGGACCCATTTAGGGGGGCCGGAAGAGGGCATTATCTGTCCTCTGCCGACGCCCGGTGCACCTGCTGCGGGCTGGAGCGGACGAGATCTCCCGCTCCCTTTCCGCAGCTCCTTCTGCGACACGACTGTTTCGCAGAAGGACACCACCGCGTCCCAGGACTCCTCGCTGCCGGCCATCGACTCGACCACGGCCGGCAGCGACAGGTCACTGCCTACTCCTGAGATGAGGGCACGGCGAGGCTCCTTCCATACGGCACACTCTGCCAACGTATGCCGCGCCGTGTCCTGCCGGCAGTCGACGCAGTGGTGACACCGGGAACAGATCACATCTGGGCCAACTACCCTTCGCAAACCTGATAACACACTCACTTCCTCGCCAGAAGAAACGAGACGCGTCCTTATTGAAACTCAGTTCCCTGGATGTGTCTTCGCACAGGTAATCGACTGGCTAGATGTAATTCAACCACCATCAGACAATGATTGGCTTTACGCACGCAGGGTGATCACGTTGGAGAAACTCCAATGGGCCATCCGGAGCTTCCATCCTTTTAAGGCCGCTGGTCCTGATGGAGTGTTCCCCGTCTTACTACAGTGGGCTGGGATCTCTGTCGTAATAAGACTGGTGCCTTTGATAAGAGCGTGTCTGGCCTTTAGATACGTTCCTAAAGGATGGAGGGAAGTGAAAGTAATATTCATCCCTAAGCCAGGTAAGGGTGACTACACAAACGCCAAATCCCATTGACCAATCAGCCTCACCTCTTTTCTACTAAAGACTCCGGAAAGGCTGTGTGACAGGGAGTTGAGAGACGGCGCACTGAAAACTATACCGCTACACGGTAACCAACACGCATACAGCTCGGGTAAGTCGACCGAATCCGCTCTTCATCTAGTGGTCAGCCAGATAGAGGAAGCGATTCATCACAAGGGCATCTGCCTGGGCACTTTCATAGACATCGAAGGAGCCTTCGACAAAACCAACTTCTCCAGCATCAGCAGCGCCCTCTCCAGACATGGAGTAGAACAGGTACTAACGGACTGGATTACTAACATATATATTTGGATAAGCAAACGAGTGGTTCGCCTTGAAGAGGAGCAGCAGTTGGCCATGATAGCCAGAGGCTGCCCCCAGGGAGGGGTGTTGCCCCCCCTTGTATGGAATCTGGTGATTAATGACCTCATCACTAAACTGTTCTGATGACCTCGCAATCCTTGTTCCGGGGAAGGTGACTGGTACAATCTGTAACCTCACTCAGCAAGCATTACGTATCGTAGAAAGATGGTGCAGGGAATTTGACCTATCAGTGAACCCCACTAAGACTGAACTGGTCATGTTCACCCAAAAACGAGCTCTGGGCCCTTTCCGCCTACCAAAACTGTTCAATACAGAACTTCTGTTGGCTAACGAGGTCAAGTACCTCGGGGTCATTCTAGACAGTAAGTTGAACTGGAGTAGTCATTTAGACAACAAACTAAACAGGGCTTGCATCAGCTTCTGGCAGTGCAAGAAAATGATAGGTAAGAAGTGGGGCCTATCCCCCAAAATTATACTGTGGCTGTACACGGCGGTGATCCGCCCCATGATCACCTACGGGGCTGTAGTCTGGTGGCCCCGTACTGAGCTAGTTACAGCCTCCAACAAACTACAACGCATGCCAAGACTGGCCTGCATGGCGACTACGGGCTGCATTAGGACTACTTCGACTGCAGCAGTCGAGGCCATGCTGGGACTACCACCGCTTGACCTGTTCATACAGCAGGAAGCGACCATGAGTGCGGTACGTCTAAACGCACTAGATCTCTGGGGTAAGAGAGACACTTTACACACCGCGCTGCTGGCAGGACTCAATAAAGAGTTCTCTATTACGAAAGCCATAAATGACCGGGTACCCAAACAATTTATCTTTGATGAAAAATACAGAATCCAACTTCACGAGGACCACCGATGCGAGGGGTTGCGCCCCACAGAGCTGCGTATCTTCACAGATGGATCCAAAACAGGTAGTGGCACATGTGCTGGAATCTTCTCGGAGGACTTGAACATACACATAGCCACGCCTTTGGGGATCCATAACACAGTGTTCCAGGCCGAATGCATGGGCATTTCTCTGGCCGCCTCGGCCATCACGGCCAGACAAGTTAAGGACCACTCGATCCGCATACTATCAGACAGCATGGCTGTCCTGCAAGCGCTCAGCAGTCACACTGTTGACTCTGGGCTGATATACGAGTGTCACCAGCGCCTCAACCAGGTGGGTAGCCTCAACAACATAACCATTCAATGGATGTAAGGACACAGCGGTTTGCTAGGCAACGACGCAGCCGATGAACTTGCCAGAAGGGGGTCGAGCATGGCACCGGTGGGACCTGTGCTCATCGTGCCACTCCCCTTCGGGTACTTACGCACTCTGGTAAGGAAACGCACCAGGGACCAACATCACAAACTATGGTCGGACCAAGGTGAGTGCAGGCAGACCAAGGAAACACTCCCTACAATTGATGGCCGCCTCACGAAACGGGTTCTCCGATTAACTAAGCAACAGCTGCGTACAATGACAGGAGCTTTAACTGGCCACGGGTCATTTAATAAACACCTCTTTGTCATAGGAGTCACAGACAGTCCGCTGTGCAGGGTCTGCATGGAGGATGACGAGACAGCAGCGCATCTGCTACTATTGCCCAGTGGTCGCGACATACAGGGCAAAGTACTTCGGTAACCCAGGTACCCTCTTTGAGATTGTCAGTAACACCAAGGCGTTGCTGGCCTTCCTTGAGGAGCTGGGGTGGATCGAATAATCGATTGTCCCACCCGTACGCAAAATACGCGCATACGTGACGTGGAGTTGCGGAAACCAGCCCGTTCTACCTATTACCTATGGTATCGAATTAAAAGTCTCGATATTTCGTTAATTACTAGTATTTTAACAAACCGTGTTTAGCAATCGCATGGATCTCCAAGAGTAAAAGTGAATCCAAGAGTAAAAAATATTGCAGTTCAGGAATTACATAGTACCTAGACTAAATCAGAATTATATTTTTCATGGTATAAAGCAATGCTCATAGAACACGCTTACTAGTTTGTTAAATAAAAAAAAACAATTCGTTTAGTCATTATAACCTAATCTAATATATTTTTCTGGATAAACTCACATCCAGCTGTTTTATGTATTTATATTGTAGCGGCATCAACATCGCCACAAATCCTGCATCGTGCAAGCAGAGTTTACCGCGCAATTAGCATATATACAACGTCCCGACATCAACCGTCGGGCAGATGCCTACCAGACACAACACCTGTCTGGTCGGAGGAGCCTTCCTTTTCTATGGTGGATGAGTGAACTTGACACCCTGTTCCTCGTACCACCAAAATATAATACAAGTTAATAAGTATATTAATTCATTAAATCAGAGATCAGATTAACGATGTTAAGGCTGTCCCTGACTATGATCGAACAAGTGGAATAAATTAAATTAATCTTTATTTCAGACGAAGGTCCATATTTTTTGGTTTTAGTAACAATAGTGCTTAGGTAATCCGGTCCAGTGATATTTGTAACCATAGTTCTCAAATTTAATACCCCGTAAACTGCTCATTGCCGCGTCTAGTCTCCACGCGGCAGTTTTTATAGTTACCTACGCACGGAGTGAATAACAAAGACAGTACTCGTAAGACAACGTCTACAGTACTCAGTAAGTAAAATAGAAGCGACACACATTATGTCATGTGTCTAACTGAAAGCTACTTAAGTACCTACCCATACCTATATTGAATGTTATAAACGATATAGACGTCGAGTAAGAGGCGTCACTTGACTCACTTGATGTAGAATGTAAAAGGTTTGATTATTATTTATATGTCTAGCTAGATAGTGTCGCGCTGCAAAAGAACTAAAACAAACAGGCCAACTTTGATAGGCTGGTGTACGTGAACGCTACGTTATTCTAGTGTGCTTGCATTTTGCGGCCAACAGTTGGACGCATTTCTATTTCGACGAGTTCACAGCTTTGGCTGTCTATCTAGACATATTATTTCTATCTTTGTGTAAAATCTGTCTGAAGTAGCATGTCGTTAGCGCACCAGTGACGTGAAATTAAATCAACTTTGTACCAGCGCCGGCGTCGGCGCTTATTACTGGCGTGGCTAACGTGGCTCTGGAAACCCATTAAAAATGGAGACACGATCGAAAAGAAAACGTATAGGGCCGCTACCCGGGGGCGATCGCCAGGGCGCACCTGAAGCTGACGCTGGGTGTCTCAGCATGCGAACCGTCAGCGGTGAGGAGTTGAGCAGGCGGGCTCCCACCGACAAAGATGCTACAGCCGAAATCATCGACGATGGTGACAGACTGACGGACAGGACAAACACCCCTGTAGAACCGTATAGTCCAAGCACAGTATCCTACACACCTTCTAGGCCATCATCACCATCCATACTATCGTCACCCATACCATCATCACCTCCCATTACTAGTTCAAATTCAATTCCACCCACTCCGACCTTGTATGTTGCGCGGGAGGTTAGTTCCTTTTTACCTCCCGCGCAGCAAGGCTGGAAAAGCAAGAGTTCGCATGAGATGGAGCAAAGAAGTTAACCTATTTATCATGCGAACTTACTTTTATATCACTAAATTAGAGACCGATATGACCACCTACAGACAACAATTGCATGAACTTTTTACTCGACAATATCCTGAGATATCTGTTTCAGAACAAAGAATCTCAGAAGGCCAACTCTCGTAATTTAAAACGTTCAAAATCTAGTCGCAATCTCATCTTGGCGACAAACAAACGTCAAAAAATTGTCAAAATGTAGGGAAATAAGAGGTATTTTTGACAGATTGAGACTGAGATCAGACTGTGAACGTTCTTAAAATTAGTAGAATTGCCCCTCAGATCAGCGAAGAGCTATAGCTAGAAATAAACTTTTATCTCAAGACATAATATAACAATTAAAAGAAGAAACACGAATAAAACTACAAGAAGTAGAAAATAATACAGACGCTAACACTATCCCACTATCACAAACCATAACCGAAATTTCTGAACAACTGCACACCCAAGTAGAAACTTGTACTCAATCTCAACCATACAATCAATCGCAAGCTTACACGCAAATATCTCACACATCTACACAAACCGATTCGGTAACCCTAACTCTAGAAAATGATATTGAGACCTTAACCATTGCAGATCAAAATGTGACAACAGATATGAATATCCAAGAAATTCATGACAAATTCAGAACAACTCTAACACAATACTCTGGGATGGACCCAACAGTTCGACCAAAACTACCTAAACTTCGATATAGCCCTAATCTTTTCCGTTTAGTTAACTTATTTAATGAAAACATACTTAATCAATTTATTTCCGATGACACACAACTTATAGATATACATACACTCATATATTGCACAGCGGTAGTCTTATCTGAAGAACTTAACTTTAAAATCACGCAACACACAGGAAATACAAGACCAAAACAGAATATCAAACCAGCATGGCAACACAGGTTAGAAAAAGACATAGAAAAATTAAGAGCAGATTGTAGTAGGCTTACACAATATATTAACAACGTTAGGTCAAGTAAAGTAGTAAGAAGAGTTGAGGCTATATTTAGGAGTAGCTTCACGCACACAAGACACGAAAATAACAACAGAAAACCAGAAGGGTTCTTAGATACCTTAAAACAAAAACTAGCACTTAAAGTTCATAGGCTCAGAAGATACAAAAAAGCACAACAGCGCAAAAACGATAACGCCATATTTGCCAATAATGAAAAAATGTTTTATAGAAACCTACACAAACCAGACACTGACACAAATAATGAAATTAACGCAGACGCAACTGACCAACCTACAAAAGAGCAACTAGAAACATATTGGTCTAACATTTGGGAAGAACAAGAACACCATAACGACAAAGCGACGTGGATAACTGAAGAAAAAACAAAATGGACGGCAGTAGATGAAATGGAATTCATAGAGATTTCAGAGGCCGATATCACACATGTAACAGGCAGATTACACAATTGGAAATCTCCTGGTACAGACAAAATACACAATTTTTGGTTCAAAAAGTTAACTTCATTACACAAGCCCATAGCAAAAAACTTAACAGAAATGATATTAGGACAACAAAATATACCTGATTTTATTGCAACAGGTATAACATACATGCTGCCTAAAACTAAAAATTCACCACAACCTTCCCAATATAGACCAATCACATGCCTACCCACGGTATATAAGATATTAACATCAGCAATAACTATGAAAATGAACTCACACATTGAACACCACAACATAATGGCAGAAGAGTTCCTCATTCCTGGCTGATACAAATACTAGAAAGGATAATGCCCAAAAAAAACCCAGAGTCGATTAAAATAATTTATGAACGACAAAATAGATCTTAAGTAAGAGGTTATAAATACGCTATTCGTTTCGCTTAAAACCATAACCAAACAGGCCAGCAGCATATAACAATTCTGTGTAGCAAGGCGCGTTGATGATTGGTTGGTTTATTGTTTTATTACTGTGTTTGTTGCTCACTCGTGAAAGAGATGGAGAATATAGATAAGGAATTACATTTACGAGAAAGAAAGGGAGCACATGTATAAGTCTTCGCGCCATTGTTGTTAACCAGGTAGCGAAACCGTGACCAACCCTGTCCCGCGCGCAGTCCCTCGTAAGCTTTCGTTGCGACCGTGTTTTTTTTAATTATCTCATTTCTATTTTTCCGACGACCACTTGCATTTCCCTTTAGGTACTGAATCTGTTTTTTGTGACGAACTTGGTTTTCATTTATGGACACCGATTTGTGCTTTGTGGACTGAATATGGATAGAAACAACCATTGTGTTAGTTGTGACCGTTCTCTGGCACGAAGACAGCATCATGTTCTCTCGGCTGATTTCCTTGAGACGCATAGAGCGTTCGTAGAGTATATGTTCAGCACCATTGGGCCACAAGAGGTATGTACCACTTTGAATACTTATAGTTACCTACAAGGAATTCAAAACAATAGACAGTTTAAAAATACTAAACATTCTTAGTTACTCATCTTTATGTATTTTTATCCGATTTATGTCAGTGTTGGTTAGATATAACTGTTCACAGAAGATCATATAACTGTTAGTGAAATAGCTTTAACTCACATATAGGTAATTAGATAATGCCCAGAGAAATGCGTCACTTAATGAAATTTTTTTAAACTTCTTAATTACAAAATGGTTGTGTACAGTATGCACCGTGGCGATTGGCTAAATGTATTTTATTACATTCAGAAGTCGTAGGTACGTACCTAAATAAAAAAAGTCTCGTTCGTCATCTGTGTTAACGAGTAGAACAAAACATTCCCAGTCGTTAATAGTGTTAACGATGGGGTTTTAAAGACTGGGATGACTGGTTATATGGCTTATACACAGTTTTCTTCGAGGCTTGACTTGGACTTGGTAACAATTGTTAGCAATAGCCTATTAGCACAAGAGTTGCTAGCATTTCATCAAGTTTCACTATTGTTACAGATTGAATTTAATGGTTCGAGATCACTTTGTCATCCTTGTTGGCAACGAATCGACTACGCATTACGTCGTACGCAACAACAAGAAGACCAGCCAGCTCCACCAATTCCACCATCAAGACAATCCATTAGTCCTGCTGGATTAGCACGTACGCCCAATTCTTCCTGACGGTGCATATTTGAAAACTGCAACAATCTACAACTACGTCAAGTACCTAACACATTAAAGGTTTATCTTCTTAGTTATTATAACTTATATATATCTCCACTCTCTCGAATCTGCCAAAACCATTTGGGCAACACCACTTGGGAAGATTTTGCGACACACGTATCCCGCCGCTTAAACGACTTTAACGCTGAGTATATGCAAGATATAATTCGAATCTATACAAAAGCTCTTGAACAGAAATCTTCACTTAACTTCGAGAATTTGGATGAAATTGATGAAAACACCCTTCATTTTTGGACTGGAGTAAACCATACGCAATTTAACAGTATTCTCAACGAGGTTCCATCTCTTCATGAAATGTCTAAAACACCCAACACCGACCTAGCAGCATATTTAAGTAAAATACGGACAGGCGAGCCCGGTGTGCGACTAGCAACAGTTTTCGGTATGTCAAGACAGAATCTTGAGAGAAAAATACATCTGGCAAGGGAATGCTTGGATCGAGATTTTGTATCTGTTCATTTGGGGTTTGACCATATAACGCAGGAAGAGGTTGTGAGAAGAAACAGACGCATTCCAAACCATATTTTTGGTACGGACCCAAGGACGCGAGCGATAATTATATGTGATGGCACATATTTATATTTACAGAAGAGTACTAACTTCTTGTTCCAAAGGGAGAGTTACAGTTTGCACAAATTCAAAAACTTGATTAAACCTTTCCTTATGGTATGTGCAGATGGCTATATCATTGAAGTCTCTGGACCATATGCGGCCACCAAGTCAGACGCTACAATAATGCAGAATATATTAAATAACCACAATGGCCCATTAGAAGAGGCACCTATTCGATGGTTTTTAAACGCAGGCGACGCATTGATTTTAGACCGAGTATTCCGCGACGTAATTCCGGATTTAGAAGAATGTGGGTTTGAACCGCACATGCCACCATCTAAGAGGCGGCATGAATCACAACTCAGCACAGAAGATGCAAACAAATCCAGACTTATAACAATGGTCCGATGGGTTGTTGAGACAATTAACGGTCGCTTCAAAAGAGACTATAAAATATTCCGTAACACTTATTTTAATAAATCAGCGTCATTTGCCATAACCGATTTCAGAATTGCTGCAGCTCTTATAAATGCATTCCAAGAACCTTATGCTGACAGCCAATATTCTGACGCGTTCATCAACATAATTAATACCAACATGCATAAACCGAACCTGCTGGCAGATTATGTGGAACAACAAAATATGAATCGGCAAAGAGTAGCGTTTGAGAGATTACAAGCAAACCCCCCAAACCTACGAGATTTTCCAAGATTGTCATACCACGAATTGATTTTGTTCGCTGCAGGCACCTACCATTTAAAGATAGCACGGTCGTACTGTTGGGAGCATGTAAGAGAGAACGGTACTTACGAAATAGAAGTGTACCGACATCCTCATCATATCAATATTGGTGGCTTAGGTGAGAAAACTTTATTAAGAGGACGCATACAGTCGCGGCATGTTCGATCCAGAACGTACTATACATACATCATGTATACACCGGGTCACAACAGCAGAGACGCAATTGTTGAATACGTTTGTTCATGCATTCATGGTCGTCGAACTTTAGGCAGTTGTGCTCATATAATAAGCATGTTATACTACCTTGCATTTGCAAGACACGAAGGGCTTCAACAGCCAGCGGCTTTTTTTGATAGCGTTCTCCTAGATTTAGAAAATATGTAACATTTTTAAAATCAATAAAAGATCGTAGCATATATATTCGGTTGTTTTCATTTACCAAGATAATAGCCATAATAATAATCCGCAATCACTTTTATACGTAAGTATATAAATAATATTTTATATATACATATATATATATAATCAGTAGATACGTATAATGTTCTTTACTCTCAAATCTCTCTCAATATTACGCACAATTCGTCAGAATATCGTTTGTAAAACCGCTTTAATTATCATAGATTTTTAAAAGTTTTGTCAATTAGTTACGAGTTTTCTATTACTTGGTGATGGTTTAATCGAAAACTATTATTGGATTCGGAATATACACTCCTTTGCAAAAAAAACGGGCACCTTATAGTCATTGGCTTTTCTATAGATAATATTAATATTTTCAGTGTGTCATTAGCATAAATGACTAGAAATTTCTTATTACCAATGAGAATATAGTTTTTAACACTTGAATCCTAGAATCAGTGTTTTAGTCAATGTAAGCAGAGAGCCGTGTTAAAATGCACTTTTTTATCGGTATAATGAAATTAAGACTACGAGTCTTTCTATGGTATTTTAATAAATAAGACATTAAAAAATAAAAAATAATAACGAGTATCACCTCCCCTTGCAGCGATTACGGCATGCAATCGTCTTGGCATGCTTTGCACCAGGCTTTTGATGGTGTCGTGTGGAATCTGTTCCCACTCAGCCGAGATCACGCGTTTAAGCTCCCTGATGTTTTGTGGAAGTGGTTGGACAGATCGTACTCGCCTTTTTAGGAGGTCCCAGACGTGCTCAATGGGGTTAAGGTCGGGATTCCGAGCTGGCCAATCCAAACGACGAATACCGACCCCTTGCATATAAGCATTTACGTCGCCAGAACGGTGGGCCCGAGCATTATCATCCATGTAAATGGCATCTTCACCAATTACAGTCAGTGCGGGTTGTGCATGTTTACAAAGGATTTCTGTTATGTACCTTTGCGCATTTAGGGAGCCATTTTCAATGAATACTATCTCGGTACGATAGCTGGAAGGTACGCCCGCCCAAAACATAACAGACCCTCCACCATAAGGGATGATTTCTTCAAAACACACGTCGGCATAGCGTTCCCCTGGTCTTCGTAACACTCGCCGACGTCGGTCCTCACCATTAGACAAATTCGAGCCTCATCGGAGAAGAGTACGCTACTCCAGTTACCTAGTGTCCAAGATAGGCAATTTCTAGCGAACCTCAATCGAGCAATCCGGTGCTCACGGAGTAACTTGGGGGCCCGCGCTGGTCGTCGACTGTGTATATCAGCTGCTAAAAGCCTCCTCCTCACTGTCCATAGGTCAACTTGTGCTCCTCGTACCTCTTCAAGGTTTCTTTTGAGATCTATGTAACTGCATTTGCGGTTCCTCAGCGCCTGAGTCACTAAAAAGCGGTCGTCTCGTGGTTGTGTGCAACGTTTTCTCCCAGAACCTTGCCTTCTCTGGACGGAACCTGTCTCTTGGTATCGAGTCCAGGTTCTTTGGACGGTTGAACGACTCACGTTTAACCGCTGTGAGACGTAACATTGACTACACCCCTCTTCCAGCAGCGCTATAATTTTACTAGCTCTTAGTTCTTTTTCTTTCATTACAATCGACACAAAGATATCTGTTTTAAGTCACAATATGGCAGGATTAAGCGACAAACATAAATTATTCTTCTAAAAATAACGAAAAGTTCGTTTTAGTTGTTTGATAACCTTTTAACTCCAAACCCGCGAAAATTAAGTAAAATGTCACAAATTGAATATAGGATTATTATTTTTTTAAACAAAAGTTTCGAATTTGGTATTAACTTTTTTTTATACCCAGACCCTTTATTAAGTGCCAGTAACACAGTTTGGCTATTAAAACCTCCTTAGAACTAAATGCTTAACAATAATGTAGACAAATCAAAACCGCCCGTTTTTTTTGCAAAAGAGTTTAGTATGTATACTCTACCTTGCCACACATAAATCGTTTTAATCGATTCTGGGTTTTTGCTCCATATATTTTTGGGCATTATCCTTTATAGGATAAACTCAAAAATAATAGATGTCTTACGAAATATAATGCCACTATGGAAAACCACACTTCAAATAAATTGCAATCACAATAATATTACAACGCGACAAATATCTATTAAGAAGGGTATCTACCAAGGTGATTCACTGAGTCCCCTGTGGTTTTGTCTTGCACTAAACCCTCTGTCTCATCTACTGCAGCGCTGTCGAACCGGGTATTGTCTCAAACACACTACAGAACAAACAACAGTCTCACATCTCATTTACATTGATGATATTAAATTATATGCACAAACCGAAAAAGATATGAAGAAACTGGTAGAAGCTACAGCAGAGTTTAGCCTAGATATAAACATGCAATTTGGTCTGGATAAATGTAAAACACTTCATATCATACGTGGCAAGGTACGACCCGGTAACTATGTAGTAAATAGCACAGACACCATAATAGCAATGGAACCGACTGACTTTTACAAATGTTTGGGGTACACTCAACTAAAGGGACTAGATCTTGTTAGGATTAAAGAAACACTTACTGCAGAGTATAAAAGAAGACTTAACGCCATATGTAAAACACAACTTTTGGGTAGAAATCTCATCAAGGCCTTAAATACATTTGCCATCCCCATATTAACATACTCATTCGGAGTTATTAAATGGACAAAAACAGACACAGAACAATTAGAACGAACCACACGCACTACTCTTACAAAACATAACAACTTACACCCTAAATCTGCTATAGAAAGACTTACTATCAAAAGACAAAACGGGGGGAGAGGCCTAATAGATATCCAGCACCTTTGGCGGAAACAAGTCTGTCGACTAAAAACATTCTTTCACGCAAAATCTCGCTCTAGTAACATTCATAAAGCCATAGGTCAAAATGGTTTTAACTACACCCCACTTAACTTAAATGAACAGTCAGATTCTCCACAAATTACTATCGACGACCCGCAGAAACAAAAAATTGAGGACTGGAAGAAAAAGATACTTCATGGCCGACATCCTCATGACCTAGAACAATCTCATGTGAATAAAATAACCTCAAATAAATTTCTTAAAATAGGTAGTTTATTCCCAGAAACTGGAGGATTTATAATTGCGATACAGGACCAGATTATTAACACTAAAAACTATAGAAAATTTATTATCAAAGATCCTTCAGTAACAAATGATAAATGTCGCAAGTGTCACATCCAACCAGAAACAATTCAGCACATAACAGGAGCTTGCACTACTCTCACGCAGACAGACTACACACACAGGCACAATCAGGTGGCAAATGTAATTCATCAAAAATTTGCACTCAAATACACACTCATACGGGACACAAACACCCCTTACTACAATTACACACCACAAACTATCCTAGAAAATGACACACACAAACTTTACTATGACCGCGCCATTCTCACCGACAGAACAATTCACTACAATAGACCGGATATAACCCTACAGGATAAAGTAAATAAAGTTACTTACCTAATAGATATTGCCGTTCCCAATACACATAACATTCAGAAGACAATATCTAAAAAATTAGTAAATACATGGAACTCAAAGATGAAGTAACTAGAATATGGCACCAGCAAAAAGTTTATGTGCTCCCTATAGTCCTCTCTACAACAGGCGTCATCCCGAATCACCTTCTCCATAGCCTTAAATTACTAAACCTTAAAGAAACCCTCTATATCGCCCTACAAAAAGCTGCAATTTTAAATACATGTCGAATCGTCAGAAAGTTCATGCAAATAGAAGAAAACGAAATAGGTCCTCACACGACACATCTTTAACATAACACACCACACGCTGCATTTACTTGGCTTCGGTCCGTAAATGTTGCAAAAACCAGCCAAAGAGCTGAGAAGATAAAACACTCAACAAAAATAATAATAAATAATTCTTTATTGACATAATAGGTTACAGAAACTTGTTTGAAGCCTCTGACTCCTGAACTAGCAGTACCTGTATGTCAAGAGTCAGCGCCCTCTCCCATTTTATTTGGCTTAGATACTAATGTCAACATAGGAATAGACAAACATTTATGTGCTACAAAATATTTTTTTTAAAGAAGTAAAAACAAAATAAAATAAAATACAATAACAGAAATGAAAAGTATGAAAAAAAAAAAAATAATATGAAAAACACATCAAAAATATAATTTATTTTTAAATTACTTATCGTGCTGTGTGTGTGCGTGTGTGGGAGGTGTGTACGTGTGCGTGTGGGTGGGTTCCCGTTCGTGTTTGTGTATGAGTAGGCGTATGAAAGTAAGTTATGTTCTAAGCATGTGTTCCTTTGCAGAAATTAGATTAATTATTTATTATCTGCTCTATATCCTCATAGTCAAGAGTAAAGAGCCAGTTCTTTACTTTAAGTTTACATTCGTGTAGTGTTAGCGGATAAAAATTCAAGATACTATTAATCTTGTTGTATAAATATACAGAAAGAAAAACATTTTGTCGTCTTGCAAAAGCCGTGCGACACCTAACAGATTCAATTACATTTGGAGTTGTCCGCCTATTTCGAAGTTTACCTGGATCATATGGGGTAGATACGTGTTTTTTAGTAATTATCTGAAAAATAAATTGTTGTCTCTCCGTAAATACCCGGCACAACTCGTATAATATTTTCGTGGGAAATCTGTATGGTTGGAATGACATTGTTTTTAGCAAGGACCTTTGCGCTCTTTCCAGGCGTAAGAGATGAGTTTTACATGCACCTCCCCAAACTCCAATACAGTAACCAATAACCGATTGTGCCAAAGCATAATAAACTGAACGGAGGAGATCGCTGTCAGCTACATGCCTCAGATTTTTAAACACCCATGCATGTTTCCTGACTCGTGACGAAACCATCTCGATATGTTGAGAGAACACCAAGGTATCTAACCGTCTTAGATTTGCTAAGAGTTGTACACGAGCACTGTTGAGTGAAAGGTGATTTGCATGTGTGAATCCGGACAGCCACATTGGGTTGTTTTATGCGAGCGTTAGTGAACTGTACAAATGAGGTTTTCGATATGTTAAGTGTTAACAGGTTATGCCTCAACCACAAACAAACTCTATGGAGCCCTATCTCCGCATTTTGTTGAACAACATTCCAAGTCTCTCCCTGAAACACCAAGGCTGTGTCATCGGCATAGGTAAATATTTTGCCTTTATTCAGTGTCATTTGACATAAGTCGTTTATATAAGTCGCATAGTCGTTTATATAAGCATAATCTCACTAAAACCGTAGTTAGTGGCGTAGTAGGTAAATACTTATACCTACGATAAATATAGGTACCTAGAAAGTACTTTTTCACAGTACGTATTATTTTTTGGGTGCAGTACCTCAAAAGGATAAAACGGAACTCTTATAGGATCACTTCGTTGTCCGTCTGTGTGTCCGTCTATCAGTCTGCCAAGACCCATTTTCTCAGGATCGCATAGAGGTATCAAGTTGAAATTTATATCAAATACAAGTCTACGGTCGCTTGGTGCTCTAAAAAATCAAGCTTCTAAGACAACGCAATAAAAATATGGTCATTTATGCGACATATTTTGATATTCGCAAATAAACCAAAACTAGGGTACTTCCCGTTGACCTAGAACTATGAAATTTGGCAAGAATCAAGGTCTCATATCACAAGTAAAGGAAAAAGTCCGAAAATTGTTAATTTGTAGATTACAAAATTACATTTGCAGTTGGAAAATTGAGGGTGGCGTATATCGATGTACGAGAGAACATCTTGTAAGTTTTTTTAAGTGTTAAGTTTCGTTTGGGATAAATTCATCCTCACTACGGAACCCTTCATTGTGCGTGATCCGACACGCACTTGGCCGATTTTATTTATTACGTTCACTTATTAACACGAAAGCATAAAATACTAGCGAACTTCAGGAACGTGAAGTATTTACTCGTATTCACGTTCATACAACGATGAACACAATGTGGCGACGTATTTTCGGTAGTCAGCAAAGGCTGAAAAATTATTAATAATATTATATACGCGATCAAATTAAAGGTACAAATTAAACCCAGTTACGTCGTAATAAGCCTAAATTCGTTAAGAAATTAAAGCCCCGAGCGACAATCAGTAGCTATGGCAGTATACTACCTACATGTTCACAAAGGCCTTCACTTCAGATAGAAGACAGATATATTCTCTCGTGAACTCCGAAGCAAAGAACAGCAAGAAGTGCAACTAAGGTTTCGTGAATATTCTACTTTTGAAGACCCTTTATGTTTACGATTAAAAATGTCAAGACGAGGCAGAGTTTAATGGCTGTTTCACACAATATCTCATGTTAGACTGCACATCTAACACTCCCTTACACACAAGTGCTACATCAAAGTTCATGTTTCATGGATCGTTAAATAATGTTCTACGAGTTTTTTTATGCGGGGGTCATAAAAAAGTTTAACGGCTCAATATGACAAAACACAGTTAAATCTACTTGAGATTAATGGTTGTATTTTCGTAAATAACGAACTCGCAATCTGTCTTTTGACATCGTTTTTAGTGATGTTAGTAATTAATGTTTTGAATAACATTAATCGGGTCTAAATGAAAATAAACCGGCCAAGTGCGCACAATGAAGGGTTCCGTAGTTAGGATGAATTTATCCCAAGAAAAAACTTAACATTTTAGTTGAAAAACATGTTTCCCAATACATTCTAATTACAAATGTAAGTGTACGCACAATATTGAATAATTTATCATGTTATTTTAAGACCATAGACTTCATGTAGGTTTCAATCTATAATTATCCCCCAACTAAACAACAGCAAACCCCACCAACCCCATCAACTATTCCCTGTATTTTTTTCAAAAAACTTTAGTACTAATTATTCTAAAAAAATAAAAAAAATATGTTTGAAATTCTCAAACAAGCACTTTCATTTGATATGTCACGCGATACAGTATGCATAACTTTTTTTTAAATTTTCTAGTTTTCCCCCCAAAAGTGAATGCAAAGTTTATTCATTTACGTTACAAGTTCGTGTTTGTATCACAGAAATTCATATTTGTACCGAATTTCAACTTAATCGGTCCGGAATCTACGGAACAAATCGGCTGTGACAGACGGACAGACAGACACACGAGTGTTCCTATAAGAGTTCCGTTTTTTCTTTTGAGGTACGGAACCCTAAAAATGTTGTAACCATTTCGACCTTCGTGTATGAATAATTGAAAACAGATTAGCTACTTATATACCTGAGGTCGCTCGGTGAGAGGAAGTGGGCCGTAATCCCGGACCGCGCCGGGCTGGACGGGCCCAGTGCGGGTTGGTAAATGTCACGTCTTCGAAGTTTTGGTTCAAAGACATTTTGAGGAAACCGGCAGGTTACCTTACCATGTTTTCATTCACCGTTTTGAGAGCAGTGCAGTTGTGAGATTTGTTTTTGACACAATGTAAAGCGCTGTCTGGGTTGGAACGTACGGCCTACAACATGTAATTCGCGATAAACTAAAAATAAAATAAACTAAAAAAAAAAAAAAAAAAAAAAAACCAGCCAAGTACGTGTCGGACCACGCACAATCAAGGGTTCCGTAATTAGGATAAATTAATCCCTAAAACAAACTTAACATTGTAGTTGAAAAACATGTTCTCCCATACATCGATATACGCCACGGTCAATTTTCCAACTGAAAATTTAAGTTTGTAATCGCAAAAAATGTTTTTGAATGCGATAAAACTACTAATTTACAATTTTCGGACTTTTTCCTTTACTTGTGCTGTAAGACCTTGCTTGTTGCCAAATTTCATGATTCAAGGTCAACGGGAAGTACCCTATAAGTTTTGATTTATGAGCGAGATATTCGAAATTTTTTTTTATGTGATATAATTACAAATTCACAATTTTCAGACTTTTCCCTATACTTGTGTTGTAAGACCTTGCTTCTTGCCAAATTTCATGATTCTAGGTCAACGGGAAGTACCCTATAGGTTTTGATTTATTTCCGAGTATCGAAATATGTAGCAATAATGTCGCTTATATCACCGTATTTTTTTATTGCGTTGACTTGGAAGCTTGATTTTTTTAGAGCTTCAAGGGACCATAGACTTACGTATTTGTTATTAATTTAAAATTGATACCTTTACGCGTTCCTGAGAAAAATGGTCTTGACAGACTGAGTGACAGACAGACGGACAACGAAGTGATCCTATAAGGGTTCCGTTTTTTCCTTTTGAGGTACGGAACCCTAAAAAACAATTTCTGAATTCTTAGAAAACATCTGGTACCTACTGAAGAGATCCCTTCTCATTGGACTGTCGTTGTCATATTCCTAAATTAAAGGCTAAGGTGATTTGCGCTCTCACCGGAACTTTTTGCACCATTTACTTCACATTTCACTGTTTAAAAAAAAAATATGGCAAATTATTTTTTAATATGGCCAAGGCTTTACTATACTATTAAACTGGGCAGCGGAACATTTCTCAATTATCCATAGCCCAGTTGGTAATTGGACGATGGAGACATGTAATTTTCCCCATAGACCAACTGGTCAAATTTTAACTGGTCCATGGAGCACCGACGGAAAAATTGTTTATTCTGCACAAACAAGACACACTTAACAAAAATAAAAAATAAATTGACGTGACGTTCAACGTTTATGATTAATAGCGATAAGTCTCTTCCATGGGAGAGGAGTTTCACTGATTTATTTGTAGATTTAACTTCATAATGTTAGCAAAGATTTGTGGTCCGACTTTGAAACTTCTTTCTAATATCAAAATTGTCGATAACATTCTGTTATATGGAGTATGAAAATTGAAGATTACGCAGCAAGTGCTGTAATCTATCATAACAAAGTGCAAAAATACATGATTTCAAGTATGAAAGTTTTAAGTCAATTTTGTTTTTTGAAAAATCTATGCGACATAAACTTAATCTGAATTTGTATCTAATATAACTTGGCGTCGCTAAACACCACGAAAGTTTAATCTCTCAGCCTAAAAAGTTATGTAGTGACGATCTGATAACAAGTACTGAGACCATTTTGAAAGTTACGCTAACATTATTACAGAGCTTACAAAAACCTAGTTAGTAAAGTTAACCTTCTAATATTCTAAGTTTTCCTTCAGCCAAATAACCTAATTTCTAGCGCGTAATAAGTTAAGCCCCAAATCGAGTTCACAAGCGGGAGATTACCTTTCCGCCTACTCAAATATACGTAGCTAGTTGCTACGGCGTAGCGGTTACTCGTAGCGGCGTAGCTTCCACCACGCCACGGAAGTGACAGTGTGGGGCGTTCACATGCATCGTGATAAAACATGCATTACGTACAGACTCGTGTGTGTCAAGCAGGTTGTTTTATGTATAGGTGTCGTCCGCATTATCATTTCAGCCGAAATACGTCCACTGCTGGACATTGGCCTCCCCCAGACACCGCCATTTCGACCAATTCTGTACTTCCCGTACCCAGAAAATTCTTGCGGCCTTCACAAGGTCCTCGGTCATCGGTCGTCGTCGGCACGCATTCAGAGTCACGCATAATTTACGTAAGTAATAAAAGACCGAGTTTAGAACGAAAACCTTTCTGGGAAGCTTAATTTTAATCTTCTCTAAAGATTTTAATCTTCTGTAACAATTGAAACTGATACCTTTGTCTTCGCTGTACTTTAAATCAGTCAAGTGAAACCCGAGGAATTTTATAAGGGACAAAAGCCAAAAATTATGAGGTTTTCGTAACCAAAAGTTTATGAAAACTGGGAGTTTACGCGTAGTTAGTTTCACTTTAGCGCGTTTGATAAAATTACAGCAAGGTTGAATTGATTTGTGTAGTACCATCACAGAAGAGTCGTGTATAAGTCAAACTTTTATTAAATTCTATTGATCGATGAATACACTGAAGATCTAAACCATTTTCTAGTTCAAATTGTTAGAATACTTTAATTCATAGCTTTGTTATGAAGGCTTTCAGTTATTTGTATCAACATTATGTTTAGAGCTCAGTACATCGTCGGAGTATGATTGCAGAGCATTAGCGTGCAGATACCGTATTCACGAATTTGTTTACTCTGTTAAACAATAGTAGTCCATAACCATGTTCATTATAAATTTAAATTAATGCTCATAACTCTGCGCCTCATTCATAAAAGCTGATGCAATGAAGCAGTCAGAGGAAAAAAATACATATGAGTAAGTGGTACTAAATGTTATTTTAGCTTTTGTAAGCCAAGAGAAATAAAACAATCTAACAAGAAAATATTTTACTTATATAACCTGCATTATGAATCATATAAAACATAAACGCATTTAAACTGAGGTCATAATATTCGTTTTGTATTCAATTAACCTATGAAACCCGCAAATCCTCCGGATAAAAACGGTATAGATAGCAAGGATGTACACAAATACATACAGATTCCGTAATTGGAAGGGCCGACCCTTTTCTGATCCATTGTTATGATCTGAGGACGGGAGGTTATTTATAATACGTACTAGTAATTCAAGCGATGCGGAAGATGTAAATAAAGTAAGGGGGAAGTGTAATCACAGCCCATCCAGCCATGTGTACACACCGGCGTTATGACCGCGAGTGAAGAGCTTAAGACCGTGGCGATTCATGAACTGCCCATACAAACGTAATACCAAAATCATTTGAAATTGGAGCATATTTCCACCATATTATGCTGATATTCGTATTAAGGCAGTATTTATCTAGGTTCCTACATCTTTTTTTTTTCAAAAAAACTTACCTAATATGAAGTTTTAGCGAATTGAATTTCACACATTTTACAGCGTAAATGACATGTTTTCATATTGTTTTTTTCTGTATTATAAACAAAAATTACGACCTTTGTTTTGTTTACGGACTTGGAATATTATTTACGATCTGTACCCTAACTGCGTAACACAGTTTGAATCAGAATCGGAATGATTTTGAAGTATATTGCAAATCCATTGCTTCATATGTTAGAAACATTTGTCTGCTCATCAACGTAAATAACGCAATGAATGTTGTTGAACTGTCAAATTGAAACCGATTCCTACTGATAGTGTGTTACGCAATTAGCCCACAGGTTTGGTTGCCGACATGGACGAACGTTGGGATGTATCTCACAGTAAGTATTACCCAGTGATATATTAAGTATATTATTATAATTACCTACCTGCCTTCATAGCTACTAATTGCTTAGATACTTTTAAACTCGCCCCAAGAACATAAAGATATTTTTTTCTTGGTCTGTTTTGTTCTAGTAGGTACCTAGTTATCTTTTGTATAAATTAGTACCTATTTATCTACCTATCTTTAGATAACATTAGACCTAACTAAATTTAAATGTGTTGAGGAGCAGTAACAAGTCTAAATTATACACACGGCCGAAACAAGCTGCTAACTGCGGGAATTCCCCGGAAGACGCCCGACCTGTTCTTTTACTCTTACCTAGTTTGTACCTTACACAATTGACAGAAAGTTTATTATGCTTTGACCCAATTTGTAAATAAGTACCAGGGCTTCTTAGTACCTACGTCCACCTTTAGCCAGCGCCAAAAACCAAGGCTCAACATACTTTAAAATATATTCTTCCTGTGTCGAAAATTGATCCGTAAAGTCATAAGAGATAAGGACTACAATCGCGTATGCAAAAAAGATACTTCCATACCTACGTAAAAATACTTGCATAGGAAATTGTTCCGTGCGGTCTTACCGATAATGATTATGATCGCATTTGCGAAAAAGTAATGCGACCATTGAAAATATGATGAGTAGTAGGTACTCGGTAGGTAGTTTGTAAACATCGCTGTCGCTCAGTGGAAAGCACAACCAACTAAGAGCGATGTATCATATTTTCTTATTGCTTCGAGAACGCGCGCGACCGCACCGTGGCTTCTTTCCTAGAACATTGATCCGTAACTATAATATAAATAAGGATCAAAATCACGTAGTGTCGACGGAGTGAGTAACCGACCTCCACCAATTTAAAAAAAAAATATTATTAACTTGTAAAAGTGTTTGTACAAACCTGCTTTGTTTTGTTTGGTTTGTATTATGACCGACCGGGCTTAGATAATAATTATCTCAAGGACACTGCTCGGTTCACTTTACTGGTACTGTGATGTTTATCCTGCGCACCCGGTAGGGTGACCAAACGACCGGATTTGTCTGGACAAGTGCGGCTCTATGGTTTCGGCCCGGTTTTTGCACGGTTTTTTTGTGATATTCCTATAATACACAAAACATTGATAAAACTAAAATGAACAGTTCAAAGTCTTTTTAGTTTATTTAATCATTCTGGAATTTTTATCTGGACCATTTGACCCTGGGGAGGCAGCTTCGATAATAATTTGATAACTGACTAATCTCATTAAAACCACAGGAGCTATTCGGATATAGCTTGTGTCGACAAGAACTGGTAAATCGACTTCATTATAAACTGCATAATTATTTCCAGAGCCACGGCGATCAAGTAAAAAACGCATATGGCCATCAGTTCCCCGACGGAAATACGCGAAATAAAATAAAGAAAATGAGCGTCCTTTGAGGTGAGTAATGGAGCATAGGTGCTATAGGTAATCGATATCAGGTCATACGTAGAATCAAAACTGATTGTGTCTTTGGAGAATATTTTTACAGTATGTAAAAATATCATATAATTATTTCAGGATCCACATTACCATTAGCTATGGTAATTTATTTTTCTTATTTACGGACTTGGTGCATACTTTCTAAAGCAATATCTTTAATTATTTCGCCAAATATCTAGATTGTTATAAAAAGCCTATCAGACACATTATAAGAAATGTCAATGTGTGCACAAAATTCGTTCAACTGGGCAAATCCATTACCTGAAGTAACGATTATCAGAAAGAGCCGATTTTTTTGATTATCCTACGATAATATGCAAAGATATCTTGTTATATTAATTCATGTCCAAAGTACTTTTAAATGTATATAACTTTATGTACCCATGCAATAATAATATTTATGGTCACCCTACACGACTAATTTATCACGTTGTGAGTTACTTTTTTTTAAATTGGTGAATATAAATCCAAATTCAAATTGAAAACGTTTATTGCGAACTAAGTAGGTATACAATGTTGGTGTTATGTTATGTTAGTATCTATAACTATGAAGTAATAACATAAATAAATAAATGTTTATTCATAATCCTTGCTTTTTATTTTTATTATTCTTAGATCACAACTCAGTTATTTATCTGTATTTACGTACATCGTGGATACATTATTGGAATATTCTTTTTTATTAATACTTTGCATAACACTTTTATTATTTCACTTGAGTTGTATTCATTATTTAGTAATACTCGTAACAATATTTGAAGTTCAGTAAAAGGAATACAGAGATAAGACGGAAAAAAAAGCATTTTTCAAATTTGAGACTATCATTTAAGAAATAAATAAACATAAACAGGTTTAAAATAAATAAAGACAATAATAATAAATATCCCAATAATTTATATTTACGCAACGTTCGTGTGATCCCTTGGACGATATATTATAGGGTACCCTATGTATGACGTATCTACTAGATTTTCTCTACAAGGCCTAGATATCCTAATATGTTCAGATATTGGCATTCTAAAGAAATTTCTAAAAAACGCATTACTAGTCTGTACATTTACTAACGATTCCCCGAAGTACCTAGTCAACAAAAATAAAGGAAATAATGAACATACCTAATTTTACTAATAAATATAAATGCCTTCGAGTCGATAAGAATGAATGGTAAGTACAGCTAATAATTGCTATCTATGTATCTATCCACTGATACACAGACACACGACTGCACACTGCGTCCGCCGCTCGCATACTTTGTCAAACAGAGATAGCAATATTCCGAACGAATTTTGCGCTCGCCTGGACTTGCAGTTCCGGGCGATGGCAGTCGGCCCGTTAACATCAGCAAACGAGTATATAATCACCACATTATGATAATGGAAATGAGTAGCTAAGGTTGGAGCTCCAACTTATGTTAAATCCATGCAACCGCTGGTAGAGGTCGGTATGAACGAGACGTGGATGGGAAAACGAAAATGTAATCACACTAATATTATAAAGGCGAAAGTTTGTGTGTTTGTGTGTGTATGTTTGTTACTTCTTCACGCTCAAACGGCTGGACCAATTTTGATAAAATTTTGTATGGAGGTAGCTGCCACTCTTGATTAACATAGGCTACTCTTTATCCCGATATTCCCACGGGATCGAGACTTACGCGAGTGAAACCGCGGGGCGCAACTAGTAACAAATAAATTGCTCAGTGCGCCTCGGAACATTACACAATGAAAAAAAAATGTGAATGAGGAAATGGATCTGCTTGTCTATTTCGTAAAAAACTCACCGTGAAATTTTTTTTTTTTTTTTAAAAAAACGTTGCCCCACACTAGGAATTTCTCCTGTATCGTGGGTGCGTTTACAAACATTTAAACTCACATACACAAACAGCCAGAACCGGAACAACTACTTGTAGGTCATACAAATATTTGTTCCGTGCGGGAATCGAACCCGCGACACGCAGCGCAGCAGTCAATCGCTTAACCACTGCGCCAACCGTGCCGTCGAATTAGGTGAAGTGAGCTTCTAGTGAACTGTCATACCATCCGATGCTAGGGATTGACACTATTGACAACTCAATTCAAGCTCACTTTAGCTAAATTCTCACGGTGAGATGTTTTACAGAATAGCACTACAGGTTTATACCCTCGATGAAGTGAAGTGAAAAGAATAAAGGCTCTCAAATTTTAAAGCTTATTTGGTGGAATTATTCTTTCTTCTACATAAATAATATCGTCACTACTATGTAGGGAGATGGACAACTACGTTTTATAACGTGAACAAGTCACTATTAAAACATAGTTTTCCATTCTCAGCTCTTGATGTATTATATAATATTATACAATTAAGTTATAGGAATAATGAACGAAGATAAACTCATTAAAATCTCAGTTTCAATGAATAAGCTTTATTTTGTGATGTTGTGGTTTTCTCGTCGTTGACGGATACCCTGGTAGTTATTGTAGGTAGTTAGTTGTGTTACACCAAAACACTGTTATATTCAATAGTTTTTTTATGGAAACAGTTTAAGGTTATGTTTGTTTAGTTGTATAAGCCGCACTTAATTCTTTATGACAGCTGACAGCTGCACACACAGATTGCGTAACATGCGCGCGGCGCTTGAGTCGTTGCCGACGTTACTGAATGTTGCCATTCTAGATATTATATTTATATAAACATAGATATCGAAGTATTGCATTTATTTTATTTTGTTTATTTTTATCTCATTATCCTGCACCGGTTGACGTCATCACGTCAACGCCGGCTATCGCTGAAAACCAGCGCTGGGGCTCTGTCTCGCATAGGATCGCAGCATTATGCTGAGCGATAGCCGTTTTGCGTGAATGTGACGCATATTTTCCCTCAACTTGTTCTTTCGTGTTTGTGTTTTTATTACTTTGCGTTATGTTTACCGCAAATAAACGTATTTTTTTTCTTCTTTCTTTCTTTCTTTCACTTAATGTACTGTTGTTATAGATCGACCCGCACATTAGCGCGTGACGGAGTTTAGGTTACGACTGAATTGAGTTAAATTAATTAGGTACGTACAAACGTAATTTGGTGTATTCATGCGTTATTGGCTCGTACATGTGAAATTATGTTTAAATGTAAATGAGAATTGCAAAATAAAAATGCAAATTGGTCAGGTTTTTTTTTTGGGGTGGGAAATTATCAAATAACTTCTCCCGCTCTGGGCGGAGCGGGAGAGCGTGTCAGACTTTTACTGACTAAAACCAACCCGTCTTCCTTCCGTTGCCTGTGTGCCAAGGCCACGATATCCCTTTCGGACCAACTCGCAACCCTGGCAGGCATTGGCCCTAACGGACCCCGTCAGTTGGTGCTGACATCTTTTTGAGGCGCGCGTGGAACACAACGCGCCGTAGACCCGGGCCTGGTCCTTATCGGACGGCGAGCAACCCATCGCTCACCGTCCGCAGGCCCGCGCCTACGGTGGCCGGAAATCCGCTTGCGTCTCCCGACGCCCGGGGCGTCTTCTGCGGCGACAAAGGGCGGGAGGGCGCGAACCTTGCCTCACCTTCAAGCGTTCCGCCTCCTCCTTCGCTAGCATTACTGCTTCGCAGAAGGAGGTGACGGCCTCCCATGCACTCTCGCTCCGAACCATGGCCTGAACCAGAGCCGGACGCGAAAGATCGCCGCCGCCGATCGCCTCCGTGAGGACACGGCGGTGCTCCGCCCAAGCCGGGGAGACCTCCACCGTATGCTCAACCGTGTCCTCCGGGCGATCAACACAGTGGTGACACCCGGGCGTTTCATCCCGCTTTATTCTGAACAGGAACCTCCCGAAACAACCATGTCCAGTGAGGGCCTGCGTCAGGCGGAAGGTGAGGACGCCGTGCAGCCTCTCTAGCCACTCCTCAAAGAGGGGACTTATCGCCACAATTGTGGCGTGCCCAGCGCTGGGTTGCAACAATCGCACTCTCCATGTCGCCATGAGATCCCGCCGGAGCTCTGTCCGCTGTGCCGTGATTTCTCGCGGCAGCGGAGTTTCGCCCCGGCGTTTCGCCTTTGACTTTAGCCTCCAGATCCCATGTCGGCAGTCCGGCAAGGAGGCTCGCCGCCTCGTGCGTTAACCCCGTACTAGCCTGATGGCCATGATCCTCTGGGTCGCGTTCAACCGCTGAGTTGGTCACAGCCTTAATAAACATCATCATCGTCGACTCGACGCCGTGTGAACCCCTCCCGCCCTTATCTGGGATCCCGACAGTGGCGCGTTCCAAGGGCCATAAAAACACATGGCCTCGGACTTGTGCAATGCCACCTCGAGTCTCAAAGTGCTCACAAAGTCTGAATATGTTTTTCAATTTGTAGGCGGCACCCTACGTTTTCCAACGTCTACAATATATCTACATATTTTTTTGATTTATTTAGTTTATTAATTATAGTTTTTATGGAAAGTAGCAACTTACATAGACCATGAAAGAGATTACTTTGAACTAAGAATAACTCGCTGCGATCAATAACTTGTAACAACGGGTTTTACTTATTAAGATGATAAAATTGTTAGCTTAACATGACTTCAAAAGCTTGTTGTTGTGTGTGTTCCCTTTACCAAATTTACGATACATAATTAATCAATTGCCTACCGATATGTATTGTTAAATAACGCTTGACTGGAATCGGTGACTTATTATAATATAAGGAGTTTCCACGGGCTATATATTTTTGCGAACATGAATAAGTCAGCCAGATAATGTAATTCTATATAACATTATTACAAAATAAAGAAAATAAGTATTTTTCTGAATGTAGGCACAACTATTTACTTACTGTTTTATTTTGCTAAAGAATTTATGATACGGGAAACACGTGTATTGTTGATTGTTGTAATAATGGTGATATTATTTCGAAATACATGACGTTATTATGTCCGCTAACCAAGAATCTACAAGTACAAGTATATAATGACAACTGTCTTTGTGTCATTGATATTCCCCAACAAAACAGAACCCTCTTATATAGCGATTTAACTTGCCGGTCCCCCGGCGCCTCTCGTTTTGGTATCGACGCCTCACTTTGAGTCACTATGAACACTTTCAATATAGGTCCCGACGGTTGTAATTTCCTTGAGGTAATTTGAAGATGTTGACAATAGCCACTTTGGCAGAGGCATCTAGTAGCCGAGATGTGGTAAGCTTGGGCCGTTTTATAAAACAGACATTAAAAAAAAAAAGAAGTTTATTTCATATAATATCTTATTTGGCTTACATTGCATGTCGAGGAGTCTCCATTGAAGCATAGAAAATGCCTGTAGTTGAAGGTTCCGCTCTTCCCTTACATTATAAACGTACGAGTACAAACAGACATACAAATAAATAAAGAAAGCAAAAATAAAATTAAAATTATGATCAATTTTTACGAGTGTATGTGTGAGTATGTGTCAGTGTGTGTGAGAGAGAGAGAGAGATTTGGAGTGAACATGAGAGACTAAAAGAGCAAATAACATCACTCTAATAATATAATTATATTACGAGTATTAAGCCACACGTTGCAAAAGTATCAGATATCAGAATATAGTAGTAGATATCTTCTTTTCTAAAGAATGAAATACTTAGCTCTGTTGTTGAATCAAAAACTTTATTGTATCTGTCATAGCAGCAAGCCATGTCTACATGAAAGTCCGATTCAAACTTAATGGCGGCTCGGAACATGAGGCGAGTGGCTGCGCAGTAACGAATTTATCTGACCGATCATCTCATCTGTTAAAACGCTAACTTCACGGAGGTGAAACAAATATACAGAACAACCGAATGTTAGAGCGGGACGGACTATTTCTTTGAACAAGCTTGCAAACGTCTGCGTCATGTCACTTTTATTACGGTACGTCCGTTGGGAGGTCCTTTGTTTGGCTCGTGGTGTTTTTATTTGTGATTTTTAGTTTTGATAGATTTTTAGTTAACCGAAAAAAGGGAGCGTTCAGCGAACTCTAAAAATGCTGAGGTTCAAATATTTGTGAGTTTTATCGAGACCTATAAATAAATAATAGAAAATATAAAGACTGACTCTGTTATAAACAAAGATAAATCTGCATGGAAGAATATTGAAACTTCGAATTGATTGCTCTTGTAAAGTTAAAATATCAGGGAATAAAAAAGTTACGAAAAAGAAATCCTCTGTCCAAAGACAGGAGATGTACAGAACAGGTGGGAATTCTTCGAATTCTCCTAAAAGGTTATAAGTATTTGTTCGAACATAAAAGGGCTCGAAGCTCGTCATGATAGTGATACAATTATAGCTTCCTCCTCAATTGCCATGTCGTCAATACTATCGAAAATATCCAGTACACTTGTAAAGCACGAAAACTAACCTTAAACTTAAGTAACGTCACCGTCGTTTGTCTATGGAATAAGCGATTATCTGGCCGTCAAAGAGCCAAATTTATATAAGATCCAGATTTATTCCTCAGATAAGTGAATTATTCGACGAATAAAGCCTATTTGACGATTGAACAACTGATTTGTTTGCTATCTATCGAATAAACCCTGTCTGTTTATGTGAGGATTGAAAAATCGGCCCTAAGTTGAACATTGGTAGTTAGCTGCCTGACATTTGGCATTGAAAATTTAATGAGCTTTAGTCTTTTTTTCGTTCAGGAGAAGATTATTTACATTAAACCAATGGACAACCTTCAATCCCCAATATTATATTAATTGAATATTATTTAAAATGTGCATTATATAAACGGTTCACTATACCATATGAAATTAGGTAAAATTAAATTATATCAATAATTCATTAGGTACATAATTTGATCGTTATTTAAAAAAAAAATTAAATGAAATTAGGTAAAATTAAATTATATCAATAATTTATTATATAATTTGATCGTTATATTAAAAAAAAATTAAATTAGATCTTATGATCATTAGAACTTTTGTTATTATATCAAACATTACACACCCAAGTCGGCGAGGGAACACGGGGTGGTTTTAGTCAGTAGAAGTCTGACAGATCCCTCCGTCCGCCCCAGGGCGGAGGCCATCCATGAGGATTTACACCACGTCAACAAAAAAAAAACCAAAATACCTAACACATTTGTTCACTGAAAACTGTCGGATCAAAGTAGTCGGTTCTATATACACACGACAGCAACCCAAAAACTACTCTCAGCACTTATTACCAGCAATAACACTGTTATATTGCTGGAAGTTAGTCAATCAACTCAGCCTACAGCAGTCCGCTGCTGGACATAGGCCTCTCCCAGGCTGCGCCACAACACCCTGTCCTCCGCCTTCCACTTCCAGTCTGTCCCAGCCACCTTTTTAAGGTCGTTGGTCCATCTAGCTGGGGCCGTCCCACAGTACGCTTGCCGATACGCGGTCTCCACTCCAGGACTCGTCTGCTCCGCCGGCCATCGGGCCTCCGACAAACATGGCCAGCCCATTGCCACTTCAGCTTGCTTACTCCGCAGACTATGTCGGTAACTCCGGTTCGCTTTCAGATAACTCCATTTCTGATCTTATCCTTCAAAGAAACTCCGAGCATAACTCGCTCCATAGCACGCTGAGCGACCTTAAATCTCTTTTTCTTGAACTGGAAATGAGTAATAACAAAATATTCCCGGGACCTTTTGGGTACCTACACCGAGATTAAAACACGTATTCATTAACATTTTTAATAACTATTCATTCCTCTGTGCGGCTGTGGTGTAGTGATGGTCGAGGTATTTCATTTCGTAACTGTAACCAACATTATGAAGTATTCAATTTCGTGATGCTAAGATTGAAGCTGGACGTTGAAATATTATATGTCAGTTATGTGCTCCGTTATTAGATGTAGTGGCCGCGAAACGTTAGGATATTACTTACGGCGTTATGCGACGAGATTTCATCTTAGCAGGCTTTCTGTCAGTAACTTTACCGATGCCTATGGTCTATAGATTAGCTGTTTAATACAAATCAAGATCGGGGAGACAAGACACAAACCCACTCATATGGAGGTAACCATCAATATAACTTGCAAAATCACCTGCAGGTTATACTGCTAACAATTTCGATCAGGCTTCACTGAACATACCTACTGCCGCTAACATTCCTATGCCTAAAATAATAGCATAAAGAGCTTCCATACTTTGTAAAACGACGCACGAAATCGACAAATGGAACTCCGAGGCTTATGCTGAAACATCAATTTACGTATTCGTGTTTCACGCTAAAAGTCAAAGCCAACATTGATTGAACTAACACCCGCCTTTAATCCTTTATATTAAGTTAATTAAGACGGATATCCAAATCACTTTCAAGTTTACAACTGAGAACGTAGTGGTTTAATTGCTTCGAATCTAAATCTGAATTAATCTAGCCAGTCCCATCTTTAGTTAGGTAGATAAATGGTCTTGCGAAACTAGCCCATTTACCTGAACAATATGTTTTTGTCTAACTAATCAAAACTTTGAGGCATAGTGATATCAAGCTCGGTACTTTCCTGTTTACATTATACTCTGTTTTAAAACTTGTCATTGATTCCAAAGTATTTAAAGCATTCCAATTTAATTTTATTTCAGCGCGTGGCGAGTCCTGGAGTGGAGACCGCGTATCGGCAAGCGTAGTGTGGGACGCCCCCCAGCTAGATGGACCGACGACCTTAAGAAGGTGGCTGAGTCAGACTGGATGCGGAAGGCGGAGGATAGGGTGTTGTGGCGCAGCCTGGGACAGGCCTATGTCCAGCAGTGGACTGCGATAGGCTGAGTTGATTGATTGATTGATCAGCGCGTGGAAATTAAATAATGTGCGGCACTTAAATAATGGTGAGCTTTAAACACTTAACGTTGACTAAAGTACAGGTCATTATAATTTTAAACATTTTCGCAGCAGTTCGAGGCAGCAAGGGATTGTAGGAAAACATAATTGGTTAAACGAATATACTTTAAAAGAGTGAGTACACCAGTGATACAGCTGGAAACTGACCAGTAATATTAGGTTAATGGAACCGAGAACGTAGTGAGTTATTGCCGACTTTCCCTAGGTAACGGATACTCGTATGTATAGAATATTATGTCGGACTCACCCTCGTCAAGAACTACGGAATAGGTGCGTGGGATCGCGACAGGTTTAGAATTAATAAATTGTTGAAGTAAACCAAAGCTTGCGTCTTGATTAATCAGCCGAAAATTTTAATTTCAATTCAATTCTTTATTGCATATCACATGTGTTTAACAAGATCTTAATAATAATTACAAGTTCACTTGGGCACAACAATTTAGTACAATAAATAAAAAGAATAGTAGCATAATTTAAAATCATTAAAGTAAATAGAAATTACATGATATAATTATATTGTTTTCATATTTTTTTATTATTGTTAGTTTCATCCAGAACTTGGCCTTCTGCCAAACTAAGTCTACTTCATATTCCCAAAAATTTCAAACACAATTTGTACTTACTACTTGCTAACTTTAATTAAAATCGTATCTACCACAGTAGGTACTACAGTTAAGTACTTGCCCAGATATGATAACTAAACCACCAGTAAAAACGTTTAAGTATTAAAATTAAAATTACACAATTGGCGGCGTGCCAAACCACAAAGATTAAACAATTATGTCAGGCATTGTTACCCTCTTTATTTATCACGGGATTCACAAATCATGTCAGAATATTTAGGCACGCAGGTAACCTCAGGTTCGGTACGTTGTGAATAGCAGTAAATACCTACCTAGATACCTACTTACCACGTACTTTGAGTTAGTCATACACACTAGTAAAGCCGGATCCGCTGCGCAATGTTTTCGTGTTATAATAACACCTTGGGGGCGTCATTCCTGCGACCAGCCCACCGATTGAACGCGTCCCAAAAAGTTATCATGGCTATCAGGCTGGTCCGAGGATACCGCACGGTCTCCCGTGAGGCGGCGAGCCTCCTTGCCGGACTACCGCCATGGGATCTGGAGGCAAAAGTCCTCGCGCACATTTGGGAGTCGCGCGAGGACTCGAAACGCTGCGGCGTAACTCCACTGCCGCGAGAAATCACGGCACAGCGGACGGAGCACCGGCGGGATCGTATAGCGACATGGACAGTGTGATTGTCGCAACCCAGCGCTGGGCACACAACAATTGTGGCGTTGAGTCCTCCCTTTGAGGAGTGGCTAGAGAGGCGCCACGGCGTCGTCACCCTCCGCCTGACCCAGGTCCTCACCGGACACGGTTGTTTCGGGAGTTTCCTGCTCAGGATAAAGCGGGAGGAAACGCCCGGGTGTCACCACTGTGTGGATCGCCCGGAGGACACGGTGAAGGTCAGCCCGGCTTGGGGGGAGCACCGCCGTGTCCTGACGGAGGCGATCGGCGGCGGCGATCTCTCGCGTCCGGCCCTGGTTCAGGTCATGGTTCAGAGCGAGAGTGCATGGGAGGCCTTCACCTCCTTCTGCGAAGCAGTAATACTCGCGAAGGAGGAGGCGGAACGTGTGAGGGAGCGGCAAAATTCACGCCCGTAGTCACCACAGGAGACGCCCCGGGCGTCGGGAGTCGCAGGCCTATTCCCGGCCACCATAGGCGCGGGCTTGCGGACGGTGGGCGATGGGTAGCTCGTCGTCCAATAAGGACCAGGCCCAGGTCGACGGTGTGTTGTGGTCCACGCGCGACTCAAAGAGATGTCAGCACCAACTGACGGGGTCCGTTAGGGCCAATGCCTGCCAGGGTTGCGAGTTTTTCCGAAAGGGATATCGTGGCCCTGGCACACAGGCAACGGAAGGAACACGGGTGGGTTTTAGTCAGTAAAAGTCTGACACGCCCTCCCGCTCCGCCCAGAGTGGGAGAAGTTAGTAGATAGTTTCCCACCCAAAAAAAAAGGGGGCGCCAATTTGCCAAATCGGTTAGGTAACGATGTAACACGAAAACATGGTGCAGCGGACCCGGCTTTGGACTTTCGTTAGCTCACTTCTAAGTGTTTCCTTGCTTCTTTAAAATAGGGATGCAAGAAGTGCCAAAAAGTATCGATATATAAAAAAAAATGATATATCTCATATCGGTGAAATTTTCTAAAAAGTATATGTATGAAATTGTATTGTATTTGTTTTTTATTCATAGAAATTCCAAACTAGAAACATCATTTCTGATATAAAATCTTAAACTAATAAAACATTGATAAAAATAAGTTTTTTCGGCTCTGAATTCTAGCGGTTTTAGTCAGTGGGGACAACTGTGGCGCTATTGGAAATATATCGTATTTGATACGTTTTCGATACTTTATTTAATATCGATATATCGATGTATCGAAATAATAGATATCACCGAAAAACATCGATGTATCGAAAAAAATATATCAATACATCGATATTTTTTCTACAAGCCTACTTTAAAACCGCACATTCATCTAAGGTCGTTACTTGGCAAGATGAATACGAACTAAATTCTCGAACGATTCTCTTTCATAAGTTTCATACTCTCTTGTGTTCCAAACTGGCTGGTCTGCTTGTTTAAGTTACCACATAACGGTTGCAGCCCATTTGTGATATATTATGCTGAAGTGAGCTCTCGTTGTGGACACAATATAACGTGAGAGTAATGTTCGAAATTTTGCTTCGCTCCGCTATATTTATTTTACATTCTGTGATTACCTTAACTCTCACACTGACCTTAAATTTTTTAGGAAAACGTACATTTTTACAATGTTTTGTAAATATGTGTATTTATCACATAATTAATTTATCTGACATTGCTTCATTTTACATTCTTTTTACATAATATTGTGTAATAAAATTACTATACAATTTTATTCTAGGTGCATCGTCTTCATATTTAATTAATGTATCTATACAAAATATTGTAAAACATTTTAAAAGAGTAACTGTGGAGTTTCTTGCCCATTCTTCTCCATACGAAACTACCTTTTGGAAGGGGCGACTAAAGAATCAATTCTATATTTTTGGAAATTTTGACGTTTAAAAGTGCCTTTTTGTGATTGGCATAATCACAAAAAGGCACTTTTGAACGTCAAAATTTGAAATAAATAATTTGACTTTTTGACTTTGACTTATGTAAAGTTTATACAATTAATGACAATTATATTCTGATTTATAAAGCCCAAAGATTTGTAACTCAGCTGTTTCCTCACCTTACTGATAATATCGAAAATTATTATCGATTGAATCTCTACGATTTGCAGCACAGCCAGGCTATAAATATTTAGACAAAATAACATTATTATTTGGGTTCTTCGATATTCCTTATAAAATATAAGGCCTTATAGATTTGAGTAAATTAAAACTTTTACTAAAGGCTTAAATGATTAGACTTTCACAATATTAATGATTAAATTAGATTTTCTGTTACTTAGGCTCCTGTATTTTGTTGTTAAATCCTAACTTAATAATTGGATCAAACTAGTAGTTTATGGTTAAGATAGCGGTAGCCTAATGAGGTAACGGTTTGCAATCTCAATTCAAGTTCGAATGGATCGAAATCAAGTTGTCGAACTTGAATTGAGACTGTAAACCGTGGTTCAACAGAATTCCGATTATATCTAATATACCGAATATATCTTGGTATATTCATTTATACAGAGAAACAGGTTCACAATAATTGATATTTTGCAAATATTGACACTCAGCATGACCGGGTATCCTGAAGACCTACCGAAATCGCCAGCATGGCGCTCCATCGGCTGATATTTTCAATTTGCGTAACTATGGCCATTTGAATGCTCACGTTGACAAAATATTCCAATATATCTTCGTTTCGGCCCTAACTCCTATTTTTATTGAACCTTTTGGCGACAAATACATAGTTGAACAATTACGTCCTTGTAGTCCCAACGTAAACAACGTCTGGAATTCCTTTATTATAGTATTTTTTATTACAACGAAGCAGTACTAACATAATCACTTTACAGAAGATACTTTGGTTTTTCTTTCAGTTTTTATGTTGCGTTTAATTTATAGCTATGGTTCGCCATAAAATGTTTATCCCGAGACTAACAGTTATTGTTAGGTGCCTACAAGGCTGTAAAAAGCCATTTATAGAACTATCAAGGAATGTCTTTTGTGTCTTTTGATTGCAGTTTTCAGGAGGTTAAAAGTTTACCTCAGACAGTTATCTATTAGTTAAACAGGTAATAAGAGTTGATAATTCAAGTATCTTCGTCGCCGGGGTCAGTCCGTAGTATGTCTCAACGGATCATCTGATAAACTTTTCATGAAGTGAAGAGGGCAAACTGATTTACGACGAGCTCGGCTAGAACTCCACCGCAATTTGCTTAACTATAGTATATTATCTGACAGATACGAGATTTTTAGGGATCAGTCGATCTGTGCATTCATGTGTAAACCCCGCAACGCCGCTTCAGAGAATTGGCTGCGGATAAAAAGTTACCAATGATTGTATGTTCATTTATGTATTTGCGTTCGGTTCTGAAAATAAAAACAAGCAGGTGCTCGGTTTAACATCGATTCCCGGATGTGTATTCAAAACTCGTGCGTGTGGTTACTTTTAATTGATCGATATACGTTGCTCAGTTATTGCAGTACGAGCGGTCTGCGCGTTGTTTGTACTATAACAAATATAAAACGCAATATTTTATTGATACCTGTAGCTTCAGGGAATTCAACTGAGTATTTTAACACTGATTTCTGTTAAAGCAATGAGAAAATAGCATGTGAGTCATGTGACACCATTTTTAGGGTTCCGTACCTCAAAAGGAAAAAACGGAACCCTTATAGGATCACTTCGATGTCCGTCTGTCTGTCAGTCTGTCAAGAACCTTTTTCTCAGGAATGCGTGGAGGTATCAAGTTGAAATTAATATCAAATACGTAAATCTATGGTCCCTTGAAACTCTAAAAAAATCAAGCTTCCAAGTCAACTCAATAAAAAAATACGGTGATATAAGCGACATTATTGCGTCCTATTTCGATACTCGCAAATAAATCAAAACCTATAGGGTACTTCCCGGTTACCTAGAATCTTGAAATTTGGCATGAAGCAAGTCTTACAGCATAAGTATAGGAAAAACTCCTAAAATTGTAAATTTGTAGTTTTATCACATAAAAAATTATTGCAAATATCTCGCACATAGGTAAATCAAAACCTATAGGGTACTTCCCGTTGACCTAGAATCATGAAATTTGGCAAGAAGCAAATTCTCACAGCACAAGTAAAGGAAAAAGTCCTAAAATGGTTAATTTGTAGTTTTATCACATAAAAAAATACTATTTTGCGATTACAAACTTACATTTTCTGTTGGAAAATTGACCGTGGCGTATATCGACGTATGGGAGAACATGTTTTTCAACTACAATGGTAAGTTTGTTTTAGGGATAAATTCATCCCAACTACGGAACCCTTTTGGCTGGTTTTTTTCTTAATCAATACTTTTTTAGGGTTCCGTACCTCAAAAGGAAAAATGGAACCCTTATAGGATCACTTCGTTGTCCGTCTGGCTGTCTGTCTGTCAGTCTGTCAAGACCATTTTTCTCAGGAACGCGTGGAGGTATCAAGTTGAAATTAATATCAAATACGTAAGTCTATGGTCCCTTGAAACTCTAAAAAAAACAAGCTTCCAATTCAACGCAATAAAAAAATACGGCGATATAAGCGACATTATTGCGTCCTATTTCGATACTCGCAAATAAATCAAAACCTATAGGGTACTTCCCGGTTACCTAGAATCATGAAATTTGGCATGAAGCAAGTCTTACAGCATAAGTATAGGAAAAACTCCTAAAATTGTAAATTAGTAGTTTTATCTCATAAAAAATTATTGCAAATATCTCGCACATAGGTAAATCAAAACCTATAGGGTACTTCCCGTTGACCTAGAATCATGAAATTTGGCAAGAAGCAAATTCTCACAGCACAAGTAAAGGAAAAAGTCCTAAAATTGTTAATTTGTAGTTTTATCACATAAAAAAATACTATTTTGCGATTACAAACTTACATTTTCTGTTGGAAAATTGACCGTGGCGTATATCGACGTATGGGAGAACTTGTTTTTCAACTACAATGTTAAGTTTGTTTTAGGGATAAATTCATCCCAACTACGGAACCCTTTTGGCTGGTTTTTTTCTTAATCAATACTTTTTTAGGGTTCTGTACCTCAAAAGGAAAAATGGAACCCTTATAGGATCACTTCGTTGTCCGTCTGGCTGTCTGTCTGTCAGTCTGTCAAGACCATTTTTCTCAGGAACGCGTGGAGGTATCAAGTTGAAATTAATATCAAATACGTAAGTCTATGGTCCCTTGAAACTCTAAAAAAAACAAGCTTCCAATTCAACGCAATAAAAAAATACGGCGATATAAGCGACATTATTGCGACATAATGGCACGGTCAACCCAGTAGCGGGCCTATTTTTGAAGATATGAAATTAACGCGGAAAATATTTAAATCAAAATTAAAATGGTGTATTAAAAACCAAGATAAAATTGAAATGGACATTCTAGCCTCATTACATTCAAGAAAAAAGTTCACGTCATTTTGGAAAGGTACTAAAAAACTAAATAATAATACCCCAAGTGTTTCGGCTAGCGTGGAGGGAAGGAATGACTGCACTGAGATAGCGAATATCTTCAAAGAACACTTTATAGTGAGTTCACCGCTCGAGAAAGTGTATAGGAGGAACGATGCTGAGCACTGTCGTTCAGGATCACCCCTTCGATTTTCATGTAAAGAAATAAAATCTATTATTCAATTTATGAAGAGGGGTAAATCTCCTGGTCACGATGGGCTCAGCATCGAGCATCTTCAAAACGCTGGTATACATCTGCCGCGAGTGTTGACTATGTTTTTCAATCTATGCTTGGGACATTCTCACTTACCACAAGAGCTACTGGACACAGTAGTAATACCTATTGTGAAGGACAGGACAGGGGACATAGCAGACAAAGGTAACTACAGGCCTATCTCACTAGCAACTGTTATAGCCAAAGTACTTGACGATGTGCTTGACGCCCACCTCGGTAAATATACCCAGTTACACGACTCACAGTTTGGTTTTCGTCCTGGGTTGTCTACTGAGAGTGCCATTTTTGCGTTGAAGCATACTGTCTAGTATTATACAGATAGAAAAACACCAGTGTATGCATGTTTCCTGGACCTGTCAAAAGCATTCGACCTGGTTTCCTATAATGCCATGTGGGGAAAGCTTAGAGAGGCGGGCGTGCCAGCGTCGTTGGTGTCCACGTTATCTATGTGGTATGATAAGCAGAGAAATTTTGTAAAATGGTCAAATGAGCTCTCTGACCCCTACAAACTACAGTGTGGTGTTAGACAGGGAGGTCTTACCTCCCCAAGACTTTTTAACATTTATGTAAATAAATTACTGGTTGAGCTCAGCAATACACATGTCGGATGCCACATAGATGGAGTTAGTTTAAATAACTTAAGCTACGCAGACGACATGGTGTTGAAGAGCCCTTCTATCTGTGGAATGAGAAAGTTGCTTTCTATTTGTGAGGGGTACGCCGAACAGTATGGGCTAAAGTATAACCCTAATAAAAGTGAGCTGTTGGTGTTTAGAGGTAGAAATAAAAGTCCATCATATATCCCTCCGGTAACGCTGTGCGGTTCACTTTTACAGAGAGTAACCCAGTTTAAATATCTGGGTCACATTGTTACCGAAGACCTGAAAGACGACACAGATATGGAAAGGGAGCGCAGGGCATTGGCTGTGAGGGGAAATATGGTGGCTCGAAGGTTTGCTGGTTGCTCAGTACCAGTAAAAATTACACTATTCAAGGCCTACTGCCAATCATTTTACACCAGCAGCCTTTGGGCTAATCATACCCAAAAAGCAAACAATGCCCTGCGAATACAATATAATAATACCTTTAGGGTGCTGTTGAGGCTTCCACCCTATTGTAGTGCATCAGGTATGTTCGCTGATGCGCACACTGATGACTATTTTGCAATAATGCGTAAGAAGGTGGCGTCGGTGACTCGCAGAATGGGAGGAAGCAACAACAGTATCTTGAGGATGTTTGCTGAAAGGCTGGATGGGCCTACCATGGGGGTAGGTTTATCAAGCTTCATGTATTACATGGGGCTTGGTGAAACTATCTGTGGTCGATAATTAACTATTTATCACCTTTGTTATAAGTACATACTAACATAGTTTATAAGATTAGACACTAACACAACGTGGGCCTATGTAGTCTGTAAATAAAAGATTTTTATTTTTTTTATTTATAATTATTTCGATACTCGCAAATAAATCAAAACCTATAGGGTACTTCCCGTTGACCTAGAATCATGAAATTTGGAAAGAAGCAAGGTCTTACAGCACAAGTATAGGAAAAAGTCCTAAAATAGTAAATTTGTAGTTATATCAAATAAAAAAAAATTGCGAAAATCTCGCACATAAATCAAAACCTATAGGGTACTTCTCGTTGACCTAGAATCATGAAATTTGGCAGCAAGTAAGGTCTAACAGCGCAAGTAAAGGAAAAAGTCCTAAAATTGTAAATTTGTAGTTTTATCACATAAAAAAAAATTGCGAATATCTCGCACATAAATCAAAACCTATAGGGTACTTCCCGTTGACCTAGAATTATGAAATTTGGGCAGAAGCAAGGTCTCACAGCAAAAGTAATGGAAAAAGTCCGAAAATTGTTAATTTGTAGTTTTATCACATAAAAACATTTTTTGCGATTACAAACTTAAATTTTCAGTTGGAAAATTGACCGTGGCGTATATCGATGTATGGGAGAACATGTTTTTCAACTACAATGTTAAGTTTATTTTAGGGATAAATTCATCCTAACTACGGAACCCTTCATTGTGCGTTGTCCGACACGTACTTGGCCGGTTTTTTTTATATTTATTATGCATAGGTACCGTCTTAATATAATATTTTTGTACCATTTAACCAGAAATGGTTTGTATTCGCTATTTCAACAACAGTCCTTAATCACATATTATAATTAACAAAATCAAATAATGTAGGAACATGAATATTATTTTGCACGTAACTATTATGCGCTAAGGTAGCCCGCGAAATAGAAATTTTCTTAAGTTTTTGCAATTTGCAGGTCAGTAACAGGTTTTATGTTAATATATATATGATTCGCGGATGTAATAAATATGGCCATATTTATTACGTCCGCCTTATGCCGTAAACACACATCTATCCGTCAGTGAGGGTACTTGTGAGGGTCCTTAATAAAAGTGCAACACCCACACTTGACCCATTTTACGTAATTGGTACTGCTTCATTATTCATATTATGTGATTATCCGATCGTACTGTTTTGCCTCCCCACTTAACTGTTCCCTCGTCTATAGTTTATTGTAAATAATTATAGGGTCCGACAGCGATCAGCGTCCTCCCGACTTACTCATTAATATTATTCATCAAATATTTAAACCAATGGAAACAGTCAATTATATCAACAGTTTTTGAAATGAGCGTCTTGTAACTACTTATAACGTGTTGTCAACAACCGCAGTATTGTTTTGGCAGCGATCAGCTGTTCCTCATGTACACTTTATGGGTGCGAGAGGTCGTCGCACCACGAGTGACGAGAGCTTCCACATCACAGTGCACCCGTTCTTCAGCTACGAGCACGGCGTGAATGTATGCTACGCGGCTACGTCCCAAATATACCGCCACTACTACCGTAAAAGAATAATGGCTACGGGTATATATCATTCGGCTTGTGTCTACCCCGAAGGGTTTTTGTTTCACAGAATGAGCGGGCGGTGGGCTATTTCATCATGTGAGGGCGTGAATAAAATGTGGTTTGGGATAATGGATATAAATTAGCCAAATGGTTTGTGGATACAAGTTGAGCTGATTAATTATAGTATCTTAGTTTTATGCTGGTATTTAATTTTGTGTTGAGAACAACTTTTTTGATAAGAAATTATTTGAAAACGAATTTGTTTACATACACTAAATCGTAGTATTTATGGGAAAAAAATTGCACAGAACATATGAATTTAAGGCAAAATATGTAGCTCAATAACAGTAAGTACAATAAATGGCCGTGCATAAATGAAAAGGTTTATTAAAACGTTCTGCAGGTTGTACAAATTCCACGGAAACTCCAGCACTCTAATGTCTGTCGCAATTCAAGAACTTTTGCTTTTGAACGCTGAATAATATCTACGTTTCCCAACTTTGCTTTCTGAGCACATTTTTCTGTCTCTCATTGTTTCGCAATCAGGAGATGTGGAACACACACAGTTGGACGCTGGATCGCTTCCAAGTACCTGATTAATGTTTTTAATTACAAATGTCGTTCTTATAGTCAATCTCAATTCATTTTACTCCGTTGTTATCTTTGCTCCTAAAGGCTTCGCTAAATAAACTTTTTACTTCATCTAAGTAATTATGTTGAAGTGTCTCCTTCATTCCAAGGCTTGCGGCCTACTTGTAAGGTCGGTTCTAATTACAGTATTATTCTTCGTTCGTTATTGTATAGCGTTTATCTTTACTTTAGTCCTTGTAGTCTTATTTATGGGTAGAATCTTGTTACTTCTGTTATCTGTCTTAATTTGAAAGAAATCTAGTCTCTTCAAAGGTTCTCAAAAAAATAAAAGCACACAAATTTTTCTTAAGATATAAAAGCTCATGATGCTGACACGAGCGATGTTTTACTAAATCCATGAATGTATCATGTTTTCATGTAATATGGGTTGGGGTCTCAAAGGATAGCTAATAACGACTAACCGCCTAGTACTCGTACTTCGAAGAGCCAAAAGTTTGATGCTAAAATTATCCGTTTTATGTGTAAACAAGGGGACAAAAGGTTTGGAAGAATAGAAAAAGCTCTTTCATTCGCAAATCTAACGTATAATTTTCAAGCTATAGACATCCAAAATAATATTTGACTTGTATTACGAGGCTGTAAGACATGAGTAGTGTGGTTAGATCTTGGTTCACCTTACCTACAAGTATAACGGCTGAAAGATATCTGTAGGTACTAATAAAAAAAACCGGCCAAGTGCGTGTCGGATCACGCACAATGAAGGGTTCCATAGTTAGGATGAATTTATCCCTAAAACAAACTTAAAATTGTAGTTGAAAAACATGTTCTCCCATACATCAATATACGCCACGGTCAATTTTCCAACTGAAAATTTAAGATTGTAATCGCAAAGTTTTTTTTTTATGTGATAAAACTACAAATTAACAATTTTTGGACTTTTTCCTTTACTTGTGCTGTGAGACCTTGCTTCTGCCCAAATTTCATGATTCTAGGTCAACGGGAAGTACCCTATAGGTTTTGATTTATGTGCGAGATATTCGATTTTTTTTTATGTGACATGACTAACAATTTACACTTTTCGGACTTTTTCCTTTAGTTGTGCTGTGAGACCTTGCTTGTTGCCAAATTTCATGATTCTAGGTCAACGGGAAGTACCCTATAGGTTTTGATTTGTGTGCGAGATATTCGCAATTTTTTTTTTATGTGATCTACTTTACAATTTTCGGACTTTTTCCTATACTTGTGCTGTAAGACCTTGCTTCTTGCCAAATTTCATGATTCTAGGTCAACGGGAAGTAACCTATAGGTTTTGATTTATTTGCGAGTAGCGAAATATGTCGCAATAATGTCGCTTATATCGCCGTATTTTTTTATTGCGTAGACTTGGAAGCTTGATTTTTTTAGAGCTTCAAGGGACCATAGACCTACGTATTTGATATTAATTTCAATTTGATACCTCTACGCGTTCCTGAGAACAATGGTCTTGACAGACTGACAGACAGACAGACAGACGGACAACGAAGTGATCGTATAAGGGTTCCGTTTTTTCCTTTTGATGTACGGAACCCTAAAAACAAGGTAGTGTATGAAAGAGGAAAGTAATAAGCGGGTAAGAGGTCAACATGCTCAGGCATGAACTGTGATTACATATAACGGCACAATTACTATTCAATCTACATTGTAATCAATTCACACTGCGATCAGCGCGGTGGTTACGGCGCGACGTAGGAAACACCCCTTATAATCGTCCTTGGTATGTACCTAGGTAAGGTAAGCCACGTGTGGTCGACTGTACTATCGGGGAAGGTTTTATCAGCTATGATGGGATCGGGTATAATCTACGTGATTTTCAAGTACAGTTGTGTTTAAGCGCACTCTTTCAAGATGGAGTTCAAAGAACTCTTTGTAATACATAAAGCATCATTTTTTTTGCAATAAAATAATACGTTTAATAACCTTAAACGTATTAAGTATTTTATTTTTAATATATTATTTTTTGTTTTTATTTTATTTTAAAATTCACAAAAGGAATTAAGAAAAGGAATGTAATACAGCAATGTAACAGAAGGTTATTGTATTCGTTTTAGGTACTTATGCATCTACCTACGAGTGCATTTTAATCTATAATATAATTATATCAATGCATGGTTATCGATGATTAGTGATCAAAATAGAAAACATGAATCACGTAAGAAGACATTTCAAACAACAGATGAAATCTTTTGCCAAACCGAGCCATGCCAGTACGATCGGACGAATATCATAACCTTAGTAACAGGGTCTCAATACTCGATACTCAATATATTTATTCCTTCCACAATGTGAACTTAGGTGATAACTGATCAATTGTGGACTCTGTTGGGCACAGCAAACTAGGATAGAGGAAGAGGACTCGAGGGGAGGGGTCTCGTTAGCACCCGTAAAAAAAACTTTTTACAAAAAAAAAACAACCGACTTAAAAAAAAAACACTACAAAGTGAAAAATAACTTTAATTTCGGAAGTCGGTGTCTTTGGATCTGTATTTTAGTTTTTTGCCACCGACTTCAGAAATTAAAGTTATTTTTCACTTTGTAGTGTTTTTTTTGGAAGTCGGTTGTTTTTTTTTTGTAAAAAGTTTTTTATTATTCACTTTTTAGTGGGTCAGTTTGTAATTTATCTAATTTACAATAGCCTAATGTCAAATGCTCATCACCTTTTACAAAATATTGCTTTTCCCGATGCAGGGGCGTTAAATGTTGAGGAGTTCTCCTGGTAAGAACCAGGAGAACTGATGGTGACTTCACCATATGCATTTTGACGAGCATAAATTGCTTAGCAACCATATTACAGTGCCTAATCGAATCGCAACGGTGAAATACTTATTATTAAGAAGTTCCGGTAGCCATCTGTGGTTTTCATCATTAGTTCCACTTCATCAAATGGTGCTTTTCGAGTGCAAATGCACGAGTTACTATAAAAAATACTCAAATCGCTATAGGTATGCCTATAACATTTGAAGATTTCCCTCGATTTCCATGGGATCCCCTCATCAGATTCTGATTTGGTGGCAATGGGACCACCTCGGGAGCATACCCTTTCATACAAAAAAAGAATTTTCAAAATCCGTCCACAATTGACGGAGTAATCGGTGAACATACATATAAAAAAAAAAAAAAAAACATACAGCCGAACATATAACCTCCTCCTTTTTGGAAGTCGGTTAAAAATAAATGCCAATACTGAACGGTATTACTTTCATAAATACAACACATTAAAATAAGTTTTCGAATAGCCCAACGCTCCCAAAAGTATAGAAAAACAGATTCCTATGTACAATGTTATTTACTTAGTCATGTTCTCTTTATACCAGTTAGCACTCAGTCGAACCTTTGATATCTGTTTTCACACCTGGCCGGATTTTATTTCTGTGTTGCGAATAGGGCGAGTACTGAACATGTTTTTATGTATTAAAACATGGAAGCCTCGGTATAGAGCCTTAAGAATGTGTCGATTTTAGATTTTTTTTTTGGGCTTTACTTAGAGTAAAAATAACGGCTGCACGGGTTGATGCTGCGGTCGGCTCGTGGATGGGTGACCATCTTTACATATCGAGACCCCTCCGTGCCTTGGAAAGCACGTTCACCCGTTGTTCCCAGCTGTTATTCGTAGGTCTTTGACAGTCGTAATAGGTAGTCAGATGCCCAAAAGTCTGACTACCAGTCTTACCAAGGGTTTACCCAGTAACTGGGTAGTGGAGGTCAGATAGGCAGTTGCTTCATGTCAAATACTGGTATTCAGCTGCATCCGGTTAGACTGGAAGCCGATAAATAAATGATAAATGATTTATTTCTGTAGGTAAGTAGGCTTGTACAAACACTTTTACACGTTAATCATATTTTAATAAAACTAGATGAGGTCGGCGCTTCGTATCTGACTAGAAAGGCCGAAACAAACTCAGAGGGTCTCTTTTAAAGTCCAGACATAATCTTGGTCAGATCATAAGAAGACCATGTAGATTGGTGCCTGAAAAGATCTTTTGATTAAAGAACCACACAGATTGAGGGGACCTGTCCAGTCAGTCCTCGCATTTATCAGTAGTCGTGCAGCTCAACTCGGAACTTAAGGAGTTCAATGATCCGACGAGCAATATCAAAGAAAGGACATTTGGGTAGGCAGCATAAAGTACTCAAACTGCCAGACCATCATTAAAACTAAGAGAAAAAAATAAAAAACAATGACCTATATAGTCCTCACATTCATAATAATTAAAATAATATAATACTTTATAAAGGAAATACTCATTTCATTGTTTATGTAAAATGGTGTATAGAAAAATAAAATAAGTATAAAACTAGGCCAAAAAAAAAACAAATCAATATTCACAGTAAATTTATTGGAGCAGCTTTAATCTCAAGCCTTTTTGTCCTCATTATAGTCTTTAACAGTATAAAAGGCTTTCTGGCACAGTTTCCGCTATATAAAACATTTGAATTTATTAAGGCTTAATTCTTGAATACGGCTAGGAAGTTTATTATAAAAACGTATACATTGGCATCTAAACGAGCCACGTCCCAACATAGTGGAGAAAAGGCTAGGCAGATTGATTGATTATGTAGTTACTCAAGTATTTTAACTGAGTTTGGAGGACTGAGTGATGTTGGAGAACTAATAAATTAACAAATCAAACAGTTTGATATTTCAGCTGCAAACAATGCAATTTCAATGCAGCTTAGAAAATAGTTTCGCAAGGTTTTTTGTTATTGGTATGTTAGTTAGTATCATCTTATGAATATGTGATTCGTCCATAATTTAGATGTTTTTGTAACGCCATTAAAATTATTCTAAAGGTGATCCAATCCAAACAATGGTTCATGTCCCCTACAATTTGGATACCATGGATGGGGAGTTTATATATTTTAGAACCTAAATAACTCGGTCAGTTTCTTACCCAATTTCTAGATAAGCAAATGTAAGCAGTTACATACTTGTAGTGTAGTATAGTTATGTTTCTGTCAGACCCCCACCCATCCATTCATTGATTTCCTCAAGGAACTACAAAACTTGTCAGGCGAAACGTAAATGCATGCTCGAAAACCACTCAATAGTTCATATAGCATTCCTTTTAAAAACGTGTCAGGGTGCCGCTTAATGTTGAAGTTACAAGGGTGAAAACACGGGAATATTTGAAAGCGTGAGTTGTACGGGCGGGCGGGGCGCCCGGGTCGCGTCGACCAGAACTCCAGTAGTGTCCCGGACGGCGCCCCGACCACACCACTCCGCCATCCCCGGCCGACACCGCGATATAACTTCGTCGACAACAGTCGTAGTACAATGGAAACAAACGGGTTCGTTGCGTTTGATGGCGCTCGATCGACAATGTGAAGTGATCGGACTGTGTGGTAGCTGTGCCGTGTGCTTTGTACGCGATTATTTTCGCAAGTGTTTTTATCATGTAGATGGCTGGATTAGTAATAGTTTTTAATGGTATGGGTTGTGCTTTAATTGGTAATTTTAATTATAATTCAAAGTTTTCTGTGACCTAACAGAAAATACTGTGTTTTCGGTCCTCAAAAACCGAAGTACCTACGAAACTATGAATACTAGCTTGGAGAAATCAAAATATACTAAGAAGCCTGTTTATTAATAAATAAATTCAAATATGGAATTTTAAAAACCGTACTTGTACTATTCGTAGTTTCAGAGATATTAATATTTTGGCAACTGACCCGGATTCCATGGCCATACCCTCGCGAGAGGGTAGTAAATCTGCGTTACTCAAAATCAATCGTAACACAATGAGTTTATTTCACAGGTACATAAAACTAGATAGAATAAGAAATACATGACTACGTCAAATGCCTTACACGACACGACGTGACATTAAAAACATACCCAGCCCGCAAGGGTTGGTAACGATTCTGCCTACCCACGTAATCATAGACTGACCGTCAAAACTAAGTACCCAGGGCAACATTTTCATACAAACGAGGTAATTTTGAAGCCTCGGTTCCCCGTCAGGTAACGATTCGGAATAGATCTGATAGCAGCTTTCCAGAGTACGGATGGAGAAGGCCTAGAGTGCCTAAGGCGCCCAACTGATCAACGTGGTCCGATACACACTAGGCTGGTTTTATTTTATCTCTTGTAAACCAATAAAAATTAAGACAAAAGTAAAAATAGAAATTAAAAAATCTGTTCGAGTCCTGAATAACTAACGGTTAAGTCAACAAAGGATCAAGATTTTTCTTTTCTTAAAAGTGTCTAATTATGATAGAATTTTAAATGTGCTTCGTTCAAAACTCCCGGGACTTGGTCGTAAGAAGAATTAACTTAATTATAATAACAATTTCACGGTCGGAAGCTATTCAGTATTCAGCCATTTCTTCTTGGAATTATGATGAGTTGCCCTAGCTAGACGTTATACCGGCTTCTGAATTAGTAATGATTCCTATAATAATACACTTCCGTCAAAACTAAGTACCCAGAGCAACATTTTCATACAAACGAGGTCATTTCGAAGCCTTAGTAATGATTCGGATGAGATCTGATAGCAGCTTTCCAGAGTACGGAAGGAGGAGGTCTAGAGCGCCTAAGGCACCCAACTGATCAGACGAGTCATTTGCACCAGAGAGTGTGTACAGTTCTGAGTGTTCGGATTTCTATACATTTCCAGTATAAGCTGGCCTCTCATTGTACGAAAATCCCATACAATTCGAGATCAGCCTAAACCGGATATGTTTCCGTGTGTACATCAAGCTACGAAAAACCGGTAAGTGCGAGTTCAATTCGCGTGGGGTGGGTTTCGTACAGCAAATATGTTATCTACCATGTTTTTTATCCCAAGAACAAGCTGAACATTGTTACATTCCAACTGCAAATGTAAGTTTGTACGCACAATATTGAGAGATTTACCATGTTGTTTTAATACAATAGACTTTTATAGATTTTCCTGTAGGTAATCTATAACTAAAAAACTATTTTTCTGTATTTTTTTTTCTCAATATTTTTGGAGATAAGGGGGAATGGTCCATTTTCATCTATTTTCTTAAATAAATTTAAAACTATTTATTTTAAAAATATGATTGACCATCGCGACGTAATTAGTGAAGTAACCATACGACTCGGTACTCGATACTCACGATAAATCGATTCAAGTTAAATGTCAAAACGGGCCTATTATTTTTTGACACCTTTAAAATGCCTGTGTTTGCGTGTGCAATACTTTTAAGTAACCAAACGAACAAACGTCCGATTGAATTGTCGGAGTATATGACAGATGAGTCAATACACCATCTAAATCACCCGAACAGACACATTGAATTATAATGTCAATATTATAATAAATGATGAAAAAAAAAATCCGAGAAGTCCACAACAATACAAAATAGAACAATACAATACAGTCATACACAAAATACTAAAACATTAGTAATAATAATACGCCACCTAGTTGACATAATCACCCATCGATTTTTTTTTGATTTCGAATTGCGTCTCCTTTTTCTCAGAAAGCATGAGAACATTATTTATGGTTCTAGTAAAGGAGCCTTGAGAAGAAAGTAGGTAGGTATATATTTAAATTTACAGAACAAATAAAACGTTTATTACTTTCTTACGTTGCTTCCACTTCGTTTCGAACCGTTATTAGCTTTTGCAATTAGGACAGACAGTTTTCTTAATGAACCGTTACATGCATTCTTTGTTAAGGGGGATGCGCGAAGGTAGCCCGTGAAATACAAATTTTCTTAAGTTTTTTGCAATTTTCAGGTCTGTGTCAGGTTGTATGTTGATTAAAATATGATTCGCAGAATTATTATCATTAGAATCAGCAATACAACTCTCTAAGTTCATAGAATCCTATTGAATGACTATTTCAGAAATAGTCATTCAATAAGAGTCTACGAAGAGAGTTAGTTGTATTGCTGAGTCTAATGATTATAATTCTGTAAAGCCATATTTGTTACGGCCGAGAATTATATTTAGATCAACATACAACCTGTTACTGACCTGCAAATTGCAACCAACATTAAAAAAAATGGATTTCGCGGGCTACCTTAGTGCATCCCCCTTAAATATCCTTCACGTAAATTATTTTTTTCATCATGATTACAACTGTCAGTCTCAATCTTGTACCGTTTAAATTATGATGTGTAAGGGAAGAAAGTAAAAAAATTCTTTTGGAAAAATGGAGATCTTGTGCGTTAATAGATACTCGTCTGCATGCCAATCTCCTATTTTAAGTCCCTCGGGCCAATACGAAAGTAATGGAAATATTTGTAACGACTCATCTTATTGAATGAGACGTATTTTTCCTCATATTGATTTTGCACTAGGTCTTACGGCCAGTCACATCTTAACTCACACTAATATTTTATTGCGTAGTCTATGACGAACCATAAAACTAAGCATAAACATCCGAAAATGAAGAATCTACCATAATTAGTACTTTTAAGACAACCAGATCAAGGTTATGTAGAGTTTCCAGCACACCAAACTGTCAAATTTCCCCAAATGATTTTTAACCTTAAAAGGTTTAATAACAAGGTTTAGGAAGGAAAATTTGACAGTTTGTGGTAATTTTATGTGCTGGCGACTGTAACTACCTACATTACGTACAACTTAATTGTATCAGACAGGAAAATATATACCTTATAGGTATTGATTTGGAAATCCAAATCTAATAGGTAGGTACTTATATCGAGCAAGAACAACGTGCCAATAATTAATTATTATTTAAATAACTGTCTTGTTTGTGTCTTGAGCTGGCTATTACATTTTACGGATACAAGAGAACAATAAAAGATAAAATGACAGAACAATATCATACACACAGTGAAATCTCTTAATTGAAAAAAAACAAAACCAGCACCCTAAATGTAACACATTTTTAATCACAATCTGAATGATTTTAAGGGTTAGAAGCGTTATGACTACCTATCGATAAGACTAAATAGCAGATATGACTAGTTCGCTATAGGACTTAATCTCGATATAACTAGATCGCTGTAAAACTAATTAGCTGTTTGACTACATATGCATAAGTCCTGTTATCAAAATGACTCATTATCGATATGACGTACAATCGTATCTAAAAGTGGCATTAGTATAGGAACTTCATGGAGTACCTACTTAGCTTTACTAAAGTGTGAATACACTATGAAGTTCCACTTTATCTATGATTCCACTATTAAAAATAAATTGAAACAATAGTTGTCATTTTCACTTCGAAGTTTTATCTTGCATGGCATATTTTATTGTTATTTAATTTTTTTAAATGCAGGATAATGAAAAATTTCATTTTATTAAAAATAAAAAGAATAAGGAAGCACTCCTTCATGATGGCTATCGATACAATTTTGTGTCCAACAATTCAAGCGGAACATCAAGTTACATAAATATTTTTTTTTTTTTTTTTTAGTTTTTATTAAGTTACGCAACTAATTATTTACACTAACTAGTCCGCATCGCTGTCATCCGGAAACGTGCCCAGAAGACTGGCAGCATTACCACGTTGAATGGCAATGCTAATTCTTTGGGCAAAGAACGAGCCAGCCCTCTGGTCACGTGAAGAAGGATATTGCTAATCCATTACTTTTCATATGTTCGAATAATTAGTCTGCTCAACAACGCAATGAATACTGTTGAACTGTCAAAATGAAAATTACACCGCAGATGTCAAAAATATTAAATAAAATGTAAATATTACATAACATAAACATAACGTCACGTCTGTAATCCCGAACGTTTAGGCTGAGGTGTACCTAAATGTATGTAAATATTAATATATCTTTAGATATTGATCATGGTAATGATACATTTATTTGCCATAAAATCCAGATAGGAACCTAGGTGATTCATTATAAAATAGTGTGCATTGTACCCTGCCTCTTAAACTAGATAAACCTGTATCTTAAGAGACAGTGATCAGCCATGAGGGTCTTAAACATAGTTAATGGTAAAAATGGATGTGTGCCATATGTGTATTTCATGGAAACAGAAAAATATATTTATTATATATTGCTTCGTTATTAGGTACGCTACGAATAAAATATATGAAGCGTGAACACATCAGGCGTGACGTGGGGGCTAACGTATTTTTAAACATAAAGGGGATTAGTTAATGTCAAATGACATAACAATAGCCCTTTCGCTGAAGCGACAGAATGTGCCCATAAAACTTATTAGATTCAATGAGAAGCAGAATCTCTACAAAACGACTGCCTTCTTGATTGATAACACTTATCCATGATTTGGAACCCTCTTTACGAAATTGTTAACTTTATTATGTTTTCTCAACTTCGACTTCAAGTCTCGTGATTTAAAGATAATGGATTAGATTTTCTAATGAGGGATGATTTGCTTTATACTGTTTTTTCTCAATAGAAAACAGTTTAGAGAAAAAATGCACAGCCATCTCAGTCAGCAACAAAAGTCCATTAACACTGGTATACTAAGTAAATCATCAAAATTGACACAAAATGATTCGATAAACTGCTTTTTATCGTTTCCGAAGAATTGCTGAATTGCTGGGGATTGGGGTAATATTGCAATGGGTCCTAACGCACATAGGCTTACGGGGCAAAGAGTAGGCTGACCGTTTATTTTAAAGCTTGTAGTGGAGATGGGTTCTTAGCGAAAAGTCATACATTCCAGATTACTGGGAATATTGCTACAAGTTTTAGCTCTCGAGTTTTGACGGATGGAGGAACTAACTCGATGAAAAATCTAAAGTGAAAGGAGTTTGGGATAAAGTAATGCAGAATGAACCTTCTCACGTACCCTGGTTTGAGAATACAAGTTTATGTAGAAGTTATGTTAAGTTAGCACTAAGGCTGCGTTCTGCGCACTATCCATCAGCAAAGTTTGCTTTCCATATGCGAAAGGTCGCATCACCTAACTGTAAAATACGTTGATGGAGTCTGTTAAGAGCAAGAATGAAAGGGAATCATTGATTAGCGAATTTAAATTGAAGATTTTGAACGATGGGCTAATTCAGAATCTTTTAGTAAACCCTAGATCGGCAATTGCAAATAGGTTGTATTGTGCCTGGTGAAGATAATGTCAGCTCAATTTATGTAAAATGGTTAATAAAGTACGATAGGGGCTTATATCCGTATTGCCCCCCCCCCCCCCCCTTTTTGATAACAAAGACACACAATATACTTGAGCAAGTTTAGACTAACGTGTAACGTATATGGCTACTATTAGGCGACTTTTGTTGCCCGGATATTAACATATTTCTATTGTTGATATATTGTCTCATATCACCAAATACACATAAGTGTCCTTTCTTCAACAAAATTACTCAGAATGATATTAAATTGTGTGTATTGCCAACTAGAAAAGTTCTGACTCAAGGAAAAATATTGTTGTGTTTTCCTTTATTTAGCCGACACTCTTCCAGCAGGACTTATGAAACGTTACATAGCACATATTTCATAAAAGCAATTACTATCATCTCGTTCCTTTCAGACTGTCTTGAAAATATGTCCTGTATACTGGCAGTTTCATCATTTGAACGTACAAAAGGACTTGCGTTATTATGTGTTACGATTGTTAACAAATTGATAATTAACTTATTAACCGTCTCATCATCATCTGCCTAGAGTTTTCCCAACTATGTTGGAGTCGGCTACAAGTCTAACCGGATGCAGCTGAATACCAGTATTTTACATGGAGCGAATACCTATCTGACCTCCATTACTCAGTTACTGAGTAACTTGATACCCCTTGGTAAGACTGGTTATCAGACTTTCGGGCTTCTGACAACCCGTAACAACTGTCAAAGAACTACGCCAATGTGATTTACGTGCTGGGACTAGTGAAATAAAGACCACGTAAAGTTGTCAACATAAAAAATATAATATCATAAAAAACAAGAAGGGGGAGGTAGGTCTATGATCACAAGGATTTCCTCAACTTCCCTTGGGAGTAGCACAGTACTCTCCTGGCTCAGCCTGGTGTGACGAAGACCGCGGCGGGTGTGCCACGCTGCAGACGCCAGGGATGGTGACGGTCGGCGAATATTCTCGCCACACCCGAAGCTCTGCTCGACGTGCCGCGCGGGTAAAAATATGTACCCGTCACGGAGATTGAGGTATGCCAGAACTTTGGACCCTGGAACATAACGTCCAGCGTGTCACAAGATGACCTATATTGGTCACCTCCGCTGATTGTGACACCAAGCATAAGCAAAGCGAGATGTACTAGTGCAATGAACCAATAATGTTCCCACTGCTGAGACACAGGCCTCCTCTCTGTGAGAGGGAGTGGACCGTAATCCACCACACGGGCCCAGTGCGGGTTGGTAGATGTCACATGTCTTCGATTTTTTGGTACTAGGACATGCCGGCTTCCTCACGTGTATCTTTCACCGTTTTGAGAGCAGTGGTGATGAAATAATTAACAAAAAGTAAAGCGCCTGTCAGGGTTCGAACCTACGACCTTCAACTCGTAAGTCGCTGTCGTTACCACTGGGTTACCACTGCTCTCAGATATGTAGTCGCTCCATGTAAAATACTGGTATTCAGCTGTATCCAGTTAGACTGGAACCCGACCCTAACATAGTTCGTAAAAAGATAGGCAGATTGATTGATGTTTTTTATAAGTTTAAATAAAGCACTCGGGTATCGTTTTTTACGTGGGAAAGTGATATAGAAGTAAAAACATTCACCTACTCAAAAGTTTCTAACCAAAGACATATAAAGCACTTGAAGATGACGTAATCCACCGGATAAGCATAACGAAGCTGATACTCGTAGTACCTACTCGAACCTAAATCTATCTTGGTTTACGATTCGAATTGATTCGGGAGTAAGGTTATAAATTGAGTTTAGACCAGACGAGTTCGAATCGGAAACAAAATCAAACTCGAATCGTTTTCGGGAGTAAGACTCCAGATAGGCAGTCGCTCCATGTAAAATGGTATTCAGCTGCATCCAGTTAGACTGGAAGCCGACCCCAACATAGTTGGGAAAAGGGCTATGCAGATGATGATGAATATGATGATTGAAAAGTTCGATAACCGAAGGCATAATTATGTTTATTTTACCTTTAAACGAATGTGTGGCATAAACATCGCTGAAGGCAATTGTGCAAAGGGCGGGCAGAATGTCCTAACACAAGCATTTATTTTGCTTAAAGGGACATTCCTAAAAGTAAAAATGTAACTAATTGTAAGTCATTGACATAAACATTTTATATTATTAATTGTAAGCCTCTGAAAGTTATAAAACAGGGTTTTCCTTGGGATCTGGTCGTGGTCATTTTGGAGATAAGGAGCAGAAATAATTATTGCTAAAAAATATTCATAATCAATGTTTGAGAAAAAGGCAAATCAATTCCTTGTACTTTGTACCTACCTTTTGTAATCCTTTTATGTAGTTATGTACCTAGTCAGATTTACAAATTGCCTTAGCAAACTTTAAGCTTAAAAATACAGAACGTAAGTAACGTAGGTACCTTAAGCCAATTTTATTTCTCGTTTAGATTATTTTATTAAAATTTATTGAATTGAACGTAAGATATTCTGTACCTACAACACGTTTATGTTTGGTTTGGTTTCTTCAATAATGAAACACAAGACCGAGAATGGAATAGGATGAACGTATTCACGCACGGTCTTCACCCTGGGGAGTGTCCAACATCATAAAACTGTGCTTTTTCTAAACAAAAGAACAACTTTACTTACACTATTTTTGTTTCATATTCATGTCTAACCTAACCTTTACAGTTTCGTAAAACTTTTTGATTTATGACTATAAGTAGATCTTCTTCTTATTTTCGTATCGACGGTATATCTGATATTATACTCTCAGTAGGTGGTAACGTTTTAAGTAATTGTATAACTTACAATATTATTATTTACATAAGATTTATCCAAGCTATAAAGGTGACTCATTGACTCGGTTTTTAAGGTTCCGTAGTCAACAAGGCGAAACTGTAAGGGTTACAGTTTCGCCATGTCCATCTGTATGTCATCTGGCTTGGCTCAGATGCTCTTAGTACAATAAAGCTGTAATTTGACATGGGTGATATTAATCACGCCGATAAAGTGTTGAATAAATAAAATCTTGAAAAAAACATTTTTGTACCCTCCCCTGCACGTAAAGCGGGTATGATATTTATTTTTCTCTTCTATCCCATGGTTGGATAGGCCGTTTAAAAATATTGCGGGTCTGTGCAATCCGCACCTGCCAGCTAAATGGTCGTTTTTGGATATGTGAAAAAATTCATGGCAGTAGTACCTATATATAACGAAATTAAAAGAAAAACTATCACAGTTAAGTAGGCTTTACAAGTTAACGAGTAATAGTTGAACAACTTACGTTTGCAGTTAATTAGAAGAATTAACCGTTACCGGTTAGTTTGGAGAATTGACCGTGACGTATATCGTTGTATGGGAGAACATGTTATTCAACAACAATGTTTAGTTTGTTTTTGGGATAAATTCATCCCCACTACGGAACCCTTCATTATGCGTGGTCCGACATGCACTTGGCCGGATTTTAATTAATCCATACGGTACGTAAATTAATCAACGAATTGTTCAATACTTGTTAATGAGACGATTGAACGAACAGTAGAGGTATTTCGCTCACGCCTGCATTTGATTCGCCTTTGCACGGTACAATCTACACCATATAAATAAAATAATAAATAAATAATGTTTATTTATCCAAAATAATACATAGACACAGGATACTATTGAGCACAGTGGTCGATATGCTAAAACGCGCGTTCACCGAACACGCGTTCCGCCTCCTCCTTCGCTAGCATAACTGCTTCGCAGAAGGAGGTGACGGCCTCCCATGCACTCTCGCTCCGAACCATGGCCTGAACCAGGCCCGGACGCGAGAGATCGCCGCCGCCGATCGCCTCCGTGAGGACACGGTGGTGCTCCGCCCAAGCTGGGCAGACCTCCACCGTATGCTCCACCGTGTCCTCCGGGCGATCCACACAGTGGTGACACCCGGGCGTTTCCTCCCGCTTAATCCTAAACAGGAAACTCCCGAAACATCCATGTCCGGTGAGGACCTGCGTCAGGCGGAAGGTGAGGACGCCGTGGCGCCTCTCCAGCCACTCCTCAAAGAGGGGACTTATCGCCACAATTGTGGCGTGCCCAGCGCTGGGTTGCGACAATCGCACTCTCCATGTCGCCATGAGATCCCTCCGGAGCTCCGTCCGCTGTGCCGCAATTTCTTGCGGCAGCGGAGTTATGCCCCGGAGTTTCGCCTCTTCGCGCCACACCCAAATGTGCGCGAGGACTATCAAAGTCAACCATAGATTACCTATCTACAACGAATCAACTATTGACGGGAGAAAACAAATTTTTCATAATCACACATTTATAACATTTTGTCAAAGGACTATAAAATATTAACTGCAAAATAATTTTTAAATCACAGATTTACGAATTGAGTACTAAAAACTGTATTGTTACATTATAAAATCACAGATTTTCAAACATTTGTTATAGAAAAATAAAATAGCATCTATATTTTCTGATTACTTTCAAATCACAGATATATACCAATTAACTACTAAATATATTTGCATGAAATAAACGTCGAACCTCTACAGTTATATCGGGCACAACTAAAAAATCGGTACCGAATATTTTTGAAAGCTTATCAATACGAAAACTTTGGTAATAGACGTCAAACTTGTGTGCCCAAACTTGATATTGAAGCAACTTTGCACCACAAAACTATGGCTTTCTGTGTGGAAATAAAAGAGTAATGTTATTTTCCATAGACTGGGTCGAAATTAAGCATAAACTACACTTTGATATTATCTATCAAACTCAACAAACTGTCTCACTTCACGGCAAAGGCCATTATGGTTGCCCATTGCGTGTTGGCGTTTGGCTTGTTCATACTAAAGTCCAGGAGCTCATTTAATTTAACTGACAATGCGACATATTTCTCAAAAAATGTCGCAAAAACTATTTCACGACAAGTCAATCAATCCTAGCCTTTTCCCAACTATGATGAGGTCGGCTTCGAGTCCAACCGGATGCAGCTGAATACCAGTATTTTACATGGAGCGACCTCCACAACCCTGTAACTGGGTAATACGATACCCCTTAATAAGACTGGTTGTCAGACTTTCGGGCTTCTGACGACCCCTAACGACTATCAAAGATCCACGAATGACAGCCGGGACCAACGGCTTAATGTGCTTTCCGAGGCACGGAGGAGTCTCGTTTTGTAAAGATGGTCACCCATCTATGGACCAACCCCGGCAAGCTTAACCTGATTGATCGACCCGTGCGGCTGTTACTACGTAGCCACGAGCTCCTCTATTTCACGACAACTTCAGTTTAATAAAGTACTAAAATTACGTAAAATCTTGTAAAATTGTCGAATTATTAGATGGTCTCCTATCGCCTGTCGGTTTTATTGAATATGCCCCAGGTTTTGTCACGATATCTTTCTTCACTGTAAGCCAGTGTTTTTTTAGTTCAGACAATTCCTACCTACAGAAGATTGCATCAGGTATTTGCAAGAATTTGAAGCTTACAACTTAAAACAAACTCGGATTCGGTACAACATCTGTATATATACACACCACACACTCAACTACACGGTTTCAATTATGTAATTGCTTATCCTATTTGCTATCACAAGTGGCATGTTATTATTGCCTAAGCATATAATGTAAATTAAATCAAATCAATTGAATCTATGATTTGTAGATCCTGGGGGTCTACTCCGAAGCGATAATCCGGTAATTAAGTATGTATCGGCCGAACGCTCGACCGTTTCTTGACTTCCAAAGTTAATTTTTTTGACTTTGAGTCCTTACCCGACTTCAAATCACATTTTTGACTTTGACTTATCTCTTTTTTCTTTCGCCGTTGTCAGCCATAGTCAGTCGTAGTCAGAAAACGGCCGAACACTCGCCCGTTACTTCGGAGTAGACCCCAGGCTCCTTCAAATCGCAAATCAACACCAAAACCTCATCTCTCTTGATCTCAAAAGTACTCTGTAAGTGTCTGTGTGTCAGTACTCTCTAAAGTACTGTATGACCATGATTTGTAAAAAAAGTAATAAAAAAAAATGTATTCAAAATATTGTTCATTTCGGAAGTCTAAATTCAATTTCATTTTGCATTCAATGAAATTATTCTTAAAAGTTTTTCCCGCTACGAAATAAGTTCTGTGTTATGAATTACAGTTGAAAGCATGTCAAGCTTTGGTAGTCAGCTTAAAAATACGCGACTGAAGTTTTTAACTTAAATTTTTACGACCCATTACAGAAGTAAATCTTAGAGCGAGGGTAATGAGCTAATGGATTGTTAAATGAAACCCGAAACTTTGTGTATTCTATAATAATTTTACGTCTGTATCTAAATATTGTATTGTTGACTTTACGTTCGAGTTTTAGGTGTTGGCCGATTGTTTAATTTATACTTGAAAGCATTTATTTACACTGTAACAATGAAGTATTGATAAACAATAAGTAAATGTTTTAGAAGCTTCGATAAATTTTAATCTCACCGCTGAAATTATACGATTTATTGCGGTTTAAGAGTTGGTTAATGATTTAGAATCCAAAATGAATTGAATGTAGGAGATCAGGTAGTTTATATACCCTTTTGTGGTAGTAAATAGGTGCCATTATTAACACTATCTAGCTAGTGAGATTCCTGGGCGTGGTGAGACATTTCGGCCCAACCATTAATTCACGGTCACGTAATTTGTACCTTCCACAGTCTGAAACGACCTTCACGAGAGCTCGGTTTACCGATACTATACAACGTATAGGCACGCATGCGTCTTATTACGAAAAATATTTGACGAATTTTATCATTGAAAATAGAATAGCATAATTTTTATTGCTAATGGTGGCGCGTGTGTTGGATCATTCGGTTCCCTACAAAATGGTTGAGCTGTATGGTGCTGATCCACGCCACGCGTCATGTTTGTGAGCGGGCGCCGTCAGTTGAGGCTTATTTGTAATCTTTTAATCTTATATTTTGAATTGATTTTAAATATATATTTTTTTACATTGTTCTCACATATAGAAGCGATATGAATAATGTACCCAGGATTTTGTAATATCTTTATTTAAAAGAGTGTCCTTGGAGTTTCTTGCCTGTTCTTCTCCATAGAGATCTACGTTTTGGAATGGGCAAATAGCTTCAACTTTCTGACTAACTGACCGACTATTTGACAATTCAAAAGTGCCTGTAATTGGTTTAACTGAAATAAATACTTTGAGTTTTGAGTTTTTTTTTTTTTGAGTATTGTCTCCATTATTACAGTTAAATAGTTTTGCTTCCAGTCATGGTAAGCCTTTTTTTGCCTTTTTTTTGGGTGAGAAATTATCTAATAACAATATATATATATATCTATTATCTAATAATAGGGGGCGTGTCAGACTTTTACTGACTGAAACCCACCCGTGTTCCCTCCGTTGCCTGTGTGCCAGGGCCAAGATATCCCTTTCGGACAAACTCGCAACCCTGGCAGGCATTGGCCCTAACGGACCCCGTCAGTTGGTGTTGACATCTCTTTGAGGCGCGCGTGGAACACAACGCGCCGTCAACCCGGGCCTGGTCCTTATCGGACGGCGAGCTACCCATCGCTCACCGTCCGCACCTCCGGTCGGAGCACCGCCGTGAGGACACGGCGGTGCTCCGACCAAGCCGGGCAGACCTCCACCGTGTCCTCTTGGCGATCCACATAGTGGTGACACCCGGGCGATTCCTCCCGCTTTATCCTGAACAGGAACCTCCCGAAACAACCGTGTCCGGTGAGGACCTGCGTCAAGCGGAAGGTGAGGATGCCGTGGCGCCTCTCTAGCCACTCCTCAAAGAGGGGATTTATCGCCACAATTGTGGCGTGCCCAAGTCATGGTACGCCTAAGGTTTCTACTAATTGAACGCTTAAAATCTCTTACAATAGACAGCACCTAAATATCCTTCAACGTTTTATAGACTCAGTCCGAAGCTTTTGTTATTATGCTGATTTGTAAGTAGGTACCATGCATCATCATTATGCTCAATAGCTGTGACTTTAAAGACCACTCAAAATAAAGGCCGTAAAGGTAGTAATAAATTGCAGTAATTAAACTACGAAACCCTAAAACCTAAGTAGTTTTTTTACGGAAAACAGTTACTGTATAGTTGTCCCATTTTATTGTCGACATAGTAAACTATCTCAGTAAATAGCTACAGCGCAGTGAACCGATGCGCGATGCTATCTTTTACGATTTACTGGACCGCAATTTTAATCCAAGATAAACGTTCCAAGTTCGATAGTTTTGGCAAATGCAATTTGATGTAGCGACTCAAGACTTGCAAGGCTGCCAAGTCCATAACTTGCTAAAAAGATACGTCCAAGTTAATTCGAGTTCATTGTTCAGACAAAGAGAACGACGATCCCTAGCATAATGGGGTTTATTTATAAACGTTGCTCTTTAAGTAATGACAAGCGACTGTTTTTTACGTTTAAAAGTCTCTTAATTTTTCTAAATTTAGAGGTAAAAGCCTAATTCACAATATAAATAGATTTCACGTTTCGTTTTCATTACACACACACATAATCAGCCTATAATGTTCGCACTACTGGAACACAGGCCTCCTCTCTGAGTGAGGAAGTGGGCCATAATCCACCACGCGGACCCTTGCGGGTTGGTCACATGTCTTCGCATTTTGAGTTCTAGGACATGCCGGTTTCCTCACGATGTTTTCCTTCACCGCTTTGAGAGCAGTGGTTATGAAATTAATTTACACCAAGTAAAGGGCCTGCCTGGGTTCGAACCCACGACCTACCTACTGTTCGGCTTCATTACAAGGGCTTAATTGATCAATCACAAAAATTGAGCTGTGAGCATGTAAGAATTAGCCTTAATGGGCTTTTAGTGTGTCGATTATGGACTTTTCAACTAAATTGATTAGTCGCACCTGTGCCAATTAATTTGTCGCCAATTCCGATAATCGATTCACTAGCAATTTATATAACGTTCTCGAAAGTACTGGCTGAACTCAATGGAAGTAATCATAATTACAGTATGCGCTGCTGAATGGGTCGCACACACCTTGGATGTTAGCTTGAATGATAAGTCACGAATAGCCAAAGATGATAGTGTATTGAATATATTTAACTACCACGTAACTCTTCTCTTCTCTTTCTCTTTTTTTAAAACGTTGCCCCACACTAGGAATTTCTCCTGTATCGTGGGTGCGTTTACAAACATTTAAACTCACATACACAAACAGCCAGACCCGGAACAACTACTTATAGGTCATACAAATATTTGTTCCGTGCGGGAATCGAACCCGCGACACGCAGCGCAGCAGTCAATCGCTTAACCACTGCGCCAACCGTGCCGTCCAATGCTAATGCTTTAAGAATGTTGTATGAATGAGTACAGTGATCGTGTACTTTCGCGTTTCACTATATTTTGTGCAAGGCGACGGAAAAGTGGTGATCTATCAATGCGCGCGTGCCATGTACGATACATGACTCGTAGGTACACATATACCTATTAAAACATAGGTATTTGATTTTCACTGTAAATCGCACCTGGTTCTAACAGGTAGGTAGTATATTGATATAACTTCGATTATCTACTGAAGTATATTTGACAAAACATTCACTGCTCCCATGAGAAGTAGGTATAAATACATTGGTACGAAGACAACATCGGCCACATCTTTAGATCCAAAGAGCCCCGATATTCGCTTCTTTTGCAACTATCACAGTTTACTCCTTTTCTTCTGAATGTTCACTATCACCCGTATCTCTGATTTTGGTTTGCTCTGACAGCTCAGACAGTTATATCGTTCAAGGGTAATTCGATATACCGTACGGGACTCAGGGGCAGACGAACAGTTTTGTCGATGAATCGTTCGCTGGTGAAAGGTTATATCGATGAAAAAATGAAAAGTGAATCGTTCTGTCGACGAATCGCTCGTCATTGAAACGTTCTATCGGTGAAAAAATTAATAGTGAATCGTTCTGTCGGCGAACCGTTAAACGGCAGAACGATTATCGGAGAAATGTTTCAGAATCAACGAGAGCCTCGAAAGATGTTGCTCGAGACTTTCGGCCATCAGGCCATTGGCCGATACGACAATCGGCACAATGATAGCCGAGCTCACATTCCACATGTCAATTATTATTAAAAACTCTTAGAAGTGGACTTAATTAAAACATGGGACATGACACTAATTCAAATTTACCAATTACCTAATTGTTACTTAGTGACAGCGGGATTGATACGGCAGCGTCGCCGTCGTCTGTATTATGTACCAAGAAATGGTTTAATTATGCTTTGTTGGTAAGCGTTATAATGTTGAAACATAGATATTTTTCACAAAATCTAGTATAGTGAAACATAACATTAACTGTATTACAGCTCATAACACTCGCACACAATCGGTAATTTATTCATAAACATGATTATGATAAAAGCATTTTCTCACGCATTTGGCATTAATAGATAAATAGATAATAGATATACGCAAAGATCGTACAGCATCTATCCAATTTTAAAGGCCAGACATAATCTTGGTCAGATCATGTGAAGACCATGTATATTGGTGCCTGAAATTATCTTTTGATGAAAGAACCACACAGATTGAGGGGACCTGTCCAGTCAGTGCACCAATTTGTCAGTAGTCCTGCAGCTCAACTAAGAACTTAAGGAGTTCAACGATTCAACGAACAATACCAAAGAAAGGACATTTGGGTATGCCGCATAAATTATTCAAACTTGGCAGACCTTGATAAAAACTAACTGAGAAAAAAATAAACCATAACTTATCATCGGTAATTTAAAAAAAAACAGCTGTATCTGTCAAAATTTATGGAACAGTGTTTTAATTAAGTATTGTAAATGTGAAGACTATGTGTCTTCACATTTACAATACTTAATTAAAACAATATAATACTTAACAAAGTAAATATTCATGTCATTGTATACAGGGTGGAAGGGACATCGACGCGAAGCCTGTTACCATGCATTCTTGACCCCTGCGTTAAAATTTTTCGTTGGTTATTAAAAAAAAAAAACACTGTTCCATACATTTTGACAGATACAGCTGTTTTTTTTTAAATTACCGACGAGAAATTTCAACGCATGGGGGTCAAGTATGATGTACTGAATCCATGGTAACAGACTTCGCGTCGATCTCCCTTTCATCCTGTATATAAAATTAATCAATGTCAATGTGTGTATAAAATACGTATATAATCTTGGTCAGATCATTTGAGGACCATGTAGATTGGTGTCTGACATGGACTTTTGACGAAAGAACCACACAGATTTGAGTGGACCTGTCCAGTCAGTGCACGCATTTGTCAGTTATCGTGCAGCTCAACTCAAAACTTAAAAAAGGAGCTCAGCGATTCGACGAACAATACCAAAGAAAGGTCATTTGGATGGGCCGCATAAAGTACTCAAACTGCCAGACCAGCATTAAAACTAAGAGAATAAAAATAAAAAAACAATGCACATAGTCCTCACATTCTTTTTTTTTTTTTTTTTTCTTTTTGGCTTCGCACGGTTTGTGCATTTAGCCAGTGTCATGTAAAATTAGGTAACAAGTACAAAGTTATTTAAATAATTATGAAATGAACTCCACTCAATGCATGATAAAGATGATTGATGATATCCCCGCCCCACTCCCCTTGGGTTTAAGTAAAGACGCGGCACTTTACTGAAACCTCGCGCGGACTTCTTGAGAGAACTTAAAGTGATGTTGCACTGTTTTGTTTCATTTGCCTACATTAATGCAGGTTCACGAACACTTAATGGTTAATAATCCACCACTATTACACATTAATATTCGGCTAAACACAAATTTTAGAAAATAAAACAAAACTGCTAACATGACGCTTCACTTTCCCGCCAAGAAGTCCCCTCACATTCTTAATAATTAAAATAATATAATAACGGGTGGGCCACAAGAGTGTTGTCGATTCGCCATGGAGCTGTACACGGGAGTGCAGCGTGAATTTTGTTTCCGAGCGTATTACGAAAACAATAAATCAGTGATTACTGCACGACGTTTGTATCGACATACGAGTAAACACGGTAAACGCGGTTTAAGTGAATTTGGTGCCAACTTTGCAAGAACTTCAAGGCAATACCTCGAGGATGTGGTTTCAATAAGATGGGGGCACATGTCATACGGCTAGGGTATCCATAGAGCTGCTGAAAAATGTTTTTCCCGGAAAACTCATTTCGAAGGGTTACCTTAGGGTTATATTGAATGGCCACCACGTAGCCCTGATCTCTCTCCATGCGATTATTTTCTATGGGGCTACCTCAAATCGGTGGTCTACGAGAATAACCCGACCAATTTAGAGCAGCCGAAGAGGAATATTATTCAGAAAAGTAACAAAATACCGAGAACAACTTTTCAACGAGATTTCCGAAATCTGCAACTTCGGTTCCAAGAGTGCCAAGCAGCCGAGGGAAGTCATTGGATAACATTGCTTTTAGGTCTTAAAAATTCCTATGTTTCTACTTTAAAAAAACACAAATAATATTTTTTTTTATGTTTCGTAGTTATTTTTTAATTGAATATTGAAACCGTCAATACCCTTATGGCCCACCCTGTACTTTACAAAGTAAATATTCATGTCATTGTTTATGTAAAATGGTATAAATAAAAAGAAAAATATAAATAGTTGGCAAAAAATCAAATCAAGATTCGCTGTAAATTGGAGCAGCTCAATCCCAAGCCTTTTTGTCCTCAATATAGCCTTTAACAGTATAAAATTCTTTCTGGCACAGTCGTAGTCGTAAGTTTTACTAACAATCTTGTTGAGTCCTGGTTACTCGAATAAAGACAATTCTATTCTATTCTATTAATACTTATTCAATATCTCAAAGTACACAAAAGTACATGGTCCCAGCGGAGGTAATTAATGAAAGAATATACAGATTAGGTATACCCAATATCGTGCGTGAATCCTCTGAGATCTACCCATCTGACAACACGCACTCACCTACTCGCTAAATTAAATATTTTCAGATACAAAAGGCTTTTCCACGAAGGTATGACGGACATACAAACGACCCTACAGAACGCAACGTGGTTCAATCCTTAGATACTCGTACTAGGTATAGTTCTGTTTTTTCCACATCCATGAATTTTTTCGTACCTATTTGCAAGTACACAAACCTGTACTTTTGTACAATATTCCTATCATATCATAATCCATACACAGAATTTTTACTATTATGTATAAAACATTGTTTATTTATTAAATTAGTTATACTGATTGTGGAAGAAAATTGTGGTCACATTACAAATCTTCGCATGCACACAGTCGCACACGTATACGGGCCTATAGTTCGTTTATTAATCCAAGAGACTAATTTGACATTTCAAATGATTCTTTTTTTTGTGGCTTCTTGCGGGTTGCTCGTTTAGCCAGTGTCATTTAAAATTAGGTATTAAGTACAAAGTTGTTTAGATAATTATGAAATTAATTTTATTCAATGCATGATAGATGATATCCCACCCCACTCCCCTTGAGTTTCAGTAAAGACGTGGCACTTTACTAAAACCTCGCGCGGACTTCTTGAGAGAACTTGAAGTGATGTTATACTGTTTTTGTTTCATTTGCCTACAATAATGCAGGTTCACGAACATTGAATGGTTAATAATCCACCACTATTACACATTAATATTCGCCTAAACACAAATTTTAGAAAATAAAACAAAACTAACATGACGCTTCACTTTCCCGCCCAGCCATTCATGTTGCAAGTGTTTTAGTTTTTTTTGGAGTTTGACATTTGCACCTGTCAAATTAGTATTTGGGATTAAAAAACCGGCCAAGTGCGAGTCTGACTCGCGCACGAAGGGTTCCGTACCATTATCTATAAAAACGGCAAAAAAATCACGTTTGTTGTATGGGAGCCCCCTTAAATATTTATGTTATTCTGGTTTTTAGTATTTGTTGCTATAGCGGCAACAGAAATACATCATCTGTTAAAATTCCAACTGTCTAACTATCACGGTTCATGAGATACAGCCTGGTGACAGACGGACAGACAGACAGACGGCGGAGCCTTAGTAATAGGGTTCCCGTTTTACCCTTTTGGGTACGAAACCCTAAAAACGAACTTTAGCGTAATAGGTACTTCGTCCATTTTCTATTGTTCTTACTGTTCAGCGGAAGTGTTACTGTAATTTACGTAGCTTTAATAATTTTTGGGATGAAAAATGACAGGAATCCATTCCGTAAACGATTCTGAATAAATTACTTTCATAATTTGCATCAGTTCATTTACGCATTGTATAAGTACCAAAATTTTTTTGAGTTTATAAATGACTCGATAATGTTTTCATATTATGTGATCTCGGCGATTTTAGGTCAGGCCAATAAAGATACTGATGTTGTAGTCTCGGATGTACTTTATATTGGATATATTCTGCAGCAAGTTTTTTTTATAAAAGTATTGACATACCTACCCTATTGCCTGAGTGCCGCTGAATATGAACTCTATAGAAAGGATTAGGTATCTATTGAACTAATGTATCAATTATTATTTTCTCGTAGGTTGTGAAAGTCAAATCAATGATTTGTCTTACTTGATATCAATCTTGGTAGCAAGACCTCATCTAGTTTTTTAAATATGATTGACGTGTAAAAGTGTTTGTACAAACTTATACAGCAAGTTGATTTTCATATCCAAGATTAATAATTATTATAATAATTTGTTTATTCGTTTTCTAAGCTTCCTCTAAAATGTGCCCGTTGATTTACATTTTTAAATCACAATAGGTATCTTACTGGAATATGTAAAATAATAAATAAATATGTTTGTAGCGGTCTAAAACTCTAAACCGATGTCGATGGCGCACACACGTTGTTTTTGACGCACACAATTTAACTTTTATTGAATTTGGAGCAGTTTTAATACATTGGATTGGTCCGTATGTGTTACTATAGGTAGAAAGATGAAAATTCTGTTATACATGAAATCGTTTTCCTATGCGCTATGGAATTCCAATAACTATTAGCATCAGACGTCACCTGCAGGCTTAGCACAAGAACCGTAGAAAAGTGTTTTGTCGACGAAAGAGTAGACAAAAATGACGTTTCCGTGTATACAGTTGACAGTTTTCTACCGAGGAGGATAGACAAGCGATGTCTATTCTACAGTAGAGTAGAAATAGAAAGCGTCATGCTAAGCCTGCTGTGTATGTTGACCGGCCTGTCTGATTTATTCTTCGTTCGGCCCACTAAGTTTTGTCCTAAGTACATAAAAAAAAACTGGTTCGTCCCAAACAATTTGCTTCGTTTGTCCCAAAACATAAATTTAATTATTTTATTCTCGTTTCGTCCCATTTTATATTCCTTGTACGGCCCATATTTTTTGTTATAGGCCAAACTTACTTTTTTGTACAATCTGAAAAAAGGGATACGTAAATAAATATTTAACATGAATCCACTGTTTAAAACAACCGCTACTCTCTGTCTTTTCCGCGAGAGAAAATTTACTCGTATTATTTTATAATAACATTATTCATGCAAGCCTAGTACTTTTTGTTAGGTCTACTGCTCGAAATTGTGCACAACGTATCGTTTCGTGAACAGAATACCGTCTTGAATGCAACGTACTACGGATGAAAAGTATGCAGGTTATAAACTATTTCATCCAAATCCTAATTAGTGGGATAACACTAATGATTGAAATACTATCTTGAATTCATGCAGGCCTAGTACTTTATGTTAGGTTACCCGTTATTGCTATTACTACCTACAGATAAATTTATATATGCTATTTCAGAAATTTTCTTAATTTTTCAATCCGTAAGAATATTCTACAACAAATTGGAAAACTTAAAAAGAAAACATTAATAAAATCGGTGAAATCCTTCTCGTGACCAATGGAAATAGATTTATTGTTTTGATTTTTTTTTAATAAATACTTTTTTTTTTGTTAACTGTATTTGGGATGAAACACAACCCAATAGTGTTATGGGACAATTTTTTGGAATGTGGGACGAAACTTCGGGACGTAAGTAGAATAAATCACCGGCCTAGTCCACTAATAAACGCACGTACATACCTACGTGCGTTTATTAGTGAACAACCGACCACAATCAATGTTTATTTAAACGCTTGTCCAAATTAACAAAGCTGCAATCATTGCAGCAACACTATCCACGTGTAGCTTTTTAACTATTGGAAAACAGTTTTAATTGGAGATAACGCTGAATTAATGAAGCCTGCAAATGAAAACTGAAACATTTGCATTTTGCTGTCAGCAAAAATTCTTAGCATTACGTGGATTGAATACTAGCGTATACATTGGTGTGCTTTGAAAAAAAAATGCTTCACAGACAGTAAAGCTGAAAAGAGTGCGACAGAGTGTAAAAAGCCTTTTATGTTTTTATTAGCGACAGACTTGCGGGATGCGCATTCACGTGAGGTACAAAAGTTTGAACCGACTTTTTGTTTTATTAGGGTTCGATGGCGGACAGGCGACAACAAGTTTCACGTGCCGCCCACCAAAGCTTTACGTGTAGGCACTTTCGGAAAATCACACATATACAACACTAAGTAGTTCATTTTTCAGTATTCCCAAAGTGTTTATACTATTTAAACAGTCTATAAGGATTCTATAAGGCTAGATTGTAACTATAAGAATTGCCTGGTTATTTGTAAAAAAAACCGGCCAAGTGCATGTCGGACCACGCAAACTTAACATTGTAGTTGAAAAACATGTTCCTCGATACATTCCTACTGCAAATGTAAGTTTGTACGCACAATATGAGTGATTTACCATGTTATTTTAACACCTTAGACTTTTTATAGGTTTACCTATAAGTAAAAACCGGCCAAGTGCGAGTCGGACTCGCGCACGCAGGGTTCCGTACCATTATCTATAAAAACGGCAAAAAAATCACGTTTGTTGTATGGGAGCCCCCTTAAATATTTGTTTTGTTTAAATTTAATTATTTATTTTTAAAGTGAACATATAACTAAATATTCTGTGAATATTTCAAGCGTCTACCTATTGCCGTTATCAATATTGAGCAAAAACGAGCAAATAAACCGGCCAAGTGCGAATCGGACTCGCGCACGAAGGGTTCCGTACCATTATCTATAAAAACGGCAAAAAAATCACGTTTGTTGTATGGGAGCCCCCCTTAAATATTTGTTTTATTTTAATTTAATTATTGATTTTTACAGTGAATACATAACTAAATATTCTGTGAATATTTCAAGTGTCTACCTGTTACCGTTATCAATATCGAGCAAAAACGAGCAAAAAAATCACATTTGTTGTATGGGAGCTCCCTTAAATATTTATGTTATTCTGGTTTTTAGTATTTGTTGCTATAGCGGCAACAGAAATACATCATCTGCAAAAATTCCAACTCTCTAGCTATCACGGATCATGAGATACAGCCTGGTGACAGACGGACAGACAGACAGACAGACAGACGGCGGAGCCTTAGTAATAGGGTTCCCGTATTACCCTTTGGGTACGGAACCCTAAAAATCACGGTTGTTGTATGGGAGCCCCCTTAAATATTTATTTTATTCTGTTTTTTAGTATTTGTTGTTATAGCGGCAACAGAAATACATCATCTGTGAATATTTAAACTGTCTAACTATCACGGTTCATGTGACCGACAGACGGCGGAGCCTTAGTAATAGGGTTCCCGTTTTACCCTTTGGGTACGGAATCCTAAAAAAGAAGTTATGGTACCTATTCCCGAATGTTACAATTGTTTATATTAAGTATAAAAGCCGGTGCTATAGGTATTGGTGCTATTTCGTGTCAGTCAACATTTTATTTTACAACGGAACACGTACAAATATCAGTATATTTCCGTATTCCATGTAGCCGCCATAAAGACGCTTACGTGACATCTTGCACGTGACTTGACGTATTAACCGACATACTCCGTTTCAAATGACGCCCCATGACTCATGAGCTCGGAAAATAATCGAGAGAAAGCCGAGAGATACACAAATAACAAAATATGACACTTGAGGACAAGGTAATAAGCACCTTGTATCAAATACGAACAAAAAGTATTGTATAGCTACAATTTCTGTACGTCAAAAAGGAAAACTGAATAACACCCACTCAGGCAGACATATTGACGATGTATTCAATAAAATTGTATAATATGCAGCGGTACACAGGAAGCATTCGGGCATCTGTCGATATTTTCCAGGTTGTTTGCGGCTAAAGGTAGGAAAATCCGGTACTTCAATACACGACGCATTAATCAAAGTCAAAAGTAGTATTCAAACTAGGCTGAAAATCAGCACTTTCTGAACGTTAAAATTACATAAGATAGTCCCCCAAAACGCCAGCGCTTCACCACTTCCTAGTGCTATAGCTGGAAATAAGAAGTGGCGCATCAAACTCCCCAGCAGTACAGCTGTCTAATCCTTATCGGACGGCGAGCTACCCATCGCTCACCGTCCGCAAGCCCGGGCCTACGGTAGCCGGGAATCGGCCTGCGACTCCCGACGCCCGGAGCGTCTCCTGCGGCGACTAGGGGCGCGAGGGTGCGAGTTTTGCCTCTCCCTCACGCATTCCGCCTCCTCCTTCTTCGCAGAAGGAGGTGACGGCCACCCATGCACTCTCGCTCCGAACCATGGCCTGAACCAGGGCCGGGATGCGAAAGATCGCCGCCGCCGATCGCCTCCGTGAGGACACCTCCGCCCAAGCCAAGCAGACCTCCACCGTATGTTCCACCGTGTCCTCCGGGCGATCCACACAGTGGTGACATCCGGGCGTTTCCTCCCGCTTTATCCTGAACAGGAATCTCCCGAAACAACCGTGTCCTCACCGGACATAGTTGTTTCGGGAGATTCCTGCGTCAGGCGGAAGGTGAGGACGCCGTGGCGCCTCTCTAGCCACTCCTCAAAGAGGGGACTTATCGCCACAACTGTGGCGTGCCCAGCGCTGGCTTGCGACAATCGCACTCTCAATTCCGCCATGAGAACCCGCCGGAGCTCAGTCCGCTGTGCCGTAATTTCTCGCGGCAGCGGAGTTACGCCCCGGCGTGTCGCCTCCTCGCGCCACTCCCATATTTGCGCGATCTTTTGCCTCCAGATCCCATGGCGGCAGTCCGGCAAAGAGGCCTGCCGCCTCACGGGAGACCGTTCGGTATCCTCGGACCAGCCTGATGGCCATGACCCTTTGGAACGCGTTCAATCGGCGGGCTGGTCGCAACTTTAAAGAACGCGCCCACACCGGCGCAGCGGTGCCCCGTAAAGGGCCATGGACCGCACGATCCCCGCGTAGAGCCTCCGGCAGGAGGCGTTTGGACCCCCTAGATTGGGCAGGAGCCGCTTCGAGGCAGCCCCGGCCCGGTCCAGTCTGGGAGCCAAACGTCGAAAATGCTTCACGAAGTTCCACCGGCTGTCGAGGACGAGTCCCATGTACTTCATCGTCGACTCGACACCGATGTGAACCCCTCCTGACGTTATCTGGGAACCCGACAGTGGCGCGTTACGAGGACCATAAAAACACATGGCCTCGGACTTGTACAAAGCCACCTCGCGTCCCAATTGCCGGATCCTATCGACGATTGTCGCAACCCTACGTGCTGCCAGTTCGGCCACCGCCTGATGCGACCTCCCCTGTGCCAGGACCAGCGTGTTGTCAGCGTAGCAGACTACGCTGACGCCGCTAGGGAGGTCGGCGCGCAGGACCCAGTCGTAGCCGACATCTCTTGCTGGTTCCAGTCTCCTTGGTGACCGGGGTCTACCCCGGTCACCAAGGAGACTAAACGAGTAAGGGCGCAACTCAATGAAACTTACCCTGACAGATGGATCGGCCGATTAGGACCAATTTTGTGGCCTCCGCGATCTCCGGATTTAAATCCCTTAGATTTTTTTTATTGGGGAAAAGACAAAGTTTACAAACAACGAATAACGTCGGAAGAAGAATTACGTCAGCGCATCCAATCTGCTGTATCAGAAATAAACAACAGCCATTTTGTCCGTCGGATAAGAGCGTCCTTTATTAGGAGGTGCAAACTGCATTCTCGTAGGGGGACGTCAGTTTGAACATTTACTGTAAAAACAAAATAAACGATTTACTTGTATTTTTTTTTAATTTAACCTCCTAATTTTTTTCATACGCTGAGATACCTAAACATTTTTAAGAAAATAGTTGAATTGTGCACCCTTTTTCAAATTTTATTTTATTTCGTAATTTGGCACCTCTGTCAGATTCATAGTAATATCTTTGTAACGACAAAGACTAGGCGTAAGTTTTATACCAATTTGCAAACCTTAGTAATTTTACAAGTTTTTAAAATAATGGTACACTTTGGTGTCATACATTTTTTTTACAGGAGAATTTTTCCAATTCTGGTCTTTTCATCGTAAAAACAAAACTTTTCAATTCAAGATTTTTTTTCTAAGGCAAATAAAATGTTATTTAAAAAAATGGTATCTTATAACATTATAGTAAACTATTCAGAAATGTTTGACAAAAATCACACCTAAATATGATACCATTTGCAGCAACAGTATTAAAAACACTGAATGCTGGTACAGAAAATAGTAAAAATCGAAAAAAAAAAAATCTTGGTTACCTTATCGGTTTTTTTTTACTGTTCAAATTAGTTGTTGGAAATGAGGTAAGCTACCTACCCGTTACGTTTGATCCATTATTTACGGGACACCCTGTATAGTGTGATAATCAGCCTATAATGTTCCCACTGCTGGGACACAGGCCTCCTCTCTTCTAGAGGGAGTGGGCCGTAATCCACCACGCGGGCTTAGTGCGGGTTGTCGGATGTCACATGTCTTCGAATTATTGATTCTAGGACATCAGTTTCCTCACGACGTTTTCCTTTACCATTTTGAGAGCAGTGGTGATGAAACAATTTACACAAAGTAAAGCGCCTGTCTGGGTTGAACCTACGTTCTACAACCATCACATAAAAAACCATTATATTATAGGGAAAAGGGACTTATTATACTTGCTCTACTCAAGAGTCAAGTCTTTAAATCGTGACCGAGTTTTGTTGGGTGCGAGCAAAGGAAGCGTCGAGAGATGTACGCATACATGGAACTTACGTGTACAAACCCACAACTTCCAGAAAATTTAAACACTATGACTATTTAAATACCCCAGTTTCTCTTGATCAATGCTGTAATTCTTGAAAATAAAACATGCTTAATTGTGCAATCATTATGATTAAATCCTTTTTATTATTTCTTAGACCGTAACCCATTTGAAATCAATAAATAGGTATTTCATATAATAGGTTTATAGAAGCCTACTTTGATATATTATCTAAAAACCGGCCAAGTGCGTGTCGGACCACGCACAATGAAGGGTTCCGTAGTTAGGATGAATTTATCCCTAAAAGAAACTTAACATTGTAGTTGAAAAACATGTTCTCCCATTAAAATCCAACTGCAAATGTAAGTTTATACGCACAATATTGAGGGATTAAACAAATTAGTTTAATACCATAGACTTCTTACAGGTTTTCCTATAATCTATAAGTAAAGAACTATTTTCTATATTTTTTTTCAAAATTTTAGGCTCCGTAGTTTCGGAAAATTCGGGAATGGTCGATTTTTATTTATTTTCTTAATTTATAACTTTAAAACCATTTATTTTAAAATTATTTAAAAAATATACCTTTTTTAAGACCCTCACAACAATCCCTTTCATTTGATATGTCACACGGTACAATTTGCAACACTTTTTTTTTAATTTTCCCCCAAGTAACCTTTATATTAAAAATTCAATTATTTACGTTACCCATCCATGTTTGAGTCATAGAAATTCATATGTGTATCTGTGCTTAATCATAAGTGTATATGTACTTAATCGGTCCAATTATATTCGGAGCAAACACTGTGACAGACGGACGGACAGACAAACAGACACACGAGTGATCCTATAAGCGTTCCGTTTTTTCCTGTAAGTTTTTTCATGTAAGTGGGAAATGGCGACGTTTTTAAGTACGTTTTTCCGTACCTCAAGTACGGAAAAACGTACTTAAAAACGTCGCCATTTCCCACTTACATTGGCGGTTTCGGTACCGACTTTCTCTTTTCTAACTTGGGAAACAAAAACAATTGCGTATCGACTTTCTATCAATCATCCCGTTGTTAGTGTCACGCAAAGTGATTTTCGTAATAAAATTACTTTTTTATTTGTTAGCAGTAGACTAAGTTTGAGCCTTATATTTTTGATGTTGATTATTACAAGCTTTCTAGTCGAATCAACACTGACTAACGGCAAGACTCGTCGGAAGATAATTTGATGTCTGCTCCCAATTCACCAAAGGTCATTTATTTAACTACATGAGCAGGATTGTGTGAAATAGCCAAATACACAATGAGATACATACCAACCGACTTGAAGATTTATATACTCGTACAGTCGGTGACCAGCATTATCTGACCCCTCTTACAAAGAAGAATAATGGAAGAGGGGTCAGGTAATGCTGGTCACCGACTGTACATATTCATGGAGAGATCAAAGAGGTCACCCTGAGATGAGTGCCCTCCGTCCGCAACGGACAATACCCACATTGGTTCAGTCTTGTCTTCTGTCATATGACATCATGGCAATTGCATGGAAAGACGGAGATATTATAGTCTGAAAAAAACCTCAATGTTAAATTATCAGTTGATATTATGCGAGCAGTCATTCCTTCGTATTTCTTATATTTAGCAGCTCCTTGTTTATTTTTAAAGTTAAATAAAAATCGCAGTTTTAGGTAACGCCCCACCACGTTGTGTGTAAATAACTTCGCAGTTACCTTTGGGACACCAAAAGTTGTCCACACAAACTTTAGATACCGGCAAAACAATTTAGGCTCCAGTTTTATAAAAACTCATTTCTAAAATAAGCGAAAAGTTTTATGAACCAAGGGAAATAATAGCGTGTTATCGTAGCATTTTTTGTACAAAAACATACAATTTCTTGTTTGTGACATTTGTATAGCTCAGTTAGCGTGAAGCGAAATGCTTACGCCCTCAATTTTCTTGATTGACGACATTAATCTTGGCAGCGGGTAATACCATGGTAAACATTAGGCAAGCAAGCGTAAGCACTTTGACGGTAATTGTGATTTACTGTAAGAGTATTTATTTTAATATTATAATTTTGCTCTTTTTATCTCACTAAACGGATCAATGATAAAATTTAATACACATGTGACAAAAAATTCAATACGTATTATTTAATTTATTTCTTGAGATAAAATATTGACGTTTATTTTATAACTGTAGGTTGCAACATTTGAAAACGAATAACCCAGGTTAAGGTAATAATAAACAATAATAAAAAAATAGTTTATTTATAAAAGGGTCACAAGTACAATAAATGCCTTAAAATTTAAAATAGAGCACAGTTGCTTATTTGCCTGAACTAGGTTGAACCAGTGTTTCAGGCTAGAAAGTGCATAAATGCTTATTGTAATAAATTAACAATGTGTATGTATAAAGTAAAAATTAAAACGGAAACTGAAAGGTGAATTAGGAGTAGGGAACCCCACAAGCCACGTACCGTATCCGAGACTCCCGCCCTCTGTAGCAGTCTTCTGACCTAGACGTTCAAAATCATTGAGCTCAATTTATTTGGGGCATTTAATAACTTAGCTATTAACCGATTTCGATACTAATGAATGCAGCATACGGTGTTATGAAATAAACACTCAAAAGTAACAACGCAGCGGTAAGTATAAAAAGTACCTGCAAACCACCGTAATATATTAATATAATCGCTATTACCACATTCTAAACTAGCAATCATGACCCATAAGCCTAATTTCATTTACTTAACTAGAATAATATTATTATGCAAACTATGTAAGGTCGAGAATTCCCTAACACTTTCGGTCCCGTCTTTGATCCTAAATAGTAATAGATAACTTTACTGTGGCCGTCTTTCGGGCGAATAATCCTAAAATTCCATACACACATAAACAACATTACGCCTGTAAGCAAGCTGAAACTATTCTGACGGGGTAGGGTAGCCAGATCATCAGTTTAAAACTAGAAACATTTTGTTAACAAAATATGTTCAGTTGAAATAAATATTTATTTCAACTAAATTAAGGCTAGTTAACACTTTCTATTAACAGTTCCCGGAAATAGGAAGGAAGTTGTAAAATAAACTGAATAGGGTTAGGCCTGGCGCCCATTGGTGGCACGACATGGCAAGGTATTTTTAGGCGACGAATAAAATTATAACTTAATTGTTTGGAAATAAAGTTGAAATTTCAATGTTACCAACAATACCGCGGTATTCTAACATTCTATTAACATTGAAATTTCAACTTTATTTCCATAATATTAAGTTATATTTTGATTCGTCGCCTAAAAATACCTTGCCATGCCGTGCCGCCAATGGGCGCTGGGCCTTAGACGTAGTTTTCCAAAGCGTTTTCATATTTCATAATATTCCTGCCTTTGTCCCGTGTTACGGGTCGGCACAGCACGTTTTCTCTTTCCATTCCTCATTCCTGTCAACCGTCACGCTATCATTCACTCTCTTGGATAATCCATTCATCTTTCTCACACAATCCATTCATCAACATTTATATTCATCACTCTTATAGTCACATGCGTTTCCTCGCTCCTCATCACATTCCCATACCAAACCAATAGATTTCCTTTCAACTTTTCTGTCACTGGGGCCACTTTCAAACTTCCCGGCGGCACCCGAAAATTCTATGAGACAGAATACTTAAACAGGAGTTGTTAAAATGAAAACAAGCTGTCTGGCAACCCTATCCGCCGCGGTACTAAGTGAAGACGAAGTGCTATTACGTGGTGCATTAATAAGTTCCACGACAGTTTCTTGTGATTTTCACAGTTATGCTTTTAAAATTTTCCTTAAATTAAGTAACTTGTATTTACAGGTGCTGCGACGATCTCTAGAGGAGGGACAATATCTACATCAATGTAAATAAGGCTTGTTTTCTCTTTCGACTTCTAGGAGCGAACAGACAAAATGGCAATCATGACCCGTAAGCCTAATTTCATTTACTTAACTAGAATAATATTATTATGCAAACTATGTAAGGTCGAGAATACCCTAACACTTTCGGTCCCGTCTTTGATCCTAAATAGTAATAGATAACTTTACTGTGGCCGTCTTTCGGGCGAATAATCCTAAAATTCCATACACACATAAACAACATTACGCCTGTAATCCCCGAAGGGTTAGACAGAGGTGTACCTTAAGTACACACACATTGCCACAGTAATTTCGCCAGATATGTTTAAGTTCCATTCACAAGGGGGTGACCCTATTGCCCGGTCGATGGCAGTAGGCTCGCCCCCTTTTACTCAATTCAGACTCCGGGAAACTACTGAGAAATTCCTGATGAAAAACCCAATAACACTTTACCCGATCTGGGAATCGAATCCTGGTTCTCATGCTCAGCACTAGCGCTTACAGCCAGTAGACCAACGAGGCACGATGATAGTATTCTATGTATAATAAAATTGTGTTTGCGTAGGTCACGCGGTCCGCACCGGCGCCTTGGTGCTGGTGGTGGCGGGCAGCGCCACGGCCAGGGTTGCCGGCAAGATGGGTGGCTACTCCAACAAGAAGGGAGGCAAGTATTGTTGTAACTTACTAACTTAGGTCCACTTGCACTACAAATTGCTAAATGCATTTAACGCTAAATATATTTAACAAACCATTCTGTCATTGTCATCTTGAAATTTTTTGATTGAGAGAAATGGAACGGTGGTTTAAATTCGTTTAATCCAAATTTAAATTCGTTGTGCAACGTGCCTTAAACACTGGCCACACCCGCCTTACTAGACATCATTGTCAGACTTGGGCTTGCCTGGCTTAGGGACACCGATAACGGTGGCCTCTTTCATGTCGTTGCTTAAGGTGCCATTGAAGATGGCGGTCATGAGCATAGAGAGACGAGCGGGGCGGAGTCCTACACCTTATTGATGATACCGTTCGAACTGAAAGCCTTTCGAGCGTGGAGCCCGTTTATGATGTCATGCGTTCGTCTGGAGTGACGGGAGGCAAAGGATCATCAGGGTCTTCAACGGGTGGGAGGGAAGCTCTACGTTCGACTTCAGCATCAACCTTGTCAAGGTGCGCTTGGTCTACTCGTTGCCAGCTGGGTGAACATTGGGACTCTAGGCTGTCGGCTAGGTTTTCAGCCTTGTCGGGGTTGTCGAAAGCGACGCTCTTATCGGGACGGATGAGACGAGGCATGGAGAACTCTTCAGAGGAACGTAACTTCCTCTGCAGCTGCCAGTAGGCTTGGTGATTGGGTGGTCCTGGGTACGCAACTCTACCCTGCGTTTATTTAGAGCACGCTGTAGATTGCGCATGTGGGCTTTGTTCGCGTCACAGGGAAAGGAGTCGTAGGCGCGAATGGCCGCGTTCTTCTCAGTTATCAGTTTACGCACGTCATACGAATACGGATTGTATATGTTCTGTAAACGAGTTGATCACACCCGTCGTGCCTGCGACTGACACTATGTGGTCGGGGATTGTGTCCAAGTGACGTGGTGGATTTCAGTATTTCGCTTACTTCCCTCCAATCGGATATCACTTAGGTTGGAGGGAAATTTTGCTAAGTCTACCAAAAAAATGTATTCTGTATCAAACTATCAAAAAGTATAAAATCCACAATAAATAATTATTCAATAAATTAACATTTAAACAAAGAGCGCATTTCCAATTTAAATTCCAATATAGAAACAATTCGGCGCAAAATTCAATAAATAAGGTACCTAAATAAAATAGGTCCTTGACTCGATTTCAATATAATATCCGAAAAAATATTAAAATGACATTAAAAAAGTTTAAATCATTATTATAATTAAAGCTTATATACAATAAGCATTGTTTATAATAAAACATTTATACTTTTTTTTCTTTTGCATTAAATACATTAATGCTTATAACAATTTTCAAGTGTCGATTTCTGACGTACGTTCTAATAATTATTCGACTCCATAGAAATTTAAAGAAACATCGTTTGGCATACTTAATTGCTTTCGCACATCATTACACTAAAAAAAAAACAAATATGATCAGCGATTTTGAACACATATTGCCCACCACTGTCATCAAAATGGCGATTATCGCATTTACTTACATACTTAGATTTTATAAAGGCAAATTAATAACTTGCGCGCTAAATATGAAATCTTTAATGGCGTTAACATAATAATTGTGTTTTATAACCTACTCTCTTAATTAACGCACATTCGTAAGATTTGATGGGTAGCATAATCAATATTTACATTATTAATTTAGGGTGTCGTATGTCGTCATTCTGGGGTCCAATGGGACCCACTACCGAGCCGGCGGAGGTTCGTGTTTTCGGGTCCAATCGGGGGCGCTTTCGAACTATACGGTTAAACTGAAATAAAGTTACGTCAGTAGTTCAGAACCTAGAACGTATAGGGTTTAAATTCAAATCAAATCTTTTATTTGCATGAATATGGGTACATCAGTTGATACATAGGTACAAAAAAGTTCTTTAAACCATATCCTACCTAAACAGGTGTGCAAATATCTACAAATTATAATAGAAATATTTCTTACATTATTCATTAATTTACAAATATTAATATTAAATTATTTATGAAATTTATTAATTATATAATTTTATTATTATTACTAACTTAAAAAAATTATTACATTTATCATTTAAATAATCAATAACTTTGTAATATGCTTTATTGAACAGATAAGTCTTTAATTTATTTTTAAATGATGTAAATTCACGATGTCTCCGTCGTGATACCTATACGAGTACCATATCTAGTCAATAGAATATTGGTGCAGCCACCTTCATCACTTCTTTTGTATTATGAACAAACATCCGTGGTTTCTCGATATTAATATTCACCATCAAGACTGAATTCAATTGTGATTTAATTTCTAGGAACAATTCATATTGTTATCGCTGTGACTGTGGTATGATTCTTCGATAGATCTCAAGCACGACTGGTTTATTGACACTAGTGTTCCCCCTCTATTGTCTTTACCACGGTAGAAGTTTATAACAAAGGAATGTCCATTAGATTAGAAAACTAGTTCGGAATATCGTTCATATTTATCTTTAGGTAGGTACAATGAACAATTAAATCTAAAAAAAATCTGGAATAGAAATATTAATATCTCGTACCTATCGGTTACGTAAAGTCGTCAAAAGTGCCAAAACAATGGCGGTTTTTTGTTTATTAATAATTCTGAATAGAGAACCATTACTCTGCAAACTCACCAAAAAATTAAATTTTCGTATACTTTGTTGTGACAGCTTTACCATCTTGCACAATTAAGGTAATTCGTTCTGGCACTGGCAGATTAATACTGACGCATTTTTTGCTTTAAATAGTAGATACAAGGGGCTAAAATAACACATTATATTTGTGGTACTTTTACTCCCGTGCTATCGAGGGAGTAAATAGAAACCAAGTTATAATGGGATTTTAGCGCCGTGTGTTACACTATACTTTTCACTACGAATAAGATTGTGAGAAAATAAAATAATCCATTACACCTTGACGCCAACAGATTGAAAATTACTTATTTTACTTTCTCTTCCATCTGCAAATACGGGTCTCCATTCTCACTAGACGAGGACATTTTCACTGTTGTAAAATAAAGTACGGTCACCAATTCAATTTGTAATTAGAGAAACAAATTCTAAAGATTTCGCGCCAATGCCTTTTTTTATTTATTCTGTAGCCGCAACCAAGGAACATTTTATACTCACCTACGGCGAGGCCGCAACGCAATGCACGCATTCTACCGAAGAGACTGCCGCTTTTAGTTCCATTTTCAAAAAATAAATGTTCTTTTTTTATGAAACAGTAATAAATCAAGTCTTTATTCATGATTATTTTACTTACGGTGAATCCGCAGCTGTAGCGCGCGAAAGTCAAATTTTCTTACGTTTTTTTCTATTTGCAAGTCAGTGTCAGGTTGTATCTAAATCACAATATGATTCGCGACTATAACAGATAACTATTTACATAATTAAAATTACAAACATTAATACAGCTACAGCTACAGCTGCGGATTCACCTTAAGAATAATGACTTTTTCGTTTTTGTAGAGCCTACATTTTTGTTGGCCGTTGGTAACAGACCAAAATTAAAAAAAAAAACTTTTCGCCTTGTGGATGATATGCTATTTTAGCCCCGCGCTGGTACGCTAAAATGACGGACTTTTTGAGCAAGAGTAGTGAAAAATATTTTTAGTGGTTTTCAAAGAATATCAAGCTATTGACATTTATAACTTTTGTAACAGAATACCTAACCTAAATATAGTCCAGAGCCCCACAAAATATAGCAAGCTCTATATCGTAAGTGCTGATATAGATACATCAAACTCAACTACTATTTCTGCCTGTTCACAATAACAAACTTGGTGAAAACAATTCTGAAATAATATATGTGCGCGAATCAAGTATACGTGAATATTCGGTTCGCTATTTTTATTAGTCTAAACGCGTTTACTCTGTGACGAAGGGTCGAGGAATACTACAATTGCGAATGTTTCGTATAACTTGTGCAAATAGGACTTCAGTAAATAATGTGATTCTAGGAAAGGACAAATAACACTCCTCGGCTTAGCTATTGTTGTTTTTTTTTTCAGTTTACTATCTGGGTTGACTATTTTTAATCCCATTTCTTTTTGTGCCAACGCCAGGTTAAGTTAGAACAAGCATATTATGACGTGTATTTTATTTATGTTGCATTTATTACTGTTCGTTTTGAGTCTCAATCAAAGAAAATATGTCTGTGCAGGGCACTAGGTTTTGTTACATATCCATTAACCTTGAAAAAAGTAAGGTCAAGTCATATTGAATAGTAGAAGTTTTATACGAGTATCTGAACAGACAGCTGTGCTGCTGGGGGGTTTGTTGCGCCACTTCTTCTTCCCAGCTAAAGCACTAGAAAGTGGTGAAGGGTGGGCGTTTTTGGGGAACTAACTTATGTAATTTTTGACGTTCGAAAAAGTGCTGATTCTCAGCCTAGTTTGAATAAATGACTTTTGATTTTGAATACGATAAGGCTGGAAAATCTCAAAATGCAATGCGTAGTAAGTCCAAACGTCTTCTTTTGCGTTCGGCTTCACAAAGGTAGCAAGACAAGCCTCGGCTTTCAAAAGATCCAAGATACCTAATAACATGTATTTAAAAAATAAAAAAAATTGATTCGTACGCATTTTTCGGAAAAAATATAATTCTTAATAATTGTAATGCAACTAAGAAACGGCGAACTTTATATTGTAAGCATACCTATCATGTTCGATAATTCTACGTAGTGAAATCAAAACGTTATTTTCGAAGCAGATTTTTCTCCCCAATCTTATCTAACCTCTAATTAAGGATTATCGGACCTGGCGATATCGGTAATAACATCATGTATTTGTCCGCAGGAGGATAACTACAGACTTACCTTATTAGTAGGTAATAAATCGCAATAACACCAAGACAAACTACTCGAGTTTCAATGTACCTAGTACACAATGTATATGTTATAGAGAAGCCAATTTTCTCGGATATCTTTTTTTTTTTTTTTTTTTTTTTTTTCCTTCTGGCTTCGCACGGTTTGTGCATTTAGCCAATGTCACGTTTTAGTTTTATAAAAAGGTAGGGAAACAAAATTAATATAAATATAAATTTTAACGGGATTTAGGATATACGGGATAGGATCAGTATTACGTTAATTACACTATAAAAAAATAAAAAATAAATTACAACTTAATATTATTTAGAGTAATGAATGAAACTATACATTTATAAACAAGAGAGCTATTTGTACAAAGTAAAGAAAGTATTGAGGTAGGAAAAGGAGTATGGAGGGATAAGAGGTTACTAAGAAAGGAAGAACGGTCATATAAGGGACAGGAGAAAAAAATGTGATCTAAGTCGCCTACATCTGTGCCACACAAGCATATGGGATCGTCGATGATATGAAGTTTGGCAAGATGAGCTGGAGAACAAACATGACCCAGTCTCATCCGTATTAGAATGGAGGTCTCCATCTTGCCAAACTTGGCCCTGCCAAACCACGGTTTTTCTGGAACGTCGGGTTGAATATACGAAAAATAACGTCCCTTCGATTTACTTCCGATATCCCAAGCCACCTTCCAGGTTTCCCGAAGAAAAGTCTTTGGTAACGATACGAGGTCATAACTAAAATTTGTATAAGGAACTAAGTCCCCACACTGCACCGCATCACCGGCAAGTTTATCAGCCGCTTCATTGCCATGGATTCCAGCATGGGCCGGAATCCATACAAATTGTAGTGTATTACCCTCAGAAATGGTCCTGAACGCAAATTCTCTTATTAAATAAATGATAGGTAACTGCGATTTGTGTTCGAAAGCGGATTTATTGATGGCTAGAAGAGCACTTTGAGAATCAGTAAAAATTATAGATTTTTTGAGCTTTAAAATACGGATATATTCTAAGGCTTTAAAAATGCCGAAACATTCCCCGGTAAAAACAGAAGTCTCCGGAGGCAGTTTTATTTTTTGTTCGATGTTGTATTGAGAATGGTAAGTACCTATTCCAACACAACCCGTCGGAGAAGGCTTGGCAGCATCCGTATAAATATGGTGGTACTCTACGTGTTCAGCCAGAAAATGATTAAAACTTAAATGGCAATCGGGATCTGATTTACTTACACAGTTATATTTTATAATGGGACTGAATTGTAAACTCTCATAACTATTGCTAAATATGGGAAGTTTATTGGAACGGTGAATAGGAGAAGAAAGTGAAAGGAATTTTTTATAACTTACAACTAAACAAGGATCACGTCTATGGGACCAGTAATCTGATGATTCAATCTGCAACACTAATGTGTCCAGTTTAGGAATGAGAGGATGAGTTGAGAATTGAAGAATCCGGAACAAATATTTGTCAGATAGGAATTGTCTTCTAAGATATAAAGGAGCATCCCCGCATTCAACTTGGAGTGCATTAATGGGACTAGACTTCATTGCACCTGAAATAATGCGTAATGCTTTAGACTGGATGCGATCCAATTTTTTAAAAGCCATGACATTACCTGGCTCTAGAACGAACAATCCATAATCCAGAGTGCTTCTGATGATTGCGTTGTAAATGAGTTTCAAAGAAAAGGGATGTGCACCCCACCACACCCCAGAGAGGCATCTAAGCATGTTTAGGTGTTTTTCACATTTGTTAACAATATATTCACAATGAGGGACACTACTTAATTTACAGTCAAGTATTATACCTAGATATCTGAATTTATCTTTAAATGGGATAGGTATTTCCTTATAATGGAGATTTACTATGGGAATATTTCTCTTCCGGGTGAATAAAACAGCCGCGCTTTTAGACGTGGATAAATCCAAACCGTTTAGATGTAACCATGACGCCAAAATAGATAAAGCAGAATTGATGGCAGAGCTAGCTTGCTCAACAGATGGACTTGAAGAATATAATAATAAATCATCGGCATATTGAAGAACCTTAACATGACTAGTTAAGGATAACTCTAAATCATAAGTGTAGATATTGTATAGAAGGGGACTGAGCACAGAACCCTGTGGGAGACCCCTCCATACAAGATGAGATACCTCATGGTCTCCTATTAACATGTTAACAGAGCGTTCAGTCAAGATATTAATAATGAAATTTAACAAATTCAATGGAACTTGTAAGGCTTCTAATTTATTTTGTAAAACCGATAATACAACATTATCATAAGCTGCATTAATATCAAGGAAAACTGCAACGGTGGATTGGTTATTAGAGAAGGATAACCGAATATCGTATGTTAATATGCTTAAACAGTCAGTTGTACTTTTACCTTTTCTAAAGCCATATTGTGATTCTGCCAAGAGACCCTTACTTTCAACATACCATTCTAGGCGATTTTTAATTAAGTGTTCCGCTAATTTCATCATAATTGAAGACAAAACTATAGGACGGTATGAAGAAGCATCAGAAGGAGGTTTGTTTGGTTTAAGGAATGGCAACACCATTTGACGTTTCCATTCAACAGGGATGTTTCCTGTATAAAAAATAGAATTAATAAGTTCTAAATAATAACTGAGGACTTCATCATTTAAATTAGCAAAAAAGGAATACGGGATGCCATCAATGCCTGGTGCAGAATCATTAGTTTTATGGATAACAACCTTTAATTCAGTGAGAGTGAATGCAAGATCTAGCGTCGTATGAGTGTCTCGGATATTGGAAACGAGAGACAGGTTATGGTTAGTACAAATAGCCTTAGCCTCAGGAACCCAAGGCGGAGCTAATATATCAAAAAAATCACTGGCTAAAGAATCAGGAATAGGAGAAGGGTTGTTATATATGGACCTAAATCTACGAATGTTGCGCCAAACAATCGTAGGGTGAGTATTCGGTGAAATTGATAAGCAAAAGTTACGCCAAGATTCAAATTTTTTCTTTTTAAAAAGTTTATAAGTTTCATTATTTAACTTAGTAATGATATCAAAATTCGTATCAGACATATCAACGTTATAATTATATTCAGCCTCTTTACGTTTTTTAATCAATTCAGTGCACTCAGAGTCCCACCACGGAGGCGAGGGAATTGTACTAATATTGTTATTTTTTACAGGAAAAACTTCATCAGCCGCTGCAATTAATATGTGTGCTAAAGCTTCAGCACAACTATTTTCATTGCCACCAGAAATTACGGGCAAGGAGCTAAGCTTACTGTCAACAATGTTCCTAAATTTGCCCCAGTCAGTATTATTTCTATTAGGCAGTTTATATTTTAAGTTTGATTTCCTTAATTGTGCATTTGGTTTGGGAAGAGGATAAGAAATAACTATTGGAAAATGGTCACTACCATAAGTAGAGGTTAAAGTATGCCAAGTTAATGAAGAGGCTAAGTTTGGAGAACAGATAGAAAGGTCAATTGCGCTTTGGTTCTGATTGGGATCTGAACGACGAGTGGCAGCTCCAGAATTTAAAATACATAAGTTGTGTAAGTCTATTATATCTATTAACTCATCACCATAACAGTTCGAAGTTGAACAACCCCATGATTGGTGATGGCAATTAAAATCCCCCAGTATTAATAATGGCTTTGGAAGAAAAGAAACGAGATTATTCATCTCTTGAAGAACAGAAAAAGAAGGGTGAGGAATGTAAATAGAAACAAGACAAGTATGATGCACTTTAATAGCTACAATTGAAATTTCCTCACTATGAAGAGGTAATGTAATGGTAGAAAAAGGGATAGAATTCTTGATAAGTATAGCTACTCCACCATACCCATCAGATCTATCCTCTCTAATGGTTAAATAACCATTCATTTTAAAAATATGATTAGGTTTGAGCCAAGTCTCTGCTAAAGCAAAGGCAAATGGCTCATATTTGTTTAAAAGATGTATAACATCACTCTTTTTGTTTACTAGACTGCGGCAGTTCCACTGGATTATTTTGGATGTGTTGTCCATTAAGGATGGATTGTGATACATTGAAAGATGGGGCAACGTTGGACGGTGAAATGTTGAACTGAGACAGAAGATTGTGTAATGCAGAAAGAAAATCGTTTATGGAAAAACTGGCATCAATTTGTCCATTGTTATGATTAGAAAAAGCACAACCATTTGCTGGTTGAGGAATGTCGTAATCTTTAATAATGGCGTTGTGAGCCTCTTTATTATATCCTTGTACAGATTTGGGAGGTGAGCGTGGTTTAAGGAAGACAGTTTTTTTATAGCTACTTGAAACAGGCATTCTATTAGAAGAAGGGAAAGATGGAGTATCTGCAAAGTTTTTGGAAGGAGAAGACAAAAGTGTATCGGCATACGATTTAGTAACTGGGGGATACATTTTTGCCGCTTCAGCATAAGATACTGAACTTTGTGCCATGTATGTTTTAATTAATTTTTGTCTAGACATTTCTGGGCAAGATTTATTAGTAGCATAGTGAAAACCAGAGCAAAGGCAGCAAGATGCACTTTCTTGTTCTCTTTCACAACTGTCCCCAGTATGGCCTTGGCCACATTTATAACAACGAGGTTTGGACCTGCACTGAATTTTTGTGTGACCAAAACGACAGCAATTGAAACACTGTACAGTAGGGAAAATATATAAATCTACAGGTAATGCATTATAGCACATAAAAATTCTTTTAGGCAGAATCTGCCCATCAAAAGTAATAACTATTGATTGGGATGGTTTCCAAATGGTTGTACCATCAACAACAGTTTTAAAATTGAGGCGTCTGACTTTTAAAATTGGACCGCAACCAATTGGTACAGTTATATTATCAATAACTTCCTCTGGAGACCATTCCGCAGGAACACCACGTACTAAACCCATTCTAGTAACATTAAAAGTAGGTATAAAAGCTTTATAATTATATGTTTCAAGGCTATTATGTGTAATAAAAGAATTTGCGTCCAGGAAATTGGAAAAAGAAATAGATATTTTATTACGCCCGATTTTTTTGACGCTACCGTTAATAATATTTTGGAAAGCGTTGTGTTTTAGGAACTTGCCAAATGTAATAGGGTGCAATGACGTTCCATCATCTGGTGATACTAAAATTTTTTGTACATGAACAACGTATGGCGCGCTGTCAGTTTTATCATATGTTTTTCGACCAATCTGAGTGGGAATAACTGGAGGCGGAGCAGGAATATCTGGAATATCTTTATAAATTATTTCAGAGCTTTTAGGCTCCGATGGAGTTAGAGAGGGAGGTGTAGAGTCCAAGCAACCACAACCCAAAGACTCTGAACCTTGATTTTTTCGGATACGACGGCGTTTATTGCAATTCTTGCACACATGTATGCGGCTTCTTTTTAAATGGCGAGCCGACGACGACCCATCGGTATCCATGCCCGATTCATTTGAAATTATAGTTACAAAATTGCCTGCCGGGGGAACAAAGTCCCCCGGGTCAGGCGGGTCTTTCATTTTCCCGCTATGAAATATTAGTAAAAAAAACTTACCCTACTGAAGAAAATATACAGAACTATAATTAAAATAAATGTGAAAGAAGATAAAACACTAAACTACTACTACTGATCCTATAATACAAGTTAATTAATTATTTTCAATTTAAGTAAAAAAGGACACGTCCTCAAAGTTAGGTTTCCCGCTCTTTTTCTGTCCTCGGATATCTTGCGATGTGTGCTTAGGTTGGGATGACCACAAACAATATAGAGTGGCAGGGACAACAGAACAAGCAAATAGACCCTTACGAACAAACATTTGAACTGCGGAGCCATAAGATCTTCCTTCCTTGTAATTTAGATGGATTCATCTTTCCTTCACACACATTTGTAAATCTCAACCAGTCTTACGAAGGGGTATCGTGTTGCCCAGTAACTGGGTTGTAGAGGTCAGATAGTCAGTCTCTCCATGAAAAAAATTTTTATTTAATTTTGTTTTCTTTTTATTTATTGTAGGTGTTGTTATATTTATTTTTATTACCCTATTTGTATATACGAGTATCTGTAGGTGAGTCCGTGGCATCACAGCGGACCCTATCAGAATACCAGCGCTGTGATATTATTTTTTTTAAATATCGCAGCATTATGCTGAGATAGGAGCCTTTTTGGCATCGCACAAGTCTTAATTGTTTTTATTTTTTTATGTATATTGTTAGTTTTAAATGCTATTTTGTATTTCTTGTGCGTGTCCCAAATAAATATTTTTCTTTTTTCTTTCTTAAAAATACTGGTATTCAGCGCCTTCCGGCTAGACTGGAAGCCGACCCCAACATAGTTGGAAAAAAGTTTGGCAGATTAATTAAATCTTTTCTTCCTATATACGGTAAGTACAAGCTAAGTCATGTCGAATCAAACGTGATTACGTGATATCGCTCGGAATATGAGCCGTTTGTACGTGTTCCGCTGACTATAAAAACCTTTTCTGCGGATATCGTAGGAAATATTTTGACTGGCTTTTCTTTGGTACTTAATCGTCAGTGTCATCATAAGCCTGAATTTTCAGCGTCTCATGGTTCTACGTTACGTTCATAACTCTACAAATCTACTACTTCTTATTCATACCGAAAGTGTTACAATTTATATAATTTTATGTGGCGGGCAATAATAAACATGTTATGAACACAAATCCATTAATATTTAGAATCAGTAATAATGAACAGTGTGAGTCACAACATCATGCAGGGTAATTGGGCATTGCGATACGGTTTATAAATATAAATTCATTCATCAGTCTAGCCTTTTCCCAACATGTTGGGGTCGGCTTCCAGTCTAACCAGATGCTGCTGAATACCAGTATAGTACATGGAGCGACTGCCTATCTGACCTCCACATACCAGTTACTGGGTAACACGACACCCCTTGGTAAGACTAGTTGTCAGACTTTCAGGGTTCTGATGATCCGTAATAACTGTCAAAGATCTACAAATAACAGCCGGGACCAACGGTTCATAAATACCTATAAATAAATGCGATAATTTGCAATGCAACCTATATAGTTGTGAGGGAATGGTACAATTTTGGCACATTCTATGTTTACGAACGTATCTATGACACTTGATCAGCATAGCTAGCTATACAACCATTCGACAGGTTGTCGCAACAAAAATGACACATTTTTAATTATTAATTTGAATTGCTCCTACAGCACATAGCTGTCTGAAGAATGCCGGCCATCTATTTGATTTAAACTGACAAAAAAATGGGTTTTTCATTTGTGAACAGCCTATAAAGGACTCTTTTGATAACATTGATTGAAGTCCGATTCGGCACGGAAGCGTATCAAGCGGTTGTGAATAGCTCTGCAGAAATCTAAGCTGTAGCAACAAGAACGCTAATGTTCATAGTATCTACCAATTGAAAATTAGATTAGTCAGCTAAACTTAAAATGCGTTTTGAACACGTGTATGACACACAAGTTATACGAGTTAGGAGAACTAATATAGATTAATGACTTATTAATGTATCACCAAATATACACAAATATTAATCTGAAATTAATCATGCTAAGTATCATCACACTAATATTATAAAGGCGAAAGTTTGTGAGTGTGTGTGTGTGTATGTTTGTTACTTCTTCACGCTAAAACGGCTGGACTAATTTAGACAAAATTGTGTATGGAGGTAGCTGACACCCTGGATTACGACATAGGCTTACGGCATAGACTTTTTATCCCTATATTCCCACGGGATCGAGACTTACGCGGGTGAAACCGCGGGGCGCAGCTAGTTATAGATGGACTAATGAAAACGATGTATTCTATTATATTATTCTATTGTTTGGGCGCCAATGTAGGCACTGGAAATACCATTACTAGCTAAAAATCCTCCTGTGCTAACAATAGAAGGTCTGGTAGGTGACTAGTGTAAAGCCTACTGACACTGTTTAATAAGATCGACATGAGAGCCTAGTTCAAATTGAATTTAAAATAATGGTAAATTGTTTGTAATTGGCTGGTAAAAATGAGAAAACACCGTCATTAATCCTTACCTACTTGATCACATTATAATTGAAAAATATTTATTGCCTGCAGGAAAATCGACAAGCGGCATCAACGAGGAGATAATCTGGATTAGCATAAGTATGGCGATCGCTATCGCGGTTCTCATAGCCATCGCGCTGTGTTACATACTGAAGGAGAAATGTATGAAACGCAAAGCGTACAGGGAGCAGTCATGACGATACCAGGAGGAGTTCGCGAAGCATGCCCTTGCGGACTCCCTCACAGACTTGAACTTTGATCTACCCGCCTACACACTGTACCCGCAGTACTCGCCCGACGGTAAAGAATACTTCTACAACTTCCATCGCTTCTCTTACATAAGAAAAAGCTTCAAACTGCCCCCAAAAGATTACCCAATAAAGACTAAAGAAGACATCTATATCAATGCGTGATAATGTGTTTGTCGAGTGTATTTGAAAGTGTTTATTGCGTATTTTTAATCTACTGTACTATATAGTTTAATGTGAATGTATTTGTATGTTTAGAAAATATGTTAACATCGAATGATAGCGAAATGAGCATTATGACACTTGTATGATAAGACATGAGGGGAGGTAATTAAGTTTCTGTGTAACTTATTTTATAAAACAAAATATATGTCATAAAATATTAAGCTATTATTAAGTAAGCATTCAAACAAGTCAACCTAAAATACCTAATTAATATTATTATCAGCCGTTTGGGTCCCACCTCTACTAATCCCTATCTACTGCTGTTTGTTGCCAATCCTTATGAAAAAAGTCGAGGTCGTCCAGCCATCTCCTCCCGGCCAGACGAGTTGCCGTTTGCTCGTGTTTAAAATACCTGCTTAATTTGATTAAAACATTTTACTGAAATACATACTGCAACATAGTGCTGGAATAAAACTCAGTGAAATATAATTGATCCCCTTTATTAATAAAAGCGGAGTTAAGTTACATGCAGTATTATCTCCATTTTAGCCATTTAGTCATAAGTTTAAGTTTGGCAAAACTTTACTCCGCGTTTATTACTATGGGGGTACATGTTTTAAACCCGAAGAAAGTTATATACCGAATCATGTATATAAATGAAATGTTATCCTGTCTATTTGATCCATGTTTTATTACGAAATGTCAGACTACTTGTAGAATAATCAAGAAAACCTAAATATTTGAAAGTTTGTTCTGAAATCACATTTAACTGTGATGTAATACCGGCTCAAGGCACAAAGTTCATTTGCACAAAATACTTTTATTTGAATTATATATGTCGCAGGCAATTTGTATGATTCCGCTTTTTACAAACGGCGCGGCGTCGTCCGTTTATAAACGCTTGCAGCTATGAAATATGCAAAATGCAAATTGCCTTGTCACTATATAATATGCCACAACGTTTGATGGGCAATTCAAACCCCGCCGCCGCGCCGTTTACAAAATGCCGCAGCAAATCGTAGTACCTATTTAGTTCTATTTCTTAAGGCGCTCGCTCGGCTCGCACGCGGTAGGTCACAGTTCTAACCTGACCTAACCCATTTGGTCGGGGTGCCCTGACTTAGTTACTGCGACGAATTTGGCTCGCGCGTGTTTCGTCACAGTTCCAACCGCACCTATAATAACAATCAATGTCAAATTTATAACAATTGAACGAGTTGCCAATTTGCGTTCGGCATATTTCATAACTGCGAGCGTTTGTAAACGGACGGCGGCGTAGATATGTATAATGACGAATCATACAATCTGCTTGTGACATAAAATATAATACAACGTGCTCCTGTTGATGTCCCATAACTCTAAGGTTGTATGCTGTATGTAAAAATAATACAAAACGTTCTAGAACAAGTGTTCCCAAAATACATAGTTACGAAGATAACATTATAAATACTAATACTAAACTCGATGTGTGTAGTTTAAGTTTCATTGATAAGTGCAAAAAATCAATCATTCATATTTAAAGCTAAGAAAATGCGACGTTGTCATATTTCACGTAAAGGTTACATAAAAAATTGTGAATTTGTCCAATTATTTTGTAAGTATAAAAAATTAAAACGAAAAAAAAAAATGTTCATTATATGCCAATTGATTCTTTGCCATAGTCTCATTAATACCCTAGAGTTATGGGATATCAAAAGGAACACGTTGTTTAAGTAAATACTTGATACCAAAATCGTTGTTTGAATCGTAGCAGCCCGTAGCGCGCTACGCCGTAGCCCCTAGCTACAAAGCTACGATTTAGGCAAAGATGGAAGAGTGAATCACTGTGGACACAAAACCCTATTTCAAATCTCTACAAGCTCGCCCGATAAAATAGAATCATAAATTGCTTAGTTGTCTTTCGATGTTTCAAGAAAGAACTGTGTTTCTGCTTTTTTTTTCTTTGTATCATCTAGATATACTGATAATTAAAAATGCATTATTAAATGTATAATAGTCGATAAAATTGGATGTTCTGATCAATACAGGAATTTTATAATGAAAATTAATAAATTGTATTTGTACCTAATTAGTTTTAGGTATAAAATAAATATTCAGCTAGGTACACTAAATGAGCCATTTTACTCGTAAATAAAATCGAAATGTAAATGTGTAAAATGATGTGATTTAATATGTAATGTTAATAAAACGATGTCAAATAAAGATAAAGAATTTAAAGCACCCCACAAAGAAATGTGTAGTAAAGTGAGATTAATTTGAGTTTGGTTTGATCACGATAAAAAAACACCGTTTGCGCTGTGTTCTCGGGATGTAGACGATTCCTTTGTGGGTGAATTAATTTTAAAACTTGTAAAAAACTTACAAAATGGACAATGGTATTGCTGCTAGCAATCTAAAATGAAAACTCTCTGTTTTAACTGTAAATCACCAATATGACGTCATGATGACGTGTATTTCAGTAATTCTGTTAATCGAAGCTTTTGTAAATTTATTGTTATAATATTTGATTGACCAAACGTAACTTTTTTCCGATAATTTCACGGTTTTTTAGAAAATTATAAAATAAATAAGATGTGAATATCTGTCATCTTTATTTATTTCATATCTAATGGTATTCTCTTTTTTTTCACATGAACCTACATGGGCACTTATGTAACGTCAGAATATTCATACTACTAGTACGAAAGACCCTGACCAACATTTTTGCCTCATCGTTTTACGACTAAAACCGTATAAAATCGGTAGCACATAGTACCGGTAGATTTCTTTATTCTGAATCCGAAAAACCTAATTTCAGAATTTTCCACGTCACGTCTGACCTGCCTGCATTTTCAAATATGTCAAAAAAATACCGAACTGTTTCATAGCTAGCTATCTATATGATTTTCAGAATGTAATTGAACGATACATTTTAGTTACCTCAAACACAATTTTCAGACAACAGTAGCGTACCCAAAAAACCCATAACAAACCGTCTAAAAATCTTGTTTTGAAGTGAACATTGGTCAGTTGATGCGAATAAATCATTGTTCAGAAGAAACTGTAAGCATCTTATGTATTCAAACCATTATGAACGTGTTGAAATTTTTAACCGAGCGGTAATATAGCATTCGGTCTGAAAACTGTTGGAAATGATGAAAAACGTTGCGCAGATGTAGAAAAAAAAGATATTAGACAAAAGTGTAGCAGCTCCTTTGGGCGCATTATGTCCAATTCGCAAAATGTCCAACTGTCCAATTCTCAATTGGTCCAGTTCGCAATTGGTCTAGTTCGCAATTAGTCCAGTTCGCAATTAGTCCAATTCGCAATTGGTCCAGTTCGCAGTTAGGGGGCGTCCTTGATTACGAGAAACTTTTTGTGACACGACCCCCACCCCACGTGTCCGAAGTAAAAATGCATATAATTTATGATAACTCTAATATTAGAAAAAAATCACAAATCTGTATAATTAAGTTGGACTGATAAATCATAATATGGCTATTAATTAAGAACAATAAAAAAATAGATACGGTACGAGCATTGGTCACCACACCATGATTACTCAAACCGGGTTGGTGATTTCAGACTTTAAAAAATCAAGTAATGTAGTAATGTACGGCATGGTTGGCGCAGTGGTTAAGCGATTGACTGCTGCGCTGCGTGTCGCGGGTTCGATTCCTGCACGGAACAAATATTTGTATGACCTACAAGTAGTTGTTCCGGGTCTGGTTGTTTGTGTATGTGAGTTTAAATGTTTGTAAACGCACCCACGATACAGGAGAAATTCCTAGTGTGGGGCAACGTTATAAAAAAAAAAAAGAAAAAAAAAAAAATGTCAGTCATAAGTTTATTTTTTTAAATGAATCAACATAATTATGGGTAGTAGGCCTAGTAGGTAACTATCTAGAAATAATGTTGTATTTTAACATCAACGCTTAGACAATGTAAGACGAAGAAATATAATCTTTGTGAAAAAGCTTTTTAGACTAAGTTTATCATTTTGCAGTTCGCTCAATTATTTTTTTGTTATTTTTATCAAATGTCATGTCTCTTAATGTTCTTTTGTTTCCCACCGTTTTTATTATAGAATCCTGAAGGCGTTTATCACAATATTTGGCTTCTTTCCGGAGTTTATAAAGAAAATGATACTAATTTGGATTTTTCGAAATACGTCCGTTACATAAAACATAATAATATTATCTACATATTACTGAACTTCGTTAAAGACTTTTCTTTTAATGCCTTGAATATTGTCATACTGAGATTAGGTTCAGCATAATAATCTCTGTGTATGAAGGAGATTTACGAGAAATAAAATACCTACCTTCAAATAATAATAATAAAAATGTTTTATTGACATTAATTATGGAGTTGCATTTTAATTTGAAGCCCTGACTCCTGTGCTAGGTGGTACCTGTGTTACAGGAGTTAAAATGATATCTAAAATTACGCCTGTAAGTATTTTGAATTGGTCAATTTGCGAACTGGACCATTTGCTAATTAGACAATTTGCGATTTGGACAATTTGCGAATTGGACAAATTGCGAATTGGACGTTGTGAGAGTTTGACATTTTGAGCCCTCTGGACATTTTGCGAATTGGATGCGCCCAAAGGTAGCAGCTTACTAATCGGACAACATTTTGATAGTCAGAAATTTATTAAAAAAAATCGTAGTACGATTAACAAAGAGCTTACCCGAAACCATCGAACTGATATTGAAGGACGTTTTTAATAACTTGGACTAAAGGAAACTGTGATAACGTTTGAAAAATATTGTTTAGTGAAAAAATTTCATTCATTCATCATTGTTTTTAATCATTGTCAGACTCACCATCGTTGTCGTGAGAGATAAGAGCGTAAGAAAACACCGCGCGTTTGCCGGATGCCTCCAAAACGTTATTTTCATTTTTGGAATTAATAGTGACATTTAAAAATTCAGCTGCACCCGGTTAGACTGGAAGCCGACCACAACATAGTTTGGAAAAGGCTAGGCAGATTGCAGATTGATTTAAAATGTCTCAAAATAGATTTTTGGTAGGCGTACAAAAGATTCAAAAAACAAAAAAAAACAATTGAACCAGGTACCTATGAGACAGGTCAGTTAAATTTTCCGACATTTTTGAAAATGCGCTCAGGCCACATGTGATGCGCAAAATGTCTGATAACAAACGTTTTCTTAATAAACTGACGAAACCAATGTACATTTTTAATATCAGACATATCTTGATAAAACCGTCTGCCTATTTTTTTGACATAGTAGTAATGGACCCCCATATGATAAAACTGCGACGTTTCTTACCGGTACAGCCCACCGAGTTGGCTTCAGAATCATCTAAAGTTCTAAACTTATAATTTTATACGGTTTTGGCCGTAAAACGATGCGACATGGTTTTGGTCGTGGGCTCTCGTACTATACCGCGTATTAGTTAGTAACAAAGGCATATTTTGATCTAACTGACAGAAGTTTGAGTGAACACAACTGCTACAGTCGTCACGGTAGATCAGACGTTTGTTTTGTAATTACCACTCTAGGCTGTTACCTACCTTCTGGGCTACCGTCTAGCTATGATTGCGAATCACATTACAATTACGAATCCGGGGCCTGCAGTCTCGACATAGATAGCGATCGCTTTACGACCGAATTTGAAAAAGTCCTAATGACTCTCTAGACGGTCAAAATTGCTTCACAAGATTGTGATTTTTTCGTGCTTTACAAGCAATTTTGACTGTCTGTTATAAATATAGCACCAAAGTAAGACGCATCAACAGGACACTACTGCCCATAGAGCAAGGAGACACCTCTGCGGTCTCTGGTAAAAACAGCATTGAATCAAAATCAAAAGTCATTTATTCAAACTAGGCTGAGAATCAGCACTTTTCGAATGTCAAAATTAAAGACAGTCCCCCAAAACGCCCGCCCTTCACCACTTTCTAGTGCTTTAGCTGGTTAGAAGAAGTGGCACAACAAACTCCCCAGCAGCACAGCTGTCAGTTCAGTCAGATAAACTTGATTCTATACAACATTATGCAAAATAATTTACATTATGAGACACAAAACATTAAATTAAATTATACCCCAGCCATATATCAGCTAGCACACACCACTACCAACAAAAAAAACATAAAAAACGTACAGTTTTTGATGTTTTTTTCAAGCACAAATAAAAAATTGAAAACGTAAACAGAACTTAACACCCAAATAAAAGCTTCCAGGTATAAAAGGTGGTTATGTAGGTTTTGAGACTACTTTTATGATGTCAAAATACAAGTTTATACGAGTTTATAGCTGGGTATCTCAAATTCCGAGATTCTTACCTAATTTTGACTAAGATGACTGGACTAAATCGAATGGTCGGAGCTTGCGCGGCGATTCTGTGCTCTGTGCTTAGACAATATTTTTGAAAAAAAGGTTTTGTGCAAGAAGACACTGACCTCCTTGTTTTACAAACTTCAGCAGACGACGATGAGCATCTATAATATACACCCACTGACAAGTTTATTTACCACACTTAAAAAAGATATGTCAGTGTCTTGTCAGCATTGAGGCTTGTCAGTGTATAATTTTAAGCAATTTTTAAAGTAATAAGTTTTCTGTTAATATGTGAAATGGCATTAAAAAAATTAACAATCATTATATTAAAGAAGACGTACAAGGTAATATTCATTTGTTTTTTTAGGCAATTCTTTATAAAGCTATGGTGAACCGATGGCATTACTGATGTAAAGTTAAATGAAAATGTCAGACAATATGGTGTAAATACATTAAAATAGTAGTAATTTCAGGTGTTTTTATGTTCGAAGAGGCTCTACGGCACGCAACGGCTAAGTCTTGGTGTTGCGTTAATCATCACTCTTGCTGCTGCTTCCTACATCTTCACAAGAGATGATAAGCCAATGAGCTTACGCGAAGCTCAAGTGTAAGTTCGGTTTTCGTGCAGTGCGACATCTTATCCAGGAATCATTGTATCATCATTCATAATCCTTCTGCCCTTATACCAATTTATTTGGGGTCGACACAACATGGCTTTTTCTTCCATATTTCTTTATTTGTCGTCATCTCGGTAGTCACCCCCTTTCTAGCCATATGATTTTTTACACAGTGCATCCATCGTTTCTTTGGTCTTCACCTATTGTATATGAGCGAATAAAGCTTTGTGACAGAGTAAAGAAGTATTTGACTTTGATATAAGTGATAATGACCGATGGGACTGCCATTACAGGCTCGTCGAAGGCCGCCTCAAGGAATATTATTTTGAAGAGAAGGGCAAGGGTTGCGAAATACCAAGAGTTGATCCGTTTTCCGCAGAAGCCATGAGGTTTAACGAGGATTTGCCGAAAATAACTTGCAAAGGCACTGATTGGGTTATTTGTAATGTAAGTAATCAAGGATGATACCTGTCTACAGGCTGATTTGTTAAGTATTTCGTATAAGGCTTCAAACAGAAAGATTTCAAACATTTTCTAAATACCAAGAAATCTTTGAAAAAGTGAAATGAAAGTGATTCACTACAAATTAAAATATTTTTAGTAAAAACTAGGCTTTGGAAATTAAACAAAAGTTTTTCCCACCATGCATCGGGTTATCCTGACACGTCTCTATGGCACGTAGAGACGTCTCATGTTATTATTCTTTCCTCTGGCCGTCTGTCCGTTGATGAGCGTATTAATGAGCTTGTACACACCCACATACATAAACCCACGCTTTCTTTCCATGGGGGTAGGCAGAAACTACAGAATGCCACCTGATTCTTACATTCTCCTTTTGCAATGTGCTTGTAATTTTTTTAATAATGTTAAATTACAGAAATCTGAATGCTATGTCACGAAGGAAGTATTCAAAAATATGGCGGATATTAGTTGTACTTATAGAGACATTGTGTATGTGAATGATCAAGTATACTTCCTATCCGACTATATTAAAATGAGTGGAGGTGAAAAGTACACGCTCAACAGAAGCGACCACGTCAAAATAGCTTGTACTGGTAGAGATTTGAACAGGTTATTTTTTATTCATAATTATTATGGAATCTTGACCAAAATTAACTGATTTTGAACTAACTGAAGCATAGATACCCCGAAAAAGTTTGTTTTACGATGTAATTATATTTTATCAAAATCAAATACTTAACTGTCAAATAGACGTGACAACAACAGTCAATATTCTTTGATGAGGTCAATTCTGTACAATGACGGAAATAAGTTAATTCTTGAGCATTTTGACAAATTACTCTCAAGTCACCGTGTTGTGCTCTGTTTTACCTATTGATTTGGAACCCCCCAAGCTTGCCAGAATTAGAATTACAGATTTTAAAAAAAGAATACGCCGGTGAGGATCACATATCCTCCAAATGCAACTAACATAGATCTTTACAGTTACGGTATACTATATTCTCGATGGTCAGGCCTCAAGGCAGGCTTTCGGCCAGTAGAAACCACGCCCGTTCCTCCAGATCGTAAGGATTCCTATAATGTCTTATTCTTAGCCTTTGACTCTGCATCCCATAATGGATTTATCAGGAAAATGCCGAAAACTTTCAAATTCTTGGCTGATAGAGCGGTCATCTTGAACGGGTAAGAAGCTACGAATAGGTTCATTTCACATTTTATTTCATCGTAGGGTTTCTGTGTACTTCTAAATATGATTTCAGTCACAATATCGTCGGTGATGGTACTCCTGCCGCTCTGTATGCATTACTTACAGGCTTATCTGAACATGAGCATCCAGATGCAAGAAAAAAGATAACAGAAAAAGTATATGTTGATCATGAATTATTTATTTTCCACCAGTTAAAGAAATACGGGTAAGTTTGATCCGATTTGCCATCTACCACGCGAACAGAGTCGCGGGTACCGCTAGTTAAAAATTATTATAATTAAAATAATTATTGATAGATTAACGGCAACTTCTTGTCCAGGTACCGAACAGCATACTTTGAAGACACGCCTTATGTAGGAACCTTCCAGCATAGGTTTAATGGGTTCCGTCAGCAACCTGCAGACCACTATCTTAGAGCCTTTTTACTGGAAAACGACAATAAACGTCTAAGTTTTATCAATTATAATAAATTCTGCGTAGGAGCCACTCCCCAATATCAGCTGTTTCTGAATCTCACCAATGAGGTACTTGAATATATATTTATATTATACAGCGCGTTATTGAACTAGCTCAGACATCAGTCATCGTATAAATTTTAATAAATTAAGGAAAAGCTTTTGTATGTTCGATGACAAAAACAAAATGGTTTCTGATTGATTCATAGCCCGTTCATTCATTATTGGTGATTACTGGAGGCAAATAACTATAATGCTGAGTTTTGACAGTAATCGAATATAATAGTAATTTAATAATAAATTTAATGAGTTTAAATAAATGAATTGCCGTTACCTACGTGCTCAAGATTTATTGCTATAGGTACCTTTCACGCTGCCCACATGAATCATCTATAGGTATCCATTAGGTTACGTCTGTGCCAAGGGTGTTCCGTTTCTTACCACAATCATCGACAAATAACAATCGATTTCACTTCCTCCAAGGCCCTGCTACAATTTATTTTCATCATGTTTCCTATCAGTTCTTACAGTTCGACGGCAAGAAATTCTGCTTCACGTTCATAGCAGATATCTGTCATGACAACTTCAACCAGATCAGCACAGCAGACGAAGCAGTTGTCTGGCTCTTAAACACTTTAGATGCAAGGCGGGTGTTTGAAGATACACTCGTTATAGTTATGGGAGACCACGGAACTCGGTACCGAACAATTTTATCACAACTTTTGTACTTATAACTTTACATTAATATCAGCCAGCATTTCATTTAGCTAATCCTGGAGCATTGGACCAACAGGACTGAGCTCTTGATCGACGCAATCCCAACACATTTAATTCAGGCACTTTAGATTTAAGCTGTGCAGACATTTTTTTATCTGATTAAACCGAAAAACTAAAAGAATTTTAACGATTCTTTTTCATAACTCGTCAAATGAGAAAGTCATAAGAGTTAATAAATTAAAACAAGAATAAAAAAAAGAAGACAAGAATAGAAAATAAATTATGTGGTCAAGTGAACCCGCGGGTCCAGCTGACCGAAGACTCACTGATGTGTAAAGTTTTTTAGTCGATTTTTTTATTTATATTTTTAGTCTATTTATGACTAAAAATGTTATTATTTGTTTGTTAGGCATTATACTTGACTTTTGTCTTACTGGACTAGTCATTCCCTTGTGATAAGTCGACGGTCCTTCGGCCGACAGCTGTTCAGTGCTCATATGTTTAATATTCCAGGTTTGCAGATATACGTGAAACATATCAAGGAAAGCTGGAAGAACGTCTGCCTTTAATGGCTATCTTTTTACCAGAAAAACTGAAAAAACTCAGGCCTAACGCTTTGGTGGCGCTAAAACAAAATATAGATGTGCTGACTACACCCTTTGATATACATGCCACCTTACTAGACGTGTTGGACTTGACGCAAAAAAGCAATGGGTACAAAGTCCCCGGTTCTGATCTACCAAGAGGCATGAGTTTATTAGAACCGGTAAATTATCTGTATTATCTTTAGTTCCTTGTTGTAAAATAAACCGTAAGCGCTTAAGGTGAATGCTTAAATTTGGATTTCGCGGGCTACAGCTGCGGGTAGCCCGCGATTCCAAATTTTCTTAGGTTTTTTGCTATTTGCAGGTCAGTGTCAGGTTGTATCTTGATCAAAATATGATTGGCGACTATAACAGATATATATTTAAAGAACTATAATAATTAGAATCAATAATACATCTCTGTAAGTTAGATTTGTTCCATTGAATGACTTTTTCATGAAATCATGACATTGACGTGGAAAGTCAATGTGAGGTTGTATCTTGATCATGTTTTGCGAAAAAAAAATCAGCTGTTCACTACATTTTGACGAATTATGACAACATAAATGTATATAGGAAACGGCACATTTTTCTTTAGCGATTTCTGGTCATGAGTTCAATGACCTCTTAAGAGGTTTTGCGTTATTTATGTTACATCTTGTATATCTAGTTATATGCAAGCGTACAGCTTACAGTGGAGAATATTTAATAATGCTTAACTATCCTTTGCATCTTCAGATACCTAAAACACGAATATGTGCTGAGGCTGGCATCGTTCAACATTGGTGCGCTTGCACTAAATGGTTCAACGTATCCCAGGACGCATCCATGTACACCAGAGTGGCTAATGTACTGGCCTGCTATATTGACAGCGTCAGTGAAGAACAACGGTAAGTTTGTATTTACAGAGGACTACCTGCACCCCGCGGTTTCACCCGTATAAGTCTCGATCCCGTTAGGATATCGCAATAGACAGTATCCTATGTCTTAATCCAGGGTGTCAGCTACCTCCATATAAAATTTTATTAAAATTGGTCCAGCCGTTTGAGCGTGAAGAAGTAACAAACATATTAGGTTGGGGAAAAAGTCTTTTCGCATTATAGTATGTATGAACTTGTAATAAAATCTATTTGTATCTGGCTGGTTTTGGTATCATTGAAAGATTAAATTTTAAAGAACATATTTCCAAATTCAAATTAGAAAAATGTGTGATTTTCATTTGTTTTTCGTACTGTCAAGATGAGTGAATCTAATGAAGAAATTCGATACATTTTAAAATTTTACTACAAAAAAGGTAAAAATGCAACGCAAGCCGCGAAAAAAATTTGCGATGTTTATGGACCTAGTGCAGTGTCTGTGAGAGTAGCACAAATTTGGTTTAAGCGTTTTCAATCCGGAAATTTTGATGTCATAGATGCACGTCGCTCTGATCGCCCTATTACGGATAAAATAGATGCCATTTTTGAAAAAGTGGAGCAAGATCGGCATATCAGTAGTTACGACGTAGCTGAAGAACTGGGAATGGACCACAAAACAGTTTTGGCACATTTGAAAAAAACACAAAAAAGGTCGATATTTGGGTACCTCACGAGCTCACTGAAAGAAACCGTGAACTCATTTGTGATTCTTTATTATGACGTAATGAAACCGAACCATTTTTGAAGAAGCTGATAACTGGTGATGAAAAGTGGATCACGTACGACAAGAACGTGCGAAAAAGGTCGTGGTCAAAGGCCGGTCAGGCTTCACAGACTGTGGCGAAACCCGGGTTAACTCGCAACAAGGTGATGCTGTGTGTGTGGTGGAATTGGAAGGGCATTATTCATTATGAGCTGTTACCACCAGGCAGAACCATCGATTCTGAACTCTACTGTGAACAACTGATGAGATTAAAGCAAGAAGTTGAGAGAAAGCGGCGGGAATTAATCAACAGAAGGAGTGAGGTTTTTCATCATGATAACGCTAGACCTACACATCTTTAGCCACTCATCAAAAATTAAGAGAGTTTGGCTGGGAGGTGTTAATGCATCCCCCGTATAGTCCTGACCTTGCACCTTCAGATTTCCACCTGTTTCGGTCTCTTCAGAATTCTTTAGGCAGTGTCAGGTTAACATCACGAGAGGACTGTCAAAACCACTTGTCGCGGTATTATGATCAGAAGTCCCAAAATTTCTATAGCAATGGGATCATGTCCCTACCTACAAGATGGCAAAAAGTTATCGAACAAAATAGTACCTACATACTTTAGTTAAATGTAAATAAACTATATTAAAAAATGTTTTGAATTTTCTTAAAAAATGCGAAGAAATTTTTTCCCCAACCTATTACACACACACACACACACACACATTCACACACTCACAAACTTTTGCCTTTATAATATTAGTGTGATAGTGTGATAATATTAGTGTGATTACTTAGGATTGGCTTCTCTCCACCAGTAGATTTTTCCAGGATAAAAATTATTTCACTCTCCAGGCCAAAACAATGCCTATCTGAAATTCTTCGATCAGTAATTGCTGCGTGAAAGAACGACAAATAAAAAAAAACACGCATTTATAATATTAGTACTTAATAGGTAGGATAGAAGTGTTAAAATTTTGAAAAACTTACCAGCCATATTCTGGTAAGTTTTTCAAAATATAAACACTTAAATTTTGATGCACATAAAGCATGATAATTTTACAGATCTAAATGCGCAAGAAGACGACTTATAGCCATACAATCGGTATTACAACTTAATGTAAACAATCAGCTTTTAAAATATGGTTATTATAAAGAAGAAGACGCATTTCTTGGAAACTCTAGACTCGCAGCACCAAGAGCATTTAAAGAATATTATCAGGCTAAGGTAATTATTTAAAATGGGACACCCATGACGAGCTGGGAAACGGAAGTAAGAAGACCCTTGCTTGGCTGTGGGGCGGTGGTGAAGCTATAGGCTATTTGTCACGGCAAGACATAATAACTTGGACATACTGTAGTTGAATTCGAGGAAACTCCCCGACTTATCCTCGCTCTACATGGCGAAAATTTTTCCTAGTTGTCGCAGTTTCCTAGTTGTCACAATTTCTCAGCAGCAGCCCGGAGTCTGGATTTGTGCCTGGTTGATGGCAATACACTCGCCCCCTGTTACATGGGTCTTAAACATAACTGGCGAAATGTGGGTGTACCTCTGCCTAAACCATCGGGGAAAACAGACGTGATGTTATGGTATTATGACTCTATTATATACCATCTCTATTATACATGATCTCTATATTATGACGGGGTGCTAATTACGTAGAGAATGTAGGAAACACTGGCTAATGATGATTAGAAATCACATATTTCAGATAATATTAAGTCCTGGTCGAGGCGTATTCGAAGGTACATTGTCGTATAACACTCGAAATGATTCTTTCACAATCACCCAAAAAGATATTTCTAGAATTAGCAAGTAAGTGCATTTACTCTTATCTAGAGTTTCTTCGACATTGGTATGTATTGCTACTAAATCAAATAAAAATGTACGACAGAGACAGGAAAGGTGGATTTAGTTTACTCAAACCTGGTTTAACTACAATGGGGTTTATTTTTATAAACGTTGCTTAAACTTAAGTTATGGTGCGAACCATAACTGTTTTACCATAAATTTTTGACGTTTAAACGTCTTATAGAGGTAAATGTTGCTCCTTACGTCACGGAGGTTACTGTTGTGTACCTACAAATTATTTGGGCACAATATACAAACACTGAAAAACAGAAACATTCGTTCGTTTTTATGACCATGTAGGTCATAAAATCGAACGAATGGTTACTAAATATTTATTGGTAAAATTGTGACATTGGGAGCCATTGTTTGAGCGCTCATTGTATGCTGCAGCGGGCGACGTCATCATGTCAACGCCGCGCCGGCTGTCGCTGATAAGCAGCGCTGGGACTGTCTCGCATAGGGTCGCAGCATTACACTGAGCGATGGCCCTTTTGCGTAGATGTGGCGCATATAATATTTTCCCCCATATTTTAATTTTTCTGTTTGTGTTCCTTATTTTGTGTCATGTTTACCGTGAGTAAACGTTTTTCATTTCTTTTTTTTTCTTAGATAACAGAATTTTTTGAAGAATGACCTTGCCTGCTCTTTTGTTGTACTTTGAGCCTTCATATACGAGGGTCATTCAATAAATACTTAGCCTACAAAAAGTAAACGAAAATTTTGGAAAAGTGGGAATTTATTTTTCAACATAGTCTCCTTTTAGTTCGATACACTTAGCCCAGCGATGCTCCAACTTTTTTAATCCGTCCGAAAAATAGTTTTTGTCAAACTCTGCAAAATAGGCCTCCGTGGCGGCGATGACCTCCTCATTCGATCCATATCTATTCCCGGCGACTGATTTTTTCAGATTAGGAAACAGAAAGAAGTCACAAGGGGCCAAATCTGGAGAATACGGTGGATGGGGCAGCAATTCGTAGCGTAATTCGACCAATTTGGCCATGGCAACGGCAGACGTGTGAACCGGTGCGTTGTCATGGTGAAACAGCACTTTTTTCTTCGCCAGATGGGGTCGTTTTTTCTTTAATTCGGCGTCGAATCGGCCCAATAAATCGGCATAGTAAAGCCCTGTAATTGCTTTACCCTTCTCGAGGTAATCGATGTAGATCACACCTTGTGAATCCCAGAAAACGGTGGCCATAACTTTTCCGGCCGATTTTACAGTTTTCGCCTTCTTTGGAGCACGTTCCCCGGTCTGGATCCATTGTTTTGATTGCTCCTTGGTCTCTGGTGTGTACCAGTGGATCCAGGTTTCATCGACGGTCACAAAACGACGCAAAAACTCCGCTGGATTCCGCTTAAACAGCGCCAAACACGTCTCCGATGTGGTCTCACGGTTGCGCTTGTTTTCTGGTGTGAGTAAACGCGGCACCCATCGCGCCGACAGCTTTCTCATGCCGAGTTCCTCGTGAAGAATATGATGCACTGTTCCTTCTGAAATGCCTACAGTCTCAGCTATCTCCCGAACCTTCAATCGGCGATCTGCCAATACCAGATCATGGATTTTTTTAATGTTTTCCTCCGTAGCAGCTGTTTTCGGTGCACCTGGACGTGGATCATCAAAAACCGACGTACGGCCACGTGCAAACTCGTAGAACCAATTCTTGACGGTGGCCATCGATGGAGAAGAGTCACCGTACACAGCATCCAAGCGCTCTTTGATTTCGATGCGCGTTTTCCCTTCCAAAAATAGGAATCGAATCACCGAACGATATTGCTCTTTTTCCATTTTTGTAAAACCGATCGACACGTTCGCTTCCATAAGTTGTCAAATTAAAACAAATGAAGGGATTGGAATGAAAATTTGAAAAAAGAATTAAAAAAGAATGTGCTACACTGTGGTAAAACTCTTTTGAAACTACAGCGCCCTCTGGCGATGAGGCTAGGTACTTATTGAATGCACCTCGTATATGTTTACGACTGTGTTCTTATATTTTAGATACGGAATCGAGTCGAACTGTATCAGCGCGACACATCCACATCTAAATCCATACTGCTACTGCAAAAACCAGATTCCTACGAGTGGAGAAATCCAGTTTAATTAATGTTTTACAAATAGCTTGTGAATTATTAACGTATGAATAAAGTTTTAAAGCTCTATCTATATCGCTATATACAACGTGGCGATTAGGTTATCACATTAATTCAAACCACGTATTCTACATTACGTATTTTAAGCATACATAAATAAAATAATTAATAAAAGTTAACATTCTACCCGTGAGACCTTTTTTTCCCTTTTAGTATTTAACAACAACATGTATTATAACGCCCCGCGCGTGAGCGCAAGTACCTACCCTCCGCTAGTCTCACTGTCGTTTGGCGTGTGCGCCGCCCGCCGCTAATAGTATCAAGGGTGGATTATTTATTGCCAATTTTTACGCTATTTAGTTTGTTAGAAAAATTCAGTTTTCTATTTTTAGGTCTATTTTTATTTTTATTATTTTAACAGACTGATAACAACTTGTAATAACCGCTGTACTATTTAATGTGATAACCTAATCGCCACGTTGTATATATATTATTTAGAAAGATGAAGAAGCAGTATAATCCAGGCAATTTTTACGGTTTATGGCGAAATAAATAAATAAATCAAATCATATCTTTATTGCTGAACACAGTATACACATAAATAGATTACAAGACGAGTGAATGTGAATGCGCAGTTCACAGTGTTCTACCAATTAAGGCTTGCAAAATTATAAATAGGTACTTAGGTATTTCATTGCTCCGTGTGGTGGCGGACGTAAATAATAGCACCATCCCATTTCTTCCTTGAGAATGAGCAGCAGCGTTCTCTATGCTTTTTTGAACACCATACTGCGATCGCCAACCCGCCTGCCAAGAGCGGAGATTATGGCAACTTTTGGGTGAGGCATATGTCCAGCAGTGGACATCTTTCGGCTGAAATGATGATGAGGTACTTCATAATTTACAATGAATAATGTTTCAAGGAGCTCAGATGTTTCAGGTTAAGCTACGCTTGCCGTGGGTTGGTCCATGGATGGGTGACCATCTTTACATACCAAGAACCCTCCGTGCCTCTGCATCCGGTTAGACTGGAAGCCGACCCCAACATAGTTGGGAAAAGACTAGGCAGATGGTGAATGTTTTAAATAAGAAATGTAATCATAATCCAAACCACCATTTACTACAAACAGATAAACCATCGCTCCTATCAAGATGTGAAAATTAACATAAAAATCAAATATATCATTCAATACTTTCGTACGCAAACCGTTTCCTTGGGAACGTGCTCAGAATTCATCGAGGGATGATCTTCTATCGAGTTGAGAGGAGCCTGCTGGTCACGTGGTACGAATACCGACTGAGCTTGAGTGCCTGAAGATGAAACATCACTCAATCGTTTACGTACAATTATTACATTATAGGTACAATAGGTATATTCATGAAAAATAATTTCGTAGTCACATTGACAGCGTGCCAATAGATGAATAAACAATAAAATAATGATGGATTAAATATTTTCAAAAATCTAAACCGTAAACTGCCAGTAAGGCCAGGTACCTTACCGCCACGTCAAAAAAAAATCCAACCTGTATATGTGGCATAAAAATCAAGCATGAATTTCCCTGCCATCTTCAATATGGAACCAAGTTGTTGCCAATTGTGCCGCCTGCAGGCGATGATCACAAAAAGCGAGCTAGAATTCAATTGCTAAGACTACATAATGAACCCATTCGCAAAAATCGATATAAGTACGTAATAATAACCGTTAGGCAATTGTTTAAATAGCATTTTCAGGTTGACTTTCTTACATTTGTTTCAAAATTTACTTTATGTGCTATAACGAAACATTAAATTCGGAACAAGTAATACAAAATCAAATTGAGTTTATAAGAAAATTAGAAATATAATACTTAGGCTACTGCTTAATTTAATACGTAAAATGATAAATGATTTTATTTCTGTAAGTAGGTTTGCACAAACACTTTTACATGTCAATCATATTTTAAAAAACTAGATGAGGTCGGCGTTTCCTATCTGACTACTCTGAGAAGAAAGGCCGAAACAAACTCAGAGGTCACAGTCTCTTTTATAGTTCCGACATAATCTTGGTCAGATCATGTGAAGACCATGTGTCTTTTGAGGAAAGAACCACACAGATTGAGTGGACCTGTCCAGTCAGTGCACGCATTTGTCGGTAATCGTGCAGTTCAACTCGGGACTTAAGGAGCTCAACAACAACGTACGAAAACCAGTATAACCTGGCCTCTTGTTCAATTGAGATTCTGTACTACGCTAGGCCAGCGCAATGTCAAAGTGTAACCACTGGCATGGGACCTACTGTAAGTACCGACAGTTCGCACGTTAAATAAATTGCTCTCGCGCTTGCGCCCGACATTTCCCCTGATTGCTTTACAAAGAGATCAATTTCTTTCGTATATTCTTTGTGTAATGTAGGGTACGTATAGCTCAACATATACACAGAATGATTATCCGTCAAGTCGCTATCTTGCCGAAGTTAATTAATTCATCAGCGGAATTTATTAGCTACTTGTACCTACGGTCTTTTGTTTCTGATAGGATTGTTACTAAGAGCTAACCGGAATAAATAATCTGTTCCAGCTATCAGTTAAAAAGAAAACTAACAAATTGAGTTTGAGTTGAGGTTACTAAGTAGGTAAAAAATTGTTTTGACATATTTCAGGTTCTACCTACGTGGTACCTACGACGAAGTTAGGTATTTGTGAAGAAACTACGTACTGAACAACATTTCAATTAAATCTTGAACAGTTTTGAGAGCAGTGGTGGCCTACAGTGGTAACGGCCCGATCAAAAATTCGAAGACACGTGACATCCACCAACCCGCACTGTGCCCGCGTGTAAGATTGCGGCCCACCCCCTCCCACAGAGAGGAGACCTGAGTCCCAACAGGGGGAACATAATAGAACAGGCTGATTATACTTGAACAGGAAAACATTATATTTATCTTCATTAAACCAAGGGACAGCCACAGGAGATTGAAATGGACAAGCTATTCAAATTGAAAACCGAGGTAATTATTTCGAGTATTTTTAATTATTTTATTGAAATAAAAAAGATGTGTAATGTTAAGACCAGGCAGTCTAAATCAAATTTCCACGCTAACTCCGCCCCTTGCCACTCCGTTATGTGCTAAACGCTAACATATCAGTAATAAAGTTGAATATTGGGTGCGCTCTTTGATCGTGTTCGAGCACGAAACTAGCGTAAGTCTGAATTCTTATTTCGTTTATAACTAGAGTAATAATTGATCTAGACAAAAAATATCTGGTGGCTTATTATTCAGCTACCAGATATTTTTTTAAATATCTGGTGGGTGGATAATAAACTATATTTTCTTGCTGTGAATATTTATTTTAGACATAAAAGCCAAACAATCTTGTTTGTTTTTTATAATTATCCTTAAAAAACCGTCCAAGTGCGTGTCGGACCACGCACAATGAAGGGTTCCGTAGTTAGGATGAATTTATCCCTAAAACAAACTTAACATTGTAGTTGACAAAAAAATGTTCTCCCATACATCGATATATGCCACGGTCAATTTTCCAACTGAAAATTTAAGTTTGTAATCGCAAAAAATGTTTTTTTATGTGATAAAACTACAAATTAACAATTTTCGAATTTTTGCCGTTACTTGTGCTGTGAGCCCTTACTTCTGCCAAAATTTCATGATTCTAGGTCAACGGGAAGTACCCTATAGGTTTTGATTTATGTGCGAGTATCGAAATATGTCGCAATAATGTCGCTTATATCACCGTATTTTTTTATTGCGTTGACTTGGAAGCTTGATTTTTTTAGAGCTTCAAGGGACCATAGATTTACGTATTTGATATTAATTTCAACTTGATACCTCTACGCGTTCCTGAGAAAAATGGTCTTAACAGACTGACAGACAGACGGACAACGAAGTGATCCTATAAGGGTTCCGTTTTTTCCTTTGAGGTACGGAACCCTAAAAAGACATGATTTTCGAATAAAAAATGAATCTAGAGAAAATATTACAATTAAGTAACTGTATTCAACACGGAAAGAAAAAGATCCAATCATACACTAAAGTTTTATTTTGCTTGTATGTGTGACTGCTTCAGAATATTCATGCAAATTAACATAAAAATAGGGAGAGGCTCCCTACTTTTATGTTAATTTGCATTTGCTCTTTAGTCATTGTAAAGTAAATAAAACGCCAATATAGGTACCTAAGTTGATACATAGGATATACATTCACTAGTACGAATATATTACTATGGACAGCTCGCCAATGATGTCTGATTTCATAACACATCCATTTTATTTTTGTGTTTATCATGAAATTAGATGTTATTGCCGAGCTCTCCATAGTAATTTACATATTTATGGTCGTGACTGTACACTGAGATAATAAAAGGATTGAAAAACGTTAATAAGTTATAATAATGTGCTTTGTACTACTAATTGGTTGGTTTGGTAGGTATAACGCCACCCAAATTGACACGATTTAAATTGTTTACAGAACTTGTACGTAGTTTCGTTTGAAACAACGCATTTCAGAAGAATAATTCTGCTATTGCTATTATTGAATTAAAATAATCTTCTCTCTACTACGTAGAATAATGGGTAATTAGGCAGGGGCACAGGCAACTGAAGGAACACGGGTGGGTTTTAGTCAGTAAAAGTCTGACAATCCCGCTCCGGCCAGAGCGGGAGAAGTTAATTATTTGATAATTTCCCAAACAAAAATAAAAAAGTGGGGGGGTAATCATAGATAATACACTTGGGGTAATTAGGGTTGGGGGTATTGGCTAATTAGGTCATATTGTAGTAAAAACATTAGTCAGTCAACTAGCTGGTAGTAGAGCTGACTCTCCAGTTATAGGTAGCCACATTTTAGTATTGCCAATTGTAATCACGTAGTCAAACAAATCGCGAGGTGATCAGTGCTCATGCCTTCTATGTATGCGAGCAAGCCTTTGTCCTGCTGTGGGACAATAATCGGCTGGTATTATAATAAATTGTAATTACACAATCATATCGGTAAATAATTTATGATTCAAAGTGTTGATTCGTATCCGTTACAGCAAAGCTTACAATATCGCAGGAAGCATGAATACTCTCCGAGTGAGAACCAATTCATTGTTATCTTTCACAATACAGACTCCTGTTTTAGAGGCGGATTATTCAACCTGGGAATTGCATTGTCTTTGGATCAACAAAACACCAGTGCGAACTTGGGCGGAATAACATAGAATTAAACTACCTACTTAATTCTATAATATAACATAACATAACACAACATCACGCCTGTAATCCCCGAAGGGTTAGGCAGAGGTGTACCTATAGTACACCCACGTTTCGCCAGTTATGTTTTATTCCCATGTAATAGGGAGTGAGCCTATTGCCATCAACCGGGCACAAATCCAGACTCCGGGCTGCTTCTGAGAAATTCCTGGTAGAAAAGCCCAATAACACTTTGGCCGACCTGGGAATCGAACCCAGGACCTCGTGCTCGGCAGTAGCGCTTCCGACCACTAGACCAACGAGGCAGTCAAATTTAATTCTATAATATACATATAATAATAGGTATAGTTTTATGAAAAACAATCGACTTCCAAAAAAGCACTCCAAAGTGAAAAATAACTTTAAATTCGGAAGTCGGTGTCTTTGGATCTGTATTTTAGTTTTTTACCACCGAATTCCGAAATTAAAGTAATTTTTCACTTTGTAGTGTTTTTTTTGAAAGGCGGTTGTTTTTTTTTGTAAAAAGATGGATTTTTCACTTTTTTGTGGGTCGGTTTGTAATTTATCTAAGTAACAATAGCCAACTGCTCATCACCTTTTCCAAAATATAGCTTTTCCAGATGCAGGGACGTTAATTGTTGAGGAGTTCTCCTGGTAAGAACCAATAAAACTGCCACTCATAAATTGCTAGGAACCATATTAAAGTACCTAATCGAATCGCAACCCGTTAAATACTTATTATTAAGTAGTTCCGGTGGCCATCTGTTGTCTTCATCATCAGTTTCAAAAATCGGTGAATATACATTAAAAAAAAACAGACAGACGAACATATAACCTCCTCCTTTTTGGAAGTCGGTTAAAAATAGCAAGCACTTTCTTTTCTTTGGATCAATTTTGATGGCTCTAGATACTCGTATCAATCGGTTCTTGGCCTCTAGCCACTCAAATTATACGATCAATCAACTGTGTCATCAATCACTAAGGCAGCGACAAAAGTCGATTATCACTTCAGTTTTTTTAATCTTAAGTATTAAGCTAAATGTAAATATTTAATTATAATCAGAAAAAAAGTAAAATTAAAAGAATCTGTACTCTTAGCTGTTAGAAGACATGCTGAAATACAATTAATCGAATAATTTTGTATCCAATTAGATTTCAGATGGTGTGGAAAAGTTGCAGAGTTAATCGAATTTTGTCGGTGATCTAAACTATCATTAGATTGCTCGCTCGATATCTCATGGTTGGTCCTGTCCGTCTGTGTAATATAAGACAATTAAGACAATGCAGTCAATATAAAGTTACCGACTTTGTAATTTCGTTAAGCCAGACGAAACAATTCACTATAAAATAATGCTTTGTTCTAGCTATAAATTCGATACAATAATAGCCCTAAAAATAGTTACTTACATGAAACTTCCATTGAATAATTTTTTCCTTAAAAGTTATTCTTGTCCACGTTTCCTTTTTGTAACAATGAAAATCTTCCTAACGTCACAGCAGCTTTGTGAGCGAAAATAATTTCGATTCTAGTGAAATTTTTGGAAGGTAAGTAATTATCAATACAAACTTTTTGATAACCATTCGTTTAAAATCAAGCAAGTCTAAAATGTACTAGACGCGTTATAGCTACCAGCGTCGTTGAAGCGATCGTTCAATATCACGAAACAATTGAAAATCAAAACTGTGACAAATAAATTTATTTTTCTTTCTTTCTTTCTTACCCGGGGGTGTTAAATTGTGTCGGGAATCAAATTAATTTGGACAAAAAAGGAAACTACAGATACTTTCAACTTTCTTGGCAGGTAGCTAAACAACAAGTTCATACAGGATGGAAGCCTACGTTACCTGCTTATGTTCTCTATGTCTTTGTTTTGAACTGCTCAGGGGCCCAAGTCTGCTATTTTTATAAATTCAGTCATTCCAACACGACCCCACTGTCATGCCATTGTCATTTTGCTAAAAGTTCGTAATCTGGTAAAATCATAATGGTCGATCATTTTCTTTGCAAATTCCTTTCAATGCAGTGTCAGTGGCCGACCATTGGAAAGTCATAATGACGCCATTATAATAGTAGATTACCAAACTTGTCAAAATCAACAATTATGAAATCAATGATCGACCATTCTGACACTATTGTAATAGCACACTTGAGGCCCTGGCAAAAAAAAACACTTCCTCTCTCCTTAAACATCATCATTACCTACTCATTACAGTTCCTTGCTCTTGTTTCTTATTGTATATAGATAAGTATATGCTTTATGTATACAGTATGTATTTATTGTATATGTAAATGGTACACCATCACTGACTAAAGTTGTCAAAAAAATAAGTCCATCGCGACGTAACTAGTGAAGTAACCATACGACTCAGTACTCGATACTCATGATAAATCGATTCAAATGTCAAAACGGGCCTATTATTTTTTGTCAACTATACCTGTAGTATTATCTCTCCTTCTCTCTTTAATCCATCCAAAGGTTGTCTGTAAATGATCGCTTTTAGCGATAAGACCGTCCATTGTGTCACCCTATGTAAAATATCAACATATACTTATATGTCATTTTTATGGTGTACATAATAAAAAGTATTCTATTCTACCTATTTATTTTGGCTAATTGTTTAGTGTAAGCCCCTCATCGAACAACCTCAAAATAAATGGTGAATACGATACCTAATCGTTGCTGTCATTTCCAAAAGTCGTATATTCATTTTTATTCTAAAAAAATGACAAAAGGAAGTATTGTTACAAATGTCTATGTTCTAGCTTCATTTTGTTTACAGGGATATTACATTTAGATAGACACAATAAATATAATAGAATAGAATAGAATAGTTTTATTTTGCAAATATGGGTAATACATAATAGTTCTTAAATTACATTTAGCTCAGCCACATTTTACCAATCGGCATGCAAACATTTGAAATTATTTATAACACTATTTATTATTACACTTATATAAACAAATTAGTATCATTAGATTACATTACTATTACAAATATCATACCATTATAATTACATCATTTAACGTGTCATTACTATTACTATTATTATTAATAACCAAAATCAAAATGTCAGAAATCAAAATGTCAAAGATCAAAATGTCAAAAATCAAAATGTCAAAAAATCTAAAATGTCATACATCAAAAGTTCAAAAATCAAGATGTCACTAATTAACAAATATTTTTCTCCGATAAGAACTCAGCTACACTGTAGTACGTTTTATCTATCAAAAAATTCCGTAATCTACTCTTAAATTGTGCTGTATTTAAAGATTTCCAACAACTCGGTAATTTATTGTAAATAACTGGGGCCATGCAAGAAACGCTCTTACGCATTAAAGTAGTTCGACATGATACTTGACATAATTTGCTGTTGTCACGCCTATTCCTTGGGAATACAACAGCCAGGCGCTCAAAACGAGATGGATTTTGCTTGACAAACATAGCTACTTCGAAAATATAAATATACCTTAAAAATATACCAATAAAAATATACCTTTTCACATATATATTCTTTAAACTATTTGAGTAGGTAGTTTTTTGTGTTTCCTGAAACAGTCTGTTTTTACTTACTACTTTTTGGAATGATAGCGACGTAATATAAACACCGACACTCCGTCAATCACCCTTATCAACCCTTGGACGTTGTCAAAGCATTCCCAAAGTGAAATATGCGTATAAAGGTTTAAAAAAAATCGGAATCTTTACCGTAAACCGCTAACGCTCGCATGATTTAATGATTTTATGGCCTAATGAAGCTAATAATGTACAAAAGAAAAGGACATACCTATAGGTTTTTCCATACCATAACTATAAACCTAATTCCGTACAATTCTGTGGGGACGTGACGCAGCTTTAATAATAGGATTTAACCGCTTACAGGCGTCGTCAAAGCTTCGAATACCATATCCGCACCTGCTCCTCAATATGAACGTTTACGGACGCAGGTGCGTTGTGATAACTAATTATACCAGACTGCGGAGCATATTGCCGCAAAGACCCCCAGCGAAGCGTGTAATTACACAGCTTCTTTGCTGTGTAAAGAAAAACTTTTGAAGCAGTTTATGTGTGCAGCGGTCATATTGAACGCAATTTGCACTGACAGTTTCATCTGGAGAGAGATAAAGAGATACAAATGGTGGTCCATGAAGTCGTGTTAAAAAAAAATAGTTACATTATTGTCGATTGTAAACGCCTGTGCCTAATGTTCACGTTCCAAACTATAAAAGCATAAACTATTATTATAATACTCAATATACGTGAAAGCTTGATGGATCCGTGAACGAAAACAATTATTGACCGAAATATTTTTGAACTTTAGGTACAGCGGAAATTACGCGAGGATTGAATGAAAATCTTAAATTTTCTTAGTGTCATCATCTGCCTAGCGTTTTCCAAACTATGTTGGAGTCGGCTTCCAGTCTAACCGGATTCAGCTGAATACCAGTATTTTACATGGAGCGACTGCCTATCTGACCTCCACAACCCAGTTACTGGGTAACACGATATCCCTTGGTAAGACTGTTTGTCAGACTTTTTGGGCTTCTGACGACCCGTAACAACTGTCAAAGATCTAAAAATGACAGTCGGGACCAACGGTTTAACGTGCTGTCCGAGGCACGGAGGAATCTTGGTATAAAAAGATGGTCACCCATCCACGGACCAACCGCGGCTAGCGTAGCTTAACCTGATCGATCGACCCGTGCGGCAGTTATTACTTAGCCACAAGCTCCTCTATCACTCGCAATCACCCAGGTTATTTTATTAACCGACTTCAAAAAAATTGGTTCTATGTTGGTATGTAGGTATGTATATGTATTTATTTTACGTAGGTTCATCGATTTTTTCGTCAATTGTGAATCGATTTTGAAAATTATTTTTTTGTTTGAAAGTTATACTCCTGAGGTGGTCTCACAAAAATTTGGTGAAGTTTTGATGTGGGTTTTGAGTTAGCTTCAATAATACGTATTTAATCCACTTTGTGTATTTTGATGATGTTATTATAAGTTCCTTTCACTGTTGTTTACATAGAAAGTAGTGGAATGTGAATTTGTGTGAGGTAGGTACCGCAACTAAAAAGTGAAAAACTATTGTAACTAACAAAACTAACAACTATTTTGTTCCTACTGAATTAGGATTAAAGTATATAAAAACCTTTTTACAAAACAAACCAACCGACTTCCAAAAAAACACTACAAAGTGAAAAATAACTTTTCTCAAACATGCTTGGAAATTCGAACATTATTTTGACAACTTTCTTCGAACTAAATCGAAATTGCTGTACTGGCCATGCGAGCTGCGGCTGCTAAAAATTGTATGAAAATCCATATTTGTCGTGGTTTAGCGGCCAAATAAATTACATAATTATTAAACTCATATCTATCGTGTAATTTAAAAATGGAACGATCTTTTACTCCGACACATGGCAACCAAGGAAGTAGCTTATCAAAGATTTTATTTAAATTTCGAACTGGCTTGCAAATAGAGCTGTTTAAAGTAAAAAACCGGCCAAGTGCGAGTCGGACCCGCGCACGAAGGGTTCCGTACCATTATCTACAAAAACGGTCAATCACGTTTTTTGTATGGGAGCCCCCCTTAAATATTTGTTTTATTTTAATTTAATTATTTATTGTTAAAGTGAATATATAACCAAATATTCTGTAAATATTTCAAGCGTCTACCAGTTGCCGTTATCGGTTATAGAGCAAAAAGGAGCAAAAACATCACGTTTGTTATATGGGAGCCCCCTTAAATATTTATTTTATTCTGTTTTTTTGGTATTTGTTGTTATAGCGGCAACAGAAATACACCATCTGTGAAAATTTCAACTGTCTAACTATCACGGTTCATGAGATACAGCCTGGTGACAGACGGACAGACAGACAGACGGCGGAGCCTTAGTAATAGGGTTCCCGTTTTACCCTTTGGGTACGGAATCCTAAAAAGAAACAAATGAACTATTGGCGCGTGAAAAATTATCGTTCGTCGTCATTGAATCTGGAATTCATAAATAAGTTACGTAGTTTGAATTTCCGCGCATTATTTGAGAAAAGCACTATACAAGCCTTGGTGGCTGCAACCAGGCATTGATGGACTCACGGATTGGTGCCTCGGCTTCGCCTCGCACGTTTTCCGCCCACATTTTCACGTTCGTCCATGAATGCTCCTTTTGCAGGCCGCTGCAGTAATGTACCTATTATAATTTCGGAAGCCGGTGGCAATAATGAAAATACAAAACCAAAGACACCAACTTCTGAAGTATATATATAATACTTATAAGTTATTTTTCACTTTGTAGTGTTTTTTTTGGAAGTCGAATGTTTTTTGTTATCAAATATTCATTGACAGTGAGCATGAGCATTTGCATTTCCAATTAAGTACAAACGGAAGTTTCCTTGCTCTGAACGTTCGGAGTACCTAATATGCATTCCTAGAACACCGCTAGCTCAAATACAGCATTTCGAGGAATTCCAGATAATAGGTAGGTACTTCTTTTTCTTTTACAAAGCGTAATTTATAGGTGTACCTATCTATATAGTTTGTCACACACAAAAGGCTCAAAAATATTATTCTCGTATAAGTCTGCTCCGTTTGCACGAGAATACAATACGAGTCGATATGTTTGGATTCCTTTAGTGTACCTTTGGTAAACAAGGTATTTAGCAAAGTTACAACAACCTTTAATCCCCCAATATTTAATATTTAATCCCCCTTTCATCCTCAATAGTTAATTTGGTTTTATATTTCTACTGAACCAAAATCAATCAGCTTTGGAATAAACTTTTCATTATGACAGAATTTTAGCAGCCCAAAGTCTGGTACCGAATTATCCTAAACCATATGTCGCCCAACCTACTACGATCTAAAAGAAATAAATCACCACTATCTGTTATTATAAGAAAACAAAACGCTGACTCAAATAACTCTCATCCTACAAAGAAGCTCATTAAAACTGTATGAAACGTGAGACTTTCCGTCCGTGAGTCTCATATTGTACTCAAGTCGAACAGGAAGTCAATGTTAGCAAACACTAAGTCACCTCGGAAGTGGGTCAGCTAGATATAGTTCGTACATACCTAGGTAACCATGAGCACAATATACCCTCATACCTGTGAATGAAAGCATGCAATTCCAGCACCCTAATTGCGTAACCCACTATCAATGATTTTGAAGTAATAATAAGAATATATCTAATATATAATAATAAGCTAATCCATTGCTTGATATGTTAGAAAAAATTCAGATCAACGACACAGAAATTGTGACGCAAAGGTAACTTTCTAGGGCTCATGTTTCGCTCATAAATTATGATCATACATGAGGCTCATACTTTTATAGTAATATCATACAAGAAGGATTGATATATATACAATATTAGTTTTAGTATATGCGAAACCCCAAAACACGTGTCTAGTATTATTATCTAAAGAATCTATGTACAAAATTTCAAAACGGTATCGTGAAAAATCACAAAGTTATAAGGTTGTTATGTTACCGGGTTGTCCATACAGAAACTTGCTAACGGCGTCCCCGCGCCTCCAGGGTCGTCTTGCGCTCATTGATAATAATTTGGCAGTAGGTACCTAACCGTACGGCGATTGTATTGTAAGCTTGTAAGTAATTAAATGGTGATAACATTATCCATCACACTTAAATATTTTTGGAACAAAATATAACATGGTGTAAAAATTATTGAAATCGATTCAGTTCCTTATTCTGAACAAACTATATTCAGGTTTCGCATATACTAAAAATAATGTTGTATATGTATTAGGTAATTAATAATTATTGAATGTTATAAGTACCTATATAGACCCATGTTTAAATAATCAGTTACATAGAAGTTGAATTATTAACTAGGTAGTATAAGGCTCATATTGTTCGCTCTTAGAAACCCTTTAACACTTTCGACTCCACCCACTTTTCGTAGAGCTCATACGCCATGCCGCCATACATATAGGAAGTTATAATTAAAAAATTAAAATATGAACATAAATATAAATAAAAATGCTTGTATTTGAAAACCAACGAGTATACTATTAAATCTTGCTAAAATATACCTACAACTGATTTTATTTTCACAGTTTATAAGGCTGTATTCGCTAAGAAAAACGGATATTTAAATGAGCCCTCCGCGAGGGCTCCCGACATCCCATATGCGACTTCAGTGAACCCTCCAGGAGGGCTCCCGGCACTGAAAGGGTTAAAAGGTGGATTTCCTGTATCAGTATAATATGAGAACAATGCACCATTTCCTTGTACTTTCAGGTGAAAGTGCAAAGAAAAAGGTGGTAATTACGAGACAGGACGATGATACAGGAGAAATTCCTAGTGTGGGACGACGATACAGGAGAAATTCCTAGTGTGGGACGACGATATAGGAGAAATTCCTAGTGTGGGACGACGATACAGGAGAAATTCCTAGTGTGGGACGACGATACAGGAGAAATTCCTAGTGTGGGACGACGATACAGGAGAAATTCCTAGTGTGGGACGACGATACAGGAGAAATTTCTAGTGCGGGACGACGATACAGGAGAAATTCCTAGTGTGGGACGACGATATAGGAGAAATTCCTAGTGTGGGAAGACGATACAGGAGAAATTCCTAGTGTGGGACGACGATACAGGAGAAATTCCTAGTGTGGGACGACGATACAGGAGAAATTCCTAGTGTGGGACGACGATACAGGAGAAATTCCTAGTGTGGGGCAACGTAATAAAGAAAAAAAATTAAGTAAATGGAAAAACCCATTTTCGACAATACATTAACCAAATTACTAAAGCTTATTTTCGCACCACAGTATCCTAGATGTTATCTTACATATTATGGTAAAGCTCGTGACTTCTACCTGATAAATACTTACAGCCCATGTTTTTAGAATATTATTTTTCGCAGCGATGCACGATGCAGCGTCGGTTCCTCCAGTTGCTTTCCCTACGGACTTGGTTAACGGATAATTAAAAATGCTTCTGAAATCAGTTTATCGGAAAACTGCAACCTTCGCAAGATTAAATTCTTTTAGGACACTAAAAGAGAAAAAAGAAAGACAAACCTCTTTGCCGGTTTATTATATGCTAGATACTGCAACTTACTTTTTAACCGACATAAAAAAGGAGGTGGTTCTCAATTGGACTAAATGTTCTTTTTTTATATTTGTACCTGATGTGTTTGGCTAAAACTAGGTAAATGATGCACCTATCGTGCATAATTTACTTACCTAGTTTTAATCTCATAAGTGGCCAAATTCAATCAAAGAAAAAGTTTATATTAGTAGTATGTTTAAAATAGTTCTTTTTATGTAGATAATACAACAAGAAACCTATTCTTTTTCCTTAAAGTTTTCGGGTTACGATGCCTCAAGAAGGTAGAGCAGTAACAGTAAAAGTAAAATTACGTCACATGAAACCTTCATGAAACGGAATACCCTCGTTACAGATAAAGAACTACGTTATTTGAGCAATGAATGAATTATTTGAGCAGTGAATGAAGGTATATCATGTAGGTATAAAGCTATATACCTTCACTCAGCTTCCACATTAACTGAAATGTTGATCCGAACGGAAATTGAGCAGATTCAATTTCCGTTAATAAAATCTGTAAATGTTTTTGTGTAAAAGTTTGCATAAGTACCTAAATATATATTGTATAATTAAATATATACAGATATAAAACTAAATATATACAGCCTATAATTATTATTCCCACTGCTGGGACACATGTCTCCTCTCGGTGAGAGGGAGTGGGCCGTAATCCAACACGCGGTGTTTTCCTTCACCGTTTTGAGAGCAGTGGTGATGAAATAATTTACACAAAGTAAAGCGCCTGTCTGGGTTACCTACGACCTACAAATAGTTAGCTTCTAGTTAGCATCAAAATTGTGCTCAAATAGTGAATTTACGTAAGAATCGTAAGTACAACCATTTATAATATCAACTAAGTAGGCTATATAGTCATAATTTACAGTTTTTTTTTACCAGAGAGCTAGCCCTGGATCTAACCTTCAGTAAAGCTTGTTTAATTGAGTTTGTTTTTTTTTCCATTTACCCTCAGTAGATAGGTAATTTTATAGGGAATCTTGTGATATGTGACATACCTTGTATATAAAGATATTTAACGGTGTTTAAAAGTAAAATGTGATGTAAACATAGTGGATAATAAGACAAATAAAACTTTGGAACAGGAAATGATGTGCGGTTCTCTGTAAGGTAAAGTTTAAAGGTAGTCGCTAGTTTGCGCACGCAAAGTGATGTATTCTTAGTCATCGGCAAGGAAATTTATAACTTCCAATACTTCAACTAGTACTCCTGAAGAATCCTGCAAACCGCTTCCTGAACGCTTGTGAAGACTTATCATTTCGATGTTATTATTTCTACGTCAAAAACCCAATCCCGTGAAGACCTCAGGACGTAGCCGCCACCAGCAGAATTCACGAAGATACCCGGAACTTATCGGTGTAGGTCGTCAGCGCCGCCTGGACCAGGAGAGACCTACCCTCATACCGGGATAATCCTGGATAAGCATTACACTGTCCTTGAACTTCGCTTCCAGCGATCACCCCCGTCCGGCACAATATTGTTGTTACAAACAAGCCATTACTTTAGCCTGTTAGGTGCTATTAAATGAATGGCCCTTCAGTATTTCATACTATCTTAAGCCTACAGGAATTGGCCGAAATGCTCTTCAATATCGAGTTCTCGATAAAGAAGTTCCATTGAACAGGCGATTATATCATTGTAATTGGAGTTGACTTGTCTAGTCGACTGACAAGTGCCTGGAAGTAGATACTATATGTATTAGATAAATACATAATTATAGAAACGGTGTTAATGCACGGAGTTTATTATCTTAAGGGTCGGGTAATCGCCATTAACCTTGGCCATACAAATGCGCGTCGCGCTCTCGCCACGCCGCCGCACAGTGGGCTGGGATTACAAGGTTGGGTCTTAAGAGATCAAATGTATTTTTTTGGTATCTAGGCATAAATTTAAAACGTTTTTATTCTCTGACTTTTTTTAATTTAACGAGTACTTTCGGAGATATAGCCATATCAAATTTGTATGAAGAGTCATGTTATTTTAGTTAAGCAATTTATTCCAATTAAATTGAAATTGAAAATAATGTATACTAAACGGTCTGAAAACCTCAATACCTACTTAGTTCTTTAAAAAAAAAAACAATGTTCGACATTTTCCACCACCATAGGTAGGTATGACGTAATTTGTTTTGAGACTTATTTCCGGGAATCAAGGGATAAGAGTGCGCGAGCGCAACAGCAAGTTATGACGTGTCGTAACGTGATTGGTGCAACGATAGGGTATCTACGGAATGTTCGGTTGCATTCAAACGTACTTCAGTGTTCTATTACAGTTAAACTATTTCACGAAGTCCTCTCTTGTCGCTCTAATGGCGGTAAACATAAGGTTCAAATTGCAATAACCAAACGGACTTCGTGAAATGGTTTAACTATACCCACCATAATAGACGCACTACCCCCACACATCCATTACTTACTTATTTGTTACTTTGTATTTGTGAAAATGTTTGAAAATTTAGTGACAAACCTTGATCTTTTCGTTATTTTAAAAAACAGTAGCAGTATTAAAATTAATGACAGTTTGTGTAGTGAGATAAGGTCAAAATTTTTAGTCGAATTAAGTGATGATCACGAAAAGACCTTAAAGTTGTTTTGTGCAAAATTTTGTTATAATTTAAATAGAAGATGGGAAAACGCTTATCGTAAAGAAAATATATTCAGAACTAAAAATAGTGAATGGTTACAAGAAAACATAATATGGCCAGACTTTATTAAGTGTTTAATAGGCAGTAATGAAGATCAACCAGCACCGAGTACATCAACTCAGTATGTATCACCATCAAAAGTTTCTGTCGGTGTCTCCACCGAACAAAGCCCAAGAAAACCTTTTTGTGAATTAGCGCCTAAACAGAAAAAAAGACGTGCAGAAAACTTTCATTTATCTTCGGACGTAATAATATGCATAAAATATGCATATTTTGAGCAGTTGAAAGCGGATGGGAATGAGGAGGTTGCTAAAATACTAGAACATTTACTAAAGAATCCCCAAGATGTAAAAAAAAATTAAAAAGTGCATATCTGTTAAAGAAACAAAACCTGTGTTTTCTCCGGATGAGGCTTTAGGGTTATTTTTATCACTTAAGCTGACCAAGTGGCAATACAATACTTTAAGAAAAAGTGTTAACGAAAAAGACAGTAATATATTTCAATCTTATTATCAAGTGCAACATGCGAAACAGAAATGCTATCCACCAAAAGATGCTATTACAGTGACAGAAACCTCAGCTAAAATAAAGTTACAAGCTCTATTGGATATAACGACAACAAGAATAATGACGTCACTCGTCATAGATAGTGGTTGTAAAGAATTTACACTAATCAGTAAGTGGGGATTTGACGGTGCTTCTAATCAAGCCAATTACAAACAAAAAATGCAAACAGACGATGAACAAGAAAGTCAACTTGACGATTCAAGCATATTTATGGGTAGTTTAGTGCCAATAAAATTAGTGTGCGGCGAACAAGTTATCTGGCAAAACGATTCACCAAATTCATCTTACTGGTGTCGTCCAATCTTTTTCGAATTTGTGAAAGAAAATAAAATAACGATATTGCGGGAAAAAAGTGCTATTAAGGAAGAGATTAAAAATTTAGTGAAAACAGAAGTTGGAGAAATAAAAATTTCACACTCTTTATTAATGACTATGATAGACGGAAAAGCAACATCAATTTTATGTGATACTTCATCTCACAGATGCGACATTTGTAAAGCCACTCCAACAGAGATGAATAATTTGCCCTTAATTGCATCAAAACCGACTGATCCAGATCTCTGTAAATACGGATTGTCATCATTGCATACCTGGATACGAATGAAGGAATGCATTCTGCATATAGCCTACAGATTAACGATACAGACATGGACAGTAAAGGGAGACAACAAGTGCATCATGGAAAGAAGAAAGAAAGACATACAAGACGCTTTAAAAATAGAATGGGACTTCTGATTGATGTTGTTAAACAAGGGCACGGCTCCACGAATGACGGAAATACTGCTAGAAGATTTTTGCAAATCCAAACATGACTGCTGAGATAACTGGTGTTAGTGAAGAATTAATAAGGCGATTTGCAATCATTTTAGAGGCAATTTCATCAGGTTACCACATTGACACAGCGAAATTTCACGAATATGCTCAAGTGACCATGCAACTGTATTTGGAATTATATAGCTGGTATTATATGCCTTCAAGTGTTTATAAAGTTCTTATGCATGGTGCAGCTATTATTGAAAGTTTTGGTCTAATACCAATTGGACAGCTATCTGAAGAAGCTGCTGAATCTAGAAATAAAGACTTTCGTAGGTACCGCCAACACCATTCCAGGAAATGCAGTAGAAAAACTACAAATGAAGACATTTTAAATAATTTATTGACCAGCTCTGATCCACTCATCTCAGCGAAACGTCACAAACTTCGCAGAAAACATAAAACTTTGTCAGTAGAAGCACAATGTTTATTAGTAATTGAACAAGCGGAAACATTTGATGATGACGAATACGAAAATTTTGCATTCGTTAATGTGGATACCCTTGACAGTGATTAAATTAAAACAGTGCAGTGGCCAGTAGTGATTGTAATTTTTACTTATTTATTTTATTAGTCCTTAGTGGATTAGGCCTAAAGGGGAGACCACTACATAAAAAAAAAAACGCGCCTAGTTCTTAACCTCTATGGTGGTGTGGAATAGAGAACAAAATTTGAAATTGCGACCAAATCGCAGAAAATCGCAACCCGAGAATAGGCGCTAAAATAGGAAAAATATACGTACTATGCATACTTAGAGTCAATTCTTTGAGAAAATTTGTGGATTTCGAGATTTTCACATTTTTTTCTTTTGCTTCATACAAAAATTACTTTGGATATTTATAACTCCGAAAATACTAAGTTATCTGAACGACCCTCATAGAAATAATTACTTATAATCGATAGATAAATCCAACACAATATTTAAAATTTCAGAAAAATAAACTTTTTTTTTTTTAATGCTAAGTCCTTTACCGGCCCGTTTCAGCCCACTGTGCGCCGCCGCCGCCGTCTTTCGGTTTCATAGGGAATATTTACTTTTAGTAACGAAAATATTACTATTTGAAAAAAAATCACAGATAAAATTACAGATAATAAAAAGTTTGAAAGTAAAAATTTTTTTAAGCTTTGGGGAGACATTACTTCCTGAATTTATTTCATAAAGTATTTGACTACAATACTTAAATATTGACATACAGAGTTTATTTGTACGCGTTATAGTTTATCATAAATTTTTTGAAAAACTTGTATTTTAAGAAGGCGAATTTAAAAGTCACTAAAATCATATATCTGCGCCTTAAGTGAAGCGATACATATTAATATTGTTTGACATACCGTGTCTGATGGGATTACCTGTCGGCAAAAATGACAAACTTCCATACAAACTTACATCCCCTATTTAACCCCTATGGGGGGTGAATGTTCAAAAATCCTTCCTTAGTGCTCACTTTCGCTACGTAAGAAACTCTTGTGTATTTCAGTTTCCCGACCCAGCGGTTTAGGCTATGCGTTAAGTCAGTCAATGAATGATATAATTTAAAAATGTAATATATTAAGCAGATATTATCATTGAACACTACTATAATGTTTTATTACCACAATATATATTTTATATTATTTTTTAATAAAATTATTAAAAAATACTAAAAAAGAATCAGGTTACTCAAGTGGAACTAGGCTGGCCATGTCTGCAGGTTGGAAAACAGTCGATGGACCAAAAAAGTGACTGAATAGATACAAAGAGACCAAAGCAGAAGTAGAGGTCGGCCAAGGAAAAGGTGGGAAGATATATTTTGGGAGAAGGGAGGACCAGGGGCCTTACTCCCGAAAACGATTCGAGTTTGATTTTGTTTTCGATTCGAACTCGTTTCTGATCTGAACTCGATTTAAACCTTACTCCCGAACCAAATCGAATCGTAAACCAAGATCGACATAGGTTCGAGTATTATTAGCGTCGTTATGCCTGTCATTGTCTATATCCTATCATTCATGGATTACGTCATTGTCAAGTGTCTTATGTCTGTGGTTAGAATCTTTTATGTGGTTGAATTTATTTACTTCTCTATCACTTTCTCACGTAAAAAACGATACCCTAGTACTTTATTTTAACTTAACAAATAAAACCCTATGAAAAAACATCAACCAATCTGCCTATTCTTTTTCCAACTATGTTGTGCTCGGCTTCTAGTCTAACCGGATGCAGCTGAATACCAGTATTTTACAAGGAGCGACTGCCTACTTGAGAGCAGTGGTGGCCCAGTGGTAACGACAGCGACTTACGAGTTGGCCGGTTGGTCGTAGGTTCGCACCCTGACAGGTGCCTTACTTTGTATACATTATTTCATCACCACTGCTCTCAAAACGGCGAAGGAAAACATCGTGAGGACACCGGTGGCATGTCCTAGAACCAAAAATTCGAAGACATGTCAAAACTACCAACCCGCACTGGGCCTGCGTGGTGGATTACGTCCTACTCCCTCTCACACAGAGGAGGCCTGTGCCCCAGCAGTGAGAACATTATAGGCTGATTATGTTGACTGCCTATCTGACCTCCTCAACCCAGTGACTGGGTAATACGATACCCCTTGGTAAGACTGGTTGTCAGACTTTCGGGCTTCTCGCCTTGCATTTAATGGAAATGTCACTTCGTCTGGTTAATTTCTTCATGTATGGTGTTAAATCTTCTACCAACACATTAAACAACTCCTTCGAGAAACTATAACTTCTTCGAAATTCTTCCGAATCCATTTCTATAGCCCCGGGTATTATATCGATTCATATTTCTTTTCGCACGAAGATCCATACGATGTTTTCTCAAGAACATTGAAAAACAAAGTAAGGCGAGCCATAATAATAAAGATTTTGAAGAAATAAAGCAGTAAAGAACACAAAAAAATCTCACTCGATCTTCATAAAGTAGCTTCTTTGCTATCGAGTAATTTGACGTTTAGTTTTGATTCAACTACTCGATACATAACTGTCAGATGGCGTGTGGAGTACGAACTTTTCGATTCTAACGAATCTTTCGATCGAAATTAGTGTCGTTTTGAATCACCGCACGATCGTGCGCTAGTGTCGGTTTCAAGAGTATGGATCGTCATTTATTTCGAATCTAATTCAATTGATTCAGTACTCGATGCTGTCGGGAGTAAGGCCCCAGGATGGATGACTAAAGCTAGGTACAGAAATCAGTGGAATTAAATGAAAAATAAATACTGCTAGGCGTTAGTCACACTGTTATAAAATATCATTTATATGTAAAAATTGTAAAAGTAGTAGAATAAAGGCTTTTTGAAGTAAAACTTCTTTACGCACGCTTGACTTGGGGAGTAAGCTGGTGAATGCGTGACGAGAGCGTTACGGAAGCAAGCGAACGGAAGTTGAGAGGGAGATAAGTTAGTGAAGATAGAAAGAGAGAGAGTTACGATTACTGTAGGGGCAAGAGAGAGAGGTGCGAGCACACATTTTCTTTCTCTCTTTCTCTCATAGCCAGTTGCGTTTCGTATATCTGAGACACAGTGCAGGCCTATTGTTGTAAGTAAGTAAGGGAGTATGGTTAGTATTACTATTTATAAGTTTTACTTCAGTCGTGTGGTCTAAAGCACTCTCGTTTTTTTTTTTTTTATTGAATATTTTTAATATAGTTACGCATTTTTAAAAAGATTTGACGGTTCGAATAAGTAGCTATAAATATAATCCAACTATTTTCCATTAAAAGACTGGCGAACTTTCTGTCGTAATCAATAATGTCCAGGCCCTTATCAGCCCTATAGCCACATATCAAATGACTCCATTAGGTTTAACGATTTCACACTACATTAGTGGCACATTTATATTTTATGCTTAACCTGACGAGTCGTGGAGCATAGTTACCCATTTTTTCCTTTGAGGTACAGAACCCTTATAGGATCACTTCGTTGTCCGTCTGTCTGTCTGTCTGTCTGTCAAGACCATTTTTCTCAGGAACGCTAAGAGGTATCAAGTTGAAATTAATATCAAATAAGTAAGTCTATGGTCCCTTGAAGCTCTAAAAAATCAAGCTTCCAAGTCAACGCAATAAAAAATACGGCGATATAAGCGACATTATTGCAACATATTTAGATACTCGCACATAAATCAAAACTTATAGGGTACTTCCCGTTGACCTAGAATCATGAAATTTGGCAAGAAGCAAGGTCTTACAGCACAAGTATAGGAAAAAGTCCTAAAATTGTAAATTTGTAGTTTTATCACAAAAAAAAATTGCGAGTATCTCGCACATAAATCAAAACCTATAGGGTACTTCCCATTGACCTAGAATCATGAAATTTGGCAATAAGCAAGGTACTTACAGCACAAGTAAAGGAAAAAGTCCGAAAATTGTCAATTTGTAGTTTTATCAAATAAAAAAAAAATTGCGAATATCTCGCACATAAATCAAAACCTATAGGGTACTTCCCGTTGACCTATAATCATGAAAGGCCAGACCAAAAGCAAGGTCTCACAGCACAAGTAAAGGAAAAAGTCCGAAAATTGTAAATTTGTAGTTTTATCACATAAAAAAAAATTGCGAATATCTCGCACATAAAAAAACATAAAGGATACTTCCCGTTGACCTAGAATCATAAAAATTGGGCAGAAGCAAGGTTTCACAGCACAAGGTAAGGAAAAAGTCCGAAAATTGTTAATTTGTAGTTTTATCACATAAAAAATTTGTTTTTTTTAATTTTTTGCGATTACAAACTTAAATTTTCAGTTGGGAAATTGACCGTGGCGTATATCGATGTATCGGAGAACATGTTTTTCAACTACAATGTTAAGTTTGTTTTAGGGATAAACTCATCCTAACTACGGAACCCTTCATTGCGCGTTGTCCGACACGCACTTGGCCGGTTTTTTTTGTGAACAGGCTACCTCAGTCCATTATATCGTTTATAGAACATACTATAAGCAGGTATTTTTTTTAAGTTTCTCTATTAGATGTTCATAAAAAGTACGTTTAGGGAACCTAATTGTTAACCAAATTGACACCCTACGTCAACGTCACCCTAGTTGTATGAAATGGCTATAGCCAATTCATACAACTAGGGCCGCATTCCCAATTAAGACCATAATCGCTGTAATCGATTAGCGCGCTAAACGGTAATAGGGAACGCGTTTAAGCGCGCTAAAATCGATTACAGCGAGTATGGTCTTAATTCGGAATGCGGCCTAGGCTACAAGTTCTGTCAAAGAATACATTTATTTATTTATTTAAATGCCTTAAAACTAACATTATAGGTCTTAACCAAATGCCATAGCCAAGTAACACACAAAATTTAAATTAAAGTCAAAATATCAAGATCACAAAGATCATTGTCTGTAACATAGTGTAAACATTAGTACTATTGCGAATTCACCCCAGTGACATAAATAAATAAGTAAATATATCAATTTCGATCTGAATTAAACCAGCCAGGACCAACTTGCTGGCCAAAACCCGTCTATAATTATTAAATTATAGAAGGGTTTTGGCTTTTGTTTTGGTTGGTCCTGGCTGATGATACGACCAGCAGTGGTGGGGGCCGTCGCCTCCACACATAACGGTTGGGTACGTACAAGTGCAATCGCTACAGCACTCTTGGGTTGTGCTCTATGCCTCGGAGCAGTTTCACCATGTACGACACCAGTGCAAATTCCCGTCGCACCCCGAGTGGGATGAGTGAGAGAGAGTGGGGTACATCAAAGAGTAAAATGGGTAGATCCCAAAAGTATCTTGTACAGGTGGCGCGTGAGTTTGTTCTGGACTCTCTCCAACATCACTGAGTACTAGCCTCATGTGGAGCCCATATGGCAGCACTATGTTCCAGATGACTTCTAACTAATCCGTCATACAGGACCCTGATGGCTGTGATGCTGGTAAAGTCTCGCGTCTGCCTCAGAACAAACCCCAAGTTTCTAAATGCCTCTTTGCAGATCTTAGTTATATGATCGCGAAACGACAGTTCAGGAGTGAGAACAACCCCTAAATCTCTTACCTGCGTGACTCGTTGCATCGGTACTGCGTAGAGAGTCGGTCAGAGTAGAGGTGGACATCAAAGAATGACAGTTATAAATTGATTATACGGACAATTTAAGTTGGTAGGTAGTCAATTTATTTATCAATGTTTTTTCCTGGCTTTACTACAAAGCCCAAAAATATTTTCAAGTAAATCAATAAAACAAAAAAATATAGATTTGATTATATTCAAAACATATACGTAAATATATGTGCTGCTAATGGAAACAGAAGACAGAGACGTCTCGGTACCATCATACGGACAGTGATAGATTGCAGACGTATCTTCGGCAAGTGAATTTGGGCACGCAATCCGTCTTCGTCTTTTTCTACTTGAGATTACATAGGCCTTGAGTAAATTTGGCTTTTATATGCGGACGTGAGGGGCACGCCGGCGCCAGATATGTATATTTGCTTCTCTGCTTTATCTGCAATCCCTCTGTTGCACATTGATGACTAATGCATGAAACATAATTATTTAGATTTAGCTAGCTTTTCTATCAAAGAACTAACTAAAATCTTTAAAAAAAAAATTAACTCTTTTGACATTATAGGTATTGTTTTCACGCTGTATTTTAACAAAGGGTGATCTTATAATAATAATAAAATATAAAAATGTTTATTTCTTCACTTAAGGTTATATATACTATATTAGGTTTGGAGTCACCCTTTAAGCAAAGATTTGCTTGTACGAGCATTAGGTGGTTCCGCTCCTCCAGTTTACAATCATTCTACAGATGTGTGAGAAATAAGCAAAAGATTAATTTAAGACTAATTAACATTATGGGAGCGCACTGGGTGTAGAATATGTTTGTGAGTGTGTGTATGTATGTGGGTTCGTTTGTGTGTAAGTGTGTGTTTGTGTAGGTGTCGGGATGTAGTGGGTGGGCATGTGTGTGGAATATATGGTATGTGTAGCGCGAGGGTGTGTGGGTGTGGTGTGTATATGTGTACAAATTATATGTGTTTCTTAGTTATGTGATCTTGTGTAGGATATCTTCAGTTTCTTCGTAACTTTTACTCTTGAGCCATTCAGTTAGTGTTTTTTTGCAGTCGTTATGTCATAGAGTAGATGGCACACTGTTCATTGAGGGCGTTATATATACGGGAAGATTGTTTAATAAATTGCCTTGTAGCAAATGTAGTCTTCACTGGACAATCTTCAGCTACTTTATTTTCCTCCTGGACTGGGTCTTGGAAGTAATGAAGGGAAGAGATTTGTGTTTTTTTAATGCAATCTGCAGGACATAGAGTTTCCTAACTGACAAAAGGTTTGAGGTAGAGTATAAACTTTCCGTGGGGAATCTTATCGGTTTAAAGAACATGACTTTCAGTAAAGCTCTGTGTGCCCTTTCCAGCTCCAAAAATTTTGTTTTAGATGCTCCGCCCCAAATTGGCAAACAGTACGTCAGTATTGACTGACCCAGGGAGACATAAATTTGCTGGATAAGATCCTTAGTGGTCACGTGGCGAAGAGATTTGAACGTCCAAATCAATTTCCTAGCTCTGTTCTTTAATAGTTCTAGGTGCAGATGCCACGATAGCCGTTGATCAAGTATAACACCAAGGTATTTAGTACTGGATACTTTATTGATTTTTAAACAAGAGCAGGTGGTGTTATTGGAGCTGGAGCAGGTATGAATTTTAATCTGAAGATCTTGCAATCTTATGAGGTGCCTATCCGTTAATAATTGGTCGCCCATTTGCACCGAAAATTGCCTGTGCCCAGGCTCAGGGCTCCAATTTCATGATCAAATCCAATGTCATACTTGTGATTTTTCTGACAACGATCATGAAGTTCAAGGAGTATGAAGGTCCACCTGCCTTCAACACATAACACAACATCACGCCTTGTTTCCCCGAAGGGTTAGGCAGAGGTGTACCTATAGTACACCCACATTTCGCCAGTTATGTTTAAGACCCATGTATCAGGGGCGAGCCTATTGCCATCAACAGGACACAAATCCAGACTCCGGGCTGCTATATAGAGTAATTTCAGATAGAAAAAACCGACCAAGTGCGTGTCGGACCGTGCACAATGAAGGGTTCCGTAGTTGGCATGTATTTATCCCAAGAACAAACTTAACATTGTAGTTGAAAAACACGTTCCCTCATACATTCTAACTGCAAATGTAAGTTTGTACACACAATATTGAGAGATTTACCATATTATTTTAAGACCGTAGACTTCTTGTAGGGCTTTCTTCTTCTTCTGTAATCTATAAGTAAAGAACTATTTTGTGTTTTTTTTAATTATAAAAAATATATATCTGAAATCCAACATTTCATTTGATATGTCACTCGGTACAGTTTGCAAACATTTTTATTGTCTATTTTGCCCCCCAAAAGTGACCCCTATATTTAAAATTCATTTATTTACGTTACACATCCGTTTTTGGGTCATAGAAATTCATATTTGTATCACATTTTAACGTAATCGGTTCAGTAGATTCGGAGCAAATTGGCTGTGACTGACGGACACACGAGTGATCCTATAAGGGTTCCGTTTTTTTCCTTTTGAGATACGGAACCCTAATAACCCAATAACAGTTAGCGAGACCTGGGAATCCTGCCTTAAAATAACAAATAATATCAACACGAATATAACACTTCGGATTTTTGGTTCCCTCTTTATTTTACCTTTATCACAACACAGTCTTTTTCAAAGAATTCTTTCATAAAATGTCAACACTTCTAAATATTGTTTATAGGTATACAATTTATAATCGTATACGTATACTGTCCGACAGTGCCTCAGTTCTGCAATCCCTAGAGAAAAAATATATTACATCCAGACTAACACTAGAATGTCACAATGCACTGGAGCGGGTGACGGTGTGCAACCGTAACGCAGTGACACTGCAATGGATAAAAGGACACAGCGGATCACTGGGTAACGACGCAGCTAACGAACTAGCTAGGAGAGCATCCAGCGCGTCAGTCTGTGGGCTCGAACCTATTGTACCCATCCCCTTTAACCAACTACGCAGGTGGCTACAGGAGATCACCCACACACAAGCGGAGAACTGGTGGACCTCGACACCGGGCTGCAGGCAGTCCAGGGAAGTCATGCCATCCTTAGATGGCAGACTAACCAGGCGTTTGGTACGCCTGGACAGGAACGGCCTGCGCTTGGTGACGGGGACCATCACGGGACACTGCTCACTAAACAAACACTTCCACAATATAGGCATAACGGACAGCCCTCTGTGCAGGGCTTGCATGGAGGCTGATGAAACCGTTGCGCATGTGCTCTTTGACTGCACAGGCGTCAGCCAGATCAGAACAGAAACCCTCGGGTCACCCAGATCCTTCACTATCTGTGAAGGATCTGGGTGACCCGAGGGTTTCTATGCAGACCAGAAGAACTAATTAGCTTTTGGAGGGAGGTGGGCTGGTTGGAATAAACCAATTGATGGCCGCCATGGCCCACGCACAATGGTCCACATGAACGACTAAGTGCGGAAACCAAACCCTCTCACATAGACATAGACAATTTATAATAGATATTAGCTCTTTAAAACACCAAAAACATCGATTTATGTACCATTTTGTACGACTCTAGGTGAAGCAAATTAAATAACAACATTCAAATCACACATAAACGTTAACTTAAAGGTATTGCTTTATAACTGAAGACAATTTGGTAAACACCAATGTTTTTACATCCTTAGCAAATAAATAATCTACGTGATTAAAATTTGGATACGGCACTCGATAAAAATCCACCACATTTTGCAGTTTCTTACGCAGAGCCTCTGTATCAGCGAATGACACAAGCCAGTCGTTATCACTATAAAATATTGCAATTGGCGTAGTTATTGTCTCCACTGGATACTCTGGGGGTATCTTAGAACCATACATTTCAAGATTTTTCGTTTCTCCATGATCAAACCTTCGAAATTTACCCGATATCACAGTCTGCGAATAATGTTCAACTTGTTTGGTTGCCGCACCAGACGGCTGGTGAGAGAAAATAACAGGCAACTGTGTAATATTCAACTGAGCAGCATCAAACCCACAAAACATGAACATAATATTACCACAAATGATTTCTGCGAGCTCTTCTCTACCGCATATGGTTGGGCCAAAATGTTTCACTAAATCAGTACTTGGCAGGAATTCGTAGAAACCCATTTCTTTTACAAGGGCAAATAACAGTTCCGGATGGTAAAGCGTTATGATCTTCAGAAAATTGAAAAAAGGACTTTTCATATTAGGTATTGCAGTGGGAGCTGATAGCGCTACCATCAGAGATATTTTATCGTTGTATTTTGGTAATTCAGAACACATGACAAAGAAAGCTGTACTGCCTTGGGAGTGGCCCACGTAAATTAACTGTGTCTGATTCTTCGTATGTAACACATAGTCTATCATTGCTGGCAGATCGTAGCGTCCGATCTCATCCCAGGTGAAGTCCCAAAATTTGTACGTAGAGGGCAGTAAGGTCTCATGTGTCCTCGAATGTTTGTTGCCCCGAGCGTTTCCCATCCACACGTCATATCCTTCGTTAGCAAGCAAATAGGCGATTCCACTCTCCGTACCCGCAGACACAAAGTCGTCGGCGCAGCCTAGCAACCCGTGCATTAAAAATACGATAGGCCCGTCACTAGGGATTCTCACCAAGGTTACAATATACCCATCTTCGGTTTTAACTTTGTGTTCCTCCACAGGGTGTCCATATTTGTATATTAACTGAGAAACATTTAAATATACGTCTTCATTATTAAGACCAGCTTTATACTGTTGTAAATCACCTCGGATCCTCGTACTGGTGAACTGGTTAGAATCCTCAGTGAATTTAAGATAACTGTTAAATTCCTGAATGTCCAATAATTCACGATCCCGCATTTCATAGCTACTTGACCAGCATTTTATGAAAAGAACACTTAATGTAGCACATATTATAACTATTTTGATCATCTTGGTCACTACACTCACTACCTACTCCGATTTCATGACAAAATGGAATACTAGCGTTCAAAAATCTGGACGCTTTTATATAGCTTCTTAGAATCTACTAGATATCATAACAGGACCATACCAAAATGATAACACGGTGGGTGCGTTCTGTGGTTAACCGGCAAGTAAATCATTCGTGATCGTGTAATCAAAATGCTAATGCGGAATATTAATGAGCGAGATGAGGACATTTATGGAGACAAATGATAACTGTAGTATACTCCTATTGAATAATCTACGACTGACGATTTCGGACGATACCGTTATAAATAAATATTTTTGGTTAGAACTTACAGTATACCTAGATCATCACTCCTATTTGAATATGTCTCTTAACTGTAAACGAGAGTTAATGGCAAACTATTTTTTATTTTTGGATTTCTTTAGCCGAATTAAAATAATTTCAATTTAACAATATTATAATCTGCCTATGACCATAACTTTTTATTTATATTGATTTTATTACCAAATATTGGCACTTGCAGATGTATGCTTAAACAGTGACAGTCAGTTACATAGTAAAGTACATTCAGCCTCAAATAGATGTATATGTCTTGGTCCGATCGTAGAAATGGCCATATCGTGGTCTGCCTGGTCATTTCACGATACGCCGCCGCCGCCATTTCATGATTTGACCATCTAACATCCGCCATCGTTCAACGCTCAGAGTTCGATGATTTGCCCAGGGATTCTTGGCATATCGACCCATACGCGTAAAAACATAAACCTGTCTTTGCTGCCGCGCAGACGGGTAATAATCCCTATTCGACCTATTCCTTCTCGAATACTTCCTATTTTAGGGTCCTGCCAATCTATTCTGTTAAAATCTCACCGTGAAAGTTAGGTTAAGTGACCTGTCATTAGTGTCAATCTAGCCCTAGCATCAAGAGGAATGCCAGTTCATTTCAAGCTCACTTCACATAAGTTTTCACGATTAGACTTTTACAGAATCGATTGGCTGAAAATGCTAAATAGCCAAGTAATTGCGACCAACTTGGAAATAGCGTTCGCCGGGCGCTGTCTCAGCATCGCTCGCTTCGCTCGATCGGTGCGCGCGGGTTGGTCACAGTTGGTTACTGGGTGGGAATCCTCATGGATGTCCTCCACCCTAGCGTGGACGGAGGGGTCTGTCAGACTTCTACTGACTAAAATACCCTGTGTGGGTCGCGCGCTTGCAGGGCCGTGAAATGCAACTGCTTTGCGATATGTCAGCAGCAAGGAATATCGATAAATATGTTGCTTTCGTCGATCCGCCTGACTTTCGATTAGGCGTATCGTGAAATGGCCAGGCAGATCACGATATGGCCATTTCTACGATCGGACCACGTCATAAACAGCAACAAGAATTAGGTACATACCTACATATTTTAGGTAGGTACATACATATTTTTGAGGCTGACTGTACATAGTCTAGTAGCATAAACTCACTGAACAATAAAAAGCAAATGGCATAATATGTCGAAGTGTTGTTACGAGTTGCCGTCAGCTTTTATTTTATATAGGCGGCCCACATAAATAGCCGGCTTTTATCTCCCATAGAACATAAAGATGCTTCTTGCCCTCCACAATACTCTCGTAAATGTAAATAAAACTTATATATATCCTAGATGCAGGTACTTACTCGTACATGGTGGTGATATTCAGAGCCATACCTTACCTGGACTACATGGCAACGACGCCAGGTCGCGATGCCAACTAAATGTATACAGCTCTGGGATGGCTCACCTGGCGTCCACTTGGTTACGCAGACAACCATACATTTTGTTGGCGAAGTGACTTGGCTGCGCCGCCATGGCGATGACGTCTCGGTGAGGTATAGCTCTAATACTACTTGAAACAGTTTTAATTAGCCATAATTATGTCTAATTACAGAGGTTTTGGAAACATTACAGATAAGTAGCTACAGATTATCCTCAATTTTGGGTACCAAAGAAGTCGGTAGGTATTTGTTTGACTGCTTCGTTGGTCTAGTGGTCGCAAGCGCTACTGCTAAACATGAGATCCTGAGTTGGATTCCCAGGTCAGGCAAAGTGATATTGGGCGAACATAACTGGCGAAATGAGGGTGTAATATAGTTTCACCTCTAACCCGTCGTTGGAAACAGGTATGATGTTATGTTAGTGTACAAGTATTTATTTAAAGAAAATACGCAAAGGCTATATGTAAAAGCTAACGAAGTTCCACCAGCTATTATATAATATCTGCCTATGCAATTCTTTTGATAATTTATTTATAATAAATCATTAAAGACAGGAATCCTTCCACATGAGTGGTAGGTTGCAAAAGTTGAAAACGATACTGTGGTGTACTCACCACAAAGACAAAGATAATAAGATCGAGATTGGCCTATAGTTACCTACTACTATAGGCCAATCTCGATCTTATCGTCTTTTGCCAAAATTTTCGAGTCATTAGTGTGTCTTTACATACATAACCACCTCAGGAAATAATTATCTCAGTGAGAGCCAACACGGATTTGTCAAAGCATAGAGTCGCAGCTTTATGCTGAGTGGTGGCCGTTTTGCGTGGATGTGACGCATATTTTCCCCAACTTGTTCTTTTTGTATTTGTGTTCTTTCTTTGCGTCATTTTTACCGCAAATAAACGTATTTTTTTCTTTTTTTTTTCTTTCAAAGCAGATCAACTTGCCACCCTGCTTGAACCAACCTGGTTGCTTTCACTGAACTTGTCACTGAGGCATTGGACTCCGGCAAACAATTTAATGTATTATATATGGACTTTAGTAAGGCCTTCGACCAAGTTTCACATAAAATACTTTTGCAAAAGTTATCAGCATATGGCATCACTGGCATCTTGGCACCTTGCTAGTGTAGCTAAAATCTTACCTCGAAGAACGTACTTTCTTTGTTGTGGTGAATGGCTTTAAATCTAGTAATCAAAATATTACGTCTGGTGTGCCGCAGGGCTCCCATGTCGGCCCGGTGCTTTTTATTGTTTTTAATAACGATTTGCCAACTTGTTTTCGATTCTCTGTAAGATTCATGTACGCAGATGACTTGAAGCTTGGGAGAGTGACTCAGTTAATGATACCGTGTGTCTGGAAAGCGATCTCAACAGTTTAATTGAGTGGTGTGAGCATAACGGCATGCACTTAAGTGGCAAATGCTTTCTCATCAAACTCTCAACAACAGTTCATCTAATTGAAGGTGTATGTATACCATAGTGGCAATAAAATAATTGAAAGAGTAGACCAAATAAGGGATCTGGGCATAATATTCGACCGTAAGCTCTTCTTCGGAAACTCGGAACGGAAAAACTATTCTGTTGGTTTCTGTAATTTCTGTAGTGTGTACGAGCGTTGGTAAATTAAATAAAAAAAGAGAGCATGTTCTAAGTCTATGTACAGTCGCCACCACATCAAGTTACCACAAACCGTCAAATTTTTCTCATTCGATTTTGAACTTAACATACAATATTTTAAGGTTCAAAATCATTTGGAGAAATTAGACAGTTTGGTATAACCTGAAGTGCTGGTGACTGTACTATAAGTACAACAACGACGCTGGTGTTAAATAAAAACTACTAAATGGACGTAAAAATTGGTAAAAGTGTAGTCCAGTACTTGTATAGCTTTGCCATTTTCTTTGTTTTCAAACTCCATGAGCAAAGAAGTACGAGCACTGTTAAACGATTTAGCAACTAACTATTTATCATTTGAAAACTTAATATGAAACAGTTTGACAACGTTAACAGAACATGTCTTTCGAAGACTTCACACGAAGTTTTAGAAACTGTTTAGAAATATTTATTGAGACTCGAAGCTTCGGGTCCAATATTCTACATTGTTGGCTAACTTATAAGAATTTTCTAGAATATTGCAATATCTTGCAGTAAAAACGAGCGTCATATCCGAACGGTTTACTTTTTCTCTTGGTATACTTTTGCATTGGGTTCTGATTAGATTTTCAGTGCAAAGTTAAATTGTTCGCTGGAAGACATCTAAGTATTGATAGAACTCTGTCATTATATTCGTAGCTTACCATAGACTCGTGGGATGACAACCGATCACTATGTTGAATTGATATCATACTGTTGCCGACCATAACGCGTGTTCATTTGTTGCCGCATTTACATCGCCACATGCGAACTACGCATCTCACTGACGATGACGTCACGCCAAATCCTGCATCGCGCAAGCAGAGTTTACCGCGCGACTAGTATATATATATATACCTACAACGTCAACCGTCGGGCAGTTACACACCAAACGCAACAACCTTCTTGGTGGTTGGTGGATCCTCCCTTTTCTATGGAGCATGAGTGAACTTTACACTCTGTTCCTCATGCCCCTGTAGCGGCATCAACATCGCCATATGCGAACTACGCGTCATACTGATGTCACGCAAAACTCTGCATCGCGCAAGCAGAGTTTACCGAGCAACTAGCATATATACAACATCCCGACATCAACCGTCGTCGGGCAGTTACCCACCAGACACGACAGCCGTCTGGTCGGAGGATCCTTCCTTTTCTATGGTAGATGAGTGAACTTTACACCTCTATACATACATTCATCATGATTGACATGACTTGTATGGATACTAAATCTTTATTATTATAACAGGTTCCAATAATTAATACTTTGGTTTTCGATATATTTCCAAGATATATCGCCGTTAATAGAAGATTCGAGTCGTTTAAAAAATGGGGTTAAGTGAGGGTCTATGAGGCAACAGTTCGACCCAAATAATTAGCATCTTAACATCGATCCATTGGCGACTACAGAAGATATAACAAGCATGCACATACTTAGGATCACTTGTAAGCAACCTACCTCGTAACCACGTCCACTTGGGACCTTGAAATTAACATAAATCCTGAAAAATGCAAATTTTTACACTCTTGAGTTGAATTTTTAATAACGCTGCAACAGAAATCACGCAATACGCTAAATATCTACCAAATAACATGGTTTTAACTACAAAACTAAGTCACGGAATTCCCCACGAAACGGAACTCCACGTTACGGAATTCTATTACGGAGTTACGGAATTTACCTCCAGGGAAAAAACACTGAAGCACGTCTTATTTATTTCTGACCGAAAAGCTAATACCTATCTAATTTCATGGATGTAACTTGAAGTTAAATCGAAAAGTTAAGCTGAAAATTGCCGAATTTCTATAGCTCCGAACCTTGTCAGAATGCCAAAAATTAACTACTAGATCCGCCCCTGCATCGATCACTAAAGAAGAACTATCGTCAAACAGTAATCAAATAAATCACAGTTCAAAAGATAAAATAATTCTTATTAGGACCGACTATTAATCTTCTTCTCCGTACGACCTGGGGGTATTAAGTGTCATAGAGTGAGCACTCAGCTTAATTGAGCAGTGTCAAGTGGCGCGTTGGATATAAAGTTACACGGATTGCTACTCACTTAAAACCTCTTACATAAGAATCTTCTGTTGAGTATACGTTGGTAAGTACCAGAAATACCTAGAGAGGTAACTAACTAATGTTAAATATTATTTAATAAATCTTGATTTATAATCACTAGGTCATTTAATAAAGTCACGCGTCATCACGAGTCTTTAAGCAATCTGACAAATGACAAGTTTTGTTTCATGTCCCATGAGATAAAAAAACCAGAAATTACTGCAAAGCGTCTGTTCTTCAACGAAAACTTTTAAACTTGTAAAATAACAAATAATATTATAAACACCTCAATAACAAAATAAAAAATGGAATCATTAATCACCACGCTTGCACCAATAAAAGATGGCTTCCTTCCTTTAACGGTAAATAACTAGTTTGGGGCCATTCAAGTATTACGTAAGCACCAAAGAGGGGTAAAGGTATTTGCTTTTGCTTATTTTTGATGACATTTGGAACGGGGTCTGGATGGTAATTACGTCAGCAATATTTACTTTTTCTGATTTTTTTGCAAAATTTTGTAGATTCAGATTTGAACAAATATGGCTACCACTTGTCTATGCTCGAAAGCGAAAAGCATGTTCAGGGATTCCCTAAAATAATTGATATTGCTTATTCGCTCTTACGTTGTGTTTTATGGTTAAGTTAGAAAGAACTGAACTTTACGTAAGCAAAGGGGAAGAGCTATGCTTACTTTTGCTGACAAGGGGGAATTAAAAGTGACTACTTGCTTACGTAATACTTGAATGGCTCCTTTAACCCAAAATCAACAGTTTGTAGTTCCCAGGTAATTCATGGCTCTTAAAAAAATGGCCAACGATTGGCAGCTTCGGTCACAAAGGAATAGGGATCCAGCAACTGAATCAGTAATCTATCACGGGGCGTTGAAGTATGTCCAACATCGGTCATTTTGTTTAAGATGAGTTCACGAGATTTTAGTCATTTTTCTTCTCAGGAAAAAATCTAAATAGGTACCTACCTAGGTTCCGTACGCAAAATACGCGCTTGAACGTGTAGTTGCGGACATCAGCCCGAAGTACAACACAATATGTGGGCGTCCAAGCCAAAAGGGTCCAGTTCTCATCATTTAATTTCCGAGATCGCAGTTTTGTAAAGTTGGGTGAAAAAATTGCATTGCAAAACATTTCGCGATCACTTGTAGATAGCATTAATTAATTTCAATAATTAATATTGAAATTAATTAATGTTATCTACAAGTTCATATAGTTTTCCTCAAATCAAGGTTTTTCAGAGTTTCAACTTCAAAATGTCTGATAAAAAAAATATGCCAGTTTTTTAATCCATATTACTTACCAATTGACTATTCTAGATGTAGATACCGAATCTAGTCTTAACTCAATACCCCACTACTGGACCCTTTTTGCTTGGACGCCCACATATTGTGTTGTACAGACGCCAGCAGGTCAAGCTACCCGAAACTGTCAAATTTTCCCAATCAACCTTGAACCTTATGCTCAAAGGATAAAGTTGAAAATCTATTAAAGAAATTTGACAGATTGTAGTAGCTTGATGTGCTGGCGTCTGTACTTCGGGCTGATGTCCGCAACTAGGTACGCGACAAAAAGGTATAATAGATGCATTTGACTTTAACAGAAAAGATGTGACAGTATAAATAATATCCTTGAAGATGTCTGTTACTCGAGTTAGGTGAATGGATCACAAGTGACATTTCAGTTTGTTAACATTAGTAATGTCCTAATAACTTGTCATTGATATTAATAACAAATTACAAGAATTAACAATGTTTTTGAGTAGGTGAGTACCTTCCCACTTCATTTGTAGGCAAGCAGATGGGCGTAAATATAAAGACATGACATTATTTCTTATTCTAGCACATGTACACACGTAAACAGAGTCAACGACGTAATCCCTCGACGTAAATTTTAATGTAAATCAGTTTCCGGAACAAAATCTCCACCTTCCGACCTACTTTTCGGTGAATCTACTTTGAAGTCAAAAGCGAGTAAACTTTCCGCCTAGATTGGTAAATGTGCTCCACCTTCGGCCGTGTCTTCGCTTGCCTTCGCGAAATGAGACCAAACTAACCTCGTTTTCTTATAGCAAACTTTGCATCGGGTTCGATTTTAATGAATCTCTATACCTACTTAGTTAAAGTTTCTTTAACACTTTCTTTGTTCTACGTAGGATAATTTATACTTCGTTTTATCCATTGTTTATCTTACTTATGTAAAAGCAAGTGGATTCTGCTCGTGACTATGTTTTTATTAGGCCCAGGGCTCTGCGTCTGCCAGGGTTACGAGCCTGTCCGAAAGGGATATCGTGGCTCTGGCACACAGGCATTTCAAGGCAATTTCCCACCCAAAAAAAAAAAGAAAAAAAAAAGGGCTCTACCTGCGTGTGTGAAACGGGTCCCCTATGTTGTTTCGAACGCCGCTGTTGCGACACACGCTGTTGCGAATTATTTTTCCACTGCCTCACAGGTTCGAAAGCTCATGGACTCGAATGAAGTAGTCGCGAAAGACGCTGTTTCGAAAAACATTTTCACTGCCTCATACGCTCGAATGCTTGTGATTTCGATTTATTTAGTCATAAAGTGTACAGAAAAGTATTTAAGCAGTAATTAAATAAAATCAACAAATTTGGTGTCAACATCATCATTTAATATAACGTATAGTAATTTAGTTAAATTGGATATTGATGAAGAGTTTTTGTTTTGGTAACTGAATTTACCAACAATAGAGGGGACCTGGCGCTCGGCGGCCGCTGCCGCGGCACGCTCGCTTCGCTCGCTCGCCTTCGCGCGTTAATGGTCACTGTTCTAACCTAACCTAACCCAAATGATTAAATACTTTTCTGTACACTTTATGACTAAATAAATCGAAATCACAAGCATTCGAGCGTATGAGGCAGTGAAAATGTTTTTCGAAACAGCGTCTTTCGCGACTACTTCATTCGAGTCCGTGAGCTTTCGAACCTGTGAGGCAGTGGAAAAATAATTCGCAACAGCGTGTGTCGCAACAGCGGCGTTCGAAACAACATAGGGACCCCATGTGAAACAGTGTAATCAAGAAGTTACAATCTTTTTCAAGTACTAAGTACAAGTAGTATATATACGTTTAAATTGGTCGATAGTAGTTATACTTACAGATTACCATATCCAGATAAACGAACTTTCAAACAATAACATAAAGTCACGCTTGTATTACCCTAAGGGTTAGGCAGAGGTGTATAACTGTAGTAGGTTCACCCACATTTCGAAAGCTATGTTAAGGTCTCACGTAATAGGGGGTGAGCCTATTGCCACTAACCGGCCAAAAATCCTGACCCCGGGCAGCTACTGACAAATTCGTTATGTAAAAACCCAATAATATCTTACCGGACCTGGAAATCGAACCCAGAACCTCATACTCAGTAGGGTTTGCGACCACTACACCAACGATTCAGTCACCACAAAACGCAATTAAATCTGGAGCTACGATGCCAAAAAAACAAACAAAACACGTATCCAAATGCTAGGTCTCTTCCCACAATAGCCTTTGTTTAGGTATGAAGAAATTACCCATGTTTACCTCGTTCATTTTATAATTAAGAGAACCCGAAAAGGGTTTTTTAACGCTTGGGTCTTATTGAATAATTAATTGCTTTACACCTTACCATTAAAAATAAATTAAAGTGTAAAATGTAGGTTATTTACTGTACCTACCCAACTTCCTGTAAATTTTTGGGAGTGATAGAAAATAATATAGGCTGTGTATGTATCCAGTCACAGGCATACAGGCAGCTTACGCCACAGGCAGGAATGGTCTTTTATTTAAGGTAAATCCGCCGCTGTAGCCCGCGAAATTCATATTTTTTACGATTTTTGCAATTTGCAGGTATATACAGAACATGGTATGGTGAAAATAATTGTTTTAGAATTCCTCAAGGCAGCATTTTGGGCCCCACGTTATAATTTATATAAATGAACTGTGCAGCCTGCCACTCCAAAATGGTTTCATGTCTTATGCGGATGACAAGTTTGATTGTTCTGATCTTGTGAGAAGTTTGTGCTACCTGGGGGCCGATTCTACTAATTTGCAACGTCACACGTTCAATTGTGTTTCCACAACAGTTCGATTTCGATCGCCGTTCGATAGTTATCTAAAAAGTCATTCTACTAATTTTATATCAAACTGGGAACTAGACTTTAGCCGAATCGCAACTGAATCGTAACGGGAACATAGCTGCGGATAACCTGTGTTACCAACATGCCAAATAGTATGTTTTAATAATACCACAGAAAAAAAAAGTTGAATCTAAAAATGTTACTATAAATACGAATAAGTGTCATTAAAGGTATTTTCTAATACAAAAAGATATCTAGACCATATATATATTTTTGTCCTGTTTATTTTATTGTTACACATACAACATTTCAGCTTTCTAAATAATAAAAATTCAGAAGAACGTTTCGTTTTATGTCTGTAGCTGGCCGAAAATGTGTAACAAAACGTTTCGGTTATGTCAAAGACTCGCTCGAAAGTTAATGTAAACAAACAGCAGGAACTCGGGAAGCAAAAACATTTATTGTGTGCGAGTTCAAAATCGTTGATTTACTGTGAGTATTCGTTTTAAAATACTACTGTTTATTTATTCATCAATTCAAATATCGCACCATAGACATTTTGTATCTAATGATAAACGACAACCGTCTCATTACAAAAAGCTTTATGATTACATACTTTTTCCTCGGTAATCCAATTCTCAGATCGTTTTCTCTTTTGTTGGTTCATCACAATATAATATAAAAATTACTAAAGAATGTAATACTATTAAAAAAGGGGGTCCCTATGTTGTTTCGAACGCCGCTGTTGCGACACACGCTGTTGCGAATTATTTTTCCACTGCCTCACAGGTTCGAAAGCTCACGGACTCGAATGAAGTAGTCACGAAAGACGCTGTTTCGAAAAACATTTTCACTGCCTCATACGCTCGAATGCTTGTGATTTCGATTTATTTAGTCATAAAGTGTACAGAAAAGTATTTAATCATTTGGGTTAGGTTAGGTTAGAACAGTGACCATTAACGCGCGAAGGCGAGCGAGCGAAGCGAGCGTGCCGCGGCAGCGGCCGCCGAGCGCCAGGTCCCCTCTATTGTTGGTAAATTCAGTTACCAAAACAAAAACTCTTCATCAATATCCAATTTAACTAAATTACTATACGTTATATTAAATGATGATGTTGACACCGAATTTGTTGATTTTATTTAATTACTGCTTAAATACTTTTCTGTACACTTTATGACTAAATAAATCGAAATCACAAGCATTCGAGCGTATGAGGCAGTGAAAATGTTTTTCGAAACAGCGTCTTTCGCGACTACTTCATTCGAGTCCATGAGCTTTCGAACCTGTGAGGCAGTGGAAAAATAATTCGCAACAGCGTGTGTCGCAACAGCGGCGTTCGAAACAACATAGGACTCCCTTAAAAAAGAGGCAATTATTTTATTAGAGACTTCAATATCTTAAAAATTCCAAACCTAAATGAACTTTGTTCAACTTGCGATGGTTTTGTTTAATGATTGTTTCATATATCGCGCGAAAATGTTACGTATCGTTACACGTACTAAGATGTATTATTAGTAATTAATACGACATTAAATGTGCTTAAACCTAAACAAAACTGCAATCGACGAAATAACTAATGTTACATGCAAAATAACAGTCTCAATATTTTTAACACTCATAAACATCATAATAATAATTAGCGTATTAACAAAAAGTTTTCTTTTCTGAGCATACAGAACGTTGCAATTGAATGATATCATGCTGAACGAAAAAAATTTGTACTAATCTGTGGTTGATATAAAGACAACGGTTCAAATGGGTTCTTGGCGGGAAAGTGAAGTGACATATTTAGCAGTTTTGTTTTATTTTCTAAAACTGTTTAGCCGAATATTAATGTTTAATAATGGTGGATTATTAACCATTAAGTGCTCGTGAACGTGCATTAGTGTAGGCAAATGAAACAAAACAGTGCAACATCACTTCAAGTTCTCTCAAGAAGTTCGCGAGAGGTCTCAGTAAAGTGCCACATCTTTACTGAAACTCAAGCAAGGGGAGTGGGCGGGGATATCATCATCATGCATTGAATATTTCATTTCATCAATATTTCAACAGTTTGTAATTATATAAAGACTTGGCTAAAAGGTCCTAGTAACCAGGCCATTATAATATTATTTAACAATAAAATAAAACCTTTGTTTCCGTATCAATACCATCAGAACGAAGATTGACGGGCATATGAGGACTGATCTCCTCAATCAAAGCTTTTACGAGGTCTTTGGAGAGTCGGTACGTCTTAACGAACTGACAAATATGATAAATTTCTTCCTCTTACCCTTCCAACGTCAACCTCATGGGCAAGTTCAACGAAATCCATATAAAACAACATTATTATTACGGAAGAAAACGAAAGCAATCTTAGATCGATGCAACAAAAGTTGCACTTTACCAACTTGGGTTCAACCGCGAATTTTGACAGATGAACCCAATGACGTATTATATATAGACACGTTATCAACAAACATCTCGGCGCTTAAAAACGGCGAAAATACTAGATAACTACTTATACGCGTAAACATTTTTGTCTTTAACTTTTGGGGTATAATTTGTACATCCTCTGAAAACACACGACGGCATGTTTTCTTTATATTTTGCACAGGTTTTCACACACGATATAAATTAAAAACAAACGTAGCGTCGCGCGACAGGTTGGTGCGTGACTGAGCGCAATGTGGCCAATTGGCTTCATTTCATGTTGCCATTTTAGAGTGCGGACAACGTATCTATAGTTTTATACATCATTGGATGAACCGCCGAAGTTTAGCTTTGATTCAATTGTAAATAGTGTCAAAATAATAGTAGAATGTGACTAAACGTCACGCTCATGTTCGATTTTGTTATCAGAATACATTTTGAGATTGCTTCGATCGATCGTTGGCGTCAACTGAACCGTAACCGCAGTTGGATCGTTGTTCATTAGTAGAATGAGAAAACGTTTAAAAGCCGTGATTCAGCTGCGATTCCATTGCGATTTTTGAAAATTTTTGTTTGTAGAATCGGCCCCCAGGTCCCTCGTACAATACAGAGTAGAGAAGTATGTTGACGGTGTTTGTTTGCCACTAACTTCTGTCATACCAACTCAGGCGCACGCTCACCGCTGCACCGATTGGTCGACACTTATAATAAAAAGTTTGTATCTATTGATATTATATTTCTGAACAAGACTAGGTTCAAAAATCAAGTTATTTCCACTTTAAAGGAACAGCCACAAGTTTCGATGTTACTTAATTTTGTTTCCTATACCTCATGTATTTATGTAGCTTTAAGTTCGTTTGTTGCATGCCGATTTTATCTGATTCCAAACCTTTACATTTGTCCCTAGTATTAAGACGCAGATATTATTAGTCTTTTTTTTTGTTCTCACTTTATTTTATGCTCTCAGAGATACATTTAAAAAAACAAACCGAGTAATAATTATAACCTTGTAATGAGTATCTTTAAGTTTGCCCTTTTTGTTATTATTAACAGTACCTATGCTAATTATTTTATATGGTAATCTGTGGATAACGTCGTGAGCAGAGGCGGCTCGTCATAAAGAGCGCTGGTGCAGTGCACTCCCACGAAAATAGCATAATCTATATTTCTTTATTATAATCCTATACATACATTCTTTCTACTATGCCCATACGCATACAATAGCAGTTTACTAGAAAACCATTTCCTACGCGTACATTTGGCGTCAAGTTGTAACGTGTGGAGCGCCAGCGATTGCGCTCCTATGAAACAAAGTTCAGTACGATTTCTAGCACTGTATTCAATGAGTGCGAAAGAAAAAAATCGACACAGTCCGACGCGTGAAACAAAAGATTTTGTATGAGAAATTAGCCTAATTTGGAGCGCCGCTCACGCGCGACGTTGCCAAACGGCGCAAGGCGGCCGCGCGCGTGAATGCGATCTATGCCTATGCGCTGTTGCCGATCTTATGTAAACAAACGGTCGGCTCAACTCGGCTGTCAGTAGATTCGCAGTGTTTATTCTAAATAATTATTAAAAATAGTTTGTGCGCGACATTTGTATTAAAAATGGAACAATACAGTGTATCTTTTATTAAAAATTGTGAAAAGACTCTCGAAATGCGTATCGAACTGAAAGCTAAGGACCACCACGTCCCGAAATTGCACTTTCTCAAAAATGTGTTACAAAAAATAAATCATTTACGCGTGGTTTTAAATCTGAACAATATTTCAAAACACCTTGGTTGTGTGGATGTGAAGAAAGCAACAAATTATTTTGTTTCCCGTGTCTGGTGTTTGGAGCTGGCGCCGGCAGTGGTGGTGAATCTGCATGGACGGAAACGGCCGTGTTGACGATTTAGCGCATCTTTCAATAAAAGTGAAAAAACATTCGCAATCTCGATTTCATATCTTATGTGAAGTGTAATTGGCATCTATCGGCCGTCAAGATATTCGTAAGGCGCTCGATTCTGCGTATCGAAAATCTATTAGAGAGTTCAATGAACGCGTTGATGAAAATCGATATAGATCGCCGAATGGATTTTCTTTACAAATAAAATAAATGGTAAGCTCTAGTTCTACGTTTCTTTTTTTAGTGAACCCCCACAAATAAATTTCACGAGCCGCCTCTGGTCGTGAGTAGTGTATTTGTTAATTCTATTAGTTTAGTACTCCTATCATGTGTAATATTTAATATACTGCTGTTTGTTGTCCCTAATAAATAAAATAAAATAGTCATCCGCATAAGACATGAAACCATTTTCTCAGCTTAATCTAGAGTTGAGGTCTATGAAATTGTTCAGAATGGCTTTAACATTGTGTCTGATTGGCTCCATAATAATCTCCTAACGTTAAATGCAGATAAAACAAAACATATTTTATTTACAATGAGAAATACTAACATACCGCTTACTAATCTAAACATTTACGCATATAATGGTTGCACGTGTGCTGACACTGCATGTACTTGCCCCACTTTAGCTAAAGCTGACCATCTGAAATATCTAGGTTTCATTATTTACGCCAACCTAAATTTCCGTAAACATATCGTTTCACTATGTACTAGAATGCGCAAATTAATATATGTTTTTAAGAATTTACGGAACATAGCCAACTATAAATTAATATATTATATACAGGTTTATTTAGCTTTGTGTCAATCCATTCTTACCTATTGCATAACTTCTTGGGGTGGTGCTGCAAAATCAATTTTACTCCCCTTAAAGTGCTCATACCTCGAAACCTATCCTTCTGCAGCAAGGTGTGAGGCAGGGAGACGTTATCTCTCTGAAACTGTTCACCGCTGCATTGGAGGATGTCTTCAAGATTCTGGACTGGAAAGGGCTAGGGATCAACAGTAATGACGAGTAACATCACTCACCTTTGCCAACGATATAGTTGTTATGGCCGAGACTATGGAGAACCTCAGCACAATGTTCGATGACGTCAGTAGAGCTTCCGAAAGAGTGGGTCTTAAAATGAACATGGACAAGACAAAGATCATGTCAAATGCCCATGTAACACCCACTCTCATGAAGATCAGTGACGCTACACTCGAAGTTGTGTTCGAATATGTTTACCTAGGACAAACTGTTCAATTAGGTAGGTCCAACTTCGAGAAAGAGGTCAATCGTCAAATCTGTCTCGGCTGGGCAGCGTTCGCGTGGGAAGCTTCGCAATATCTTCTCATCCCAACATACCGCATTGTCTCAAGACGAAAGTCTTTGACCAGTGATCAGATGACCTATGGCACTGAAACGTGGTCGCTCACAATGGGCCTTATTAGAATGCTAAAAGTCACCCAAAGGGCAATGGAGAAGGCTATGCTTGGAGTGTCCCTACATGACCGAATCAGAAATGAGGTGATCCGCAGGCGAACCAAGGTAACCGACATAGCCGGAAGAATTGCCAAGCTTAAAAGGCAATTGGCAGGGCACATTGCGCGCAGAACGGATGCCGATGGGGCCGAAAGGTTCTGGAGTGGCGACCGCGTACCGGAAGACATAGTGTTACGTATCGGAAGGCCTCCTACAAGGTGGACCGATGACCTTGTGAAGTCCGCAGGAATCCGCTTGATACGAGAAGCACAGAAACGGTCGAAGTGGCGGTGCTTGGGGAGTCTTATGTCCAGCAGTGGTTTATCAAAGAGCAACATGCTTTCAAAATATGGTTTTCGCATTTGGCTGGTGGTCTATAGAGATGCTCCTACAATCTGCTGACCCGGCCGGATTACTTAAAACCGAGGTAATTGAACTGTCTGAATTTGTCATCGTTGAATTTGTATGTACCCAATATTCATATTTATCAGGTTAAGTTCGATTTTAATTCTAATCAGAAATATCCAACAGATCGATGTTTGATTGAACGAAAACCGCTAACGTACCCAAAATCATTGAAACGTTTTCTATACCAGACTTGTACAGTGTCACATGCATTATGAGCAGCTGTTGACTGTTGTGCGTAATTTATAACATAACAGTAGTGAGAGCCGTGACACAATTTGTAACATCAAAGCGCACCAGTTGTAATGACCGTGTCGCGGCCGGAGGCTTAGTGACCTAGACGGCAGCGTGAACGCATCTATGCCTACATGTTGTCGTTTTTAGGGTTCCGTACCTGAAAAGGAAAAACGGAACCCTTATAGGATCACTGTCTGTCCGTCTGGCACAGCCGATTTGCTCAGAATCTACTAGACTGGAAACCTCGCATAAGTAATGGAAATTCTAAATGACAAACATTAACTTTATAAACTTGTAAGTAAGGCGTACTCAATAACACGTATTTCCTGGAACAAGTTTTATGAAATTTCCGCACACTCTTTTTCGTTCATGCTATCGCAGTCTACCTTTTCGATCATGCTCGCGTTTAAGACGGACCGGAAAGGGCCATATAATGCTCTAAATTTTATCTTGGATTGTTACGTTACAGGCGAATGCTCACGGTAAGGGAGCGCCTTTACCTGTCAACCTGTGTAAAACAATTTGTGCCATTTGTGCCATGCCAAGCATTTCAGACTTAAACTTTAAGGTCGGTCAAAATATCTGTGTCGTTCCACTCTTGCCCCTTCTTATATTCTATGTTGGTCTCATCAGCAGTCACAGCACGGTGCAAACAATGGTAATTACTCTCACTGTTTCCCTAAATTTAATTAGACAGAAATATTTCCCGTTTGCAATTTTCCTGCTTCGGTTACAATAGAACTCATGTTTGTGAATTGTGGCATTAAATTGGACTTGCTTTTTTAATTACATGAACAGTTATATTGTGACACGGTATTTCATTAAAGCTAATACGGTAATTATGTATTTTACTTGTTGTGATTTGATATGCTCAGTTCCAGAGATGCAAAACTTTAATGTCAACACCTATACTATAGCTCTCTTATATTTATATCTATAGAATACTTCGGAATTCTTTATTCCGAAGTATTCTATGATGAATTGACTATGGATAAATGCATCGTTAATTACTTAGGTACAGCTTTATACACAGCCTGTCACATCGTATTGCGGAATTAAAACAGCCGCAAAAGCAGTGCATGAACACTTTATATTATAGTTCGTTTTTTTAATCCCAGAGACTAATTTGAGATTTCAAATGATTGTTGTTTGTTTCTTCCATTTAGAGTTTTGCACCTGTCAAATTAGTATCTGGGATTACGACCTACAGGATATTCAGATTAAAGGTACCTATTTGACGGGGTGTGCTACCTAAAGGTTGGTAAACTCTACATTATTGATTTTTAAATCACTGTCGTATTTTACCATTTCAGTTTTTTACAGAACTCGCTATCATGAAAACACAAATTTGCGGTTTTTTAATTTTGATAAACTTTTTATACTGCTCGTATTGTATTTCCAATGAAATAGTGCTAATCGATTTAGGAATCGATCCTGTAGCAATTCTAAAGGAATTTGTAGCAGTCATAGATATTTTAAGTGGTCCAAAACCAGCTTACAAAGAAGATGCTGATCTAAATATAACCCAGTTGATAGATAAATATGGCTACCCTGTGCAAAAACATCATGTGGAGACGGATGATGGTTACATTCTTACGATATTTAGGATCAAGAGCAATGGCCCTGCAGTTCTGCTGATGCATGGGTTGCTAATGAGTGCTGATGATTGGGTAACCGCTGGACCAGACGAAAGCTTGGCATATCTGCTAGCGTCTGCAGGTTACGATGTCTGGATGGGTAACGCTCGAGGAAATAAACACTCGAGGCAACACGTGAGCATGTTACCAGACACTCAAAAATTCTGGAATTTTAGTTGGGATGAAATAGGCCGATATGACTTGCCTGCTATGATCGACTATATGCTTAATACTACTAGTAAAGGAAAAATGGCGTATATTGGACATTCACAGGGTACTACAGCTTTCTTCGTCATGTGCTCAGAGAAACCGGATTATAATGAAAAAATTACGACCATGATCGCACTAGCGCCTCTAGCTTGGACGTCGCATATCAAGAGTCCATTAGCCAGGATGGTTGCTCCGTTCAACTATTACGACATGGCACTTGTCAAAATGTTTGAAGTCTATGAAATCTTGCCAAAGCCTGTAAAGAATCTTTATTCAAAAACTCCTCTGTGTGAAATAGGTAATGGTATACTGTGCACAACAATTTTATTCTGTTTTTGTGGATTTGACTACGAACAATTCAATACGGAGAACTTACCCGTGATTTTTGGGCACATGCCCTCTGGGGCTTCCATCAATCAATTTACACATTATTTACAAAATATGATGTCACGGTCATTTAGAAGATATGATTACGGTGAAGACAAGAATCTAGAAATTTATGGATCCCGGAAACCTGCGAAATATGCAGTGGACAACATTACTGCTCCTGTTGCTCTCTTCTTTAGTAACAACGATTGGTTCTCTGATGTAGAAGATGTTAAAATGTTGAAAGACAAGCTACCGAACGTTATAGATTATTTTCAAGTACCTTTCAAGAAGTTTAATCACATCGATTATTTATGGGCAAAGGATTCTAAACGTTTGGTCTATGGTAGAATTTTAGAATTGCTCAGATTCGAACCCAGAGACTTGAAAAAAATCTAAAGAAACATAAGTAAAACATGTTTCTTTTGAAGGTGTATTTATGTGGAGTTAGGTACCTATTCAGTGCTCTGCGGGTGAAGCACTTTCCATTGCTAAATGCTGCTTTTACTCAAGAAATAAAATATAACAGATTGACAGCTATTCTGTAAAACTATCTCATGACCAGTTCGGATCACTTAAGGAAACTTTCACGGTGCTTTTTTTTAAGATTACCACTGCAGTTCAATAGTCGATAACTTTCAATCAACAATCGATCCCTGTATAACCGGGTACCTACCTAATTTATGTAAATACATAAAATACTAATTAAAAATCTGTTAAAAACTTCTACTTCACATAAAAGTAAAAAAATTGCGTCTTGTTACAATTGGTTTTATTTTTAAGTTCCTGTAGAAACAAAACAATATCCGTTGGTGGAAGGGTCTCGTATAGATTGTGTGTGTATATGATATTATTTTGAACTGACAAATCTCAAATTGTAATTATAGTAAGTAACCATACCTAATAATTGTATGTACCTAATATTTGCACGCCACACTTGGCAGAATGTGATGATACCATAGACTAATTCTTAAGACCATAAAATGTACCATATTCTGACAAATAAATGATTATGATTATGATTCTCAACCTCATTTCTTATTTTATGACCCATCCCTTCGCAAAGTACTAGCATTAGAACAACGCAGCTGTACCTATTGGTATTCTGCCAACCGCACACTGATAGGGAAGGAGAGGGCGTTACAATACATTACCTCAATGACACTTCCGGAACTGTATAACTCCACACCACACAGAACATACAAAATTGTCTTTAATGTTGTAAAGGGGTCGTTTCGAGAAAATACTATAGGCACTTAAAATTTTGCCAATGGAAGAAAATGCTTAACAAACTGCAGTTCTCTAGGTACTGCAATGGACTTGTCTTTCAACTCTCGAATTAATTCGGCTGCGATCAATAGAAACTATAACAGCTCCTAACTAGACTCAACGCCGGCCAACAAAACTCGTATCCACTAGAACAGAGCTCCCTCTCCCCTGATAGAGTATAGCTATCTCAAGAGCGGATCCAGGATTGATTTCTAGGAGGGCCGGACAGGTATGAAGTGTATCCCAGCTCCTCGGAGCTGGGCCAGGTCCGCTCGGAGCTCCTCATTCTCCTTTCGGAAAAGCTCCATGGCGGCTGTCATTCGGCCGACCTCGTCCGACGAAGGCCCGACTTGGAGGGCTCTCGCTGCCGCCAAAATGGTGGCCGTGGCAGCGGGGACGACCTTGTCTTTTGAGGACTGAATCCTCTTCAAGGCCACCCCCCTGATCGCTGCTACTACGACCTCCTCGAAACTACTACTGGCCGTTCCCTTCGCCTTGGAGCTGCCAGCGACGTCCGGCTCACCGCCCGAGGACTCAGAGAGGGCCGCCCTGCGGCTGGTCTCTCCAAGTTTTTCTTCCACATCCATTTGATCCGTGGTGGTGAGCCCTCTGCGAACCCCCCGTTTCCGAACCCCACCCCGGCTGCTGATTTCCTTGCGAGCCGTGCTTATTCCATCTTCAGAGGACGACCCCTGGCCGTCCCCTGGTTTGGAGCACTTGAAAAACTTGCTGTTCTTCTCTGCTGCCCCCACATCAACGCTCGCCAGGCTCTTAAAAGAGCCCTACGCCAGATGCGGCGTCCGACTCCGACTACGCATCACTCCACTCCTCTTCTACGTCTTTTGGTTTTGTTTGGTTTTTATTGTGTTCCATTGTTATTCTCACGAGTTTGGGGGATCTAAAAAGTCATTCCTAGGGTTACCCCCTGTGCCTAGGTAAGTGTGTCATTTTTAACCCAACCCAGGGATTCCACTGGTCCCTGGCTGGGGGTGCGCTCACGACTGATGCGCCACCTATAACTACAAAGTTACAGATGCCACTACTCCTCAGCCATTCATACCCTCGCCGCGTACCAAAACTTGATATTAGAGGATTTTTTTATAGAGGTTTACATCCTCGCGATCCGGGCGACCAAGCCAAGATACTCGTCCCGTTCCGAGTCACTAAACATGACCGTGATCTCTTTCCGGATTACGATTTCGACGGGTGCAGACTCCCGCTACCAGCTCGTTGGCAGGGTAAGTGCACAACGAGCGCCGCCCCTGCTTCTCCAGAATGGAGAAACGTCCACCAATTTTGGCCTATTTGGGCCCGTCCTCCGCGGACTATCCTTACCCTAACTTAACCTAATCTAATTATATTAATTATATGTACCTACATTTTATTAAACTATCTTAATTATATATACAAAATATGTTATATACAATATATTATATTTAAATATCTATCCTAACTTAACCTAGCCAGTGGGTTCGTCCACCGCGGCCCATAGCGTCCGCCTTCCCACTCTGCGTCCGCTCGACCTCCCTCTGTTAGCAGAGAGGGGAGCGGACGACCGACGATCGGCCTCTCCAGACCCAAGAGCCTTGGGCTCTCCCCCCCCACGCAGAAATATCCTCTCCGACATGGAGAGACTATTGGCCGCGCCCAGGGTGCACCGGCCCGACGACTGCTCTTTCCCCCGAACGTATTCGCAAGGAAGGAGCAGCAGTCAAGCACACGAGGAGGTTTTTTGCTCGCACCCCTGAGCAGGCTTCTGGGCCCGAGTATGAACTGACTGCATCACTTTGAACCTTAGTAGTTACGCCACTGCAGCTGAAGATATAGTTGGTACTTCTTCAGCGTTCATCATTGAAGCAATTAATGTCTTGCCGATTCAATTTTATTTTACTGAAACCGTTTGGAGGTACACGTGCCCCTGTGCCCCTCCTTGGTTCCGCCCTTGGTTATCTATAACGTTTCAGGTAAGTACATATTTTACGAGCCACGAGAGGATTTCAGTCACGTACCCCTGTGACACTCAGCGGAATAGACAATACGAATTTAACGACATCCAATTTACCAACATGTTTGTGCTCTTTTTTTAACGCTTCACTCCTAGTCTGAAACATATTTCAAACACGATTTGGGGGCGTGGCCTGAAGGCCACCATATGCTAATCCCCCAAATCGTGTTTTAAACATGTTCTTAACTGTTTGAAAAATGCAAATATCGCGCACCAGACCCGGCTTTACGCTTACTTTCAACGCGTCAATTAGTACCTACCTCTCGTTAGAGAGTAGTATATTCTTTGGTCTATCACTATCACTCGAATTAGGGCAGGAGGCTATGAGTTAGATAGATACAGTCAGAGGTAAAAGTCGATCAACACTTCAGTGTTTTAGATCTATATTATTGAGCAATATTTAAGTAATTAAAATCGAGACAGAAGTAACATTAAAAAATATCTTATAAAATAATTCTTAGAGGCATTTTTATGGAATGGTGAAATACAATGTATCGAATAATAGATATTTAAGAATCGACTGACCGTACCTATATTAAAGCATTAGAAAAATAACGACAGTTATTGTGTAATATTGTTGAAATTACTGCACTTCAGAGTATCTTTTTTAATGTAAATAAATTACATTGCTTTGTATATAAAGTGAAATAACGGAGATTATTAGACGTATAAATCGAAATAACGAAAGGGTGACAACCGTTATTTTTCTAATGTTATAATAAATGGGGTATAGCTACCTACTACCTATTTTAATACCTACACAGTTAATCACAGTACCTACTCCAATGTGACCTCTTACTGCTTCTTGATTGGCGTCGTAGTTGCCCACTGTAGGGGCAAAGCGTTGTTATACAAAGAAATGATGAAAAAAAAAATTTTGTACATTAAAGCCTCAGCGTGTGCTTGAACCTTTAAACCACGACGATCTTCAGAATAAATGAGGTACCTAGGGTTTTAATGAGCATGATAATGTGGTAATATTGCAAATAATTGTTTAATTTACCTGACCTTTGTCAACGAACCCAACTCAATCACGTCAGATCTATATCGTTCCATTTTCAAACGTGATAGATTCAGTTATGGCCGCCTTCCAAACAACCTTCTAGTTGTTATTAATTGTCATCAACCGTCAAGATATGCACATTAATTATTATTATTAACAATAACGACGCTTCTTTGTGTGACAGGAACAGTGTCGTGTCTCACGCAGTCACAGTATTGCATTTGTGCCAACGTTTGTATTGGCAAACTATCCTGCTGTCTGTAGTGTAGTGCTGACAATTCCGCCCGCTGTCTCGATGTTTGGTAAACTTTTCCTACAAAGTACAGACGCCAGCAGATCAAGCTACCCGAAGCTGTCAAATTTTCCCAATCAACCTTCAACCTTATGCTGTAGAGTTAAAGTTGAAAATTTATTGAAGAAATTTGACAGATTGTAGTAGCTTGATGTGCTGGCGTCTGTACAACAAGCAGTTGGTACAATAGCGGAGTAATAAAACAATAATATCGTACATGGGTATCATTTATTCGTAACACAAAGTAGTTATTTTACTACGAACATAGTGAAATAGATATTTTCTCAAAGTTGCAATCGTTATTTCACGATAAAATCGGTTTTGAAACCTGCTAAGCGTTTACATATCAGTGCTCATGACTGTACCTGCCTACCAGGGGGTCAAGTCTGCTATTTTCAATGATTGGTCATTATGACGACCATACCAAGGCAACGCCATGACCATTGTGCCACTAATTTGTAACCTCCTAAATTCATAATGGCGTGACAGTGGTCCATAGGGAAGTCAAAATAATAGGAGCTTGTCGCTTGTCAGTACGAGATTACCAAATACAGACAATTTTTCCAATGCAGTATCAGTGGCACGTCATCGGAAAATCCTATAGACGCCTTTAAATTAGGAGATTAGCAAAACTGTCAAACTCTGCAATTACGGCGCCAATGATCGGCCATTCGGACACAACTGCGTTAGCAGACTTGGCCCCCTGATAACAAGCTAACTAAAGGTAATGATAATAATTTGTTGAGTTTATTTTAAGGTCAACGACGAGATTAGACAGCCTTTTTTTTGTTTATTAATCGTGTTTAGAGATCGACAACCATGACGTCTGCGGAGTTTCGCTAGCTAATTTAATTTGACTTTGTAAGTAAATGCAAAGAATCTGAGAATTTATTAGATACCATTTTCATAATGGTGGTTAGGTATTAAAAACACATAGATATCTACGCCACTAAGGCCAGGCTAGGAAAAAGGCACCGGTGTGGGCGCGTTCTCTGAGGCTGCGACCAGCGCAGCGGTTGAACGCGTCCCAAAGGGTCATGGCCATCAGGATGGTACGGGGATACCGCACAGTCTCCCGTGAGGCGGCGAGCCTCCTTGCCGGACTGCCGCCATGGGATCTGGAGGCGAAAGTCCTCGCGCACATTTGGGTGTGGCGCGAAGAGGCGAAACTCCGGGCCATAACTCCGCTGCCGCAAGAAATCGCGGCACAGCGGACGGAGCTCCGGAGGGATCTCATGGCGACATGGAGAGTGCGATTGTCGCAACCCAGCGCTGGGCACGCCACAATTGTGGCGATAAGTCCCCTCTTTGAGGAGTGGCTGGAGAGGCGCCACGGCCTGACGCAGGTCCTCACCGGACATGGATGTTTCGGGAGGTTCCTGTTTAGGATTAAGCGGGAGGAAACGCCCTGGTGTCACCACTGTGTGGATCGCCCGGAGGACACGGTGGAGCATACGGTGGAGGTCTGCCCAGCTTGGGCGGAGCACCGCCGTGTCCTCACGGAGGCGATCGGCGGCGGCGATCTCTCGCGTCCGGCCCTGGTTCAGGCCATGGTTCGGAGCGAGAGTGCATGGGAGGCCGTCATCTCCTGCTGCGAAGCAGTTATGCTAGCGAAGGAGGAGGCGGAACGCGTGAGGGTGAGACAAAGTTCGCGCCCTCATGCCCCTAGTCGCCGCAGGAGACGCCCCGGGCGTCGGGAGTCGCAAGCCGATTTCCGGCCACCGTAGGCGCGGGCCTGCGGACGGTGAGCGATGGGTAGCTCGCCGTCCGATAAGGACCAGGCCCGGGTCGACGGCGCGTTGTGTTCCACGCGCGCCTCAAAGAGATGTCAGCACAAACTGACGGGGTCCGTTAGGACCAATGCCTGCCGGGGTTGCGAGTTTGTCCGAAAGGGATATCGTGGCCCTGGCACACAGGCAACGGAAGGAACACGGGTGGGTTTTAGTCAGTAAAAGTCTGACACGCCCTCCCGCTCCGCCCAGAGCGGGAGAAGTTATAGTGCGCGAGTCCGATACGCACGTGGCCAGCTTTGTTATTTTTTTAATTTAAACAGTCTTTTCCCGCAATGCAAGTATCCTGTGGATATGTAACTTCCTTCGGTACTGACAGATATTATAGGCACTAATAGTTAAACGAATGATTGATAAATACAAACTTGTTACTATAATGAGGTCTTTTGTAAGCGTCTTGAATAAACATTTACATAATTAAACCAAACATAATGAACTACATTCACTTTGTTATTCAATTTCAAAGTAAGCGCCAGTTTAGCGTACGCTTATGCCCGAGCAAGTTCACTCGACGGCAGACTGTAAACGTTTCCATCTGTCATTATCAATTACCAGTCGTAACCACAGAGTACATTCTCTAGACCTCTACTAGACTGACGTAACGAAACGTCAAGTTAAGACTGTAGAGTTCATAATGGGTTATCAATAATGATAAAAGTTAACTCATGTTTGCGCAAATAAAAACATATTATTTAGTGTAATCGAAGGAATAGTTGGTTTTTTAATACATTATTATGTCCAAGATACTAGTAAAAACGTGTTTTCATTCATTACCTAAAAAAATTAACAGACTTTCATCATACTCTTTTGTGCATCCAGTGCAAGCGTTTTACGGAAAAATCCACCCTGAGGTACTACAATTGTTATCAATTTGTTTTGTTGTGTACTGCCAGTCACTTTTATTATACTCTTTGTGCCAGTCGTCCCATGCTTTAAAAACTTGTTAAAAGTTTGTTAGGTTAACCGGTGTAGGTTGTGCCCCTGGTTATTTTTTATACATTTATTAGTGTAAAATATTACATTCCGTAAGTACATACCTTCCGTTTGTGTAGCTTTATTAACCTGTAGACTACAGGTTATTTAAGGTATTTTATTATGTAAATTCATTTTCAATAGTTTGATTAAATGACGTAGATTAAATTATTATAATATGGATATAATAACTAGAAGCAATTAGAAACCCACGCGCTAGATACGCACCTAGGTGCAATCGCTCTCATGGAAATAAGTACAACCAACTTTTGTTTTTGATTGCATTATCTAGCTATCAGTTTGAGGTCAGCGTTTCTCCTTTATATTACATTATAACGGTTGATAAAGTTCAGTGTGTATTCTTGTTTTGTAAGGATACAGTGTCTTTAAAAACTTACCCAACATACTTAGAAGCAATAGAATTCTAACTTTGAATTAACTAAACATAGAGTATTAATAAAAAGTTTTTAAAAATCTGTTTTATTTAAAGGCTGTGATAATATTTCAGACTTCCTATTTAAATAGACAAGTACATAGCAATCCCATCATGAGTAGCTCAATTATGAATGGAAACCTGTGGGACACGGACCCTGAGCTGTTTGCCATCATCAAACATGAGAAGGAACGTCAGAGAGCTGGACTGGAGATGATTGCTTCTGAGAACTTCACTTCTCTACCAGTATTGCAATGCCTGAGCACATGTCTGCACAATAAATATTCTGAGGGCCTGCCCAACCAAAGGTATAGTTACTCAATATTCTAAAACCAAGGAAAACGCTTAATCATGTCTTTCATGCAACAACTTAATTTAAATAAATAATTAATAAATTAATTCTTACCAAAAAGTATTAACATTTCTTACTAAGAAAACATGGTTTTATTACAGGTATTATGGAGGCAATGAGTTTATTGACGAAATTGAACTCCTAGCACAAAAGAGGTCACTTGAGGCTTACAGGGTGAGTGCGGAGGAATGGGGAGTCAATGTGCAGCCATACTCAGGTACTTTTTTACAGGAAACTGAATTTAATTAGATTATCAACTCCATACCAACTAAATTTAAACTTAAAGTAACATAAAAGTCATTAAGTAGTGTTTATTTTCATTGCAGATTTTTATTCCGAGTTTAAATATGTTTACAACTTGTATTAACTTACCTAATTTTTACTGCACATCTAATAGTTTTCAGCCAATTAAGACATAGGTTACTTGAGATAAACAATACAAATAAGTTGAACAACATGGGTGCCTTATCAAATGTTTTAAGTTGAAGGAGATTACTTATTGAGTACTAATTATATTATTTTATTACTTGAGTTTGTATTGTGAGAGAATTCTCCGTAATCTAGGGAAGCCAGGGGATCCGAATATGCCACCACACTCTTAACGACTAAAACCCTTAACAACCAGTAAAGATCATTCTCTTTAGCAATTTCCCATGACCCCATTCCACCACTTACAATGCTTGTACTAAAATATTTACTATTATTCCAGGATCACCAGCTAACTTCGCAGTATACACGGGTGTAGTTGAGCCTCATGGCAGAATCATGGGATTAGACCTGCCTGATGGTGGTCATCTTACCCACGGCTTCTTCACTGCCACCAAGAAGATTTCTGCCACTTCAATCTTCTTTGAAAGCATGCCATACAAGGTAATGTGAATGATTTTTAGGGTTCTGGACCCAAAGGGTAAAATGGGAACCCTATTACTAAGGCTCCGCCATCTGTCTGTCTGTCAGTCTGTCCCTCTGTCACCAGGCTATATCTCATGAACCGTGATAGTTAGACAGTTGAAATTTTCACAGATGATGTATTTCTGTTGCCGCTATAACAACAAATATTAAAAAACAGAATAAAATAAATATTTAAGCCCATACAATAAACGTGATTTTTTTGCTCGTTTTTGCTCGATATTGATAACGGCAACCGGTAGAAATCAAAAATCAAAATCAAAAGTCATTTATTCAAACTAGGCTGAGAATCAGCACTTTTCGAACGTCAAAAATTACATAAGACAGTCCCCCAAAAACGCCCACCCTTCACCACTTCCTAGTGCTTTAGCTGGGAAGAAGAAGTGGCGCAACAAACTCCCCAGCAGCACAGCTGTCTGTTCAGATATAAAACTTGAATCTATACAATAAAATGTAAAATAATTTGCATTACGCAACACAACATTAGATTATTTGCCTTATGTTAGCTAGCACACGCCACTATACCAAACAAAAACATAAAAATCGTCGAAACTATACTCAAACAGAAATAACGTAAACAGAGCGTACCTAAATAAAAGCCTCCAGGCATAATGGGCGTGCCCGCCCACACAAAGCTATAGCTGCAAGACGCTTGAAATATTCACAGAATATTTACATATATATTTACTTTAAAAATAAATAATTCAATTAAAATAAAACAAATATTTAAGGGGGGCTCCCATACAACAAACGTGATTTTTTGCCATTTTTATAGATAACGGTACGGAACCCTTCGTGCGCGAGTCCGACTAGCACTTGGCCGGTTTTTAGTTTACTCTGTCTAATCTCTTTTTTCAAGGCGAATTTATTTCGTATTATTAGAAGTCGCCGTTCAACTGTAGATAATCAATGTTGACGCAAATATTAAACATATCATAATATTTCTTAATTAGCAGTTTGATCGGCAGATTAACCGCCAGTTCCACATTAGTCCATTAAAAGTAATGCTGTCTTTATCTTAAGTAACGTATCAGAAAGCATTACTTTTAATGGACTAACGTGGAACTGGCGGTTAATCTGCGAACTGTGAACAAAAAACTAGCGGTAAGAATCGTAGCATACTTTAATTTAGATCCCAATTACAATCATTTCGCCATATGAAACGCCCATTCTTCTCCATACGAAACTACCTTTTGGCCTTTGCCTTGCTTTTATAAAAGGCACTTTTGAACGTCAAAATTTACAAAAAAATAGAATTGATTCTAGTTGCAAGGGGCAACTAGAATCAATTCTATTTTTTTGCAAATTTTGACGTTCAAAAGTGCCTCTTATAAATCTTTTAAAAGGCAAAGTTTTAAAAAGACGCATACTCAGTACCTATAGCATAGTTACTAGCCAAACATTATTAATAGGTAGGTACCTATCTACTCAACAAAATTTTCGATGAATCGAAACATAATTGCGAAACACGCCACAACAGCACTTTCGGTTTCTATGGAGTCATGCTTTTTATAATCGAATCGATTCTTGTTATTTTATTGTTGAACTATTTGCACTGATAAGCAAATGTAATACGCAACAGTCGTCGGTCACACCCGCTAACTTGACGTAATCTGGACAAACATTTTCTTGAGCTCATGACTTTGACCCATGAACTCGAAGCCAGTTCAATTGATGTTTGCGTTCTGTAGATAAAAATAACGTAATGATGTGACCCTGGAATGTGTGAGAACAGATAATTGGTAATTTAAAGCAAGTCAACAACATTTAAATTGACTGTTTAAATAAAGTTAGTGCTTGTGACCGTAATTATAGTAGTTGAAAGTCCCAGTAAAAGTTAAATAATAGGTATTAGATTTATGTTTATTCTTGACTCAATTTTTTTATGAAATGATAGGTTTGCCATACAAAGTTTCATCCCTATATCCCCCCTTTAGGGATATTTTTGAGACAAAATGTAGCCCATGTCCCTCCCCGGGATGCAATGTATTTCCTTGCAAAAGGACATTCTTATAATCTTTATTGACATAAGTTAAAGCATACATTTTCATGAACTCCCTAGCTCCTGCGCTAGTATACACTGTATTACAGGAGCTAGTGACAACCCCTAGTTACTATGTTACATGTTATTTAACGGAACGATTCTTTTGTGGTATCTATTAATTATTTCATAAATATACAGTTTCCTAACCGATAGCACATTAGCCTTCTCGTACACCGACGTAGTTGCATGACGGAATGGCAGATACATGAGAACTTTGAGTACCGCTCGTTGAGCACGTTCAGCACCGGTCATAAGAACGGATTTTCCGACACCACCCCAGGCAACAACATTGTTCGGCGTTTACAATGTTTCTTTATCGAAATCCGTTTAGTGGTTTAAGTGTTAAAAGGTAACACACACACAGACAGACAAAGTTAAGGTGTCGGAGTCTTTAAAGTGAATCCGCAGCTGCAGCCCGCGAAATTCAAATTTTCTTACGTTTTTTGCAATTTGCAGTTCAGTGTCAGGTTGTATCTTGATTAAAATAGGATTCGCGACTATAGCACATATGTATTTACAGAATTATAATAATTAGAATCATTAACACGTCTCTCTAAGTTAGATTTGTTCCCCAATGTCATGATTTTATGAAAAAGTAATTCAATGGAATGTGGATTCACCTTACACATCCAACACGTCTCCATAATTTATTGAAATAATAGTTTTTATTCAAGGGCCTGACAAACTTTCAAATCACAACGCTATGATAAATCAATTAGGTAACACGTCAATAAAACGCCACGCAAATAATACTTTTTTTTTTTTTATTATTATTTTCGTTCTTAGGTGGACCCTAAAACAGGCCTGATCGACTACGACAAGCTGGCCGAGACAGCGAAGATCTTCAAGCCTCGTTTGATCATCGCTGGCATCAGCTGTTACTCGCGCTGTCTGGACTACAAGCGCTTCCGTCAGATCGCTGACGAGAATGGCGCGTACTTGATGGCTGATATGGCTCATGTTTCTGGGCTTGTTGCTGCAGGTATGATATTTTGATTATAAATTTCATTAAGAACTTATACTAATATCCGTAATTGACCAACAGGTGGAGGCTTCCTCTAACACAAAGATAAAAAAGAAATGTGCAAAAATGCTACACTTGCCCAGTGTGGAGGCTGCTTTACTGGCACTGTCCTTTACAGTCAGTGATATCTAAAATTTACCTAGAAAATACATTACATGTATTTTGCACGCTGTTACGTACAATGTATCGAAACTATTCATAAGAACGTATACCTACATTGATAGCAATCAAATTATTCTATGTCAGCGTTTCGAACACGCAACCTTGCAACTGACAAGCTAATTTGTAATTTAACATTTACTCCATTAGGCGTGTTATTGTGTTTTTATTTTATATTAACCTATACTGGCCCACTGCTGGGCAAAGATCTCCCCCATAATCCCTTGAAATAAATTAAAACAAAACATTTTTTCAGGTGTAATTCCCAGTCCATTTGAATACTGTGATATTGTGACGACAACTACCCACAAGACTCTGCGTGGACCGCGCGCTGGCGTCATCTTCTTCCGCAAAGGAGTTCGGTCCGTGAAGGCCAATGGCCAAAAGGTCATGTACGACATCGAGAGCAAGATCAACCAATCGGTGTTCCCTGGACTACAGGGCGGCCCTCATAACCACGCTATTGCTGCCATCGCCACCGCTATGAAGCAAGCAACCACCCCCGAATTTGCTGAATATCAGAAACAGGTAAGAAACAAAAGAGATTAATGTGCTATAAATTAGTTAAATATTAATGTACTATTAAACATATACCTTCCAGAATAAGTAAGTAATAACTAAGTAATAACAGCTGCACGGGTCGATCGATCAGGTTAAGCTACGCTTGCCGCGGTTGGTCCGCGGATGAGTGACCATCTTTACATACCAAGACCCCTCCATGCCTTGGAAAGCACGTTAAGCCGTTGGTCCCGGCTGTCATTCGTGGATCTTTGACAGTCGTTACGGGTCGTCAGAAGACCGAAAGTCTGACAACCAGTCTTACCAAAGGGTATCGTATTACCCAGTAACTGGGTTGTGGAGGTTAGATAGGCAGTCGCTCCATTTAAAATACTGGTATTCAGCTGGTTAGACTGGAAGTCGACCCCAACATAGTTTGGGAAAAGGCTAGGCAGATGATGAAACCTTCCAGAATAAATTATTTAAATGATAGTGAAAACCGCATCAAGATCCGTTACGTAGTTTATAAGAACAACGCGGTCACACAAACAGACACGAAAAGCGGCTTCAATGTGTATAGAAGACAAACACTTAATGCATTCTTAAGCTGCACTTTTCACATTTATTCTTTGATCCAGGTGGTGAAGAACGCCCAGCGGCTATGCAAAGGTCTGATGTCCCGTGGTTACACCATCGCAACCGGCGGTACTGAAGTGCATCTGATACTGGTAGACATGCGCAGTGCCGGCCTGACCGGCGCCCCAGCTGAACGTATCCTGGAGCTCTGCAGTATTGCTTGCAACAAGAACACCGTGCCCGGAGACAAGAGTGCCCTCCATCCAAGCGGCATCAGGCTTGGTAAGTTACGCGTCATTTCTACCTTTAAAAACGGCAACCTGTATATTGGTCATTCATATGAGCATCAATCAACTCAACCAGCCGCCTTTTCAAGGTCGTCAGTTCACCTAACTGGGGATGACCTACGCTAAGCTTTCCACTCGAGGACTCGACGGCTCCAACGGTTATCGGTCCATAAGCAGACAAATAAGAACTTGAGAAGGCCTATTTGAAAAAAAAATTGTCTAAATTGGGTTGGATTGTAAAAACTTAATAAAAAAATAAAAAATAAAATAATCATGTAACAAAAAACATGCCACTTGCAACATTTTTCTCTTTTTACTTCCAGGTACCCCCGCGCTTACAACCAGGGGAATGAAAGAAACCGACATTGACAGGGTAGTGGACTACATCGACAAAGCTCTGAAACTTGCCCAAGAGATCACCAAGGTGTCCGGTCCCAAAGTTGCCGACTTCAACAAAACCATTGAAGGAAGTGCAGACTTCCTGGCAAAAATCAAGAACCTCAGGGATGAAATTGAAAACTACAGTAAAACATTCCCACTGCCTGGTTTTGAAACCTACTGATTATTTAACTAAAATGTATTGCATTTTTGCATTTAATATAATATTGCTTTTTACTTTTGTTCTGTTTTGTTATCTTTAAGTGCCTTGTTCGAATATTAGCATAAAATTATATTTAAGAATATCCTACTATCTTTAAATAAAATATTGAAGTAAAATTACTTGTTTAGTATAATTCACCTCTTCAACCTCGCTTGGTTCTTTGGCATAGTTATTATAAATTATTATCACACTATTAACAAAGTGTACGTTACCCCAGCAGAAAAGTGTCTCCTAGAGTTATATGAGTGGAACATTAAATTGGTGCCTTAGCTGCTGTAAATGTGCCCCCACATAAAAAATGTGTGCCCCCTGTCGTTTTGGAAAAAAACGGAAAAAACGATTCCTGCTGGGGTAACGTTTTTCTAGCAGGAAAATTCTAAACGAATAATCGGAGAGAGAAAAATTGTGCATGGCCAAATAGCTTATATGTGTGCCAAAATGTGCCCCCAAAAATAAAATCTGTGCCCCTTCAGGTTTTCGAGATATTGCATTTCCTGCTGGAGTAACGTTTTGCAGAATCGTATATCTCTAAAACCATTGCATGTGCCCCTGTAGAATAAACATACACGAGTAGCTCTTAATGTGTGCCCCTTAGTGCCCCAATTAGATTTAAGAAAATATTTGTAGTATTCAAGTTATCGCGGTTTTATGAAAACACGATATGTATGAATCCATCGCTTTTTAGTAGTCATTCGAATTTGGTCGGATAACCAGCCGTTGTTTACATATTTTGGTTTTTTGTTAATATTTACTTAATGCGAAACATTCCAAGCTGAATATTTTCACCATATATTTTTGACTAAAGGCACAAGATTTTGGTTTACACCTACACATCTGGGATTGAGCCGGTTCTTTGTATTTTGCCGTCAAAGTAATGACACCATCGTTTTGACTTTTAGCAAGATTATTCAAAAACGCATGTATGAACAGTTTTGAAACTTTGTATGGTTATTTATGGTATATATCGCTGAAAATTGTATTCGGTCCTTCATGACGCTAAGTCATGAAGGACCGAATACAATTTTCAGCGAACTTATACCTTCTCTCATTTAGGCGCTGCGATGTTTTTTCGGGTTTTTATAAAACCGCGATAACTTGAAAACTACAAATATTTTCTTAAATCTAATTGGGGCACTAAGGGGCACACATTAAGAGCTACTCGTGTATGTTTATTCTACAGGGGCACATGCAATGGTTTTAGAGATATACGATTCTGCAAAACGTTACTCCAGCAGGAAATGCAATATCTCGAAAACCTGAAGGGGCACAGATTTTATTTTTGGGGGCACATTTTGGCACACATATAAGCTATCTGGCCATGCACAATTTTTCTCTCTCCGATCATTCGTTTAGAATTTTCCTGCTAGAAAAACGTTACCCCAGCAGGAATCGTTTTTTCCGTTTTTTTCCAAAACGACAGGGGGCACACATTTTTTATGTGGGGGCACATTTACAGCAGCTAAGGCACCAATTTAATGTTCCACTCATATAACTCTAGGAGACACTTTCCTGCTGGGGTAACGGACACATTAACAAAGGTCAGGTTTTCGAAACGCGATTTCATGGTCAAAACCGCAACTATGTGAAACAGATAGAGAGTGACCAAGGCAGCCATGAACTCAATATCGAAGAAAACAAGAGTACCTTTTAGTTTTTTTAAGTTGGCACCCGAAGTTTTTGCAATTTTATCTATCTTATAATTATTTAGAAGAAGAAACTCACTGATTATTGACTGAATTATTAGCGTACAGCCGAAACTACTGCGACTAGGAACGTGAAATGTTGCACAAGGCCTCCTTTTATAATGTAGGGGAGCACTAAGAAGGGGTTTTTGGAAATTCAACCTTTAAGGGAGGATTTAATTTGCATGAAAAATCTTATTTCTTGCGTTAATACTACTTGAAACATACAACCTGACAAATTACAAAAAAACCGGCCAAGTGCGAGTCGGACTCGCGCACGAAGGGTTCCGTACCATTATCTACAAAAACGAGATGAGATACAGCCTAGTGACAGACAGACAGACGGCGGAACCTTAGTAATAGGGTCCCGTTTTACCCTTTGGGTACGGAACCCTAAAACGTAAGAAAATTTGAATTTCGCGGACTGTAGTCAAATACCTAATGAAAACGACGCAAATGATTATTCAAAATACCCCGTGGGGGTGAAAAGAAGGAACACAGTCTAAATGTAAAATCTAAGTATATAAATAAATAGGTAATTGAGATCGTTATCATTATCTTTTATAGTGGTGGAAGGGGTGTTGGAATTTGTAGAAGAATATAAATAGGTAAGTACGCGTCAAACTTAATGGCGGCTCTGAAGTGCCCTAATCCCTGCGCAGTACCCCACCCCTCACCCCCGCTGACACATAAATTCCTTACTGCGCAATGACTCGCTTCATGTTCCGAGCCGCCATAAAGTTTGAACCGGGCTGTACGAAATTCACGCGAATGAAGTCGCAGGCGAAGTGCTAGTTAGTAATAATATATGGCACTTGGCAGATGTCTCAATTATGTTTTTAAATCACATGAATCTATCAAACCAGACTCCACGCTCCAACTAAGAAATTCCTGATAAAAAAGATCCATTAACACTGCCTGATCCAGGAATTGAACCACGTTCGCCAGTAACGCTTGCGAGTCTTGCGATAAGTTGCGATTGCGTCTACTGGCCCAACGAGAACGTAGAGGTAACCCACGAAATTCAATATTTGTTACGTTTTAGTATGTATGAACTTTATCTAGAGCTGCAATTTGTAATAAAAAGAAAAAATATTTCGCGGGCTGACCCAACGACAAAAATATTGGGCACGGAATTAGTATGTACTGGGACAGTGGCGGACTCAGCCGACCGACGGGCTAATATAATTGGAAAAATACTATTTTTGACGTGAAACAAACCGATCACTCGCGGGGCGACGCATGCATCGTGGCGTCACGTCGCTACTATACAGTCTATATGTAGTAGTGTGTAAATAATTTCGATTTTTCACATCTGCCAGGCATCACGTGCGTGATGGCCCAATTTTTTTCGTTACAAAGCTTTTCCCGATAGTTTTCTTTTAGTAACATAATATATTTGGCGAAATAAATGGATATTTATGCAAGTATCATTTGCGCAAAGGGTAAAAATAATTATTCGTACACACGGCTACAGCTTCAATTCCACTTTAAGCTGACCTCTCAATTGTACTGAAATTCTATACAATGCGAGATCAGCATAATTATATTCTTAGTATAGCCGTGTGTACAGTAGCTTGTTTTTAAAAACAATGTATTAATGGACTAGTGATAGCACTGACATCTGCAGTGAGCAAGTGGCAGTTTTTAACCGCATTGATTCGAGAACGTCAGGAAAATACTCAAAAAGCCAGTTACCAAACTCAGAAAAACCATAGATTTTCAAAAAATATTTCACTTATTCGTTCATTTGAGTGAAGTCGTTAGTCGTCATTCATTCTTTTATTCGTAAAAATTGGGTTGTTTTTGTATCGATAGCGTAATTAAACCTAATTGAGAAAGCAATTAAAAGGTGAAAATGAAAATATAACACCGTTTACACTAAAGATAGAACGGAAGAATTAATTAAACTCATTTGAAAACCTCAACAAGCGGCGACCTTGTCTACAAGAACGTATGTTATTTTGGATGGCAGATTGAAGAAAAAGTGGATTATTTCTTGTTTTGATATACAGATTATTGCTTGTTGTTCGAATGGCCTTAAGTATTTTATGAAAGTTTATCTTGATGGATCACCGCAAGGACTAAATTCAGCGGTATTATGTATAAACTTGCGTGTAGAATAGACCACCTGGAGATCAGGCGAGTTACTCCGAGCTCACCATGACTATGTATCCATCGTCTGGAATGGTAGCGACACCACAACAAGGGACTAGTCAAGTCACACAAAATGGAAGTACCACATTACCTCGATCACATCATCAAAGAACAGGTATATTAATAAAACTTGTAGATTTGAGCAACTGTGAACTGTCACTCTCATACATAAAAAATGCAAATTACTGGTTCCAATTATTGGTATTTTGAACCTAAGCTAACTTGCAAGTGTGTTATTATTTACATAAAAATAATTATATGAAGGTGAATTCTTAAATGTTTATCATAATGACAAACAGCTTAGATGACATGGACAGCCCAATCGGAAATTATAATACATTGGAATGGATTAAAGCAGAACTGAGTGGATCAAGCTCCAAATAGTCAACATTTATTAATAGCACCTCACCGAACCTTATCATGTTATGTATTGCTATTTTTAACAAATACATAATAAATAGATCAATAATTTGTGTATAAAATTTTTCTTAGTGATATATCTTTCCTGTCCATATTATACATTTTATAGACAACTACTGAATTAAGATGTCAATCTACCTATAGCTTAATACCACTAATAATATCTTTGAGTATTGCTAGGCATCTATGAAAGTACAAGAAAAACATTTTTACATGTTAAACTTATGATAAACTTGATACTGTTTTAATTCAAGAATTTCTATTTCTCATTTTAGGACGACCACCAGCAGCACCTAAATCTTATGACTACTTATTAAAAGTATTGCTAGTTGGTGACTCAGATGTTGGTAAACAGGAGATACTTCAAGACTTGGAGGATGGATCCGCTGACTCACCATTTTGCAGTGGCAGTGGTAAGCTAATATTATTATCTATTCAATATTTATAAGCATAGGCTCTATTGTTATGATGCTAATCTAGTTATGAAGTCACCTGGTCTCATTGAATAATGTTATTATGGCTCAGTGCCATAATAAATTCTTAAAAAGAACTTCATTTAATTAATAAAACCAGATTTAAAAAAATGCAACAACTATACAGACAGAAACATGTTGGAGAGTTTGTTTGTGCCACTTCTCTTTCCCAGGTAAGGGATCTAATGCACTACACGGCCACAACCACAACTTGTTGCATGACCAACTGCAATCTTGACTGCAGAAGCTCCAACCAAGAAGAAAGTTGGCTGCACACCCAGTCATCCAACCAGCAGCTGCCCAACTTTCTTTAAGATTGCAGTCAGTCATGCACCAAAATGTGATCATGGCCGCATAGTGTGTGAGATTCCTAAAAAGGGGAGTCTTTTGTAATGTTTGACATTCAAAAGTGCTGTTTCTCTCTATTTAAATTTTTGGCTTCCTGGCAATTGTGTCTTTGTTATGTTATGTATTAAGTTTTCTATAACTTATCTTGTATGAACCAGAATTGCAGGTATTTAGTAAAGTAATTATTACCAATAAATATTGTATAGTAGAAAAATAATCATGATAATTGAAGATAACTATTTCAAAACAATACACTACAGATAATCCAGTTATTTTCCTTTTGGCAATAATTAAACCCATAAAAGTTGTAAATACAATTAGCATGGGTTACACCAGGACATGTTCTATAAGTCTGCCATTTATATTTTATCCTTTGATTTTTTGTCTTTGACATATCTCGGGACCCCAGGGTCCCGGACCTTTGGAAGGAGTATGAGGGGTCAAAGCCAACTCGCAGAGGCCTAAAAGTTTTTTAATGAAATGAGGCACCAACCTGATTATCCTTGTTCACACTATGCAAGTGCACCCAAGGACAACCCCCGGTTGGTGTAGGACTATTGCGGGATGTGGAAGCAAAGATACTGGGTTATGGGTTTGAGTGGCTAAAGTGAACTGGTTATCTAGAACTATGGCCCCTGCCTGATCAATGTTTTATTATATACACGAAAACAATGGCAGGGGGTGACTTGCACACTCAATAATGGGCCCCCAGAAACTGTCGCTAGCACTTGACGACGTAGCAACAAGGGGGCAACATATCCTGAGGTGCTTGAGGAGTGGAGAGGTATTCCACGGCTATCTAGGCTAGAACAATCCCAGAGCCCGGAAGATGGTCAAGATCCCTAACAGCACTTACTGGAATACTTATTTCCTCCAAACACGTTTGCTCTTGTGAATCTCCACTCAAGCCGGCCAATAAAGGCATGAATGAGGTGGGAACTCTGTTCCTCATCAGTGTTCACTCCAGCCGGCCAATAATGGCAAGCCAGAGATGAGGAACAAGACTTCTCCTGGGATATAGGATCCGTGGGGTCGCTACTGCCCAAAACCTCGAGACATGCTGCCCTGCTGGTTTCTGTATCTCTCTAGGTCTGGCTCCACACCCTAGACTTGTTCTGACAAAGTAAACTCTACCGGCAATGACCTAGAGTTCGGAGCGCGCAAGCCCCACCACTACGCGGCGACGTCAACGTTATAGAGATACGGCCGCGGCGGTGGGGTTATTAATTATTATTATTAGCTGTTTGTTTCCCACAGCAGGGCAAAGGTTTCCCTTCCCTCCTTCCACTTATCTTCTGCTGTTTTTATTGTAAGTAAATACTATTTAATTTGACCACCTTTATAGAATATGTACACCATAAAATTTAAAGATATAAATGTAGAAATTCTACATAGGGTGACACAATGGCCGGTCTTATGGCACGATCTTTTAAGGTAAATTCGCAGTTGTAGCCCGCAAAATTTAATTTTTCTTACGTTTTTTGCAATATGTAGGTCAGCGTCAGGTTGTATCTAGATAAAAATATAATTCGCGACTTTAGGTATCAGTTAAGTATTTACAGAATTAGAATCATTAATACATCTCTCTAACTTAGATTTGTTCCATTGAATGACTTTTTCATGAAATCAAGACAATGGGGAACAAATCTAACTAAGAGAGATGTATACACAACAAGATGTGTACACATAACAAAAAACGTAAGAAAATGTGAGTTTCGCGGGCTACAGCTACGGATTCACCTTAAAGGGGATGCGCTAAGGTAGCTCGCGAAATTCAAATTTTATTACGTTTTTTGCAATTTGCAGGTAAGTAACAGGTTGTATGTTGATTTAAATATGATTCGCGGCCGTAACAAATTTGGCTTTACAGAATTATAGTCAATAGAATCGGCAATACAACTAACTCTATTCGTAAAATCCAATTGAATTACTATTTCTGAAATAATCATTCAGTAGGATTTTATGAACTTAATAGTAGTTGTATAACTACTATTTAATGGATAATGGAAAATATTCATAATTCTTATTTGGATTTTTATATGTTAGATACTTGGATGGCCTCACAAGTCCATCTAACTATCTAAGAGCTAAGACTGTAAGCTCTCTGAAGAATAAGTAAATAAATATAGAAATACTTTAATGCAGCAGGATTACCTAGATAGAATTGCATTGGAAATTGTCTGCTGTAGATATAAAAAAACCGGCCAAGTGCGAGTCGGACTCGTGCACGAAGGGTTCCGTACCATTATCTATTAAAACGGCAAAAAAATCACGTTTGTTGTATGGAGCCCCCCTTAAATATTTGTTTTATTTTAATTTAATTATTTATTTTTAAACTGAATATATAACTAAATATTCTGTGAATATTTCAAGCGTCTACCTGTTGCCGTTATCAATATCGAGCAAAAAAAACACGTTTGTTGTCTGGGAGCCCCCTTAAATATTTATTTTATTCTGTTTTTTAGTATTTGTCGTTATAGCGGCAACAGAACATCATCTGTGAAAATTTCAACTGTCTTCCTATCACGGTTCATGAGATACAGCCTGGTGACAGACGGACAGACAGACAGACGGCGGAGCCTTAGTAATAGGGTTCCCGTTTTACCCTTTGGGTACGGAACCCTAAAAATGATCCATTTGGTAAGGGTCAGCTAACATAATGATGTATCTTTCCTATTCCAAAACAGTTTCCTTATTGTTCTAGATAAATAAACAAAATGTTATTACATTATCTTGTAACAAGTGGAAAGTCAAATCAATCAATCTGGTCAACCCTCCAATATGAAAAATATTTTATTTGAAAAAACAAACAATAGCAGAGCACATTGTATACAAAATAAAATGTTTTGTCAGGCATAGTTTATGTATATAGAAATGAAAACAAACCATTCAATGAATTACCTGTTTATATTTTCATGCTATTTATAACATTGAATTGAGGAAGGCAGCTTAAGACATTCATGACACTGGGGGAATTGAATTTGAATACAAAAAATCATCGTGGTCCTGGGCAGGAGCCTATAAGTTAATTTATTTGTGGTTGGCACAGCATTCTTTTTCTACATCTCTATTCTCTATCGCCCATTTCAGTTTTTTTTTTTTTTGTCTAGATCATCTTCCGCAAGATCCATCTGTTTTCTTGGTCTTTCTCTATTCTTAAAGCCTTCTAGTATGATAATATGGAACTTATTATATATGGCGACTTATTCCTTATTCCTTTGTATATGCCCATACCATAACACATATACATATTGACGTTTGTTACGCCAGTGGCTGTTAGGTTAATACTATTAATAACACACGCAACTCTTTCCTTGGTCCGGGGACACCGCACGGTATCCTGCCTGTCGCAACCCAGCGCTGGGCAAGCCACAAATGCGGCGATAATACCTCTCTTTGAGGAGTGGCTAGAGATGCGCCACGGCTTCCTCATCTTCCGCCTGGCGCAGGTTCTCACCGGACACGGCTGTTTCGGGGAGGATCCTGTTCCGGATAAGGCGGGAGGAAACGCCCGGATGTATCCACTTTAGAAAGAAAGAAAAAAAAATTGTTTATTCTGCACAAACAAAACGCACATTTCAACAAATAAACATAATTTATAATATTATATACACATACAAAGTAGCCAAAAACCTCGTATCCAATTCACTAAACATTTTGACAATCTTGTCGCGGTGCGCGCTCCACGGTGTCCCGGGGGACACCGTGGAGCATACGGTGGAAGTTTGCCCGGCTTGCGGCGGCGGAGCACCGCCGTGTCCTCACGGAGGTGATCGGCGACCATGGTTCGGAGCGAGAGTGCATGGAAGGCCGTCACCTCCTACCTACCTACCTAGTAATACTCGCGAAGGAGGAGGCGGAATGCGTGAGACGGAAGCAAATTTCGCGCCCTCACGCCCCTAGTCGCCGCAGGAGACGCCCTGGGCGTCGGGAATCGCAGGCCGATTCCCGGCCACCATAAGCGCGGGCTTGCGGACGGTGAGCAATGGGTAGCTCGCCGTCCGTTAAGGACCAGGGCTGGGTCGACGGCGCGTTGTTTTCAAAGAGATATCAGCACAAACTGACGGGATCCGTTAGGACCAATGCGCCAAAGATGCGGATTTGTCCGAAAGGGATACCGTGGCCCTCACACACAGGCAACTGAAGGAACACTGGCGGGTTTAAGTTAGTAAAAGTCTGATACCCCATATCCCATTCCCATTCCGCTCAGAGCGGGAGAAGTTATTTGATAATATAATACCCAAAAAAAAAATATCTTTCGTTGGGGGCAAATTAAGTAAATTCTGTTCTTCTTCAACAGTTTCTGAATATTTTTTTAAATCTTTTTTCCAGCTTACAAGACTACAACAATTCTGTTGGATGGCAAGAGAGTGAAGCTGCAACTATGGGACACGTCGGGACAAGGCCGCTTCTGCACCATAATACGATCATACTCCCGGGGGGCGCAGGGCATACTTCTTGTTTATGACATCACCAACAAGTGGTCCTTTGACAGCATTGACAGGTGGCTCGAAGAAGTTGAAAAGGTGTGTATATTTGTTTTAAATAGTGGCGTTGTCTTGGTGTAATGAAAATGATCGTGATGATTGCAAATAAGCAATCTGCAGCAGCAACAGTTGCTTGAATGCCTAAATGTCGGCTTCTATGTTAAACATAGTCACTCTCATAAAAAAAAATTGCATACTGTACCGTGTGACTTAAGAAATGGAAGGGCTTGTTATACGGATTTCAGATATACTTTTTTTATAATTTTAAAGTTATTTAAGAAAATAGATGAAAATTTAACTCCCCCCCCCCCCCCTTGATTGAGAAAGATACAGGAAATTGTTCTTTACTTATAGATTACAGGAAAACGTACAAGAAGTCTATGGTCTTAAAATATCATTGTAAATCACTCATTATTGCACCACCATCCATCCATTATTATCTGAACCATTGCTGTATGGTTCACATACTGAGCAATCGAGGTTGGTAATATGTTCATGTGGTATTTTTAATAGTGTTTTTTTTTGTGCCTATAATCCTTGTGTTGGTCGAAATAAACGTTTTATATTATATTTTGTGCGACAAACTTACATTTGCAGTTGGAATGTATGGGGAACATGTCTTTCAACTACAATGTTAAGTTTGTTCTTGGAACAAATCATGCCAATTACGGAACATTATGTGTGGTCTGACACGCACTTGGCCGGTTTTTTTTTATCGTTGCCATAGTAGAGTGGAATGTAAGATCTTAGTCCTTGAAACTAAGATCTTACAAAAAATGATATTTAACAACTACGCCACGCTAAATAAACACCATTGTTTTTTTTTTTCTCAGCATGCACCAGGTGTTCCGAAGGTCCTAGTGGGCAATCGTCTACATCTCGCCTTTAAACGGCAAGTGCAGGAACGCGATGCCGAAATATATGCCGCTAAGAACCACATGGCGTTCTTTGAAGTGAGCCCCCTTTGTGACTTCAACATCAGAGAGAGCTTTTGCGAACTGTCTCGAATGGCGCTACATCGGAATGGCATGGAGAGGCTATGGAGGAGCAATAAAGGTAAGGGTTATTCAACTTTAAATGTCTACTGCAGAATATATGCCTCCTTTTCTTGGACCGTTTTCAAATTTGGGGCCAAAAACTGCAGGCTATTTGATTTCATTCTCGTGGAGTAGAAATGAAATGAAATCGTTTATTCTGTAAATAGGATATCGGAATCACATTTACACGTCATATTAAAAAGTAAAAAATAAGCTAGATGTAGTCGACATTTTCTATCTGACTACCCATGAGAAGAAATGGCGAAACAAACTCAGGGGTCCAAAGTCTCTTTTAAAGTCCAGACATAATCTTGGTCAGATCATGTGAGGACCATGTAGATCAGTGTCTGAAATGGTATTTTGAGGAAAGAACCACACAAATTTGAGTGGACCTGCCCAATCAGTGTCAGTCAGTAATCGTGTGGCTTGACTCAAGACTTAAGGAGCTCAACGCCTCGACGAACAATACCAAAGAAAGTACCTTTGGGTAGGCCGCATAAAGTGCTCAAATGCCAGACCACCATTAAAACTGAGAAAAAGCAAAAAATAATAGGAAAATATTTAAAGAAAAAAAAAATGACCCACATAGTGCTCACATTCACAACAAATTAAAGCAGTAAATATAATACTTTTCAAAGTAAACATTCATGTTATATATATTTATATCGTATATAATATTCTGCAATGTCAATATGTATATAAAATCATGCATAATAATTAAAAATTTCAAGTTTTCCAGATTGATCACAAGGCTAGATGTAAACGTAACTTAAATAACTTTAAATCGACGACTTCTTTGAGACGCCTAAGGGCCTATTACAACGACTTTCTTATCACTGTAAATTAAGGAGATAGGCCTAGAAAACTAACCCATTTCTCATTAATGTCACTAGTTCTATGGGCTTATTTTTTCTAGATAGCTTTATGAAACAAAAACATGTGCCGGAAACTGGAATTTAACTTTGACACTGTTTTTACAATTTTAAAGGAAGGATAACTGTTGATACAATCTTGAGTACCAATAAAATAACATTTAATAGCTTTTTAAATTGAGTTGGTATAGGTAATTTCATTTGTGTTACTGTAATTAAACGCATCAATAAACACCTGGGATTAATACCCTGCCTCTCACCCAGTGCGATCATTGATTGTCATGTGGTTTTTAATTACTGATCGCACCTAAAGACTAATAACTACGAAAATATAATACATTTAAAATTCATGAAATTCCTTCTTTTTTGGCCCCAAATTTGAAAACGACCCTCTTGTGCTCGAGCGCGCGTCGTTTGATTTTTATGTCATTGATATAAGGCTTAAATTGCAATGATTAACTCGCCCTAGAGAAATGTAACAACTATGCAATGAAAAATCGTAATAGTATTTATTGATCATGATCATACTCCGCAAACTGATCGATCGCTATTATAGTTTGTTGATGACGTTTTTATAGAATAACACGCCATGTGTTTCCCAGCGGAAAACTTTCCATTCAAACTTTCAGTCCCGGGGGCGTAAAGCCAATCCCCCTGTATATGAGCTAACACCGGGTGGTGCTGAATAGTACAGACATTGTCCTGCACAATTTTAAAAATAATCGTACAAATCTGTTTCGAGCCAGATTGGTTTTTACCGCACAGAGTTTTCCCTCTTATGTTACAGTTAAAAAGACAATCATGTTCGATAAAAATAAACTGTGAAAAAATGGCTTTACGCGTTCCGGGGTATTTAATCCCTTTAGGGGATGAATTTTCAAAAATCCTTCCTTTCCTTAGTACTCACTTTCGTTATAAAGCGTGGCGCTTTGGTGGCGACATTAATTTAACACACGTATACAGTTTCGGCTTTACGAAGATATTTTAATTTCATTAAACGTTATTGTAGCGCAGAGGTAATTGCCGGGGTCATGGATCATAACATCGCATCAATGAAACTAACGAATAACGTGCAAGGAGTAGGCCAATTGAAGGAAGGAGATGTCTTAATCCAGGGTGTCAGCTACCTTCATACAAAATTTTATCAAAATTGGTCCAGCCGTTTGAGCGTGAAGAAGTAACAAACATACACACACACACACACTCACTCACTCACTCACTCACAAACTTTCGCCTTTATAATATTAGTGTGATTTTATCTTATTATATTTTTTATGAGTACTGGCCACTAGCCCTACCCGTGTGTTGAATTAATGTCGTCATTGTGGCGGCACGTTGTATAAAGAACTCTTGTGCAAAATTTCATGCTTCTAGACCCAGCGGGTTAGACAGATGAAATTAATTAATGAATTTTGTCTATATGATTTATATTATATCCACTTTTGGATGGCAAATTAGAAAATAAAAATAAAACTTTTTTTCAACAAACCCAAATGAAAGGGCTTTTTGTGAGGATCAGTTTTTAAGTTATTTAAGAAAATAGATGAAAATTGACCATTCCTCCTATCTCCGAAACAACAGAGCCAAAAATTTTGAAACAATAAAAAAACCAGTTCTTTACTTATAGATTACAGGAAAACCTATAAGAAGTCTATAACATTGTGCGTACAAACTTACATTTGCCGTTGGAATGTATGGTAGAACATGTTTTTGAACTACACAATTCTTTCAATGTTAATTTTTTTTCTTGGAATAAAAAACATGGTAGTTAACATAAACCTTGACCACGTGAGTTCAACTCGCACTTGTCCGGTTTTTATTAAGTAGAATGTATCTTTGTCTACAGTCCTCAGCCTCCAAGAGCTGTGTTGTCGTGCGATAGTGGCGCGCACCTCTGTGTACGGCTTGGAGCGGCTGCCGCTGCCGACGACGCTGAAATCCCACCTCAAGTCGTACGCGATCTCCGCCGCGCCCAGCCGACACCGCGCGCGCGCACACAAACACTCCCACCACACGCGACTCAACTGCACCGGCCGCAACTCATGCAACATCGCTTGAGACCGAGAACGAGACACAACCAGCGACTTGTAACATATGACTACTTAAATGTGGCTGACCCTTCATCACTATTGGCATTAAAACATTGTTATTAAGGGGGATGCGCTAAGGTAGCCCGCGAAATTCAAATTTTCTTACGTTTTTTGCAATTTGCAGGTCTGTGTCAGGTCGTATGTTGATCTAAATATGATTCGCGGCCGTAATAAATATGGCTTTACATAATTATTATCATTAGGATCAGCAATAACTAGCTCTAAGTTCGTAGAATCCTATTGAATTACTATTTCGAAATACTCATTCAATAGGATTCTACGAAGAGAGTGGGGAGTGAGAATGATAATAATTCTGTAAAGCCATGTTTGTTACGTCCGCGAATCATACTTAGATCAACATACAACCTGTTACTGATCTGCAAAATGCAAAACCCGTAAGAAAATTTGAATTTCACGGGCTACCTTAGCGCATCCCCCTTAAACCACAAAATCTACGCGTAATTCCAACCCGGCAATAACATTTTAGCATAGTTTAGCATAAAATTTTAGTCCCTAATCTTAAATATTTCTTGTAATGTAAAGATTGTAATCCTCTAATTATTATTTCTCGATATTTCAAAGTCACATCCTGCCAATGTTCGCATGACAAGTTTTGTGTCAACACAGATGTTAGGACTCTGCGCCACATTTATGATAATCAGTTTTTGACTGCCAATGGTAATAATTCGTTAAGAATATTATAGAGATGATTTAGAACATAGTTGTCCTAATTATTGTCGCGAAGTTTGACTACACTTAATTGAAACTTCGAGCAATATATTGTCCAAACACTGAGTAATCCTAACACAAAAAAAAAAACAGGCTGTAACTGACAACGGATTTGTGACTAGTTTATAGAGATTAGGCTAAGATATTGTTACTTAACAGAATATAATGTGAATATTGTGTTATTTAATTGTAATATGTGAATATTTTGACGCGGCATCTAGCCCTATGTTTGTCCATCGTGTAATACCTACATTAACTATGTATCGACTAACATTATTAGTGCCTAGTGATATAATAGGACTATTGTTATACTGTGGTGATATAATTAAATAAGAAATAATACAATATGAGTGCCATCGAGAATCCTTCGGCACTTCATTCACAAATATCTTGAATACACTAACCTACTTGTTAGTCTTGTCACAGATTACCAGATAAATCACTTCATACAAAATTGTCAAAACCTACTGCTATAATAGCCTACTCCTTCGAGTCGCTAGACGCTGCGAACGAAAATGTGTCTAACCTTACAAGCGTAAAGTGAGTTTTGCTTTGTAGCAGCGCGCCGTCTCCGCGCCGCGCGCTCCTCGCGGCTGTCGGCAACCCACTAATAAATGGGTCGCGTGGGACCCGGCGGCCGTTAGGTAGTTAGCGCGTGTAAGTACTTAGAGTGATTTATCTGGTAATCTGTGGTCTGATGTGGTCACCTACTATTTAAAGACATGCTATTATATCCATTTTAAGTGACATCGGTACAGTTTCATAAAGTATGTTACATAAGTACAGTTTTTCTATTTCGATGTATGTAATAAATATCAGTCTTGGATAATATAACTTTCGAATTGTACAAGTATCTTATTGTCCATTATTTGTAAGGTAATATACTTCATAAGGTCTCATAACATGTAAATATCATGGCTATATTTGTATCAACTACGAGAGTTCACTGCATACCAAATGTTCATTCTAAATTATAATGTCGTAAAAATATTGGCTATTTTCAGATATATATATTTTATTATTTACTGTAACTTATTATTTAGGATGTTAGTCAACGTAACTGTTACATTTCATTTATGATACCAATATTTTCAATATTAGATGGTTGTGTATGTTTTAGCTTGTAAAATACATAGTTTACTTTGCATTTAATATTTCTTTCAGTCACGTCCCTATAGCATGCTAACAACGAAAACAGTGTTTCAATAAATACTTGTTTAGTCCAGTCCGTCCTTAGAAATAATTCAAACCTAATGGAAAATTCAATATCAGTGCTGATTTACTACTTTATTGATCTACTAAAATTCGTTCGATCTTTGTGACTTTAATGTTTTTTTTTTATAACAATACAACTGCATGCTGTATGACCATTACGCAATGTTAAATTTTATTTTTTTGTTAAGTTTATTTTTAGCAGCTTGTTTATAAAAATCATCAATAATAATCGAAGCTGTATTTAGACTATCAAAATAAATGTAACATGAACTATCAAAAAACAAAATTACTAATATTTGAACTAATAATAATGAAGTGACGTGATTATACTTTTGTACATAAATATTTGTTTCTTTAACGACTTACTTTATGATTTGTCTACTTGTGATAGCTATAGTGGATAATATAACAATCCAAATAAACTAATACCGACTAAAAGTTTGGTTTAGGTTGATTACAGTCATAATTTTATTATTGCTATTATTCATTACGTAAGTCTTGAAATAAAACTAATTTATAATATTCACTTTGTCTTCTTTAAATTCCCATTCTATCCTATGTCCATTGTTTTTATAACCTACGACAAATTCATGCGCATTACGCACAAGTTACAAAAAATAAATCAATAGAAAACTACATGCGCGTCGCGGTCGCTAGATACGTAGTTTCTGACTTGGGCTATGTCCAAACAATGTTTGTAATTCTTGCTGGCAATGGTTTAGTGATAAAATAATACAAATGTTTGATAGAACTAAGCAATGTAATCTTTCACACAAGATGATGATTCGCCTAAACAATTTTTTGTACGTTTTCAATTTACGACAAGGCACAATTCTTATTGCCGTCCATCAAATCGTAAGTATGACAATGTTTCAATGCTTTGTAGAAAGACAGTGGTATGAAATTCATGCTAAATGTGGATATATTTTTTTGTATTTCGCAGGCACTGTCATCTTTTATATTAATAATATTGCTAGTTGGTATATCCCATGTCGGGGAAATGCTGTCAATGTTGCACAACGACATGGAAGATGATGCCGACAGGCGCGGGCTATACGAATTGGCCTACGGAGATCACCTAAGCTATCATAATGGAGAAGTGATAAGCACTAATAATCAACGCAGATTCGCTAAAGCACAACATCTGGCATCAGGTTAATTCATTGTTACCTAAACATTTTTTTTTGTTCATCTTTTTTGACTTTCCTAATCTTCTCTGCTGTACCTAGTATACCAGCTATTAATTATTAATTCCAATGATATACTTGCCCCTAAGGGAAAGTGGTTATCGTAAACAATAAATTGTTAGGTATTCCTTGTCGGCGCATCAGATCAGTTATAACAACTGGAATTATGTTTCCCCTCGACCACTTGCGGGTCCTATAACCTGACATAATCCAAAAGGCGAGCTATTGTTGCTTTCGCGTTTTTGTTGCAAGATCAGTCTGTTAGTGAAACTGCAGGATCGATTGTTTTGTCGACTCTACTTATGCTTAGTAATGAGAGCTTATTAGTCAAAAGTTTGAACATAATAAAGCATCGTGATTAATTAATTCTGTTGAAACTTTCAGTGACAGTAATATTTCTGTATACCAGCACAATGTTGACATCTATTTACTTGATGTGCTGCATCTCGCTGCTGCACGGTGCTGTCAAGTACAAGCGGGAGTATGTGCTGCCTTGGATCCTGGCTGCGTGCATTGGAGTAGTGCTTCTCATTGTAGCCATCGTGGTTGGCGATGGCTATCCATGTGTTGTCAACCTTTTTGGAGGACATAATCTTTATCGTAAGTACCAGTGATCTGTTAGTAGACAAGAACTAAATATTTCAGTTTTTAAGTGGGTAGGGTAGGGATCATACAGTTCCTATTTACGTACAGTCAGCAACTAAATTGTCCCACACTTGGCTAACATCATTCCCTCTGGGATTTACTCTGCCCCGGTTCTCATCACAATATCCAGCCATGTCTCAATTTCCTGAACAAGTGTCCATAGACATTAGAAATTATGTAGGTAACACGGACACCGATATCTTCCCCTTCAGGCGGAAAATTAAGAGGAAAATAAGTATTAATATTGCTAACATTTGTTTTTGTTAATTTCAGATTTCGGCTGTGCCCTATTCGTGCTAACGTTCATCTACGCCATATGCGCTGTGAGCAGTTTTGCCTTGGAGACTGGCAGCGGCCGGTGTGCTCGCACCGTCCGCGCCGCCAGCGACGAGAGGGGCGAGCGACTGTTGCTTCTCGACCATGCTGCTCACTCCAGCCTGCTGTCTGCCGCACAACTCAACAAATTAAATAGTGGAACTCGATCGCAGTTCGTCTAGAAGCTTTTGCTACACAATATCCATATGGCTGCTAAATACCTTACCTAGCTAATAGTTACGCATCACGCTATCGCAAAAAAAAACGATAACTAAACGTCACAGTCATGTTTTGTAAGATATGTTAATTTGTTTACATTATACATGGTAGGGTAGTTTACAATGTTTTACATTATGTTTTTTAAGGTTTATTGCGTTTGTATTTGGTGTACTTTATCTGTAGGTCTACGTGCTTATTTATTAGTCGAAACTATGGATGTTATTAATTGATCTCTTTTGTAATTTTGAATGTCACGTTGTGTTCGTGCGCAAATATAATGTATGTTGGCTTAATCATAATTAAAATTATTATACTTATGAAAAACCAGCTGTGTTACAACAATTATTGTAGAAAAATAAAGCCTGCTGGTGATGCTTAATACAGAGTTACAGTTAATAATGTGAATATATTTCCTTATATTTTATTGAAAGAGAGAAAGCTGTATTATAGACTTAGAGATTTATGTGATCACATAAAAATCTGTTTTCGTCCGAAAATTTTCGTGCATTTAAGTAGCAAAATGCTTAGATACTGTTAAAAGTACTCTGTTCTAAAATTATGTACTCATTGTGATATTATTTTATAAAAGTGGCATAATATTATTATATTCGTAAATTAAACTTGTTGGTACAAAAAATAATCAGAGATTATATTTCAAAGACAAATGATAATTATGTTGAGTTTAATCAATTGACAATATATTAATCAATTTTAACATTGTTTTTAAAACCATGTGAATTTTAATGAATATTAGAAAACTAGCAGCTGTATCTTAAGCATTACTCTATTAAAATGCTTCAGAAAATATGCTATTATTTATATATAAAGAATAAACAAAACATTAATCTTTTAATAACTTTCGTTTTTTTAATCCATAATAAACAACATAATATAAACATACAATAACAGTCTATATTGATCCATTTAAGTCTTAAGTAATTATAAAACAATATTGTTATCTAAATGACAATAATTTAATCTATGAGTTGATAAGATTTACACTTGACTCTTAAAAAAGTAACATTTTTACATGACAATCTGTGGAAGACTTTTCTCTACATCTACGACATATTAAGGTATACATGTTATTATTCGATTGCATTATTTACTTACATATTATATGTATTTTCACTACTAATATGTGACAGTAAAAAATGCCCTAACAATTCTTAAAAATTCAACATTATGTACAGTCACAAGCACTAATATGTATAAAGTTAGGAACTTTTAAAAGTGATTTCCTCCAACTATATTGATTGTAATTTTAGGTTACTACGAACACAGTATTTTAGAACCCAAACTATTATGAAATAGATCTTTTCTCAAAGTTTCAATTGTTACTCCATGAGAAAATTGGTTTTGAATTTTGCTAAGCGTTTACATATTAGTGCTCATGAATGTACTCGATTATAATGTAGTGCCTGCCACCTGATCATTCTTGAATAAACAACTCGAGCAGGGAAAGTATTATGCAGTTCCTTGAGTTTCTTTACTACAGAAGATGTTAACTAGTTACTCCCCCCACCTTCCATTTCGTAATGGTCTCTGAATACCTTTAAAGCCTCTAGCTAGTATAAACTTTTCTGAGGACTCTGACCTGCTTGCTTGCGGCTTCAAGATCTTAATATGTTTGTAGAATTTTCCTAAATCCATCTCCAATATCGGCACTTCCTTTCCATCCCATACTTTGAACAACAGGCTACCATCAACCTTGGTGACTAGAGCAGAAAATCTTATGGCCATGTAACAGAGGCCTATTATCCTGTCCTTGTCTAGCTCTTTCACTCCAGTGGCACTGGGAGCCATGTCAGAAATGACTAAGTCGACTTTTGCGCCATCAAGAGCTGTTAATACTTTATCATGAGCGTCTATAGTGGAGAAGTCCAGGTTGCTCATGATTGATGCTCCCTGTTGAAAATAAACATTCTTGCATAAATACTTATTAATGAGGTTTTGGCATTGTGTAACAAAGTTATATTTAGCACAATAAAGACATCTTTATAATATTATTTTAGCTAGCAAACAATTCAATTGGAAATACTTCATTGTTGGCAACTAAATTAATGATAAAACAATTTGGCACCAAAAAGAAATGTCAATAAGTACCTCTATAGGAAATATCTGTAGCTTATCAATAGCAAGAACTCTCCCTCTGGGTTTCGTTGTGTCAGCACCATCAGCATTCGTTTTTTGAACTGCAACTTGTGTCCATGACCCTGGAGACGCACCAAGGTCAATAACTGTTAGTCCTGGAGTCAGAATGTTTGTTTTATCGTTCATTTCTAATAGCTTGAAAGCACTGCGACATCTATAAATCAATAAAATCAATAAGTTTTATGAAAGAAACTAAACATAAATACACTGGCGTTCAAAATAGCCACCTGTAGTTATATATCTTTGCCTTTTCAACATACGGGTCAGCCTTTTGACGACTCAACCATTGTTGCGAACTCTTCAATCTTTTGAGGCAATTTACGAGAAAACACATCTTTGTATAGCTTAAGGGCTTCGGCGCGAATGAATGCGACAGCACCATTGTTTTAATTTATAATATAGGTTTCTAACCGCAAAGAGAGATAACCTATTTATAAACTTGTCATTGAATCGAAAACAAATAGGACGAACATGAAGAAATGAAACACAAAAACTGACAAATGACAATCAGAGTCGATCAAGACATGAGGCGTATTTACTAAAAGATATGCGTACTAGGTATTTCTCTGGACTAGCTCATACCTAGTACGCCGAGTATTTTCTGGCAAAGCGAAAATTTTATCAATAGTCATTATTATATAAACCATTTATGGTGTTAAAACGAACAATATTATCCCTCAAACATCACAAAATTAGCATATTTAAATTACTAGGTTTTACATAAAATCTATACCGATTACGTATTTCTCCGATACGAGACGCGATGCATCGAGTCCATATTGAAGTACCAAAAACTCTGTAGGGACTAAAGTACATTTATATTTTATAGCGTACGGCTACCTAGTACCGAGTATCTACCTAATCCCGTACGTAATTTGTTTTATACATATCTTTGCGTCTCACACTGGTCCCGAATGATAAAAAAGTGGACATTAAGAAATTTTTGACAGAAGGTCAACGGATTCGGCTGATTTTTTTTTTGTAGACGGCTGATGCAATTACAAATCACTTTTATACATTGAGTTTTTGCCAAATAAGCCGTATTTTCAGAGAAAAAAAATATTGAAATATTTTTTGTATGAAAGAAATCCTAATTTTGTCTTTATCTTCCAAGATTCAAACGTATTCAAAATAAAATTTAGCGCAGCTTGTAGAGGTGCTAATTGCTCACCACTTTGTCATAGACACTCTTCTGCGATTTTGTGCTCCTTTTGAGTTACATGCACTTTAAATATTTTTTGTATGAAAAAATCCTAATTTTGTCTTTATCTTCCAAGATTCAAACGTATTCAAAATAAAACTTAGCGCAGCTTGTAGAGGGGTTAATTGTTCATCACTTTGCCATAGACACTCAATTGCGATTTTGTGCTCCTTTTCAGTTACAGGCACTTTAAATTTTTCGTTGTCGGATGAGCTTTACTAGTTTTTTGTAGACAGCTGATACAATTACAAGTAACTTTTAAAGATGTATTTTTTGTTAAATAAGCCGTATTTTCAGAGTTAAAAAATTAATTCAGGCGGATTAGAAATAATCTTGTTAAAGATAGACTAAGATGTAATAACATTTTCTTCATTAATAAGTAACTCTTATAAATGTCTTTCTATTAAAAAAAGTCTTATTTTAAATATATCAAATAAACAAGTCCTAAGCCCGTTAAAGTACGAAGGAAAAGTTTTAATTGCAATTTATACCTTTTTATCATTCAGCGTTTCCGACGCATTCACTAGCGTTAGATGACCAAATATAGCCCAAATTGTAAGTAATCGGCTAATTAAGCAATGACTCATTACCAAAAAATGCTTATAATCTGAATATGAGTCACACAATAAATTACCTGTACCTGAACATGTCTGTACACGTTTTGAGATATCCAAGTTGTTTATTTGATATATTTAAAATAAGACTTTTTTTAATAGAAAGACATTTATAAGAGTTACTTATTAATGAAGAAAATGTTATTACATCTTAGTCTATCTTTAACAAGATTATTTCTAATCCGCCTGAATTAATTTTTTAACTCTGAAAATACGGCTTATTTAACAAAAAATACATCTTTAAAAGTTACTTGTAATTGTATCAGCTGTCTACAAAAAACTAGTAAAGCTCATCCGACAACGAAAAATTTAAAGTGCCTGTAACTGAAAAGGAGCACAAAATCGCAATTGAGTGTCTATAGCAAAGTGATGAACAATTAACCCCTCTACAAGCTGCGCTAAGTTTTATTTTGAATACGTTTGAATCTTGGAAGATAAAGACAAAATTAGGATTTTTTCATACAAAAAATATTTAAAGTGCATGTAACTCAAAAGGAGCACAAAATCGCAGAAGAGTGTCTATGACAAAGTGGTGAGCAATTAGCCCTTCTACAAGCTGCGCTAAGTTTTATTTTGAATACGTTTGAATCTTGGAAGATAAAGACAAAATTAGAATTTTTTTATACAAAAAATATTTAAAGTGCCTGTAACTCAAAAGGAGCACAAAATCGCAGAAGAGTGTCTATGACAAAGTGGTGAGCAATTAGCCCTTCTACAAGCTGCGCTAAGTTTTATTTTGAATACGTTTGAATCTTGGAAGATAAAGACAAAATTAGAATTTTTTTATACAAAAAATATTTAAAGTGCCTGTAAGTCAAAAGGAGCACAAAATCGCAGAAGAGTGTCTATGACAAAGTGGTGAGCAATTAGCCCTTCTACAAGCTGCGCTAAGTTTTATTTTGAATACGTTTGAATCTTGGAAGATAAAGACAAAATTAGAATTTTTTTATACAAAAAATATTTAAAGTGCCTGTAACTCAAAAGGAGCACAAAATCGCAGAAGAGTGTCTATGACAAAGTGGTGAGCAATTAGCCCTTCTACAAGCTGCGCTAAGTTTTATTTTGAATACGTTTGAATCTTGGAAGATAAAGACAAAATTAGAATTTTTTTATACAAAAAATATTTAAAGTGCCTGTAACTCAAAAGGAGCACAAAATCGCAGAAGAGTGTCTATGACAAAGTGGTGAGCAATTAGCCCTTCTACAAGCTGCGCTAAGTTTTATTTTGAATACGTTTGAATCTTGGAAGATAAAGACAAAATTAGAATTTTTTTATACAAAAAATATTTAAAGTGCCTGTAACTCAAAAGGAGCACAAAATCGCAGAAGAGTGTCTATGACAAAGTGGTGAGCAATTAGCCCTTCTACAAGCTGCGCTAAGTTTTATTTTGAATACGTTTGAATCTTGGAAGATAAAGACAAAATTAGAATTTTTTTATACAAAAAATATTTAAAGTGCCTGTAACTCAAAAGGAGCACAAAATCGCAGAAGAGTGTCTATGACAAAGTGGTGAGCAATTAGCCCTTCTACAAGCTGCGCTAAGTTTTATTTTGAATACGTTTGAATCTTGGAAGATAAAGACAAAATTAGAATTTTTTTATACAAAAAATATTTAAAGTGCCTGTAACTCAAAAGGAGCACAAAATCGCAGAAGAGTGTCTATGACAAAGTGGTGAGCAATTAGCCCTTCTACAAGCTGCGCTAAGTTTTATTTTGAATACGTTTGAATCTTGGAAGATAAAGACAAAATTAGAATTTTTTTATACAAAAAATATTTAAAGTGCCTGTAACTCAAAAGGAGCACAAAATCGCAGAAGAGTGTCTATGACAAAGTGGTGAGCAATTAGCCCTTCTACAAGCTGCGCTAAGTTTTATTTTGAATACGTTTGAATCTTGGAAGATAAAGACAAAATTAGAATTTTTTTATACAAAAAATATTTAAAGTGCCTGTAACTCAAAAGGAGCACAAAATCGCAGAAGAGTGTCTTTGACAAAGTGGTGAGCAATTAGCCCTTCTACAAGCTGCGCTAAGTTTTATTTTGAATACGTTTGAATCTTGGAAGATAAAGACAAAATTAGAATTTTTTTATACAAAAAATATTTAAAGTGCCTGTAACTCAAAAGGAGCACAAAATCGCAGAAGAGTGTCTATGACAAAGTGGTGAGCAATTAGCCCTTCTACAAGCTGCGCTAAGTTTTATTTTGAATACGTTTGAATCTTGGAAGATAAAGACAAAATTAGAATTTTTTTATACAAAAAATATTTAAAGTGCCTGTAACTCAAAAGGAGCACAAAATCGCAGAAGAGTGTCTATGACAAAGTGGTGAGCAATTAGCACCTCTACAAGCTGCGCTAAGTTTTATTTTGAATACGTTTGAATCTTGGAAGATAAAGACAAAATTAGAATTTTTTATACAAAAAATATTTAAAGTGCCTGTAACTCAAAATGAGCACAAAATCGCAGAAGAGTGTCTATGACAAAGTGGTGAGCAATTAGCCCTTCTACAAGCTGCGCTAAGTTTTATTTTGAATACGTTTGAATCTTGGAAGATAAAGACAAAATTAGAATTTTTTTATACAAAAAATATTTAAAGTGCCTGTAACTCAAAAGGAGCACAAAATCGCAGAAGAGTGTCTATGACAAAGTGGTGAGCAATTAGCACCTCTACAAGCTGCGCTAAGTTTTATTTTGAATACGTTTGAATCTTGGAAGATAAAGACAAAATTAGGATTTCTTTCATACAAAAAATATTTCAATATTTTTTTTCTCTGAAAATACGGCTTATTTGGCAAAAACTCAATCTATAAAAGTGATTTGTAATTGCATCAGCTGTCTACAAAAAAAAAATCAGCCGAATCCGTTGACCTTCTGTCAAAAATTTCTTAATGTCCACTTTTTTATCATTCGGGACCAGTGTGCGTCTGTGTGCCACTACGAAGACGCAGGTCTGAAATGAAATCGTTTATTCTATAAATAGGATATCGGAATCATTTTTACATGACATATTAAAAAAAAAAAAACCAGATGGCGTTGACATTTTCTATCTGTACCTATACCCCAGAGAAGAAATGGTGACAAAAAATCAGGGGTCGAAGTCTCTATTAAAGTCCAGATATAATCTTGGTAAAATCATGTGACCACCATGTAGATCCGTGTCTGAAATTGTCTTTTGAGGAAAGAACCACACAAATTTGAATGGACATGACCAATCAGTGCAAGCATTTGTCAGTAATCTTGAGCTCAACGCAATACTTAAGGAGCTTAACTACTCGCCGAACAATACCAAAGATAGGACATTTTGGTAGGCCGCATAAAGTTCTCAAAATGCCAGACCATCATTAAAACTAACTGAGAAACAGAAAAAAATTATCCATATAGTGCTGAGTGCTCACATTCACAATAATTAAAGTAATAATTAAAATACTTTTTAAAACAAATATTCATGTAATTTTATATAATATAATATTCAGCAGTCAATATGTATATAAAATATATATATACTTAAAATGATGAGTTTGCATAATAATTAAAATTTCAAGTTATCCAGTTTCATCACAAGGCTTAGCAGAGCAGGCAGCTTATCCCCAAGCTTTATTCTCTTCTATAAATAAAAAAAATCATAGTACCCTTTTTTACCAAGCTTGGTTTAAATAAAGCTTTTAAATCGTTTAATGGGTAAGTATGTCAGTAGAAAGTTTGTTGTAAAATTGTATACATTGAACAGCCTACTCTGTGGAGGCGAGTGCGATATATGTACAGCAAGATTGTGTTTATTCCTGGTATTCAAACTATGGATATCAGCCATTTTCTTAAAATTTGAATTCTGTTTGTGTAAGGTATACATTTCCAGTATAAGCTTTCAAATTCAAAATTCAAATTCAAAATCTTTATTGCGAACTAAGTGTACAGGATTTTGTAGATGTTAACAATAGGTAGGTTCTAGAACTTAGTTGCCTGTTAAGGCATTGCAATTTAAATGGTTAAAAACATTAGAAGAAAAAAAAAATTATATACTTACTCAATATTACAGTTATACAGACTTAACATTATATTATATTATATTAATTATCATTATTCATATATTTTATATTATCATTATTCATTCATATATTATTCATAGAATTTAATATCACATCATTATATTAAGTATCACAATCATTTCAATATTAAATAATTATTTATCTTCAAGGAATTCTTTTAGAGAGTAGTATGCCTTTTTAATCAGGAAATCTTTTAGCTTCCTTTTAAAAATACCAATTGAATGCTGGTTCTTGACTTCAATGGGTAAATTATTATATATTTTTATGCCCATACAAAAAATACTATTGCTGTAGACGGCAGTACGGGATGTTTTATTGCGTAGTGTATTTTGTATTTTATAGTGTATTTTGCTGACCTCTCATTGTACGGAAATCTTATACAATGCGAGATCAGCCTAACGCTCCACCCAGAGCGGGAGAAGTTATTTGATAATTTCCCACCCAAAAAAAAAAAAAAAAAAGCCTAAACTGGAAATGTATAGCTCGATATGTAGCATACAATAGATTTTCAAATATATATTTAAAGGCTACAGTCAGAATGTCTATTTCTTTAAAATTTTCTCGAAAGGAATCTCTTGGACCTAGTCTGTTAATGGCTCGAACAGCCCTTTTCTGTAAAACAAAGATAGAATCAATGTCCGCACAGGTTCCCGAGAGAAGAATCCCATATGAATATGACATAAATCTATGAAAATACCCAAAATAAACAATTCTGGCAGTATCTACATCAGTTATCTAAGAGTATGCGGCCTATTCTCATCCTTATTGCAAGCAGATAAAATCAATTTTTGAATGAATTAATAAATGTTTTTTGAATGTTACCTTTGCACGTGTACTTTATTAATGTATTAAAGCTAAAGATAACTTTATTTGTTAAAACATGCGTATACATGCAAATTAAGCATGCAGGTTGTCACAATATTAATATTTCGTACGTACACATGGCTACACATCAAGCTATACATTACCATTAAACGCTGATCTCTCTTTGTACGGAAATCCTACACAATTTGAGATCAGCTTATACTGGAAATTATAGCTTGATGTATAGCTGTGTGTACATGTTTCGCCCGTAAGGCGTACTTTATAAAATTTACAAAAAATACAGAATTAAGACCATAATCGCTGTAATCGATTTTAGCACGCTTAAACGCGTTCCCTATTAGCGTGAGCACGAAAACGTTGTCGAGTGAAATGTCATAGATGACGTCATGACATACGCCATCTTGCGATAACGCCGACCATGCCCTAAATTAATATCACCGTGAGCGCTCCCAAAAATGACAGTTGCGTTGTTTTGTTTTGAGTCTTATCTTATTTATAATAGCGTGGCATTTGCGAAATTGTGCTTCTGGCTACCGTCATCATCTAACCAAAGAAGAAGAAGTGTACAAATGTGTGCGTGTGGTGTTTAAACAAAGAAATACTGTAATCCAACCGCGATCCCGGTCACGAACGTACCGAATTGATGACAGTTGTCGGCTGTCATAATCGTAATAACTAATTCGGTACGCAAATTATTGATGTGAGCGCTGTCAGCGATTAAAGTCTAATACGGAATGCAGCCAAAATGTCATGTTTTGACCAAGACAAAAGTTTAAATTTCAGGACGAACAAAACACAATTTGATGAATTTATTTCCGAACGGAATTATTTAAGGTGAGTGTTCAACCCAATGAGTATTATCTGAGAACCATCTTGAAAAAGTTACTATTATAAGCTTTTTCAACATTGTTTTGTAATTCGAGGTTCGAGCTGTAGTGGACACCCACTTAAAAATTTGCTAATTCTAAATGGCAAATGAGTTCACTCATTGGTATAAAAAAAAGATAACAAGTGTTTCTTAAGGCTCGTGCAGACCCGACAAATTAAAAAATTATAAAACAATTTCCATTTTTTCATGAAATTGTTCTACCGGTGTGGCATGGCGTCGCGCGACAAGTCACGCCTGGCGAGCATTTATTTTTAAACGATACTTTATACATAATTTAGCAAAAGAAGATTGCAGTTGGATAAAAACCGAGTAAAAACGTTGAAAGGAAAGAGAGGGTACAGTCATTGGGTACAGTACGTTTTGTTATGATATTCGCAAGTTACTCGCCGAAGCTTTTGCTAGCAACATTGCGACCTGTGACAACATGGTGACAAGACAACAAACATCTGACGTTCGTCGACGGACGAATCCATTGAGGTAGGAATACTAGGTTTCTATGTCAATTGATTTATAAGTCAGTGATGTCAATGGACGAATCGTCGTTGATTTTGAAGTTTAAAATGTCATTGTCAATGTCAATCTTCTTTAGGCGGGATTGTTTATTTATTTTTTGCACTGGTGAAATCAAAATAGTGTTCTGTGGGTAAAATAAACCAATTTAAATTAAACAAATTTAAAATAAACCAATGGATATTTGTTAAGTTTAGCCTACCGGTGAAAGATTACTATTCATTTCAAAATTAAAACAATGAGGATATGCCAGTGAAATATGATTTGTTTATTTCGTACCAGACATAACCTTAAACGGATTTTCTTTATTGAAACCTATATTAGATCGTTGAGTCATTGCAACGTTGAAACTATGAAGTACTTAAACGTAGCCGAAAAGAATGACGCAGCTAAAAATATTGCACAGCACTTATCTCGAGGCACATCACGAAGAGTAAGTACCTTCCTTACTTGTTGTTGTTTACTAGCTTTTCAGGGTAATTTAGGTAAGGAAGAAGAGAACAGTACTTATCTATAATGATAAGTTATAAGAGGTAGAGGTGATTTTATTATTTATTTATTTTCGTTATTCTGAATTCGACGCCTTGGATCATATTATCATCTTGGTCATCATCATCATCTGCCTCACAATCATTTCAGACATGTCCATACTGCGACTATAAGCAGATGGTTTGCGTTTTGTTTCCTGTTCAAATTAATTTTAGTTTAAAATTATGCTTATGGTTTTCAGCGTGAAGGACTATCACAATATAACAAAATCTACGAGTTTGAAGCCGAGGTAATGGGACAAAAATGCCACATGGTTATGACCTCAGTATCAGGACATCTATTAGCTCTTGAATTTGTTGGTGCATATAAAAACTGGCAGTCTTGCAACCCTTTAGCACTATTTGATGTGCCTGTCTTCAAGTACTGTCCTGAGAATTACGAAAAAATTAAGGTAAGGTAATGTTTTATAGATTAGTTTCATGAAGCATTTTACTTTCATACAAGACTAGAAGACGCTAGCTATCACTGGATCCTTAGTTCCCTAGCTCTATCCTGAAAAAGTCAATTTGGCAAGTAATAACAAATTCCCTGTGGAAAACATGAATTGGTCCTATAAACTACATCTACTTTATCAAAACTGAAATGTCCACATGACCCTTCATGAACCATCCTTGTTAGTTGTTAGTGGTTCACAAAAATCATAATATTGCATCAGTATGAAAATATCATAAAGCACAAGATAAAATAGTAATAAAATTATACACAACTGTTTTTTAAATTAATTAACTACAAGACAAAAAAAAACCAGCCAAGTGCATGTCGGACCATGCACAATGAAGGGTTGGGATGAATTTATCCTAAGAACAAACTTGACATTGTATGTAGTTGAAAAACTTGTTCCCTCAAACATTCCAACTGCAAATGTAAGTTTGTATGCACAATATTGAGAGACTTACCATGTTATTTTAAGACCATAGACTTCATAATAGGTTTTCCTGTAATCTATAAGTCAAGAACTATTTTCGGTATATTGATTAAAATTGTAGGTTCAGTAGTTTCGGAGATAAAGGGTAATAATAATAATAATAATAAATAGATAATGGTCAATTTTCATCTATTTTCTTAGATAATTTTAAGTGTTTATTTTAAAATTTAAAAAAATATACACATACACACATACATAAACTCACGCCTTCTTCCCATGGGGGTAGGCAGAAACTATAGAATGCCACCTGCTATGCTCCTTACATACTCCTTTTGCTTCGCCTACGTTCATACATCTGGTCATACACGCACGCCGATTGCGAGTACTACGCACCTGACCTTTCTGAAGAACATCACCAATTTGGTCACTATATGTCCTCCTAGGGCGTCCCCTCCCGGCGTTTCCACTCACCTCTGCTTTATAAATACCTTTTGTTAGTCGTGTTCCACTCATCCTCCTAAAAAAATATATAAGTACTTTTTTTTTTTTTTTTTTTTTTTTTCGTTTTGGCAACTGAGCCGGTGTCGACTGTTCTGCCAGCGTCATGTGGTAACGGCAACTCAGCGAGGTGGACCGTCGAACTTTGAACTTTGTGGTAGTCTAATTATATATTAGTAGCTGAAAGGACGAGACAATTTTTGTTAGTAAACCTAGCTACAAAGATAATAATATATATATATTTAAAAACTACAAATCTACATAAATATCTACTAAGTTATTATTACTACACACCAAGCTACATTTTGATATCGTTTAAATTTAAAAAAATTGATAGAACTTGTATTAGTTTAGGAGAAAAATTTGTCAAGTGGGAATGGAAATTAGTAGGAAGAGGGATTTTAATTTTGGAAAGCTTATGGTACAAGTCAAAGGAATGGGAATTTAATGGACATGAGAAAAAGATATGGTCCGGAGTACCATCATCAAGACCGCATTTGCACAGGGAACTGTCACGGACACGGATCTTGTTCAGGAATACTGGACTGCAGCAATGACCAAGTCTCAGCCTGCACAAGGATGTAACAGTTCTCTTGGACAATTTGGGGCATTTAAAAAACCAAGGTTTCCGCTGGATGTTAGGTTGAATACTGGCGTAGTACGTTCCCTTAAGTTTCGAACTTACCTGCCACTCTGCTGACCACGAGTTGAACAACTTGTTTTTGGTGTCAGTTCGTATGTCGTAACTTTGCACCACGTAGTGCTTCCGATCCACCGGGTTAGATGAAGAAAATTTAGCCAGAGAGTCGGCGCACTCGTTGCCACCTATACCCGAGTGACTAGGAACCCAAGCTATCTCAATGCTTAAACCCTTGTTCGAGCAAGTAAATAGTAAATTTAGTATGTCGAAAATGATTTTGCTATGAATTTTGGATTTTAGTTGACATTGACCTAAGGCTTGAATGCTACTGCGAGAATCTGAGAAAATGACCGAATTTTTAATATTGTGGGTTAAAATGAAATTGATGGCTTCTAGAATACCGATGCATTCCCCTGTAAATACTGAAGCCTCAGGTGGGCATTGGAATAAAAGGGCAATTTTAGAGTTCTGGAAATATGTTGAAACACCTGTGCATCCTGTTGACGATAATTTGGAAGCGTCTGTGTAAAAAATATTCCAACCCTTCCAGTATCTCTCAATGGCCCGATCGAAGTCGCCTTTTACGTCCTGGGAATTTTTGGAGATACCGAGTCCCAAAACGATCTTTGGCCTGAAATGGGCCACCTCATAGGCGGAAGAAAAGACAGGAAGAGAGGGGTATTGACAAACAGGTGAGGAGAGGTGTTTAAGCTCTCTGTACCTATTCATCAATGGAATAGATTTATTATTCCAGTAAGAAGACGTGTTAAGAGAGAGGTAGATTTGTTCCAAAATGGGACGAAAGGGAGAACACTTTTGTCAAAAAACGATCAGCTAAGTATTGTCTTCGAAGGTTAAGAGGAGGTTCTGCACATTCAACCTGGAGAGCATTTATGGGGGAGGATTTCATAGCACCAATTACGATCCTCAGACATTTGGACTGGATAGAGTCCAGCCTACGTAGAGCTTCCTTGTTGCATGGCTCAATTAGGAAGCTGCAATAGTCCAACACGCTTCTGACCAGCGCATTGTAAACTAGCTTTAAGGTGAGGGGGTGAGCTCCCCACCAGACTCCAGCCAAAGCCTTGAGGATCGAAACCGAGCGCTCACATTTACTGTATTATTAATTTGATCCACTGCAGACAATTTGTAGTCCAGGGTGACCCCCAGAAACCTGGCCTTCTCCTCAACTGGTATAGCTTGACCATCAATATTAATGTTAACCTGGGGGACAAGACGTCTACGAGTAAAGACAACTGCGGTACTCTTTGGAGCACTTAAAGATAACCCGTGATCTAAGAGCCATTGGTTTAATGACGACAAAGAAATATTGATGGAATGAGCGGCGTCTTCGATGGAACTGCACAAGAACAATGATCACTAGGATCTTTACCAGGCTTTAATATGGGGATTACGACTTGAACCTTCCAAGCAGGAGGAATATAACCGGAAGTAAGACAATAATTGTCTAAGTCCAGATAATATTGATGGGTCTTATCGCCAGCTTTAGTAATGAAGGAGTAAGGGAATCCATCCACTCCAGGAGCAGAATCCTTAACATAGGCGAGGACCGATTTAAGTTCACCAAGAGTAAATGGCCCATCCAGAGGATCGTCTGAAAAAAGCTGAGAGTCTGAAGCGACACACTCGTCCACACCGGGAACATAAACTGGAGCGAGTTTGGAAAAAAACTGGTTACCCAGTTCCGCAGATAGTATGCTCCCGGAGGGGGGCCTCAAACTACCTCTGAATGATTTCAATTTACGCCACACTGCTGACGTTGGAGTGGATGGACTCAGTGAGCCACAATATTTCCGCCAACCTTCTCTCTTCTTATTTTTTTGTAATTTCTTGTACTTAGCCAAGACATGTTGAAAGGCAATGATGTTATCCAGGTTCATGTCAGAGTTGAAATTCTTTTCGGCCTCATTCCTGGCTCTGATCACGGCAGAGCAATCCCTATCCCACCATGGTGGGGATGGAATTTTGCCCGTGGGCGGTTTTTTTGAAGGGAAGCAATCATCCGCTGTAGAAGATATGGTGTTGGAAAATGATGAAAAGCTTACCTGAGCAGTCTCAGCATTAATGGGCGGAAGAGAAGAAACACGTAAGTCTAAAATTTTTGAGTAAAGATCCCAATCAACTGAGTTTAGTTGGTATTTTAACAAAGGAGGGGAGATTTTGTCAGGGATTGTCTTGGAAGGGATTTCAACCATGATGGGATAGTGATCACTCCCATAAGTCATATTCAAGCGACTCCAATTAAAAATGCTGGCTAGACTAGATGAACAGAATGTTAGATCAATCCAGCTGCTGTTCTGCCCTGGTGCAGACCTACGTGTGGCACTGCCATCGTTAATTACACATAGGTTAAGTTCATCTAATATATCCACTAGGCCAATACCAAAGTTGTCACAGGTTTCTGACCCCCATCTATAATGATGGCCATTAAAATCACCTAAAATTAGTAACGGGCCTTGTACATTACTCAGTAAACTTTTTATCGTAATAAGGTCTTCAATTTGTGGGTGTGCAATATAAAAACTAAATATATTTATATCCTCAGCCTTAACAGCAACAACATTGATGTTGTCACCAACAAAGGGTAGAGGAATTGGGGAGTATGGTACTTTGTTATTGATGAACAAAGCACATCCTCCATAACCATCTGGTCTGTCATGGCGAACACCACTAAAACGTGGAATCCTGAAATTACTTTCAGAATGAAGCCACGTCTCAGCGATACCGCAGATCAATGGTTTGTACTTATTAATCAGGAAGAGTAGGTCAGGTTTCCTGGGAGTAATACTCCTCACGTTCCATTGAAGGATTGTCAGGGGATGGAACATTGTGAATATAATTAACAATGGATGTCAGTTTGTTGGCAACGTGGTCAGGTAGGGATTGTTTCGGGTTTGCTAATACAGTCATTAGCATATGATATTCAGAATATTTTCTGAGTTATCAGGACTGGTTGCACCTTCCCTTGGGTAAGCGCAGCCGTTTTGGGATGGGGAGAAGGAATAGTTCTGAGTAAGGGCTTGGTGAGCCTGCTTATCATAGCTAGGTGAAAGTGGGGCATGGGGTTTTGGTTTAAGGAAGACCGTTTTACTATGAGATTTAGGATTTTGCGGGAGTGAACTGATAGAATGGGATGGATTGGCTATTGGTTTAGTCTTTTCAGATACTTTCGACACTTCAGCATATGATCTTGAAACCGGGGGAAATACCTGACTTGCTTCCGCATATGAGACTGACTTCTCTGCCATAAGAGCTTTTATGCCCTTCTGCCGGCCCAATTCAGGACAAGTCTTATCGTTAGCATAATGATTGCCAGAGCAGGAAACACAAAAGGCACAGTCAGAGGAAACTTGGCATCCATCTCCTGGGTGATCTTGACCACATTTAAAACAGCGGGGTTTCGAGCGGCATACTGTGCGTGTGTGACCATACCGACAACAATTGAAGCATTGGATAGTTGGGTACATGTATGTCTCGACAGAAAGAGCAGAGTAAAAACAAAAAACACGCTTAGGTAAAATTTGGCCGTCAAAGGTTAGAACAACCGTTTGAGTGGGTTTCCATTCAGCAACACCCAGTGAAGTCACCTTACGGCACATTCTCCTAGCCTTAATTACAGGGCCGCATCCAGTGGGAACCTTGATGTTCTCTATAACTTCTTCCTCAGTCCATTCTGTGGGAACGTCTCTGACAAGACCTAAGCGAGTGATGTTAAATTGTGGGATTGAGGCAGTGAAATTATTTTTAGCTAAAATGGGACTGATTAAAAAACTGTTAGCATCCTGGTGAGACTTTAACTCGATTGAAACCCGGTTTCTTCCTAAGCGTTTGACACTGCCTAGGAGTATGTTACTGAAATTATTTTGCGTCAAAAACATACCAAATTTGACAGGGTGCAGTACAGTACCTGGGGTCTGACCATCTTTTAAGGATGCGTGAACTATATACGGGGGGTAATCTCTCATCGTATACATTTGTCTTGCAATTGTGTTTTTCGGTAGCTTAGGAGGGTTACTTAAGGTAGCCGGGGGGGAAACGGCCGATCTTTTCCTGTTTGCAGTTTCGGAGTCCATAATATCTAATTGTACATTGTCGTCGGGGAGGGTAACAGTTAAAACCGGAGTAAAATAAAAGGAATCAGGAGGGTCAGGTGGTTTTTTGGTGTCCATAATGAACGCCGGGTAAAATATTTAAAAATAGACTAAACTAGTGTTAAAACAAACCTTACGCCAAAACACAAACACAAAGAATAATCTCGATTGAAGTTCACAGTAACAAAAACCACTAAAATCGAAAAAATTCGTAACACAAATAAAGCACTTGTTATTCCTTCACCACTACCCACGAAAGGCCCATATAAGTACTTAACTGAAATCCTTACAACAAGCCCTTTCATTTGATAAATGTCACACGGTACAGTTAGTAAAACTTATTTTTAATTTTCTAATATACCCTTCAAAGTGACCTCTATATACAATATTAATTTATTTACGTTAAATAAGTCCGTGTTTTGGTCACAGAAATTGATATGTATTACTTATACATATCAATTTCTGTACGGGCTGGTGTCCGCAACTCCACGTCAATGCGCGTATTTTGCGTAACATAAAATTTCAACTTAATCGGTCCAGAGTAGATTCAGAGCAAATTGGCCGTGACAGACAGACCGACAAACACACAAGTGATCCTATAAGGATTCCATATTTTCCTTTTGTGGTACGGAACCCTAAAAATGATTGCATATCAACTATTTTCATATTCCAATGTCAAAAATATTTTCCTTAACCTGGCTTTTCAATTGTGCAGAAAACTTTAGAAAAAGAAGTAAGAGGTTGTGCTGGTTTGATCATCTGGACGGATTGTGACAGAGAAGGAGAGAACATTGGTTTTGAAATCATTAATGTTTGCACTGCAATGAAGAGCAACCTCAGAATATTCAGAGCCAAGTTCTCAGAGATCACTGGAGTGTCTGTTTCGCGGGCTTTACATAATTTAGAACAACCAAACAAGAATATTAGTGATGCTGTTGATGTAAGACAGGAACTAGATCTAAGGATAGGTAATAAATTATTTGTATTACAGAAATAGCTGTAGCAGACAGTAGTACCCATAAAAAAAAATGCTTGTTAATAATTACAGGTGCAGCATTCACAAGATTCCAAACATTACGCCTGCAAAAGGTTTTTCCTAGGAAGCTAGCAGAAAGTTTAGTTAGCTATGGTTCCTGCCAGTTTCCAACATTGGGCTTTGTTGTTGAGAGGTATAGAGCTGTGGAAAATTTTGTATCAGAACCTTTTTGGAAGATAAGAGGTGAGTTTTCTCAACTTTATGTTATTTTAAGACAACTGTACTGGCACTGAACTATTCTAATGTCTTGTATTATTTATTTGATTTCAGTTAACCATACAATGAACAATCTAAGTGTAGATTTCATATGGGAAAGAGTCAGATTGTTTGACCAAAATGCGTGTCAGCTTTTCCATGACATTTGCCTTGAGAACCCACAGGCTAAGGTTTGCGAAGTGAAGACCAAACCCAAGTCCAAGTGGAGACCTTTGCCTCTGGATACAGTGGTGAGTAAAAACTTGTAAAAATTTAAAACATGAAATGAGATTTTTTTTATGTGATGGTATAGTTCAGGGTAATATAGACATTTGTTTTTTGTCCTATTTACAATCCCAGTGAATAATATTAAATCTAGTGTAATATTACGAAACTGGCGAAATGTGGGTGCACTTGAAGTACATCTCAGCCTAACCCTTCGAGGATTACAGGCGTGATGTTTTGTTATGTTTTTATGTTATGTAATAGCATTTCCCCCGCGACTTCGTCCGCGTGGATTTCGTATCTTCACCTACAAAGTTCAACACTCTCTGTCCCTTTTAAAAGATAGTTTCCGAAAACGAATGGTTGCGATCTTTTTATTTATTTTATTATAAAATAAGTAGCTAACGAATAGACTAAGCGTAGGGCTGTCCGCTCACACCGCGGCATTTTTCTAACATTTAGCATTTTTATACCCGTCGCGTAACTTCTAAACAAAAGATCCGATTCGAATAATTTAAAGAGGAATTTACATTGCATAATCAACCTTGATGATGAAACTATTAAGTTGGTTATGGATTAATATCATGATACGAATGTCATCATCTTTCTTTCACCCGTGTTTTGATTGACTAATTTGAACAACGGTTATTGTGACTTTATTAAAATAGTAAGTGATATAGCTTCGCGGACTTTTTAGGGTTCCGTACCCAAAGGGTAAAACGGGAACCCTATTACTAAGGCTCCGCCGTCTGTCTGTCTGTCAAAATCAAAAGTCATTTGTTCAAACTAAGCTGAGAATCAGCACTTTTCGAACGTCAAAATTACATAAGACAGTCCCCCAAAAACGCCAACCCTTCACCACTTCCTAGTGCTTTATCTGGGAAGAAGTGGCGCAACAAACTCCGCAGCAGCACAGCTGTCTGTTCAGATATAAAACTTGAATCTATACAATAAAATGTAAAATAATTTGCTTTACGCAACACAGAACATTAAAATAATTATATTATTTGCCTTATGATATCTAGCACACGCCACTATACAAAAAAAAAAAAAAAACATAAAAATCGTCAAAAAAACTATACTCAAGCAGAAATAACGTAATCAGAACGTACTTAAATATAAAGCCTCCAGGCATAATGGGCGTGCCCGCTTACATAAAGCTATAGCTGTAACTATGTCTGTCCGTCTGTCACCAGGCTGTATCTCATGATCCGTGATAGCTAGACAGTTGAAATTTTCACAGAGAATGTATTTCTGTTGCCGCTATAGCAACAAATACTAAAACCCAGAATAACATAAATATTTAAGAGGGCTCCCATACATCAAACGTAATTTTTTGCTCGTTTTTGCTCGATATTGATAACGGTAACAGGTAGACACTTGAAATATTCACAGAATATTTAGTTATATATTCACTTTAAAAATCAATAATTAAATTAAAATAAAACAAATATTTAAGGGCATCCCATACAACAAACTTGTTTTTTTTGCCGTTTTTATAGATAATGGTACGGAACCCTTCGTGCGCGAGTCAGACTCGCACTTGGTCGGTTTTTTTTGTGGGTAACGATGAGTACTATAAACACGTAGTACATTATTTTATGTATCATCAATAGTTTTCGCAGCGCACGCCAAATAATGATATACCAGCAATTTTTTGAAACCTTGAGTTACATTATTGTAATTTTCGTAGGCATCTCTGTCATTTGTCTGAAAATAAAATACTGTCCAGTCCATGTTACTCGCTGATAATGAAAAAAAAAAGAAAAATTGTTTATTCTGCACAAACAAAACGCATGTAGCTTTCTATAGGTGAAAGAATGTTTAAAATCAGTTAAGTAGTTTTTGTGTTTATCAAACACAAAAATCATTACAAACAAACAAAAAAAAACTTTTTACAAAAAAATAAGAACCGACTACCAACCTTTTAGTGGGTCAGTTTTGAATTTATCCAAGTTACAATAGCCTAATGTTAACTGCTCATCACCTTTTACAAAATATTGCTTTTCCCGATGCTAGGACGTTGATTGTTGAGGAGTTCTCATGGTAAGAACCAGGAGAACTGCCACTCACCATATGCATAGTGACGAGCATAAATTGCTTAATCGCAACCCGTTAAATAGGGGTACTCATTATTATATTGTTCCGGTCGCCATATGTGGTCTCCATCATCAGTTCCACTTCACCAAATGGTGCTTTCCGAGAGCAAATGTACGAGTTACTATAGAAAATACCCAAATCGCTATAGGATTGCCTATAAAATTTGACGGTTTCCCTCGATTTCCATGGGATCCCCTCATCTGATTCTGATTTCACCATTCCGATCCCCTCATCTGATTCTGAGGACCACCTCGGGAGTATACCCTTTCAAACAAAAAAAGAATTTTCAAAATCGGTCCATAATTAACGGAGTAATCGCGTAACAAACATACAAAAAAAAAAAAAACATGCCGCCGAATTGAGAACCTACTCCTTTTTGAAAGTCGGTTAAAAACAAATATTTTCTCTTTATAATATTAAATCTTCTCTTCTCTATATATTGTATGTATATTATTAGTATAGATTTGCAAAATATGGCTTAACAATAAATGCCTGTGTACAATAGCACTGTGTTACTTATCCAGGAACTCGAAAAATTAGCTTCAAGAAAGCTAAAAATCAATGCAAAAGAGACAATGCGAGTGGCTGAAAAACTGTACACCCAGGGTTTCATCAGTTACCCACGTACTGAGACAAATGAGTTTCCTAAAGAGATGAACTTGGCCCAACTAGTGGGTCACCAGACCGGTGACCCTAACTGGGGGTCCTTTGCACAGAACATTCTTGATAGCGGGGGCCCAACACCGCGGCAAGGCAATAAGAGTGACAAAGCCCATCCTCCAATACACCCGACGAAATATTCAAACAGTAAGATTTTTTATTTTCGTCAATAGCTTTTTAAACTCAAAATTTGCTATGTTTGCTTTACTTTCTTCAGCACTGCAAAAATGAATACTTTAATTGCATTCCTAACCTTAGTAGAGAAAAGGCAATAGAGTAATAAAAAACGAGAGTAATTAAAAAGGTTTCCTTCACTACTTGTATCTTATCTACTAACTGTAATGCTTACCTAAGGCATGTAAATAAATAAAAATCTTTATATTTACCCAGGTTTATCAGGCAACGAACAGCGAGTATATGAATTCATAGTTCGGTCTTTTCTCGCGTGTTGTTCGAAGGACGCTCAGGGCCAAGAAACCACGGTGGCTATAGAAATAGCCAACGAAAAGTTCAATGCAAGTGGCCTGATGATCACAGCGAGAAATTACTTGGACGTATACCCTTATGATAAGTGGTCGTCAAAAGAAATTCATGTTTATGAAGTAAGTTTTAAAGTTGAATTTTGCGTAACATGTATGACGAAGAAGTAAGATTAAAAATATGTTTTTTGTTTAGAATGGGCAAACATTTAATCCAACGAGTATTGATATGTTAGATGGCAACACGTCTCCTCCAAATCTTTTGACAGAAGCTGATCTTATAGCACTTATGGAGAAGCATGGAATTGGTAAGATAACGTCTCTGGAAACCATTTACGCCGTTCAGAATATCACTACCACATACTATTGTTACGTAATAGATTTAGTCCTAGTATATTACAAATGAAAATGGGTCCAGCTTTTTTTTTGATCCTAGCGCAAAAGACCCAATATGGAATATGCACGTAATTCAAAACTTATCCATTATATTAATATACACACTCAAGAAACAAATTAATTTTTTATTTTATTTTATGTTGCGATTTTTTGGTGGTACAGAACGCAAACTCAAAACGTCCTCTTTGAAAATGCCGGAAGTGACGAAAAATACTATGTGAATAAAATTTTTTGCTAGTGAAATGAAATCTCGTGCTTGAAATCTCACTAAGGTAATTTGCACGTAATTCAAAACTTATCCATTATGTTAATATACACTGTGTAGGAGTCAAGAAACAAACTCATATTTTATTTTATTTTATGTTGTGATTTTTTGGTGGTACAGAACGTAAAAACGCGTCCTAACAATACTATGTGAATAAAATCTATTCTTTGCTAGTGATATGAAATCTCGTGCTTGAAATCTCACTAAGGTAATTATAAGTAAGTGCGATTTCTGCTTGAATAAAGCATCACATTATTTTAATTTCTATGATTTGGGACTAAAAAACAGATGTAAACAAAGCAGTTTCGTGGAAAATGACGTCACATTATGATCGCGAAACGGACGTTTGAACTGTAGTAGAAAATTGTTGAGTTTGAGCAAATTGAGTTTCATAATTTTTTTGAGCAACAAGCAGTAGTTCATTTTAATTTTTAATACTTTTCTTGGGTTTATATTACTGCCTAATATTGATTGAATGAAAAAAAAAATTACATGCATATTCCCTATAAGGCTTAGAAACTGAGGCCTAATTGGCTCTTGCAATATATCAGTCGGCAGTCCTTGGACTGCTTCCTGCTGTCCAAGGAAGATTTTTTGCCCATTGCTCGAACTAATGCTCTAACTAAATTCTGTTTTGGTAATCACATAGCATGACGATTCATTTCTTTCCAGGAACGGACGCAACACACGCAGAGCACATAGAAACTATAAAAAACAGGTCATACGTGGCTTTGGCTGACGCTATACACTTCGTGCCCGGTTTACTTGGTATGGGACTGGTGGAAGGGTATGATGCTATGGGCCTCACGATATCCAAGCCGCATCTGCGCGCGCAGCTCGAAGCAGACCTAAAGGCTATTAGTGAGGGACGGAAACAGCCGCAAGTTGTGTTAGCTGAACAGGTAATGATAAAAATGAACAAAATAAATGTACGTAAAACGGCTTGCATTTATTACAGCTCTCTTGGTGCGAAATGGGGGAGGGGTTATTATATGTTTGTGCTTGTTTGTTTTAAATTCCATGTTTGTCAAGCGTTTGTAATTTTAGGGGTTGCATGGCTGAAATACCCGATTGCTTATTATTATTTTTACGTCTCTTGACATTTCTCGGGACCCTGGGGTCCCTGACCTTTGGAAGCCTTACGAGGGGCTGAAGCTAACTCGCAGAGGCCCATAGACAACCCCCGGTTGGTGTAGGACTAATGCAGGATATGGAAACAAAAATATTAGATTATGGGTTTGGGTGGCTAAATTGGACTGGTTATGTAGAACTATGGAAAGACTATGGCCCTGCCTGCCCAACGTTTTATATAAAATACACAGATAAAATGGCAGGGGGTAACTTGCGCACTCAATAATGGGCCTCCGAAAACGGTCGCTAGCACATAGTGGCAACATGTCCTGAGGTGCTTATGAGGAGTGGAGAGGTATTCTACGGCTATCAGGACAATACCGGAAGTACGGTCAAGTTGCCTACCAGCATCTTACTTGAATAGTTCCTTCCTCCAATCACGTTTGCTCTTGCGAATTTCCACTCAAGCCGGCCAATAAAAGCAAGAAAGAGCTGGGAGGTCTGTTTCTCGTCAGTGTTCACTCCAGCCGGCCAATAAAGGCATGGCAGAGGCGAGAAACCAAAAAATTCTCCCGGGAGGTGGGGGTCGCCCAACAGCTCGCCACATGCTGCCCTGCGGGTTTCTGTATCTCCCTTTGTCTTGCTCTTCACCCTGTTCCGGCAAAGTAAACCCTACCGGCACAGACCTAGAGTACATAGTAGCGCGCAAGCCCCACCACGACGTAAATGTAGAATACGGATTATTAATGAGAATTGAGTAAAATTTGAAACCCTCAAATTCTATGATTTGAAAACAAGATTTAATTCAGTAAGCTTTCAGAAACCAACCGAGGTTTACTGACACGTTGTACTCGTAGGTACACACAGTACACTTTTTATACCACTCTCCACTAAAACTGATATAACAAATTAGGTCAGTGTAATGGGGATACACTCATTTCACAGTTAACTCCAGATACTCACAGAAGAGTGTCCTACCTGTACCTAGTCTTAAACTCTTAAACAATTCATATTTGTACATGCTGGGTACTTTTTACATACAATTTTGCCCATCCGTCTTTCTTACAAAATTCGAACCTGGAGAACGAAGTTTAAACACATGTCATATTATGCAATAAAGAATTGAATTGAGTGTTTTTTTTTTTTTGTAGGTAGCAAAATATAAGGAAGTTTATCAGACAGTCGCTTTGGAAGCGAATAAAATAGACGCAGCGCTTGCTGAAAGGTTTAGTGAACAACCTAATGAGTATATTCCTTCAGCTGAGGCACTACCGGTCAGCATGCCTGCAGGTAGCTTGATAACTAACTGCACAATTTATTAGTAAAACTCAAGCAAATTTCAACTTTATAAACATGTGAACAAGGTTAAATTTAGAACGCCATAAGCTTTTTAAATCTTTTATAAAATCAAAATCAATTGCAATGGATAATTATGAGTCATGATTTAATTTTTACATTACCTTTTGCTCTAAAGCAATCTTAATCTTTATCAATTCTTATCTTATACAGGATGGATTTTTGAGACGGGGCAGTAAGGGTAGGTACCTTAACCGTTGCCGTTGTAGTTAAAGAAAAACGGTCTCAGGACACTGTCATTACTTTTTTGAGAAATTTTAATCCCTATTCACAGATTTAAAAAACAATTCAAGACCGTTTTTCTGTTGCTATACCGGTTAAGGTACCTGTCCTTGCTGCCCCATCACAAAAATCCACCGTTATATTGGATTCTCGTACAAGAAATGTTGAATGCCTATTATCACGGCCACGGCAGGTCGAATACTCTTGATTTGTGGCTTTTGTGGATTAGTCACGCATATGTCAAAGCTAGTCACGCAAAAACGAACGAATGTTGACTGTTTTATTAATCGTTAGCTTGCTGCACTGTTAAAGAAACTATTATAACCTTTATTTACAATATTCACAACCTAATGATTTACAATTACTACAATTATGTTTATGAAATGTTTCAGCTCTAAAATGTCCAAAATGTGGGTCGGACATGGTGGTGAGACAGAAAAAGAACAATGCAGATGAATTATACATCAGTTGTATGTCATATCCTAACTGTAAGAACGCTGTGTGGTTGCCGACTCTAGTCAAAACGATACAAGTTTTATCTGATACATGTCCTGTTGTAAGTATATTTTTAGGGTTCCGTACCCAAAGGGCAAAACGGGAACCCTATTGCTAATGCTCCGCCGTCTGTCTGCCTGTCCGTCTTTCACCAGGCTGTATCTCATGAACCGTGATAGTTAGACAGTTGAAATTTTCACAGATGATGTATTTCTGTTGCCGCTATAGCAACACATACTAAAAACCAGAATAACGTTAATATTTAAGGGGGCTCCCATACAACAAACGTGATTTATTTGCCGTTTTTATAGATAATGGTATGGAACCCTTCGTGCGCGAGTCAGACTCGGAACTGGTCAGTTTTTTTTTAATTAGTCGCAAAATTAGTTACTTAAAAACTTAAAGGTCTATTGATTGATTGCTTTAAACTTGATCGACGTGGTCAAGAAACCATGAAATTAATTTTCTCAATTTATACCATGTTTTCTTTACAGTGCGGCCCAAATTACAAAATGCTGAAATTCGAATGGAAAAACAACCAGTTAAGTCACATATACCCTGCCCCACATACTGGGTGCATCGGTGGCTGTGACACAACATTCTTAGAAATGCTTAGAATAAACCCTGCAAGTGTGAGACCAGGCCCCGACACCAGAACCCAAGTAACGAATAATACTAGACAACCGACTGTAAATACTAATAGGACACAGCCTACAAATAATAGATCAAATAGTAATAGCAACAGTAACAGTCCCATCAACACAATTCCTGTCGCACCAACGCGACAAACTCAAAGAAATACTGCCAATACAAACACAGCACCGCCTAGGCAATTTGTACTTCCACAACCAGCGAGTAGAGTTCAAAATACAATGGACAATCAGCCGAGGATGCCTGTTCCACAGAGTAGTGACAATGGCGATAATAATGTGCTCTGTGGTTGTAATAAAGCTGCGATTCTATTAACTGTACGGAAACAAACTGCGAACCACGGTAAGTTGTAATACATTATTATTATGGTGAAAATGATACAGAACACTTGGCTTGTCCTTTCGCGAAGTATATACACCAAATCCATACTATAAATCCAGAAGTACAGCGGTGGAGGACAGGGTGTTGTGGCGCAGCCTGGGAGAGGCCTATGTCCAGCAGTGGACTGCGATAGGCTGAGTTGATTGATTGATTGAAATCCAAAAGTAACTTTGTCTGTCTGTTACCTTTTTACGCCTAATCTGCTGAACAGATTTCGATAAAATTTGGCATACAGGTAGAACATGGCCTGGGTTAGAGATGGGATATCTTTTTATCCCCGTGAGATAATTTCTGACCTCCAAGCGGGCAAAGCCGCGGGCAAAAGCTAGTATTAAATGAAAACAACTGTTGCATTTCAGGAAAGCAATTCTACAAATGTCAAGCAGGCAGAGAAAATGGCGGTTGCGACTTTTTCCTTTGGGCGCCCGAGAATGATAGTAGCACAGTGCAAAACCCTTACGATACTCCGCCGACCAGTACTAATTCTTGGGACAGTAACGAACATTCCAGTAATGCTTCCACGACGAGGGGTTGGGGCGTACCGCCCAGTCACTCGCGCGACTGTGGTAATAGCAATGATGATGTTAGGTGTGACTGCGGAATGCCTTGTAAAAAGTAAGTTAAAAAAAAAAAACCGGCTGCGTCTGAAAACTTAAAAAAAAGTTCAAGCAGTCTGATTCAGTTCGTGGCAGTTATTTTAGTTCAATCTCAGATTTGATGCCCCCAACTGCATCAGACTGCTTGAAAAGTCAGCTTGTCTCGCAGACGATTCGAGCATCAGAATATCTTGTTATCAAAAGTTCTATGGTCGAGATATCCTAATGGGGAAGGCAACTGTCAAAATGGCGCTGTCGTAGCTAGTTTCGAAAACAAGCTAATAATAAGGCGAGAGGTGGTTTTATTTTATTTTTTCGAAAATTATTCATTTTTCTGTTCCTAAATGATCCGAATTTGGAGTCCACCATTTGCCGAAAGACTTTAAAATTAGAAGATTGTGGTTTAAAGCTATTTGTAGAAAAAAAAATAGTAATTAAACCGAGTTTGTGGTTATATCGTATATCATTTTGAATAAAAGTGATTACGAGGTAATAAACAATGTTTTAAATTCTGACACTTTCCATGTCAAATATATATTGATTTAAACGATTAAAATCACTGCAATAACGAAATAATGAAGTAAAATCAAACTCATAAAACTCATGAACCATTGAATGAACACGAAATGGAATGAAAGACATTGAATGGACGAAATGTCAAATTTAGTATAGGCCGGTGGGCCCTAGCTATGGTCACGCCATCTACAAATAGCTTTGACCGGCTTTCCCCATTTGCGACTTCTGTTACAGAATAACGGTGCAAAAGGAAGGTCCTAATAAAGGTCGTCCTTTTTATTGCTGCGTGAAGGATATGGGTTCAAGATGTAACTTCTTCCAATGGGCTGACAGCGGATCTACCACAGGTAATGCCTGAACACGTGATATAACATCACGCATGTATCCCCCAAGGGGTAGACACATAACATACATAATCAGCCTATAATGCTCCCACTGCTGGGACCCAGTCATTCACCACGCGGGCCCAGTGCGGGTTGGTAGATGTCACATGTCTTCGAATTTTTGGTTCAAGGATTGTTTCTTCACAATGTTTTCCTTTACCGTTTTGAGAGCAGTGGTGATGAAATTATTTACAGAAAGTAAAGCGCCTGTCAGGGTTCGTACCTACGACCTACAACTCGTAAGTCGCTGCTGTTACCACTGTGCCACCACTGCTCTCAGGGGTAGACTGAGGTCTGTATACACACATTTCGCCAGTTACTTTCACTTATAAGTGGCAACACAGTTTTAAATAATAATAATAATTTGCTAACAGTGCGTACCGCGTGAATTCATATGTGCACACTATATTCCATCGGTTTAGGTAGTAAAATAAAAGTAAACAAATCACAAAAAGGGTTAGATGACACTTTCTTGTTTAAAAATTCTTTGTAACTTATAACCTAATTTTTGATTTTTACGTATAGTATTACTGTATGTTAAACTGTAACATAATATGTTCTTAAACTACTCTTCGTAGATGTAATTGCTTGAACACGATTTTTTTGTTAATTTATAACAATACTATAATATTTTGTAATCTGTCTATTGTAAAGATCCCAAAAAGACAAGTCCTCTAAACGTCAACGAAATAAAACGATGCTAAATTGAAGAGTACAAAATGTGACGGAGCATGACAACTGAAGTGACGGGCATTACGTTTAGTTGGTTACTTGATAGCGCTCTCGTCACGTGGTTTTTTTTTTGTGTACCTTTATTTAACTACCTAAACCAACGGAGTATAGTTCCATCTGTGTGTTATGTTAAAATAGGTCAGTATAAAAAGTTACTATGGGTTGACACAAGTTGTTTCGAAAGTCAATTTCAACATCACGTTTCAGATTGTTTTTCGTTTTGTAGATTGGGGTAGCAGCAGCAGTAGTAGCAGTAACCGCGGCAGAGGGCGCGGACGGGGCGGCGGGGGCGGGGCGGGGCGCGGGGGCGCCGGCCGGGCTGCGGGCGGGCCCAGGCTGTGCAGCCTGTGCCGACAGCCCGGACACACAAGGGGACGATGCCCTAATGCGGAGTAGGCTACCTCAAGTCAGTAATGCTAATATCACCGTTACAGCCAGACTGCTAAAACGAAATTTATTTATTGTTCGGCGTTATCAGTATAGTGATGATTACAAGACTGTCTAAGCGTTTATACGCCAGGTTACGTTGTTCTATCATCCCTGTTGCAATTAATTTTGTTACTTGCCTGGTTTGTCTCGTAATGTAAATATATTTAAGCCGAGGGTAGATTTAAAACCCAGATATCTGTGATGTCTAACAAGGCGCTATTCTATATTCAAATTGTAAATAAGGCGGCAAGAACTTTTGATGTTGTTCTTAATAAAAATATGTTTGTTTGTACATCGCGATGAGATTTTTTTATGTTTTGTAAGATGTTAAAAGTTATTACTTGTAAGTAAAGATATTTTTAAAACATTTATTTGTTTTCTGCTATTAAATTTAGCTTTGATTATTTATGTGACTAGATAGTGTCGCGCTGCAGAAGAACTAAAACAAACAGGTCAACTTTGTTATGCGGGTTTGCGTGACAGCTACGTTTTACACTCGCGCCACGTCATTGAGCTGAAATTTTGCAGCCAACGGTTGGACTCATTTTTTTTCGACGAGTTCACAGCTTTGACTGTATCTAAACATATTTATATCTTTGGAATTTTGTTACTCTGTTCAACAACTGTTGAGCAAGGAACAGTTGTTGAACAGAGTGACAGAGTGTGTGAAGATGTGTGATAAATAAAGCTACGGTAAACGGTCACACAATAAGGCCCCGTGCGCACGGGCGCTTTTCTAACAGCCTTAGAAAAACGGGCATTGGATTTTCAACTCTCGGAGTTGAGCTGAGCGTTCAGAATCCAACTGAGCGCATCCCTAGCGCGTTAAGAGCACGGTTGAATTTTTTACTTTCGGCGCCAACGTTGAGTTGCACGAAACAAACATTAGTTTAAAGGAGACTTTAAATTCATGCCATCCCTTACATTTTGTATAAAAAAAAAGTGACAGCATCAATTTAAAGTCTCCGTTAAACTAATGTTGGTTTTGTGCAACTCACCGTGTGTTGACCGTTGAGAATTCAGTGCGCGGTAAAAGAAACGTCGCGTTGTAAAAGCGTCCGGCTATCCAAAAGAGGGTTTTGTTGACACCTTAAAAGGCGACACGCTAAGGTTAGCCCGCGAAATTTTCTTACGTTTTTTGCAATTTTCAGGTCTGTGTCAGGCTCTATGTTGATTAAAATATGATTCGCGGACGTAACAAATATGGCTTTACAGAATTATAATCATTAGAATCAGCAATACAACTAACTATCATCGTAGAATCCTTTTAAATGCCTATTTCATGAAATAGTCATTCAATTGGATTCTATAATATGAACTCTCTAAGTTCATGACGCTGACGCTTCCGCCTTAAGCGCAGGCCACACCGCCAGCTAGCGGGCGGGCGGGCTAGGCGGGCGAACATCGTTTCACCTCTTTACATGGTTAGTCGCTAGCTCGCGGTGTGAACCGAAGTATGTAAAGAGGTGAAACGATGTTCGCCCGCCTAGCCCGCCCGCCCGCTAGCTGGCGGTGTGGCCTGCGCTTTAATGTCAAATACTGGGGAAAATTACAGATTTTCGTGACGGCCGTATTATACAACGACGGAACCGCTTTCATATGAAACCAAAGCGTTACGTATAATTTCTCAATTTAATTGTACTAATAAGTATATAAGAAAATAAAGTAATAATAATATTTAATGCATGCTAATTTATTTATATAAGGGCAGGCGAATGATAATTGCAATGCTTGTGAAAGGCTGCTAAGTCATAAGTACCTACTAACGTAACATAATTATTTCCAACATTGTACACTTAGTTCGCAATAAACGTTTTGAATTTGAGTATACCCAGAAGATAAAATTCAATCAAGTGAAACACGAATTTACATAAAACATTTATTTATTTTATTTACACAACAGTGGAGGCATTTGTCCAGCAGTAGGACTTTTTAGGCTAGTAAAAAAAAATACACAACAATGATTCACATCTTGAAATCTAACACTATGACCATTTCTTTTTACTGCCTTTCTGTTTCAAGTTACCTAAACTCTGTGCTCTCTGCAATTCCTGTTGTTCAGCCTCTACTGTTTTATCAGTCATCATGTCCAATAATATTTCGAACTTCAATCTTAGCATATTGTTCTCTTCTTCTAGCCTCTCTAGCTCGTTTTTGAGGCGAATGTTCTCTTTGTGAGCGGCGCCAGCTTTGCCCGAAACTGTGAAGTTAAAAATTAAATACTATCTTAGAAACGTGATTTTTGTTGTCTAATGAAGGAATATTGATTTTAAAACTAGCTGTTGCCCGCAACTTCTTATGCGATCTACGATGAAAAGTAGCCTTTGTTCTTCTCTGGGTATTGGTCTACCTATGTGCCAAATTTCATCCAAATCCGTTCAGCCGTTTTAGCGTAACAAACAAACTAAGTTTCGCATTTATAATATTAGTTTTATCCTTACATTATTATAAAACAAAGTCCCCCGCCGCGTCTGTCTGTCTGAACGCGATAAACTCAAAATCTACCGAACGGGTTTTCAAACGGTTTTCATCAATAGATGGAGTGATTCATGAGGATGGTTTAGGTGTACAATTCATTAAGGCTCTTACACACTCACGCAATATCGCGGGCGCGACAGGCACCGAGAAAGACAATTCCTTTGTCGGTGCATGTCGCGCCCGCGATATCGCGTGTGTTTGTAAGAGCCATTACGGTTTTGTGTAAATTGGCTGTAATATGACGATAATTATTGTTGAAAATGTCGGAAAAAAATCATGCCGACTGGGAGCTTTACTGGCGTGAGCCGCGTAAATCTTAAGAGATACATAAAATTAATTTTCTACTGGATTGTACATCTTAAAAGATCAACACAAAGTACGCGATAGCATAATGTCTATCTTCTAAGGATGGGCCCCCACAGCAACCATTTTTATCTTTCAGAATTTGATTTAAAAAAAATATAGTTATTCCCGTAGCTATTTTGACCGTATTATTAGTCTATATCCAATAAAATATGTTATTTAATATGAGAATTTAATTAAAATTAAAATATGACTTGACATCATTATGATCCTCATTCTCCTGCCCTAATCCCAATTTATTTGGAGTCGGCGCACCATGTCCCTTTCTACCATAGATATATACCAAAAGGAGGAGATAATATATGCCCGGTAGGAAAATGTATCGGAATGGTGTCTCCAGTTTGCCCCCACTCGCCACAACTGCACATGCAGTTCAGTAAAAGCAATAGATACGAAGTCAGGCACACACTCGCAATTAATGAAACAGAACGTGCTACACAATCAATTTTAAACCTTATCTCGTCAAACACAACGAGCATTTACCATGCACCGTACAACTTTACTCACACGAAAACATCGGTCGCTATCGTTGTGCTGTGCAAAACCCATTTACGAGGGCGGCACTGAAAATTTCGGGAATCAAGGAAGTGACACAACATTACTGTGAACGAACAATTTTTGTTGGCTTTAACTCATTTTCGAACACCCAAACTCGTGACTGGTTTTTTGTTTCGGGTTCGTACGCTTATATCCAGGATTCGTCACCTGATACAATGTTGTATACAGCATTTGAGGATCCTGCGTGGAATCTTTCGAGAGTTCTGACGCACCAAGTAACGCGAGCCGCTTTTTGCTCTTCACAGAGCGAATGCGGTATCCATCGGGAAAACAACTTTTTTACACCTAATTGTTCATGCAAGATTATTTGTATTTGACTCATGCCAATGTCTAAAGTTGCCTGAATTTCGCGGTATGTCACATGTCGATCTTCCTCAATCAGCTTACTCACAGCATCATCGTTTTCTTGGGTGACTGCAGTTTTTGGACGACCTTGACGGGGATCATCACTGAGCTTGACACGTCCACGTTGAAATTCAGCAAACCAGCGATAAATTGTGGTTTTGGATGGGGCTTCATCACCAAATGCAGAAATCATCCGGTCAACACACTGTTTTTGTGTTAAACCAGTTCGAAAGTCATAATAAATCATCGCTCTTGAATTTTCTCGAGTCAATTTGTTAATATTTTTATCACGCTAGTAATAAATAACTGTAGAATATGTTGTGTTCAAAATTTATTGTTGACACATCAGGAAAAAGCAAGAAGACAAGCGAAAAGTATAAAACGAGATAAAACATGTCAAAAGGAATACAGTCAATATCAAAAGAAGAAATTATTAAAGAGGTAGAAAAACTAAGACACAAAACTCTTTTCTTCCTAACACAATTCCATTTTCTCAACGACTAAACAAGTTTGACAAAACCTTGTGACAAGGCCGAGAATCTTTTTTTAAATAAATAAATGGTATTCGATTATTAAAACCAAGGAGTTTACAATTAAAAAGATTTTAATATGACAGGAACAGTGGAAATATTCCATTCCCGATACTTTTAGTGCAGCCCTCGTATTTTACACTATGTAAAATACGAGGGCTGCACTGATTGACTAAATCGAAAAGTTATCGATTCTTCAAATCAAATCAAATCAATTTATTTGTGAAACATAGGTTTTATGATAGATGGATCTTAAGAACTAAATAGTGCGCTATGTCTTGTCAATTTTGACATACAAATATTTTTAGAGGAAACATGCGTAGTCAATTATCAACTATAAAAGAAAAATTAACATAATGAATTAAATAGTTGGTTTACACTAAATTTCAATATTAATTAACATTAAGTATCGTTTAAAAAGTCTTCAATTTTATAATAACATTTGTCAATTAGCAATAATGTGAGAGCTTTTTTAAACTTTACTTGAGGCATATTTTTAATATTGTCTGGTATTTTATTATAGATCTTTGGCGCAATGCCAAAAAAACTCTTTTGCATTAAAGATGTCTTGCATTTTATATTACATAACAGTGACAAATATTGAGCACGTATTGGCTTTCTTTTATTATCAGACATTATTTCGAATAAGTGGGGGTTGCTTTTTATAAATATTGCAGATTCTAAAATATACAGTGCTGGTAGTGTTAGTATTTTCAGTGATTTGAAGGATAGTACACAGCTATCAGCTTTAATCCACACTTAGATCTTATACAGCGTTTTTGCATCTTAAATATAAGTTCGCTGTCAGTTGACTGCCCCCAAAATACAATTCCGTACCGAAGCACTGAAGCGACTAGTCCATGATAAGCTGTCAGTAACGTGCTGATATTTACCTTTTTAGACAATTGATAGAGTGCGTACGCAGATTTACTCAGTCTGTTACATAGGTGTTGGTGGTTTCCATGTCAATTTATCGTCTACCATTATACCCAAGAACTTAGCAGTATTAACTAATTCTATTTTTTTGTTTTTATGAGTCAAATTAATAGTGGGATTTGCCCGAAGTTGATGGAATTGCATGATTTTTGTTTTATCTAAATTTATTACTAAATTGTTACAGTTAAGCCAATGTATTATTTTTGTCAGTGAGTTATTAATCTCGTTTTCATAATTATTGGGATTAGTGCATTGAAACTTATTGCAAGAGAACCATTTTTTGTTGTGTCATCTATGGGAGGTCGTTGATATCTATTAAGAAAAGTAACGGTCCAAGCACGCTGCCCTGAGGTACGCCATACCTTAGGAGTCTTGGTTTCGATATGTAAATGGTTTGAATTTTAGTTTTAGGACATAATCTACTAATTTCAGTACATTGGTATCTATTGCTTAAGTATGATTTTAGGAGGTCGAGAACATTACCTCTTATACCATAAGCATGTAATTTATGTATAAGTAGTGTATGATCCATATAGTCAAAAGCTTTACTCATGTCAGTGAAGATAGCACAAACAGGATTTTTATTATCAACACATGACATGACAGTGGAAAGTAAATCATATAAAGCCATTTTTAATCCACATTTCTTTCGAAAGCCTTTTTGTTCCACACAAAATAAATTATATTTCTCAAAATCTCATAAAAATCTCGTAAAGCGAATTATAAATAACTTTTTCAAAAATTATAGGAATCTTAGCAATTGGTCTATAGTTTTTTGGATCAGTTTTGTTTCTGTTTTCTTCCATCTATCATTGTATTTAAAATGTTATGGGGCCCTAAAAACAAAAAAATATATATACTGATAGTAATATAATATAAATAAACAATAAAGTACTTAGCTAAAAAAAATATTATTAAGTAAATCAAAAAAAATAAACAATATGAGAAAATCAAACTGAGTACAAAACATTATTTCCACATGGGTCTTCTAATCGGGTTAAAAAGGTTGAAAAATTGAAGAATAAACTATCTTAGGAATATATTCATCAGGCAATCGATATTGTTGTCGATAGCCTTGCCTTACGTTAGTAGATCTGCACAAGGGCATCACTAACTCGTCGCAAAATACAGCGTCCCTATTACGCGATGCATCCGCTTAAAAAATAATGCTTTCTACCATACTTCTCTATTAGTCGTCATCATATTTTATATGCCTTGACATATCACTTAAATTAGTACTTTAAGATATCACAGATTCAAAATTACGCGTAACAAAATCATTATGGTTGATTGCTACGGCTGAACGGAATTGAATAAAAGGTACACAGATAGTTAATAACACATAGAAAAAATATAATAAATTAATACCGGTAGTACGTTTCCGTGGGATAATTTCCGACCTCCACGCGGGCAAAAGCTAGTACAGAATAAAAGCTACATTAATTACGCTATACCGACGACGATTCAAAACAAGAAACAAACAATTAATTGCTCCTAATGAAACTTTCTAGATAGATAGATACAATTACTTTTATTACATTATTATTGTACACCAAAATTGTAACATATGCTTTTTACATTATATATCATCACACCTGTAATCTCCGACGAGTTAGGCAGAGGTGTACTTTTTAACATTATTTCTAATAATCTTTTAAAATACCCGCCCTTATGACGACCCACTGACCACACTTTGGCTTACATCATAACTGAAAATATAATTATGTAAGCCCCATATAATTACATGGAATCCATTGTCCTTCATCAAAAGATATTTCGAAGTCCCCCAACTTCAACTTCAATGGAGTCACGTCGAGAGATAATTCCTTCGACGCATAATCACTACCAAGCTCATTTTTCAGCACCGTAGTATCTTGTTTTCGCACTGGAATAGTTTTTGGTGAGAATTTATTACTAAATAGTGGCATTTTCTCGCAACCAAAATATTATAATATTATTATGTCAATTAAGTCATCCAGTCATAACAACAAACGGTTGCTTAGCAACACATACCTACACAATCAAACTGAAACAAAACTTCGTGAACGAGTGTTTCCATTCCAATAAAATGCCTTTTTATCTTTACCCCAGTGCCTCAGAAGGCGGGTAATGTTTATTGAGTGTATGTTTTTGAAGTTTTTGGAGTAGGTATACATTATTATAAACCATCGCATGAACATTCAAATGCGCCAACGGCTATGTAAACTAAAAGACATTTTATTCCTTTATCTCTGTATTTTTAATTTAGAATTTATTAGCAAGGGGGTCAAGGCCCCTTTTATGTTGTTACTAACATAAATGTGTGAGACCAGACTTGTGCAACGCAACAACAAGAGTAATGGTACAGATGTTCTATGTCACGAAGTCCGTTTGGCTATGAATGTTGTCAAGCGTGCACATGCACATTGTTTTTGTGTGCGTAACCTCGAGAGCGCTCAGTGTTGATCGGGACACGGTCCGGATCAGTAGTGGTTTTTAGTTCGTGCCAAATTGTTTCACGGAGTAAGGTCAGCATGGCAACAAAACGAAGAAGAGTTGTCCATAGTGAGGTAATATTTATTTATACGTTTTCAATTAAAATGTTATACAAAGATACTTAATATAGCAATAGAAGTATTTATAAAATGAATGTTTTTTTGTGTTATAAAATGTTTATATTACTTAATTATTTTGATTACATTTTGTTTTAGGGTCGAAACATGATAGCTAGTGTTTATCATTTTCTGCGAGAAGAATATGAATTTACAAAATCATTAATGGAACTCAACTGTGATTTGTCTCATTTACGAGACATTACATGCCGTACAGCTGAAGCTACGGGTGTGAGCCAAAAACAGTTCAAAGAATATTAAAAGAAGAGAAGGAATTCCCATCCACTATCCAATATTTTTGTATTTATTGCAACCTAATCTAATTTATTTACAAAATGTATATACATTTAAAACCAAAATTTTATTTAGATTATTAAATCTCGACTTGAATATATATCAGATTTTTTTGCTAACGTTACCTACTTTTACACACACAAGCGCGCTTGTTGGGATACGTCACTACTACAATCAAAGCCGAACGGACTTCGTGAAATAGAATATCTGTATCTCATAAACATGGATTGCTTAGAGCTAGATGTCTCTGAATCTATTGTCTTTGGTGGTTATTCAAACAAAAGACTATAACAATTAGTATTACATTAAAATTAAGTCAAACTATGCTCCTCTGCGTAGGTCATGAATACCTAATTTTCGAAACTTCCTTTGTTATTATGACCAAATTTAATCCTACGCAAAGCAAAAGGGTAGCATGGAAAGGAAACGATTGAAATAAGTTGAAATATTTATTTCTGTTTATCAATATTGATGAGGTTGGTCACGTATGGGCACTATCTTTATGATCAGCAGTGCAATGACTTCCAAATACTCCAAATAGCCATAAAACACTTTAATAGTTAATACATGTGTAGATAGATAGTGATACAATTATTGGTTTAATCCTTAGAAGACTGGCTTAATTTAAGTTTTATTCAGTGGCAAAAGCCATAATGACTCTACCTACAGTTATTAACACCAAAAACAAAAAATATATTAATACTGTTTATTCGAGAAAATTAAAAAAAAAACTTTACAAAAATACACAAACAAAGTTAAATAAATAATACAGAACAATTGTATAATACTATTAAATAGTGGAATATCTTAATAAATTATTCAAAATGTTATTGCTTGTTCTTATTGTACATGCAGTGTAAAAGCTGCATTATTATGTTTTCAGTCGAATTAACATCACAGCAGGAATGATTAGAATTATGGAGCCGATGGTGTATGTGATCATCGCGCCCGAACACCAGTATACTGGAACAAAACAAGTATTTGTTAATAATGAAGACCCAATGTTTTATAATTCCTAACGTGGCGAATATTATGGCGGACGTCCACGCCATCATGAATTGATAACACAAGGCAGTAAAATCTGTAGAAATATTTGAAGACGCTTTTAAATTTTCGTCCGCAGTAACGTTATAACAAGTCCGCGATTATATCGTCACGTTAAAAATTCCAAATAGCGCCCATTGGTAACGGCCCCGACTCTAAGAGTCGTTGGTCGTGTGTTGGAACCGAGGCAGGGACGCAGTTTACTTAGTTTTTATCACTTTTGACAAAGAGTAAGTCTAGTCTCAACATTATGCATGATTTAAACAACGGAAATTACTTGTAAGTAAACACGTACAGCGCGATGAGTATGGGCTTTTGATAACTTACAATCTTATCAAAGATAAGGATATTGTGAATGAAATATCGAGGTCAAGTGCTTCTGCGGTATGGCTTACTAATACCGATACCTAAAATCATGATTGGATTGGACTTAAATATTGTTGTGACAGACAATGAATGAAACAATCTGGCAGTCGTGTACTCCACAAGTTACGCATTCAAAGAAAAAAGGCAGTCTTGAGCAAGAGTGGTGATTTTTCCCTGCATTGGCACAATAATCGGCTGGTATTATTACCTGCGGATGCAAGTAGCGGTCCTGCAGCTCGTGCGAGTGCCCCGAGCGAGCGAAGCGTGCCCAGCACTGCGCCGCGCGCTTCGCTTGGCGCCTTGCCCGCCGCCATTGAAGTCATGCAAGACACCGCGAACGCCGTCGCTGTGACAAAGCAAAATAAATTATTAAAGGCCAAAAGTTCTAGCAGAGGAGTAGCTCCCATTGCTCTGCAGTGAGGCAAAAAATAAATGAATAATAAATAAAACTTCTAGACAAAAATGTAGGTACACCAGCGTCAAGGGTAGCTAGAAATGTTGGCGTTGGGAACAAGAAAGTGCATTTTTAAAGCTTGGAACCAATGTCTTTTTTTCGAGGACAATTAACATCTATCGTTAATTTACAGTACAGTCAATATTTTAGCGATAATTCGACACATCACCTAGAAGGCCGTAGCGAGTTATATCAGTACGAAGACTTGAGTTCTTAAGGCGCTGACAAGAGGCAAATGCTAAAAGTAGGCATGTCTTAAACAAAAAAATTGCCAAATCTATATAGTTTGTGGTAGCGGAAAAAATATATGTTATTCTTAAACATTTTTCTCAGAACTTGGTTGTTACTAAAACACGTTTAGAAAAATAAATCTCGATAAATTAACGGTAAACTAACCCTTTACTTTGAGTTTCAAAATATCTGTATTAAATATCAACGTCCGATTGGTATTTAATAACAAGAACGTCTTATTTGTATGCAGAACTTGGTTGTTTTTTATTTTCGATTACTCAAGTCATTTTTGAGTAAATAGATAATTGCTTCACATTTTGCAATAAATTACAAGCGTTGTGTCATCGCGCTTCGCTTTCTTTTGTATGCAGTCTGACAGTGACCGCGGTTTACCTGTTGTCAGCGTCTTAAGTATGATACTTGACACTTACATAATGCAAATAGAACGAGCCCAAGCCAGAGCCAGTAAATAGGCGCAAACAAAGGCGGATGTGGTAACGCGGCGAACGCGACGCTCAGGAAAGACGCTGGGGTTAATGCTAGCGCCCCGCGTGCAGCGACCTCTGCACTGCGCGCGCCTAGCCTACGAGCCGCACCGCCTTGCAGAACTGCCATTATCAGCCCTGGAAATTGGGTACATTAGAGGAACAATGTATGAATAATGGAATCAGTTTTCCTAATGTTATATCCAATAAGGGTCTACTCCGAAGATAAATCCGAAGTACCGGCCGAATGTTCAGCAGTTTCCTGACGACGGCTAACTATGGTTGACAACGGCGAAAGAAAAACGACGGTCAAATAAGGAAACTTTGAAAGTCAAGAAACGGCCGAACATTCGGCCGATACTTCGGAGTAGGCCCCAAGGTGAGGAATCACAATAAAATTAGGAAAGTTTATATTTTTCTTTATTCAATTTTTGATCGATCTTTCGAGTTTTGCATATATCGATTAATCATACCTTGAAAACATTCTTCGCACTCATGCAGCACAAATGATTGACATTAAACAATTACTAATTTTAAGAAATTTATTATTCAAACAAAGATAACTTACCCATAACTAAGAACATTTTGCCCTGTTGCATAGCTGTGTACTGGAAGGTGTGATGCGTTAAGAATGTAAGGGTGAACTCGAGACCGGAGTATGTAAATAAATACAGAAAATAGATCAGTCCCAACTTCGACAGTACTTCACTCTGATGACGTGAAAGATTTTTAACAGCAGTGAACCTTAGTAGATGCCAAGGGGAGACGAAATCCACGGATTTAGACAGACTGAACGATAAAGGTGCTCTTTTATCCTGAAAAATACGTTGTGTTAAAGGAGAAGGAATATACCATATAATAATAAAACAACCGAATCGCTAAGCAAAGGTAATACTTACTTTAGTCAGTGTCTCCGGAATAAAGAATAATACTAGAAGTATATTGGCAAGAGAAAGAGACAGCGCATATAAGGCAGGGCGTTCGCCCCAAGCGCCAGAGGATAGATCACTATTCAAAGCGAACCATGCTCCTGTAACTGGACCAACAATGAATCCGATAGAGAACGCCAAACCTACCAGTGCCTGAAAATAATATCACCAGTTGAACTATTCCAAAAGTTTACAATATACATATAATAATTAATAATAATATTATGTATGTACTTTATATATTAATAATTAGGTTCATCAAGAAAAGAGAAGCGAAACGATTTTTTTAAATTGTGTGATTAAGAATTAGGGCGTTTTCGAGTATACTCGCGTAATCGCGCCTTCTTGCGCCTCGAAGGAAAATTAACGCTTACTTCCCGTCTCTTCCGCCACAATGTAAAAGGATGTAATAATAATTGGGACAGGTTTTTACTGTGGAGAAATTGTGATATCAATCAACTAGCCTTTTCCCAACTACGTTGGGGTCAGCTTCCAGTCTAACCGGATGCAGCTGAATACCAGTATTTTACGTGGAGCGACTGCCTATCTGACCTCCACAACCTAGTAACTGGGTAATACGATACAACCCAGTAACTGGGTAATACGATACAACCCAGTAACTGGGTAATACGATACAACCCAGTAACTGGGTAATACGATACCCCTCGGTAGACTGGCTATCGCACTTTCGGGCTTCTGACGACCCGTAACGACTGTCAAAGATCCACGAATGACAGCCGGGACCAACGGCTTAACGTGCTTTCCGAGGCACGGAGGAGTCGGTATGGTCACCCATCCACGGACTAACCCCGGCAAGCGTAGCTTAACCTGATGGATCGACCCGTGCGGCTGTTATTACTTAGCCACGAGTAAACTGTTATATAAGAAACAAAATGAATAGTGCCCAATTTCCAAATCAGTTCTTTCAATGCTTTACTGAATGATGAGACTCAGTGCACTGACAAAGGTAGACCAGACCGTAGACGAACATTTACTTAAGAGCCTATACTACCTCAAATGGCTTAGCATGATCCTCCGTTATGTCGAAAATACTGCAGCATTCATTTTGAAATAAATATATGGTAAAGTTGAGGATTAATGTTAAGTACTATGTTTGACGAAACCAAGATTCCATAAAATTTTCTTGATAGAAAAAAAATCCAAAGTTACGTCCAAACCGAACAATAAACCGCTGGTATTAAAAAAATACTTCAAATTAGATAATGAAACTTTGCCTATTAACTGAACTAACTATAAAGCCAGGTCTTATGTTATTTTTTTTTTAATTACCATTATTTTCACAGTAAAAAGAAATAAACTAAATTATCGGTGTCTTGGAGTCTTCTCCCTGCCATCCTGTGTGCGAGCGAGATAAAGAGTGAAGTGGCGCTGAGGTAGTATAGACTCTTCCAAGTTTGCCGTATTGATTAGCCGTCTACTGTACTTTCCGTGTTTTGGGCCATGTTTTGACAAGTGGCCTCTTGAATAAATAATTACATTACGTACAATGGAGGCATTAACAATGTGTTAAAACAGGGCAAACAAACGTTTTTAAATTATAAATTATATATTTTTATTTTTAATTACATATATTCTTACCATTCCTCTAGCCCTGGTCTTCTCATTGGAAGCGTCGGTGACTACAGCCATACTTAGGCTCACATTGGCCTTGCTCAATCCACCAATGAATCTGGCCAGAACAAAAACGCTGAATGTACTGGCACAACTCCATAGTGCATGGGATATTGTTATTCCTACCTGGAAGAAAAAAAAACAAAGCATTCGTTACGATAACAGCATTGTGACATGGTCGTATTATGGGTAGGCAGAAATGGGGTGTCTAAAACACGCCTTTTAGGTTTCAGTAGTCAACAATGACAGCACTAGTTTAAACCCTAGTGGTTTTTGGTTGCTATTTAATATGTACTCCTGTGTTCTTTTGTATAAATGATAAAAAAAATAAGGAACCCTTATAGTTTCGCCATATCCGTCTGTCTGTCTGTCTGTTAGTCTGTCCCCGCTTAGCTCAGGGACTCTAGTACTAGAAAGCTGTAATTTGGCATGGATACTTTATACATTAATCACGCCGACAAAGTGGTAAAATAAAATCTTGAAAAATATATTTTTTGGAGTAGGTAGGTACCTCCCTTGCACGTAAAGTGGGGATGATATTTTTTTTCTTGTCTATCCCATGGTGGAAAGGCCGAAAAAAACTATTGCGGGTCTGTGAAAAGCATTTTTCGATTCAAGGATCCGTTTGTGTAATATTAAGCTTTTTGTTAGAGTCAAGGGTCTTCCCTCCCCCTGCAAGCTAAATACTTGTTTTTGGATATGTGAAAAAATTCATGGCAGTATATAAAACGAAACTAAAAGGAAATCTATCACACCTAAGTAGGCTTTACAAGTTAACGAGTAATATTCGACCAACTTACATTTGCAGTTGGAGAATAGACCGTGACGTATAACGATGTATGGGAGAAATGTTTTTCAACTACAATGGTAAGTTTGTTTTTGTGATAAATTCATCCCAACTACGGAACCCTTCATTTTGCGTGGTCCGACACACACTTGGCCGGTTTTTTTGATACTTAATAGGTATTGATAATATCGATCTCTATAATTGGTTCGTCCATCCAACCATCGATTTATAATCCGGTTTGCATTAGGTACTTGACTGGCTTAAAGTTAATTAGGTAGTCTATTCAAAGTAAATGAAACTATTTTAGTGAATCTTTTGCACTTTTTTATAATTTCAAACTAGTTTTATTACAACATGAACAATATTATCTAATGATTGCATCATTATGAAGAATTAACAATTACTTGTGTAACAGTAGGTATGAGTAACAGTCAGTTGGAATTGGAACTAATAAAACACAGTTTTAATGTTATTTTATTGTGGTCTGTGGCCACATCATAGCTACTTTCCGTCTATTCTATGAGTCTTAAGTTTACGTACCATAACAATAAGATGAGGTAGGTTCACACATAAATAATTAGGTTGGTATATAAATAATGCATGTTGCAAATTCATTTGCTACCAAGTGCTTTGTAATTCAATAATCATAGTCATAAAATGTAATCATTGTATTGATTATATGATGAACATAATTATATAATTGAGGATATTATATGTTGCTTCTTTCCTATGAGGAAGTACATTTTCTATAGCCTTGGAATTAATAACTCCCACACTTGAGCAAACACCACTGTTTGCGCAACTTATGAAACTTTAGTTGAATGTATTAATAATGGAAATTCGTTTTATTATAACATTTTATGGTACAGTAGACTGCATGTAAGCATTAACAAAACCAGTATAAACTGAGCTCTTATTAAAAGCTTTTTTCTATTGAAACACTGAGCTACACTAGGCTAGCTCAAGGTCAGTGTCCATCACCATCCAGTCAACTGTATCTATTTTTCAAATAATTCTACAAAAATGCTTGTGATTCATATGTTGTTTTTCAAATATTTATTAACTTTGAATTTAAGGTATTTTTTAACAAAGATCTGTCTCTTTCCTTATTTACATTATCAGTGATATGTTGAAATCCAATAGATTATTATCACAATCCGATACTGACAGCATGTCTTGTTGAGAACTAGACTAGATAAACTCACATAGATTAGGTAGATTACTGCATGGTTAAATAGCTCATTAGACTTTTTTTTAATAATAAGTATTATAACGCGGCCTTAATAGAATATGTGCGAACGTGCCCTTAAATGCGGCAACGGGGAGCATACACCCCCGCGATGACCGCCAGTGGACGAAAGATTGAGTCCGTACGGCAAACTCGCGACCCGCTCATAAAAGTTTCATTATTTTTATATCAAAACCTGTATGCCTGCCCCTTAAACTGTTTTCACATTCAATAAATACCAATTTACCGTTTAACGTACATTCAAACTCATTTATTAGACCCAACAACCAATCTGAGAATAATTCTCCTTACAGTTTTTTTTGGAAGGAAGGATTTGGGGGAGGCCTTTGCTCAGCAGTGGGACAGAGCAACAGCAACATAACCCAAAAAAAAATAAGGACTTTTACTTTTTGCCTGTATTAATAGGACTTTGGTTTTTTTTGTTATGCCTTATTTCATTGATTGATTCTGCAATCACAGAATCAATCAATGAAATAAGGCATAACAAATGCTTCAGTAATTTTTATTACTTCAACAACTTGATTATAATTAAGAACTTAAAACTATTTTTTATTTTTTACCTTAAAATTCTAATAAGATCTACTAATTAAATTAAACTCACCAAACAAATTAACAGCATAGGTTTTCTTCCATATGCATCTGAGAGGCTTCCCACTATTGGACTGGTCAGAAATTGTAGGAAGCTATACATCGATCCAAGTGCTCCTCCGAATAAAACTGACGCGAATTGGTCAGGAGCTCCTGTGATTTTCTGGAAACCCTGCACTGCTCTTAATAAAGAAGCATACAAACTGTTCCCTTGGCCTTCTTCTCTGTTATAATAATCCAGCAGCGATGGTAAAAGAGGTAGAATCATCGTAAAAGCCAACAAATCCAAAAGTAATGACACGAATACTAGTGTGATGGTTTTCGTATTTCCTTTCGTGTTTTTAATCTCCACAGTGTTGATGTCTTTAATCAGTTCGTCTTTATCCACTCCATTTCCAATCCTTTTTCTGACTTCTCCATTCCCTTGTTGGTAGTTCTAAAACACATTTAATTTTTGTAAGTTTATTTTAACTGAACCCGATAAATCAACGATTAGTATTGTTTTATAAATGAAACCCTATCTACCATTTTTCATAAAATACTGAAAATACACCACTGGTAAAAACTTTGATCGAAAAGCAACAAGCCATCTAGGTAAAACAACAATTTCGGACTGCGGCAAAGATATAAATTCTCACGAACTTTCACTTTTCTGAACAAGTTGTTCACAGTTGTTGACATATACATTATACTCCAACCATGTAAAGTTGAATATCATTCATTCTATTACCGTGCAACTTGTACGTCGAATACAGTCGGTGGACTACTTTCGAAATAAGTCGTCTAATTTTGACATTAATCATCAATGGAATGACATGCGGGATGACAGTTGACCAGTTGACACGCTAAACAGTGTGCTCAATCTAATTTACAAAGCCTAATCAAATCATCAAATCAAAATCTGCCGACAAACTGTTTTGCAGTTTGGCAGACTTTATGTATGTAATTGTTAATACAGATTTTGAATAAATAAATAAAATAAATAAAATAAAATAAAAAAAAAAAAGATTGATCAAATCATTGTTGAACTTGAATACTAGTTACGCAAAAAAAGAGTGCTAATCCGATTCCACTGTTTAGTTTGAGTAGAAATTTTCATCCGTATAATTTTTAATTCATATGTAATTTTATCCATAAAAAAAATATCAATATAATTACATTAGCTAAGTTATGTAAATAGATAGAACCAGGGTATGTTGGGTATGTAGAACTTGTGTACAACCGACCAAGTGTATTTTGGTTATGAAAATTACTAACAATCGCATCTCTTGATCTCTAAAATTATTCTAAAAGAGACGAAAGACCGGTGTTCAAACTGAAAAATATAATACTTTTAAAATCCGACGCCATTTTGCGAAGACGTATTTTTGCATCGGCTTGAGTAAACTGTGAAGATTATTAGTTGGCTCTGAAACTTCTGAAAGTAACAAATAAACAAAATAATATGGGTGAAGACAAAGGTACGTTAACTATTTGATTTAATTCCCTTATAATATTAAGTTTAATGGTCTAAAATTAACCGTATTACCTTGCTTGCAGACCGCCGACGCAGGTCTCGTTCGAGGGAGAGGCGGCGTTCTAGGTCTCGTTCTAGGGAACGTCGTGAGAAGCCTGCGAGGAGAAGCAGATCTAGGTCACAGAGCAAAAGATCCCGCAGACGCAAGCCTTCTCTGTACTGGGATGTCCCGCCACCAGGCTTTGAACATATCACGCCGCTACAATATAAAGCCATGCAAGCTGCTGGGCAAATACCAGCCAATATCGTCGCAGATACACCACAAGCAGCTGTACCAGTCGTAGGATCCACGATAACTCGTCAAGCCCGAAGATTGTATGTGGGCAACATACCGTTCGGCGTCACAGAAGAGGAAACCATGGAGTTCTTCAACCAACAGATGCATCTCTCGGGCTTGGCACAAGCTGCAGGAAATCCTGTGTTGGCTTGCCAAATTAACTTGGACAAAAACTTTGCATTCCTTGAATTTAGATCTATAGATGAGACTACACAAGCTATGGCTTTTGATGGTATCAACTTCAAAGGGCAGAGCTTGAAGATTCGTCGGCCACACGACTATCAACCCATGCCTGGCACTGAAAATCCAGCTATTAATGTGCCGGGTGAGTTATAATTTAGTTCTGATACTTTTCCTGATCCGTTTTAGATTATAAACATGTGGTTGTTATGGATTTAATTTACACAATAAGGTATTTTTATAACCCTTATAAATGACCATGCAGGACGAAAAATATGTTCACAAAACATGACGCCCGTAATACCTGAAGGATTAGGCAGAGGTGTACCTATAGTACACCCAAGTTTCATCAATGTTTAAGTCCCATGTAATAGGGGGCGAGCCTATTGCCACCAACCGGGCACAAATCCAGATTCTGGGCTGCTACTGAGAAATTCCTGATGGAAAAACCCAATAATACTTTGCCGAAATTGGGACACAGGACCTCTTGCTCAGCAATAGCGCTTGTAACCACTAGAGCAAGGCAGTCAAAATATGTTATATAGTTTGTGTTTACAATAGTTTATTTGGTTTCAGCTGGTGTGATTAGCACAGTAGTTCCAGACTCCCCACACAAAATATTTATTGGCGGTTTGCCCAATTATCTAAATGAAGACCAAGTAAGTTGCAGCTATCTGATAATTAGTGTAAAATATATGTCTGTGACACATTGATTGGTTACAAATGTAAATAGGATTACGGCCCAATTTTAGTACTTACCATTTTTAATTAAGTCTTATTTCAAATCAATGTTTCATAGTATTTTGTGATACATATTTTATATTTAATCCTCATGAAAAGACTTACTGGATTTAATGAAATCAACTAAGGCTGATATTTATAAATGTTTATTTTTTTTAATTTATAAATATCTATTTTTAATATAATTTAAAATTCTAAGTTAAATATAACATGTTGTCAATCTATTTGTTCAAAGTGTCTGTATTTTATGCAGCTTGGTTGCGCTTTTTAATATTTTATGTTTATCAGCCTTATAGTGTATATTATATTATTACACTTCTAGTATTGAAATTATTCACATAAGTGCACCATGAATTCATGAGTGTACAATTTTCCAATGAAGGTATAAAATATATTCGTCTGTTCATACTGATCATACAAAATTATGTTTTGCAGGTCTATACTGCGACTGCCTCTTGTATTCTTACACACAGATTCTTAGGATTTCTATTGTCAAGTGAACTAGATCAACACAACCCTCCTTTCCTTTGTAATTCTTTTGAACCCAAATTATTTTTAGCAATGGTCTATAAACATGAAGCATATTTAATTGATATTTTCGATATCACTTTGGTGTAACGAAAAAATAAATAAAACAAACATATGTAAGTCATTCATAGCAATAATATAATAACAAGCTATCCACGTATATTGCACACATGACTGTAGATGTTCCCATTAGGAGATAGTATTAGGTGCCGCAGCCATTTCAGGGCGAGATTCAACAGTTGACAGGGCTACGGTGGAGCCAGCAGTGAGCCGCGTTATGTTTTGGTCAGTTTCAGGTATTTTCACAGGTACCCTAGCGGGATGAGCGTGCGCTTCACGCTCGATATATTCTGAAACAACTCACTGATATAGTTTGCTTTCTGCCCCTCCCTAGCTTAGATTTGGCACATTCGCGGCCCGCGTGTCACTGTTGTCTCTCATTCTCACCTATACGTCTTGTACTTGAATGAGACGTCGGCACTTCAAGGCAAGTCTCCTCCATTCACATCTGATTCTAACATGCGGCTAGACACAGGTCAGATAACATTCATTTAATATTTGCTGCCTTTTGCCTAGCAAATGTAACGGGAACACTAAAAAATTGTGTGTAATGAATGTACAACAGCATAATAGACCAATCATGCACCTAAATATTTATTCAGTGTAATTCAAACCTTGTAGAAACAACTCACTTTCTGATTGAATAATGTGTGAAACAGGTAAAAGAATTGCTGATGTCGTTTGGACAACTACGAGCTTTCAATTTGGTGAAGGATTCATCAACTGGACTGAGCAAGGGCTATGCCTTTGCTGAATATGTTGATATTTCTATGACTGATCAGGTAAATATGCATGTTGAAATTATATTCATAAGTGATGAGTTTATGTTACCACTAATATCAACTGTTTAATTTTTTAAATAGGCAATAGCCGGTCTTAATGGAATGCAACTGGGTGACAAAAAGCTCATTGTTCAACGAGCCAGTATTGGAGCTAAGAACTCAACTTTAGGTACAGTATGCTTACCAACTCCTTACGTGCTAACATTTCAGGTGAAGATTATTACTGATGTTTAAAAATGTTTTGTAGCAATGACCGGAGCGGCGCCGGTGCAACTGCAAGTGGCGGGCCTGACGCTGGCGGGAGCCGGGCCGCCTACAGAAGTGCTGTGTCTCCTCAACATGGTCACTCCCGACGAACTGCGCGACGAAGAGGAGTATGAGGACATCCTCGAAGATATCAAGTTAGTGTTCTATTTCTAAATTTAAATTCGATTTACTTATTTAAGTGGTTTAAAATTTACTTGTTCTTGGTTCTTTCTAACTATAAAGTTAGTTGGGATATATTGTTTATTGGTATTGACTTAAAACTAATGCTGCATGTTTTACTTAACAGAGAGGAATGCAACAAATATGGCTGTGTACGCAGTATAGAAATCCCAAGACCAATAGAGGGAGTTGAAGTACCTGGATGTGGAAAAGTATGTTTGTTTAAAACATTTAAAATGTTTTTTCAACATGTCAGTACATAATATTAATTATGTTTATCTTTGTCTACAGGTGTTTGTCGAGTTTAACAGTATTGCTGATTGCCAAAAAGCCCAGCAAACCCTCACTGGTCGGAAGTTCAGCAATCGTGTGGTCGTTACTTCTTACTTTGACCCTGACAAATATCATCGCAGAGAATTCTAAAGTTTTAAATTTATCTCTTTACTAGTAATTCCCTTTGTCTAATACAATCTCAAAAATGCAAAAAATGACATGTTCATTTTAGATAATGAATTTCATATATCCATTCAACTCGATTGTATAATTAAAAGATAAAAATAAATTATAATAATATCTAAAACGATTTTTATTTTTAAAACATCCAAATAAAATGTAAACAACTTGTTTTTTCGTACAAATGCATTAAGCAATAAAAATATAATTATGTTAGGTGGTATCGTTTTCGTCTAAATAAATACTGGATACAAAATGGCTCTGTATAAACAGTAAATAATCCCATGGAAAAACTGTCTCGTTCCTTTGAAAAACTTAAGCATCACTATGCAATGAGTCTTTTCCTATTATAAAATTAAGTTACAATTATCTTATTAATAAACTTAATTCATAAGCAACTCAAACATCTTGTTGCATAGCTGGTTGGTACGTGTTCAATGAGCCGGTCTCCGAAGAAAGTACAAGTTTCCTCATGACGACATACAGGATTCCGCCTACAAGCAGCATGCCGATGCCAGCCATCAAACTAATAGCCCATGCAGGAACAGCGTTACCATCTGAAATTGATACAATTAAGTATTTTTAAGGATTTCATTTTTAATGAATTTTTCGTAGGCTTGTACGGTCAAGCGCACGTCTGTGGTAACAATCTAACATTGATAGCGCGTTTATTGCGTAGCGGTAAGAGCGGTTTTCATAGTTAAAAAAAGTCATTATCGACGTGCCGTCACGTAGCTCTGCATACCGTGATCTCATAGACTTTATTCCTGTGTCGTGGCTCGGTTAATATACACAAACAGCTAACTCAAGGCCTTACAAATACATCATTTTGTTTAGTCCGGAATCGAACCCTGCTGTGCAGCAAGCAATCGCTCAAACACTGCGCCAGCCATGCAATGGTGTTTTGCCAAGTTTCTGTGCAGCTGGGATGGTTTGTGCCGTAGGGTCCTGATGTGAAGTCTCACTTTATTTTTAAAAATCGAACTCACGGTAGTAAGTACGTGTCATAACACGCCTTCCTCGGAGAATTTTTCGCCTGGCTTCGGTTTCTTGAGTCAGTGTACTCAGAATAACTGAAATAAAAAACATCACTATTGATTATAAAGAAAACCAACAATGTACCTATTTAAAATGTTACATGTGTAAACTCAGGTGGATTGGATACCTAATACGTTATTAATATTGTTTCGATATAAGATACTTATAGTTATTTATAGTTTGTAAGCACATGTTGTCTGCTGACTACCTTGGCGCAGGTATCGCATCCGATTGATGATTAGTAAGTACTTTATCTAAGCACTAAAAGGTCCCGAAATCTACATTTCGTACTCAACGGACTAGGGACTGTCTATAGCCAGAATGCTTAGAGATTAATCATTGGTTTTATATTATAGATACCTTTCTACTTTCACTTCAAGTAGTTATCAGCATAGTAATATTACAATACGAGCGAAACATAAGGTACTCAACCAGAAGATTTTCTCCTCCAATGGTTGTAAAACCTTGGGCTCTATTCTGTACACATTGTTCTCAGTAGGTACCTATACCTACCTACCTACATGTGTTTAGTAAGGTACTTAGGTATAAATATCTACGCGCATGTGAAACATATCTTCAGAACTAGGTTTGGAATACAACGACGACTCACTGGGATATCCTAATAGTCACAGAACGTAAATTCCTACCTAGATACATAGAACTTTTAAGTGAATTATGGTCATGGTTGTCGCAATTGAAGCAATCCATTTAGATTTTAGTTAGGTATAACAAAGACAACCAATTGTTGTTTACAAAATAACTAACTTTTTTACAGAAATGAATTGCACTCACCCAAAATAGCAGCGAAGTAGAACCACAAAGACCTCTTTTGCGCCATTTTGAACACTTAATTTTGTAATTAGGACACTAGTAGCGAATTAAACAACACTTCGCAATAAAGCGAAACTGATGACACACTAAAACATAGGAGCATAGGTGTGTTCCTCGGAGCGAGGCCCTTATCAGGCTTAGATAAGATAGCGCGATTCTGATTAGTAATGCGTACACACAGCAATCTTGTACTGACAAACAGGTCCGAATACTGAAATTGTGAGTCAATATTTCTAGCTAAGGTCTGTTCATCACTTTTCTCAAGTGGACCCAGTTAAGCAGAAAAGATCCAGCCAACGTTTCATTACTTTTGAGTAAATGCAGTCTAAAGTTAGGCAGAGAATAAAAAAATCGTATGATACTGTACCTATTTGAAAGTTAGTAGTGTAGTAGGCCATTACATATACATTATTTTGAAAGTAGTATATTGTACATCATCAACATCATCATGTTTCATATGAAGAATATCTGTAATTCCTGAAAAACTATGCGTGGATCTTTTATGCAAAATACAATATTACAATAATAAACATTGGTTTAATGTGTGGTTCATTTTAGAAGGAAGGAAATTAAAATCTGTACTTATATAAAAACAGTTTAATGAGAAAAACTAATTCAAATTGTTGCTTTGAGATGAAAAAAAATATATAAAAAAATGAATCGGCAATCACTGGTTGGTTTTCCAATTTATTTAAGCAATATCGCTTTCCTCAGCTTCAAACTCTACCTCAAAATCAGGTTCGACACCAAATCCATCAATGTCGTCTTCTACATTATTGTCGCCCGTTAGATTTTTGTAGAAGGTGTGAGCATCTCGTGGAATTAAATGCATAAGGCTTTTGATATCGCTCAATTTCGCAGCTGCTATAGGTTTACCGTTTGGCCAAAGCATATTCATCATATCTCTGGAAATTAAGCGTTGTCTTCCACGTTGACGTTTTTTCAGATCCACCTCTTCATAATCATCCTCTAAACTTTGTCGCATAAACAAGGAAAACATTGCTTCCTTTTTCAATAAAATTTCTTTAGTTTTAAGCCAGGATATTTTCTCACCAGTAATAGATTTTTTTCTATTAGTGATTGTATTCTCAAGATTTGCTGATCCAAGAAAATCTTTGGCTTACATTCTGTGCACTTGAAGAAGTTTATTTTTTTTGCAGGTTCTCATTGTGTTCATATAATCTTCAGGTAGGTAAACTCTTTGTTGGTGTTTCAAAGCACATTCTATTTTTCCGAAATCGGTTGCGTTAGGCAAGAAGCTGTGTCCAGACTCTAAAAATCATTGTTCAATCAGTTGGGTGATCATTTAAAAAAGCTTTAAGCATAAGGGTGAGCTTAATGTTCCTATTTTGGCCGCCGCAGGAATCGCTCCACAAAATAAGATTGGTCACTCCTTCTTTCAATCTTTCAGATAGGTGCTTAATAAGACAAGAACCTACTTCCTTGGAGCCTCCCAGCTTCACCTTCTACCCAGATGTTACAGTGCCCTTGATCATCTGATCCCGTATGTATCCCCATATTGTACACCCATACCTGCCTTTTATAAAATACAATATTCGTGGGAATGCGTGGAAGTGGCAACGTTTTCTCTAAATCATATGTAATCGTTTCTGTGTAAGGATCAGTTTTTGCGAGAGCCATGTCACTTTTCAGTCGTTTTTTAAGATCTTCTGCGGTTTTAAGATGGGCATTATGTTCCTCTATAATCTTTCTCTTAGCTTCTTCATCCGTAATCAAATTCTTTTTATTTTTGTAAAAGTCGCATTTGTTACAAGTATCTTTATTTAGGGGTTTGGTGCGAAGATTAAATTTGGTTAAGAAAATCTGTTTTACTTTTGGATATGACAAGACATTAATGCCTGCTGAATGTGCTTCTTCAATGTAGATCTGGTAAATTTTAGGAAATGTCATATCTGATCTTAAAAATTTCGCAGCTCCTACTTTCTCACGACAGTAATGCGAAATGTACGTAGGGAGCTTTTTAACAATACTTATGAAAAAAATTTCGCTTGCCTCATTAATTTTATTGCGACCTCCATTAATTCCACGTTTGTCCGAAATAGAATCCGACCTCATCTTTTTAAGTGCTGTATCAATCCTTTTTGGAGTTGTGTGAATTGTTTTTACAAACATTTCCCTACATATTGGAATACCTTTCAGGAAATACTGTCGTGAAAATGACCTGTTCTTGGAGATATTTTGTGATTGTGATACGTAGCGTCGTTTGACTGGAACTTCTAACAGCAGCTACTATGAACATATTTTGAGCATGATACGATCCTAATTCATAGAATTTCTCAAATTCAGCTTGCCGGTCTTGAAGTGAAATCTTTTCATACATTTTTTTACACAATTATAGTAAAAATCAATAAAAATCTTAGCGCTTACTTCTTTTTTCTTATAATTAACGTAAGATAAGTTTTTATACTTTCTTTGTTTCCTTTCTTCTCTAGTCATTTGGCCAAATTTTCTTTTTCTTCCTTTTGAAGGCCTCCCATGTGTTTCTTCATCCATAGGCATTTCTTCTTCCAGTCGCCTGGGTTCTTCGCCAATAGCAGTAGCCTGTTCCAAATCTACTCTACTACTCATTTCCGGCTGTACACTGGTATCAAAACCGGTTGATATTGCATGTCCCATTTCGGCATTACGAGATTCATTGTGGATAATTATTGCTTGTGTCGTAATTATAGACGCTGATATGTTCGAGCTGTCGTCACTAGAACATGCTTCAGCTGTTAAAACTAAATCTGAAATTTCATATTATGCAATAAGCTGTCAAACCTCTTGGTTCCTGTGTAATCAGTAAGATTCAACAAAACTATTTTGCATAAAAGATCCGAGGCGCTTGGTACACTTTACATTAAAAGTGAAAGAGAAAAAATATTTTGTCGAAAGGATCCAACCTGCTTGGATTAAAAAAATTATACATTTCATTTTTTAGTCATGATTCTTTTTTGTTTTTCTTTTAAAACGTTAAATGTGTTTTGGTACATGTAGTGTCATAGAGGTTTGTTTGGTGAAAGTGATCAGACTGCTTGGATCTTTTTTGCGTATATAAAGTTCGATGCGTAGATTCTAACTATATATATAACTCGATTTTCAACAAATTGCTGGTTGGATCTTTTCTGCTTAACAGGGTCCAAGTATCCTAGACTAGCTTTTGCACGTGTCTTCGTTCGCGTGAAGTCGCAAGATACACAATATACTAAAATAACAGCCACATTTTTATAAAACTCCTTCGGTCCCCCGACTCATGTCGCATCGCATCGCCCGCCCACGCTATTACTTCCTCTTCACTTGTCGTTCTTTCTGACCTTTTTCTTTTTGCTCGGCTACAAAGGATTGATGCAAGGCTGCAAGGATGAAAGCGTGATGTTAAACAGCCTTATCCTTTTTAAAAAATTTGGCTATCAATGCAAAAATATTTTTTTAAATCCGACTGGTAGTGCGTTCAAACAAACAAACTCTTCAGATTTAATGATGTGAAACATCTATAAGCGCAAGTAAAACCGATTGCTGGTGGGGCGACGCATGCCGCGTGGCGATCGGCCACTATACACTTGTACAGTCTATATGTAGTAGTGCGTAATTGTGTGTGTAGAGCGATGTTTCACATCTGCCAGTCATATAGATAAAGCGGTCAGTAAATTAAACTTAGGTTAATTTTTTGGACATTAATAAACTCAGCCAGCTATCGCATTCCATTGCCGGATATTGGCTGAGGCTGGGCATAAGTTTTTCGACTACCCCTGGTTAATTGTACGCAAGCGCGACTGCCAAGTCCTGTGTTCGATGCCCGTTTGGGCAATTTTCAGTAGCAGCCTGGACTCGTGCTCGATTGACGGCAATAAAATCGCCTACGCCTCCAATTATTGTATGGGACTCAAACATGTAAAAGCTATGTTGCACCAGTAATGTGCTTACAACTGGCGAAATGCAGGCGTGACGTGTAGTTTTATGTGGGTTGTTGAGCTGTTCCTGATTCATAAAGAGCGGCGCACCCTGGGCAGTCAGCACCGCTTCAACGAAACGACTTTGCACTTTATGACGAAGTTAAATTTATTGTAATGAATGCCAGTTAAACCAGCGAGTTGACTAACAACAACTTTATTGAACACTAACTAAATCTAGTTACAAACATAAGATTACCTTTAATTCTACATGTCATTTAAATCTAGGTATTCACTTTTCAGAGAAAATATTCTTCATATCAATGTCTGACAAAATTTTAGCAGATACTGAATCTGGGCTTTGTGCAGTAACTTTGGCTTTGGCTGCATCTAGTTGCCGTTCACTGCCAACTACTGCCGCGGACTTTTCAATTAGTTCCTCTTCTGGCACCCTCTCGGATTTCAGTTTCTCATATTGTTGAATAAGCCTCTTAGTTTGAGTTTCTGTTTGACTGATCATACTTATTGCTCCTAAGCCGTGGCCATGAGAGTGAAATTTCCTGTAAGTTAATAGAAATAAATCTTATTAATAGGCGTGATTTCAGAGAGGATCTTTTAATATTATTAGGTTTGATTCAATTCACAACTGAGTGTGGGGCGGCGGCGATACATTGGGGAACCGTTACGGTTAGCGCAGATTGGGGCGGGCTGCGCTGCAACGTTATGCATTGCAAAAATGCTTGTTCATCAGTCATCACTTTCGTACATTTTCTATGAACCAGCGCACACTACTGCGCCGCATTTTTTTGTACCTATGTAAATGCCCTGTACCCCGTTTCGGCTGTAATGCGCGCTTGGCTTTATAAAACATTTACTTACGCTCTGACAGTATCTTCAGGATAAAGTATTTGTCTGATAGGTTTGATTTCAGGTTTAGGTTTGGCAAACTTAGGTTCTGCAAGAGGTGGGAAAGCTCTATACACATCAAACCATAGAGGCCTGTCATCAGCTCTCAATGCTCCTTTTGTGAGTAGTCCCTCCACTCTGTAAATTCAGAAATTAAAAACTGTTAGTAAAAGGTAGGTGTGGTGGGGATTTTAAATGCCTAACCAGATGATTACTAGTTGTGTAGTTTGCACATTGCTAGTATTCCAGCTCTCCTATTATATGAAAATGCTTGTGCCAGGGGTGATTCTAAGCTACGTCTGCCAAAAAACTGCTGTGCAGTTTGGCAGAAGTAAATATTCTAAGTCCTTAAAGTATTTATCTAAATAAACACTATTTCATTTTTTTTTTTCAAGTCAATATTGACTGAGAGGTGGCCTGCCATTTTTTTAGTTTCAATCAGAGGCGCACATGCCCATGCTTCGGGCCATAAGGACATGAATAGTGATAATATATGAACAAGACTTTAGGGAGCTTGCTACTAAGTTCAAAGCCAGTTTAATACCCAAACTGTTGTATTGCTAGATTCATATTGGAAAGATATTCAGGTAAGTTAATTGAAAATACAAAGTAACATTACTTATTTGAATGGTTTTATTGAATTAAAATAGTTATTTAATTAAAAGCAAATACAGATCAAATTAAAAATCATTTTGCATAGCATGAAAAATTGTTCTGCGCAAATTTTCCCAACCACTTTTCTTGGTCTCTGAAATTAATTTCTGTTGAAGTGTTTTAATGTCATCTTCCAACTCTTCTGCTAATTTGTCAGTTTCGGTTTTATGGTCTGATTCCATTAGTTCACATCTAAAAGTAGAAGGGAAATATTAAAAACAAAATTGTAATGACAAGAGAAAACCAAACTTCTTGTTACTCTTCTAATTGTATCCAATATAAGTTTAAGCTGCTGCAGTAGCTATCGTCATATCAGAATTTTCCCAACCAACACCTATATTTTGATAAGAACTTGAAATATGATTTTAATTCCACATAAACAAAAAAATATTACTGTTTTTTAAAGGAGGCATGAATATCTTTTAGTGCTTTCAGTTTTTGTTTATGAGCTGTGGTTGTCTGCTGCATGCACTTTACAACTGCTGCAGTTAAATGTTCCAACTTTTTCTCATTATCTTTCATTGCATTACAATCTGCTTCCAATTGTAGCATGACTTCTGATAGATTTTCAAGCAGGGTGTCACTTTTTTCTTTCCTGAAAATTATTAGTTACCTGTAGGTATTGCTTAGTTGTATGTATTTGTTAGTATTAGTTATATACATTTGTTAGTATTTAATAGTAATTAAATAGGAATTGTAAGTTTACAAACCTTGTTTCTAGTTGATGGCTCATAACATCCAATATCTTTTGGCGTGATTCTTTACAAGCTTCTACATTGACCTCCAATTTCTTTTTCTTGGAATTTGTTTGATATTGCCCTATCAATTTTGCAATGCTCTCCTCTTCGGTCACATCACTTCTTTGACGTTTTTGATTGTTTTTATTTTTAGGAGAATCCTTAAGAAACTGTGATTCATTTAGTAATTCATTTATATCTACTGACAAATGTTTAGCTTTTCCTCCTTTTTTAGAAGTCATTATTGTAAATTTGCAGAAAATTTGATTGAGAAAAACTACGGTATTATCGAACTCACTAGAAATCAAGTGAATTTCCCGGTTTCCCGCCAAAGTATGACTGGTTTGCCGCGTGAAAACTTATATTCCAAATTCAAATAAAACATTCAAAGACATTTAAAAAATATTTTAACATAGCAAAGGGAAATAAGTTCTTACCGTGTGTAAATAGTTCCAATTCTTTCCAAGCGACTACTTGCCATATTGGTTTATATTTATGAAATCTATTTTATAATTAATATTTATTGCAATTATCTGATGTGGAGGCTTGAAATTAGATTATTATTTTTTGGATGAGGTTATGTTTTTCTTTCAAATTGAAATTTAAGATCGACCACTTGACATTGACAGCTGCTGAATGAAACTTGGGGTGCGTACCGAATTAGGCTGTAATCGATTTGAGCGTGTTAAACCTGTTCCATATTAGCGTGGTCGCGAAAACGATATCGCGTGAAACGTCATAGATGACGTCATGACGCGCCATCTTGCGATTACGCCCCGACCATGCCCTGTAATATGACAGCAAAGTAGCTTCTGGCGTCGCAGTGTCCAGCTGCATGTGAGGCCTACTAGTATTTCAGCTGAAGAACTTATTTCTTTTTCCTTGATGTTTGTAAAAACATCAAGAATATAATACATTTCCGATTGCTATTTAGGAAATGTATAGATTTCCTAGGAAAATTGCATATTACAAAATATTATATCATAGATTTCCTATCTATTTTAGGAATTGTAGACATTTCCTAGGAATTGTATACAATGGCGGATTACACACTCTCCGTTAACATATACACGGCTACTTATCAAGCTATAGGTAAATTTCCAGTATAAGCTGACCTCTCGTTGTACGGTAATCCTATACAATGCGCGATCAGCTTATACTGGAAATGTATAGTTTGTTAAGTAGCCGTGTGTACCTAAACGTGCAGAGGTTTGAAAAATATACTCAATATTCTCAAGTCGCATCACGATCACGACAAACCACAGCACAAAAATGTAGATCCTGCTTTACTCTGAGCGATGTTTACTCAACAAACGGAACACACCCAACTACTGTGCAACACTGGCCATACATATTTTGAAATGTTGGTTGAACCATAAAGTTTGGGGATTTAGGACTTAGGTGGAAGGTATTCTACTTGTCTCCTCTTCACGCGTATTGTGGAGGTGGTGAAGTTGTAATCGAATCGAAGAGCGAAAGTGAAACTCCAACTTGCAGTTAACCCAATGACTTAGAGGAGATAAAGGGGATGCGCTAAGGTAGCCGGAAAATTCAAATCGTCTTGAGTTTTTTATAATTTGCAGGTCAGTAAGGCCTAGCCGTTAGGAGTATATGTGTTCTGTGGGTAGCCCGCATTGGCGTGCGTTTTTTTTTACCGCCGCATATCTGTGAAGTATGGAATGTCATAGAAGTGCGCGTATTGCGGTGAAATAAACGCATGCTGAACACCGAACGGTAGCAAAAACCCTCCGCGTGCTGTTGAATAAACGCACCACACTGCAGTGCGCGCTATATAAAATGTACTCTATGCGCGCTAGGCCTACAGGTTGTATGTTGATCTAAATAAGATTCGCGGCCATAACAAATATGGCTTTACAGAATTATTATAATCACTAGAATCAGCATTACAACTCTCTAAGTTCATAAAATCCTACTGAATTATTATTTCTGAAATAGTCATTCAATAGGATTTTTCGAAGAGAGTTAGCTATATGTGAATATTTAAGTATTTTAGTAAAATACTTTATGAAATAAATTCAGGAAGTAATGTCTACCCAAAGCATAAAAACCGGCCAAGTGCGAGTCAGACTCGCGCACGAAGGGTTCCGTACCATTATCTATAAAAATGGCAAAAAAATCACGTTTGTTGTATGGGAGCCCCCTTAAATATTTATTTGATTCTGTTTTTTTAGTATTTGTTGTTATAGCGGCAACAGAAATACATCATATGTGAAAATTTCAACTGTCTAACTATCACGGTTCATGAGATACAGCCTGGTGACAGACAGACGGCGGAGCCTTAGTAATAGGGTTCCCGTTTTACCCTTTGGGTATGGAACCCTTTTTGGTTGGAATTTCTTCATTCGGTTTGGAATTTGGTTGACTGGTAGAGAATGCCTAAGGCATTAAGTCCGCCTTTGTACATTATTGTGTGTGAGAATTTTAAATAAATAAACCCTAAAAACGATATTACTTTCGAACTACTTGAAAGTCGGTTTTGTTTTTTTGTAAAAAGGTTTTTTTTATGTAACAATAATTTAAGTGATTTGGTATTTTGTGATACAGTAGTTACTTGCTTGTTAACTTTATGTTTTTCGCATAGTGTGGATTTGGTCGAGCTACTGCTAATTAAACTATTGTTTACGGCACCTTATCGGTGCCGGCACACACTGGTCCCGAATGATAAAAAAGTGGACATTAAGAAATTTTTGACAGAAGGTCAACGGATTCGGCTGATTTTTTTTTTGTAGACAGCTGATGCAATTACAAATCACTTTTGTAATTGAGTTTTTGCCAAATAAGCCGTATTTTCAGAGAAAAAAAATATTGAAATATTTTTTGTATGAAAGAAATCCAAATTTTGTCTTTATCTTCCAAGATTCAAACGTATTCAAAATAAAACTTAGCGCAGCTTGTAGAGGTGCTAATTGCTCACCACTTTGTCATAGACACTCTTCTGCGATTTTGTGCTCCTTTTGAGTTACAGGCACTTTAAATATTTTTTGTATAAAAAAATTCTAATTTTGTCTTTATCTTCCAAGATTCAAACGTATTCAAAATAAAACTTAGCGCAGCTTGTAGAAGGGCTAATTGCTCACCACTTTGTCATAGACACTCTTCTGCGATTTTGTGCTCCTTTTGAGTTACATGCACTTTAAATATTTTTTGTATGAAAAAATCCTAATTTTGTCTTTATCTTCCAAGATTCAAACGTATTCAAAATAAAACTTAGCGCAGCTTGTAGAGGGGTTAATTGTTCATCACTTTGCCATAGACACTCAATTGCGATTTTGTGCATATAAGCAGATAAGCACGCCAAGATCCCTGCCCTAAATCAAATACATATTAAGTGATAAAGTATAAAATAAATAAATAAACAATATTTTTTTTCTCTGAAAATACGGCTTATTTGGCAAAAACTCAATCTATAAAAGTGATTTGTAATTGCATCAGCTGTCTATAAAAAAAAAAATCAGCCGAATCCGTTGACCTTCTGTCAAAAATTTCTTAATGTCCACTTTTTTATCATTCGGGACCAGTGTGCGGCAGGGACATAATATCGCTCGTTTACTTCCACATACGCCGGAAATGAAATGTTTTGCGCCAGTTGCATGGGCTTTTGTTAGGGTATGTAAGAAAAACAACATAATATTATATAATTATAAATCATTTATTTTCTAAATTAAGTCCCAAAACAACACAACTCATTCAAGGCATTCTTTTCTCAATTTAAATATATTTTCATTGCTTATCATACACTTAAATCTATTTACAAGTTTAGAACCTCAATATAATTATTCTCGGTAGAATCACTTTTATAATAAATACTCCTGTACAAGCCTTAATATTGCACTTGCAGCCTTACTCGACTTCACGATTTCTTATACTTTAAGAGCTTTTTGAGGTTTACCAGCAGTAATAAAATGCATTATTACTGTTGTCATTTATTTTGAAGGTGGCACAGTGATGTGAGTCAGGCGAAAGTCCATGTGAGACTTATACAATCACAAGAAAATACTGACTATTTTCTTCGAGTGAGATTCCACAGTCGGCTATGATTGCGATCGGTGTTTTCTGAAGCACCGCTTGTCTGCTTGTCTCGTCAGAATATCTGAGACGAAGTTTCTGTGCGTAAATACTCGAAGTATGTCCTCGCGAGCTTCCTGTATGCCCTCGCATACGATTTTACTCCTTTGTATATTGCCCTGAAATGAAACATACTTTATTTAATTTATGCCACAGGACAACTACCTACTTGTAAATCCAACGTAAATTAAGGTTGTAATCTAAAAAATGTTGTAACCATTTATGAACATACCTTGAGTAGCTCAAGTATCGTGTGTGAATGTGGTTGCAAAGCAGATAGCGCACGCCCTGAGGCCGTCTCTAGTGCTCGCAGGAGCCCCGCTAACTGCTCCCCGACGTCAGATTCTAAAGACATCTAGACAAAACAACAAATAAATATGAATATTTATACAATACTTTCGGCGACCACAACATAGCCAAGGATAACGGTGTATGGCCTTTGTCTACTACATCTTGATGCATACCCACTTCAGAGAGAATGAAGAAAGTGCTCCGTGAGATTGTTCGACCTTTGCCCAGCAGTGTGTCAATACCATGAACGTATAGATAAAAGTGGAGGCAACACTAAATACCTAAGTGAATACGACTGTGTGCAGACTCTCTCATTCTGAATACATACATAAGAACGAGACAGTGATATGTGTTTTCTTTATCTTATGTATGTATTCAGAAAGAGAGTCTGCCCACAGTCGTCTTCACTTAGGTATCTAGTGTTGCCTCCACTTTTATCTATAAGGTTCTTGGTCAATACAGGTTGTTTTTTTTTTTTCGGCGAACTCCTACTATGTTGTCGAAGCTACTATGCTTTGGTTGGCTTTTGAAACCCACCCAACAAACAAGATTTTTTAAAGGAACAATAATGAGCAGAATGTGTTGTTACCAAGTCGTCCATTTGCGCAGTAAGATGATGCACCTTCCAGCCTTCGGCGCTAGTGAGCACGTGTTTCTGACTGGCTATGGCGACGATGTCACGCGTCCGCGGCTCCCGCCGCCGAACGTCCGACGGACGTGTGAAGTGCAACGCTGTACTGCGCCAACCGCACACGTAACTTGAACTTAAAAGTGGACCTGTGTACAATTAGAGTTAATTTTCCATCAGTTTAGTTATGGTTATTTTACACGACCCCAGTTTTTAGAATTATGACGGTATATCGTTACGCAATTCAAATTAATTCGAACGGCTAAATCAAGGACTCGGCAAGACATAATACATAATTAAGACAGCTATATTCGCCATATTCGAGTCACTGAACTTTGAGTAACCAACGAGCTCCATTCTAAAAACTGGAGACATGTTTAGAAAAAATGTAAGTGTTTGATAGAATGTTGAAACGATATGGTAGGGTCCAGCCCAGAGGGTTTTTGAGCAAGCATAATAATTATGCTGGGCGAAAAGTTGATAGTTGAGTAACACAAACTGAACACCGAAAATATGTTTGAAAAGTTTCAGCCCCGTGGTCAGGACTCCACTTCCAGATTTTTGTCCAAATATGTGTTTTCAAAAGATATTCAGGGCGATTTAATTTAAAGTTGTTCTGTGCAATAGTGTTACATGTCCTGATTGTGAATATATCAATTTCTGACGGATTGATGTAGCGCTTTGACAAACATGACGAACTTTCACTGATTCAGAAAAGTACGCAAAAGATTTTGCATTTATCTGTAAATGAATAGCTTTGATTGCTATTTGAGTTTAAAGCTGGGCCAGCTTAGTGAAGATTTGTTGGTATTCAGAAATTTGAAAATATTAATCACTTGAAAGTTATTATTAAAAGTTATGTAGTATAATTAGAACATCGTTAGAGTACACCATAAACAGAGTTGATCATTTCATTCAATGTAACACTATTGCACAGAATAACTTTTAAAACACCCTGAATATGCTTTAAAAATTGTCCAAATATGAGTTTTCATAGTCGTCAGATTTAGGGAAAGCCGACAATTTATCCATCAGATTTGCCTATTTAAGTCATTGTGGGCTAAGCCGCACGCGGTCATACCAAACTCAAAAACTCTGAAGATCACGTTATTTTTTGTCCAATTACGAATTTTTAAAGTGGAGTCCTGACCATGGGACTCCTATCTGAAACTCTTTAAAAATATTTTGGTGTCCTCTCATCATGTCGTACCTACTAAGCTATCAACTTTTAAAAACCCCCTGGGCTGCCGGACCAATTATTTACGGTTGTGTGTATAATTTTTTTACGTTTCTCTATATTTAGAAATCTTTTTTAAGGTGTGTGCGATCGGACTCAAAACGTCACATGCACAAACGCTACAACCTGGAACTACTATCTAAATGCCATTTTTTTTTTCTTTTATTTGGGAATCGAACCCACGATTCGTACCGCAGAAGCCGCGACCCGCGACGCCAACTTTTGCAGGTTTTTAAATTATTGTTATGCCATTAGTTTTTTGTATCTTGATTGTAGGCTCAACTTTCTTCTGGGTAATTTACTTCTACCGTATCTTACTCGGAGAATTGGAAAGGCCTTTCCGGATTCCAGCATTTTCTAATTGAAAAAATATCTAACCCTTAACGCTCGCAGGGACGACCTTCCGTATCCTTTTCTTCCACTTTGGTTTATCTTCCTCATCTGCATCGGAAACGTTGATTTTCAAAACTCATTGTTGAATTAAACGCACAGTTAAGTGCCACATATCCATTTATGGAGATAGGCTATAAATATAGTAATTTAAATTGAGAGCTTAGCTTTAAGTATAGGCGTTGCAAATCATGAGCACGCGTTTTTGACTGCAAGAACTATGCTATAGTCCGCAAGCACGTGCTAGTCACCGCCTGAGGCATGTGAGCGGTGAGACGAGGGGTGGCCCCATTGACAAGATTTGGCAGACTGAGCTAGCTTCACTTTGCCTGCTCCCCCGTCTCGACTAGCACTTGTGCACGGAGTAAAATGCTCTTGACAAAGTTACTGAGATATATCGAGAGATACTCACGTTTCGGAGGGTTGAATGCGACAGGAGGCGGTGTGGGCGGTGGCTCTTCTCCTTGATAGTCGCACTGTCTCACTTCGTTGGTTAAACTATAAGTAACAGAAATAAGTCACGTAATCTAATTGGCAATTTGCTTCCTAAATATACGGCAAACGTTAGTCAGCAAAAATTGTCATAATAGATACCCATTTGCGGACAGCGTGATACTCAAATGTACCATCGGACCGGATCGGTTCAGTCCAATCGATCCATAGTAAAGCCCCATTTACACGATGTAAGTTTTTTGCCTGAGACATACAAATAAAATTGAAGCAACAAATGATGGCTTGCATCGTGTAAACATTTTTGTTCCTTGGAGTTTTGGTGTTATGAGGAACAGGGTGTAAAGTTCACTCATCCACCTTAGATAAGGGAGGATCCTCCGACCAGACGGGTGTTGTGTCTGGTGGGCAACTGCCCGACGGTTGATGTCGGGACGTTGTATATATGCTAGTTGCGCGGTAAACTCTGCTTGCGCGATGCAGGATTTGCGTGACGTCAGTGTGACGCGTAGTTCGCATGTGGCGATGTTGATGCCGCTACAAAGTTATGGAATACTGCAGGCAATTAAATCGCACTGTGTAAATCAGGCTTAACGGTAATTTCCCGAAAATTTGCTAAACCAAAGTGGCAATGGACGTGCAGAATGGGTTGCTGATGGGGTAGAAAAGTAAGAATAGACGATTCTACATACATCTGTTTCCGTGGCTTCTTGCGCGGGCTGAGGTCGGGCTCGTGGCGCACGTCGCACGGCGGCTCGTGGTCGCGCGCGGGCGACGACGACGCGCTCATGGTGGTGGAGCCGCCCGACGCGCCGCCCGTGGGCACGTCCTCCCAGCCCGCGCGCCCGTAGCCTGCCGCGCTCGGGGACCTGCAGGCACTCAATATTCAATTACGAGAACAAACTACGGTAGGTCTGTCGTATATGAGGGAGCACAACTCTATGTATAAATCAATTAAGTACATAAAGTGGCTATTAAAGCACCATGTTTTGAAAATGTTAAATTGTAAGTTTTTACCAACTGATTTTTATAACTTAATTTTTGTTTTATCACTCAGCGAAACCATGGCTTAACTTAATAATTATTTTGTTTTTCCTCATAGCAGTGAATTATTGTAGTCTTTTTGAGTGAAATAAAGTATCATAAACCGTAATACTATGAAGACTCTATTAACCAAACACAAATCCAGACTCTAGCCTGCTATTGAGCAATTCCAGATGGAAAACCCAATAACATTTTGCCCGACCTGAGAATCGAACCCAGGACCTCATGCTCAGCAACAACGCGTGCGACCACTTGACCAACCACTAAACCATAGAAATATAAAAAACAGGAGAAGTGGCAAGGGGGCGTGTCTGTGTCCGCGCGACATGATCGTAACGCTCATGTCACAGGCAAATCCGTGTTTTTCAGTGGCTTCTTGTAAACACCGATGCCAAACTAAAAACTTCATAAACCATGGAATCACTTAACATGTGTAAAAGTGTTTTACTATATTTACCCATCAAGATCTCTTTTCCTGAGTATGGATGGTCTAGGCAAGCCCGGCTGAGTTTGACCGGAAGACAGACACGTGATAGAGTGCACGCGGGTTTCTGGCGACGACGTTACAGCGTTCACCACCGTTACTACAAATAATATCGGAAAAATAAATTTTAGTTTAATCTATCAACCTGTCAAGATTACTAACGGAAAACGACGACAGGTGGTGATAAACTGTCAATGTAGTACCTTGAGCCTGCGGCTGCTGCAGGAAGGGCGCGAGCGCGCGCGGCGCGTGCGAGCCGCGCGGCACCTCGTAGTACAGCTGCGTGGGCGCACTGTTGCCCACCACCCCGCGGACGCCCACACTTGCCACACCAACCACCTGACAAATTAAAGTTCGACGTTCAAATTTTTCTGTTGTGATAAATTAGAGGTAATCCATCCATACTATTCCACGTTTCTTACCTTAGTGGGTTGGTAGTTCCTCTGCAGCAGTGGCAATGGCCTCGGTGCGGCCGCAACCGGGGTGGGCGTGAGGGCGCGCGGCGGTGCGCTTCGCCCAGCACCTGATATTACACCACTTGCTGCAAACGACAATAATTTTGAACATAATAATATTCATGGCAGAACCTGAGTCTCTTAGTTGATATTATAGACATACATGAACATAAATGTTAAGCCATATATTTAGAAGGTTTTTCATTAAGGGGGATGCGCTAAGGTAGCCCGCGAAATTCAAATTTAATTACGTTTTTTGCAATTTGCAGGTCAGTAACAGGTTGTATGTTGATCTCAATATGATTCGCGACCGTAACAAATATGGCTTTACCGAATTATAATCATTAGAATCAGCATTACAACTCTCTAAGTTCATAAAATCCTACTGAATGATTATTTCAGAAATAGTCATTCAGTAGGATTTTATGAAGAGAGTTAGTTGTATTGCCGATTCTAATGATTATAATTCGGTAAAGCCATATTTGTTACGGCCGCGAATCATATTGAGATCAACATACAACCTGTTACTGACCTGCAAATTGCAAAGAACGTAATAAAATTTGAATTTCGCGGGCTACCTTAGCGCATCCCCCTTAAATGCAATTTCATGCACTATGAATTGGAGAAAGGCAGCGGTTTCGTGGGCTGTCTTTTGTAACTGATGCTTATTTTCAGCCTAATTTGGATACACGATTTTTGATATCCTTGGGTACTTACACGTGAGTACTGATGTAGTAGGCAGGGTGACGACCGTGGAGTGGGTCGGTTGTGACGGTTGTACGGGCGACGACGTCGGCCCGGGAGCGCGCGCTCCTCGCTGTCCGTAGACCAATGTGCTGCGGGCGCCACGCGTAGCACTCGACCAAGCACCACCTGGTGTAAAGATATTATTGTAGAGACAAAATAAATAAGAAAATGTCTTATTGCAGTTGTATCCACTTGCAACCACACAAAGTAATAGTATTATTTATTTCCAAACTTCAGTAACGGGACATCATTGTGGTCTCGACTCCTGAATTAGGACATCCTGTATGACAGGGGTCGAGGTTTCTCCTGTTACAACTGCTGAAACTGTGAAATTGTTGGGGGCTAAAGGATAAAACTCACCAGCAATGAAATTCCATATAACTTTCCTGGCGCCTATTCAAGTAGCGCGGAAAGATCGACTTTGCTCAAAGAAGGTTGTCAAAATAATGACCACATTACAAGCATTGTCGAAAAAATTTGTGATTTTAAAAATAGTTAAAAGAAAAAGGAAATAAAATAAAACATGAAAAATGACAAAAATGTATGAACAAAAAGAAAAATTAATTAAATAGATTAGATTATCTATAAGTTTATTTTTTCATTTTAAAATACATGGTAAAATTAAATTAGCTAGAGAAACTCTGCAGACGTGATGGGTATCGACATCTAAACACGATACAATAAAAAAACAAAAAGATTTGATGGTTTGGTGTTTGGTGGTCCACGATATTTGGTAGTGTTGTTATTTGAAGTATGAATGGAGAAGATCTGTTTTATTTTGTTTTATCGTGTTTAGGTATCGATACCAAACACGTCTGTGAAGTTTACACAAAAATATTTTTTTTTTTGGATTTTTAAATAATATTTCTAGTGACTGCGGTCGATGATCTCACAAAAAGTCATCAAATTAATTATTTTTTTGTTTTATCATGTTTGGGTATCGATACCTATTACGTCTGTGAAGTTTCGTTAGCTAATTTAATTTGACCCTGTATATACTTTTGAAATTATTTAAGAAAATAGATGAAAATTGACCATCTGTCCAATACCTCCTTATCCCCGAAACTACTGTGCCTAAAATTTTGAAAAAAATACAGAAAATAGTTCTTTACTTATATATTACAAAAACACTTATAAGAAGTCATTCAATATTGTGCGTACAAGTTTACATTTGCAGTTGGAATGTATGGGGGATCATGTTTTACAACTAAAATGTTAAGTTTGTTCTTGGGATAAATCACTTGGCCGTTTTTTTTTTGCTGTGACAGATATGTTGGCTCCACTTCAAATTGTCATTGATTCTAACACTAAGATATTTAATGCTGTCAACTCTCTGAAGCCGAAGACAGGCACAGGAAGGTGGAAACATGACCCTCTATTAATATAAATCTAATAATAAAGGGAATGTGTGGATGAGCACATTAAAGTCTGGACTAGAACTGCCTGACTTGACATGCTAAAGCAAAGGTATTCTATTTTACTTGCGTTTATTGATAGTAGGCTGTCTTCAAGCCAGGCTGTTACACTTGAAAGCCCTCATTCACTTACCTGTTCCAAACTCTCACAACAGGTGTTGTGGAACAGGAGCGCTGTGTTATCAGCAAACATTGTTATTTAGGCTTGATGGATTGGAAGGTCACAGAATTGATCTCAGGGTTTTGAATATATATAAGTTTACGCGTTTTTTATGCTGTACCAAGAAGTGTTGGGGTTATTGTACTTCCCTGGGGGACACCGTAGGCGGCTATGGCTTTGTCACTCATCTGCGCATCAATGCTTACTCTTTGGTATTCATCAGACTGGTAGCTTTTAAACCATTCCTGGTGTACACTTCTCACACCAACACCCTCCAATCGGTTCTATAGGTTGGGAATTGACACAGTGATGAAAGCTTTTTGTAGCTTGAGGAATATACCAACACTTTTGGCTCTTCTATCCAGGCAGTTCGTTATTTCCGTGGTAAGCCTTAGTACAGTGTAATTTGTAGAATGACCCACTCTGAAGCCATATTGTTTATCCTATATCAGGTTGTTTTTCAAAAATTGGCAAAGAAGCATCATTGGATACCTTGTATCCAACGAGATGCTTGTTCGCCAGTTTTGCCATAATTTTAGAGAGAGTGCTCAAGAGAGATATTGATCTGTAGTTGGTCACAATGGATTTATCAGCGGCTTTAAAGATGGGAGATACAACTTTTTTTAAATAGCTTGGAAATATACCCTGCATGGAACCAATGTTGCAGAGGTTTGCAACAAGCGAAGCAAGTTGGTGCTTATATTTTTTTATATAGAAACGTGAATGTTATCCCACACTTCAATTCTTAAGGCCAGTGACCACCTTGATAACCTCTACCTCATCTGTTGGGCCAAGTGTCGTTGAATTTAGATAGCTATTTGACGTCAGGTCATGTTTCGCCAGCGTATCTTCGGCTTAATATAGCCTTGTGAGCGTTTTTGCCAGTTTTTTCCTATTTGACGTAAAGTATCTTTTTTTTTTTCATACAAAGACTTAAGATCATCTGTTAATGATGATCATAATATCATTGTTCGTAATTTACTCAATTTGTTTTATAATTTACTAAAGAAACAGTTTAAGTACTTCATAGGACAGGGGTAACATTGAAAAAGGCAATATAAAAAACAATTTTCCACCTGAAGCTGTTGAGTTAGATGCAGGGGTGACAGGTCGGACAGCGAGCGAGGCGCCGGCAGCTAGGCCGCGCGGTACGTGGCTCACGTGGCTCGTTACTCCAACACCCACACCTTTACTCACTAATACCCCACTTGTACTGCTCACATTCACACTTGACAGCACCGCTGAGAATAATTAATTGATTTATATTACACTTTAGTTTGTCTAGTTCATGTGAGCAAGTAGAGAACAAATTAGATTCTGCATTTGTTTCCTATTTTTGTTAGTATACCCTTAGAAAGTTGTTACAGATAGACATCAAAGAATTCTTGAAAGAAAAAATGCTTAATTCTTACCTGGCCTGTTATTATGGTGAGGCAACGGAGGCAGCACCCTCACAGTAGGTGGTAGTGTGCGCACAGATGGATTAACCACCAAGTTACCAGCACCACTCACAAGCTGCCCTCCAACATTCAAGACTTGAGTACCACTCACAGAAGAAGTCACATTTGCCTGAACATTTGTTGACCCTGCATTATTTGAACTGGACACTTGTGCAGACAACTGCGTTCCTTGACTTATGATCTGTGTACCAGGACTTATAATAGGGCCAGGTGAAATCAACTGTGACTGGGACATTATCTGTGAGTTCTGGCCAATAAGCTGTGACCCTTGGCTGACAATCTGAGCTCCTTGCAAGATTGGTGATCCACTTATTATCATCTGAGGCTGAAAGTTTTTAAACATGACTTAATCATAATAATATGGTTACCTAAACAGAAGTCAATTCCATGTAATAAAATGATAAATATGGGGCTACATAGCCTATGACATTTGGCCATGTACAATATACTAAAAACTGAAACAATAAACAAAAATATAATTTCAGTGTTAACTTTATGCAATGCACTTATGTTCTGTTGATGGTCCTTTGTAGGGTAAACAAGCAAATTATAAAATTCGTTGGATAGCATACCTGTGTAGCAACATTTGAGGAAATAATTTGTGCGAGCCCTGGACGCATCAAGCCAGTTGCGGGGCTAGCGTGGGCCATTATTTGACTTGAACCTGTTGTTTTAGCTTGTCCCGGGATCAAATGAGCCATTTTCATCTCTGAATTAGTAACACTTTTAACTATAGTAATTTTTTGGGGCGCTAAATCTATTGGATGCATTTTACTACTGAGTGATCTATCATTATCCAAATTGCTGTTCATTGTGACACTAGCCTATATCAAATATACATTATAATATAAATATAATTGCTTACGAAATTTTCCGAACACCTAACACTAGGTAATGCAGTATTTGTAGTGCACGAAAAACTTGTAAAATACCAATAAATATTCGCTAGCGAACGAGTCGAATGACACAAACAACAGCGGACGAAACGAAACCACAAGCAAGCTGACAGGATGAATGATTTTTTTTTCTGAAAGTCAAACTCAATAGCATAAAGTAAAATAGAAAGATAGAGTAATAAAAATAAAGGAATGTGTACACAATCGGGTGAATATCACAAAAATGTAACTAATCACTGAAGTGTTCAACGTCGTATACGGGTGGTCCGTGAAACGAGATCCAAAGCAACATTTTAGAAACCTCTCTCCAAGGGCTTCCCGAAACATCCCCATGTATGTTCACCGATTATTTATAGTAAAAGAGCAAGACGGTTTTTAGTATTAATCTCACTTGTCTCAGACTTTTTCTTCATCGTATTTTTTTGTAAATATTTGTTTTTGCTAATAAAATAATCATTATATTATGGTCTATGATCGATAAAATAGTATCTGTCAAAATAGCACCCAAAGTGACTAAAATTTAGCTTAAAAAGAAATGTTTTATCTACTGTCAAAGCACTGATAGAAGTAAAAGGAAAACTGGCATCAGGTATCCGGAACGATGAAGCTGGATTAGATTGTCCGAATACGAGCGTACTCGACTCTGTACATTTAGTCGTTAGCCCGCATTCCATGTGCAATTTTTAACTATATCTTTAGTTTTATTAGTTCTGCTTATACTGAATTGCAATTTCAGACTTATTATCCCTATAGTATCTTGACTATAACTGTTTTTGTAAATTAACATGTCTTATCTAAGAGAGCCGGGTGATCTGTAACTCAGGACCCTCCTACCTCAGACACCTTTCTCTATTTAAGATTGTACATTTTATTAACCAGTGCCTGTAATATGATGTTGAGATAAATAAAGATATATGATTATGATAATCGAATTCGGGAGAATCAACAAGTGTAATTCGGTATGTAAAGTAAAAACCGGCCAAGTGCGTGTCGGACCACGCACAATGAAAGGTTCCGGAGTTGGGATGAATTTATCCCAAAAACAAACTTAACATTGTAGTTGAAAAACATGTTCTCCCATACATCGATATACGTCACGGTCAATTCTTCAACTGCAAATTTAAGTTGGTCGACTATTACTCGTTAACTTGTAGGGTCTACTTAGCTGCGATAGTTTTTCTTTCTCTTTTTTTTTCACTTATCCCCAGTCAACTATTTAGTTGGCGGGGGGGGGGGGGGGGGGACACTTGACTCTAACAAAATTTTACACTTTAAAGCTTATTATTGCGCAAACTGATCCCTGAATCGAAAAATGTTTTTCACAGACTTCCAATATTTTTATTTTTAAACTGCCTATCCATCGATACCCCACACCATGGTATAAACAAGAAAAAAAAATATCACCCCCACTTTACTTCATACACTAAAAAAAAAAAAAACAAGATTTTATTTTATGACTTTGTCGGCTAACTAATATGTACACCCATGCCAAATTACAGCTTTCTAGTACCAAGAGTCTCTGAGCTAAGCCGGGGACAGACGGACGGACGGACAGACAGACAGACAGACAAAATTAACCTATGCCAGCGGATTCCAAAACCATGATTTTAAGCTTCTAAGACTTATTTTTCTAAAAATTATAAAAAAATATATAATATATAAATAATAAAAAGATAAGATCGTATTTATTTTCACAAAAATACTTAAAATCACTTGACTTTTATTTGACCTCTCAATGTCATCTAAAGTAGCCTGAATTGAGAACTTTCAGTGCCTCTTGTAAATTAATAATTAAGTTGTTCTGTATGTGTCAAGTGTCAATGTCAACGACGAATTTACATGAACCACTTATTATTATTCTATTCAGATAGGTAAATAGTGTAGTTTTTCACCAGCGGCCGACAGTACAAGTCAAATCACATCGATCTATCGCCTCAGGAAAACGTAACTTACGTTCAAATGATCTTCACAATAAAACAGACGCCGCCCAGACTTGTACTCAACATTTACTTCCTCGCACCATTTCTTTTTTAGGGTTTCTTTTACTAACAATCAATTTGTGTTAGCTTTTTGTTGTGGTGTTTATACTTGACGCTATAACTTTAAACTAAGGTACGGAAATTGCTAAAGTATGAAATGTAAACAAATTAACTGTCAAATTTGACAGTTTGAATTTACTAAATTTTGGTTTTAAATAAGTGTTAAACGTGGCAAAGATCCTAAGCTATTCACGCTACTTTAGAAATCGGCACGAACAATACTTAAACAAATATATAAAAATAACTACAGCTTATAAAAACAAAACGATAAAATTATGTATTTCAAATACTCTTATCTTTAAAATAAAAATATAAAAAATATGCCATGTAACGAAATGTGCCTACTAAACATGACGCCTCCTTGAAACACTCAATTCTCGTCCAATTATTGAATCGCCCGCAAAACAAGTTTTACTTCATTTTGACTTACTTCCCGATTCCGCCCATGTACACGCTTCTTAACTTGACCCATGGATCGACTCTGTTTGCCGCCGTCAAATAAATCGAACAAGAAACAAAAGTTGTTTGTTTTGTTTATGGTACGCCATGGCGGATCGAGTTGGTGACGGTGATTTTTTGGACGAAAATATACAGAAATTTAACAATGAAAGGCGGAGCAGTAAACAGTGGCTTAAGCTTAATGTTGGTGGAACATATTTCCTGACAACAAAAACAACGTTATCTAAAGATCCTAATTCATTTTTGTATCGATTGGTTCAAGAGGACAGCGACTTGATTTCAGACAGGGTATGTAGAATTTCTTCTTGTCTTTTTGTATGTAAATGAGTTTTACTTTATTTGTCACATCAAATGTGTATGTCTGCTTCCAGGACGAAACTGGCGCTTATTTAATAGATCGAGATCCCACGTATTTTTCACCAATCCTCAATTATCTTCGTCACGGTAAACTGGTTATTAACAATGACATCGCCGAAGAGGGTGTGTTGGAAGAAGCCGAGTTTTATAATATAACTGAACTTATAAGATTAGTTAAGGAAAGAATATGTTTAAGAGAAAGGAGACCCTTGAAAGATTCTAAGAAGCATGTGTATAGAGTGCTACAGTTTCATGAGGAAGAGTTGACACAAATGGTGTCCACCATGTCAGATGGCTGGAAATTTGAACAGCTGATAAACATTGGTTCCCAATATAACTATGGAAATGAAGAACATGCAGAGTTCCTTTGTGTTGTAAGCAGAGAGTGTGGCAGTTCCCTTAACAGCAATGACATAGAACCTACAGACCGTGCCAAGGTGCTTCAACAAAAAGGCTCACGTATGTGAGCTCCTCATCAAATGATTTAATATTTTTTGAGACTGTCAGCTCTGTGTGAGAATTGTGTACATATTTTTAGAGTATAAACAGTCAGTATAACTTCTTTTTCTTTCTATATTTTTAATGTAAAAATTGTCTAGTGACCTACAATAACATTTGTATTAGTCAATTGAGTGGTAACTGTATCTTTGGTCTTTTACTTCAGTAAATTATAAATATTAGACAAATACTCAATTTGAAAAGTGTGAAAAAATTTAATAGGTTTTAGAAAATGTTAAGAATGGGTGCACCAAAATATATGTAAGTTACAAAAATGATTGTAAATAATGGTTGTTGCAAATTACCATAGGTTTGCCAAGGGCACTTTTGTATAACATTTTCGAATTGTATACATTTTGGTGCAGTCAGATGTATATTCCTAAAAACATTATTTTGACTTGATCCTGCGAGATCATAATTAGCTAATGCTAATATTACTCTTCTGTCTTTTGTCAGTGGAAACTGATTATTGTATGTATATAATTTAATATTGAGTTTTAGTTTAAAGCTTGTATGATCCTGTTAATTTCCTTACCCACAGCCGAACAAAGTAACTGCTGCACTCAGGGATGTCACTTAAAAGTTAAACTTATAGACAGTAATCTATTGGAATGCTGGCAAATTGAATACATTTCAATATTATTGACTTGTGCTTAGGGTTACCATTTAGCCCTGATAAAAAGCTGGACATTTGCAGTAAAGCCTAACTTTTAAATCTATTTTTTTCAGTATTATCATTTTTAATTTTCCCAAAGAAATCCCAAGTCGAAAAGTCCAGGAGGGGGGCAAGAAACCGGACTTGTCTGGATGGATGGTAACCCTAAATCTGCAAGATATCATGCTGCTCAAAGCTAATGATTAATTAAATGACGTCTGAGTGCGGCAGTTATACTCAGTTTCTGAAAGGCTAATCAACACAAAATTAGCCAACAGACTTAAACTCGTGTTAACTGCTGTAATTGGCAGACTGAAATAACTGCAGCCAATCAAAACACTAGAATATAAGAATGTAGGCGAGTACACATTTGAGCACCTATAGCAGAACATCCAGCCACTCTTAATTTGTCATCTTAAGAGCGTATACGCCGTACGGCATTTCATACAAACTTTCAAGCCCTTGTTTTTCGAAACAATAAAACCGATTTTAATGAAACTTCATACACATAAGCAGAAGTCTAAAAAGTTAGTTAAGAACGTTTTGAAATGTCTTATTTAAAACCGACCAAGTGCGAGTCGGACTCGCGCACGAAGGTTTCCGTACCATTAACTATAAAACGGCAAAACAATCACGTTTGTTGTATGGGAGGCCCCCCTTAAATATTTGTTTTATTTTAATTTAATTATTTATTTTCAAGTGAATATATAACTAAATATTATGTGAATATTTCAAGTGTGTACCTGTTGCTGTTATCAATATCGAGCAAAAAAATCACGTTTATTGTATGGGAGCCCCCCTTAAATATTTATTTTATTCTATTTTTTAGTATTTGTTGTTATAGCGGCAACAGAAATACATTATCTGTGAAAATTTCAACTGTCTAACTATCACGATTCATGAGATACAGCCTGGTGACAGACAGACGGCGGAGCCTTCGTAATAGGGTTCCCGTTTTACCCTTTGGGTACGGAACCCTAAAAACAGATAACTGGAAATCTCTGATTCTATGGGAAATTTAAAATCGGTCTAATTTGGCTGTAACACATTTTTCGAAAATATTCTTGACTAACTTTTTAGACCTTTCATCTGCATAGCCTTGATGAAAGGTCTAAAGAGTTAGTCAAATAAAAAAATATTCTTCACTAACTTTTTAGACCTTTGTATCCTGCTTATGCATATGAAGTTTCATTAAAATGGTTTCAGTCATTTCGAAAAACAAGGGCTTCCTAGTTTCTATGAAATGCCGTACGGCGTATACGCTAACGACTGCTACGACTAACTGAACATCAACACTTGTTACAATTTTGTTTTTAGCAAAGAGCTAATTTGGTGTCAACACGTTACAAGTAAATGCTGACGCGCCATGAGCATTTCCTCGTACGTACCGTCGAGCTTTCGCAAGAACGTTACATTAAATAGAAACACGTGTGTATGCACCTTTTAATTTTTGTGTTGATTGTTAGCCTTTCAGAATTTGGATGTATATAATATTTTCCTTTGGATCAGTAATCAATTCCAGATATTATGCTCATTTACCAAATGTAATATTAGAAACTTACAATTCCAAAGCAGTTGTTTTATTTATTTTTTTCAAAAATACTCAAGTTGTTGTAGATAAATAAAGATGTATGTTGGTGATACCTTTATTTTACTGAATACAATTGACTGAAAACGTAATATTGATTTTGACACGCCTTCACTTATAATTATTATTAGTATCTAAGTTAATTTCATAACTACACAATATATAAATCTATAACACGTCGTTTTAAAAAAATAAACATTAGCACTATTTAAGAACATTAAATTATACAGCTTATTATAATATATTGCATTTAACTGCATTAAATACAAGTTAACAAGAGAATTTGTATTACAAGAAACTCTTTTGTATAGATAACAGTTTTATTATCAAAATACAGAAATCTTCACACGCTTTGTAAGGCAATGGGGGTTTTCTAGTCGTCTAATATCATGAAATTATTATCTAAATTCAAATTGGTTGAAACGATTGTAAACTAGCACCAATCTGCCATATATGTAAAGTCATGGAACAACTTGTGATCTGTGGCAGAGAGCGGCCGTGGTTCTTTGGGTGGCGTCAGCACTGCTGCCTCCGATGTAAATTCACTGTCAAAGTTGCTGACGTCTTCTAAATTATTTATTGTTGGCACAAATGGTGGTTTCACCTTACGCAAGAGTAATTGTTCCCAATTAACATTTCGGAAGAAAGCCTGTTTCTTCACATCTTCGGCGTCTCTCTCAGACGATCCTAAGCGTCTTTCGGGATTCTTTCTAAGTAAACGACGCATAAGCGCGATGGCTTCTAAGGATAATGTTCTAGGGTAACGAACTTCGTCGTTAACAATAGAGTCAAAAACTTCACCCTCATCCTCTCCAGGGAAAGGCGATTCGCCAACTAACATTTCAAAAATTAAGACGCCGAGACCCCACCAGTCTACAGCCCGAGTATACGAAGTTTCAGTTAAAACTTCGGGAGCAAGAAATTCAGGAGTCCCGCAAAATGTACCAGTACGGTCTCCCCATCCCATGCCTTCTTTGCAGAGACCAAAATCAGCTATTTTAACATACCCTTCAGTATCTAAAAGTAAGTTATCTAACTTTAAATCCCTATAAATAATGTTATTTTCATGTAAATACTGAAGGCCTAATACAACACAAGCTGCATAAAAAACTGCTCTAGGTTCAGTGAACACATCAGCATGAATGTGCATCATCAGATCACCTCCTGCTGCATATTCCATCACAAAACACACATGTTGTTCAGTCTGGAAACATGCAAACAGGTTAACCAAAAATGGATGTCTGATTGCATTAGCTACCTCAAAAATTCTCTTTTCAGATAGCAGTGAGTCTACTTCATCCCTTGCTATTATATCACCTTTTTTTAAAGCTTTTATTGCGAAATATTCATTAGTGGGTCTGTATTGAGCAAGAATTACTTTGCCAAAGTGTCCTCTACCAAGAACACTTAATAATCTGAAACTTTCCATAGACATTTCACCAGATTGTCTTCTGGTATCCAGTTCTTTGCCTAAAGTATCAATAACTGATGATGAGCGTGAAGATGATATTCTCATGTTGTTGGTAATCTCAACTATTTGATCTTCATTACTTGGGAATTCTAGAACCAATTTAGGTGATGGCGAAGGTGGATACTCTACTAAGGGTGTATCACATGATGGGGTTTGCGGCTCTTTTGTGACATAGCTATCCCTTGTATAAGAGTCTTCTAAGAATGCAAATGCTTCCTGTAATTCTTTCTCCATTCTCAGAGTAGAAACATTAGGAGGCGGTTGAAGAGGCAATGTTGGTTGAGGAGGGGGTGTGATCGGCAATTGAGACGTAACAGGTGTGGAAGGTAAACCTAAAGGTCTTATACCAGCCATACCACCCAATGTTACATTTGGATTTTCAATTTCTCTGTTATCAATGGAAGCAGACTCAAAGCTATGTTGCTGGGACTGATTCATATGAGCTGTTTGAATGTTTTGGATGGAGGGAGAAGAGCGTTTAAGAAGTCTGCCTAGCACAACAGCTGGAATGTGCATTTCACCATAAGATGGCCTAGGTATATTTTTGCCTTGTTGTTTGATTATTTTTCTTTGACGTTGTAGCTTAGGTTTCCTTGATATGATGGGATTTAAGAATTTTATCTCTGCAAATAGAAGGCCTTGTGGTTCAAGTTCCAATGCCATACCATGTCGTATATCATCAATGAATTCTTCCAATCTTAAAACTTTAACAGCACACAATCCACGCCAATCCTTCCAATGAATGCCAATTTCAAGTTCTCTTGATTTGTCTAGCTTGATGGTGAATCTGAAAATTTTAAACTTAGTATGAGAAAAACATGAAAGTAAAAAAAAAAAGTGTATAAAAGACAGCTGGTGTTATTTTGTGGTTTACATTAACTTATTGTTAATGAAAAAAAGCAGCCATTATTAAAATGTTATTTGAAATGCAGTTTATGAAGATCTTAAAAAATATATCTTGTGAAAAGTTTAGTGGTACTATATTTTTTAAACCAATAGCATGGTCTGTTTACATAGTCATTTTTGTCTAGTGATGGAAGAGTACAGCAGTATTTATGAACTAGAACTTTTAGTCATCTACAAATATGTGTACGGCATGTAGATAAGATATGAGTAATAGCAAGGAATTATAAAGATTATAATTCAAGGAAGCCAAGATTCAAAGATAAATTCAATTAATATTATATTCTGTTATATAATGAAGGAATTTATCTTATGAGTAGTACAATCATACTTTATTATTTATGAAGTACTTATAGAGATAATAATTGACCTCTTAAAACTTACCTGAAAAAACCCTACTTAGATATTATTTGGTTTTTTTTTTTTTACTTTTTATTAAGTACATGCAATTTTTCATTGAATGGAATACAATTTCAAAGTTATTATTTTGTCAACTCACCTTTGATCCCATGCTTGTTGTGAACACGGCCTCCAACTGGTCTGTGCAACATTATGGTTGTCCAGTTTTAAAACAGCCATTATTTCATTGCTTGTGTCTTCCTTAATGCTGTATGTGTACTTCATAGAATTACGTATTGTAACTCCTTTAACAAATGACTTTAAGTCAGAAGGGCTAGCCGTAGGATCACGACGACTTCTACCAGGAACATCTTCTAGCAGATCCTGACAGCCCATCAATCTTACTTCTAATGTTCCAGTCACTTGAACACAAGGACTGATCAAAGGAGCTGGATATAGAAACTGAGCTCTCGACCCACTACCACCAGTTAAACTTACGTATCCAGGGCTAGATCCTGTACTACGCAATTCATGTCCTAATTCTATAAATGCAGGGCTCTCAGAAGGAAGCTCCTGTCGACGCATATCTAAAGATCGGCGCAACAAATCTAACTTCTGTGACGATTCTAAAAGGCTTGTCTGAGCTTCTTGTAAAGCTTTCTTGTCAGTTACTTTCTTGTCACTTTGTAAAAGTCTTATGGCATTTTTAGAGCCTTCCACCACAGCTGCCTCAATTCTTAAACGGTTTCTCAGTTCAGCAATTCTTTCATCTAATAATGCAGCTATGCCACTCTCAGAAGTTTTTCCATCACCATTAGCTCCTGCATTATCACCTTTTTGTTGTTTGGTCAGCTTAGAAATACGTAATTTTAAATACTCAATCTTGTCTTTAGAATCTGCTAACATTTGGTGAGCTTCAGCAAGTAACTTTTTGTCTCTGGATTGATTGCTGCTAGTAATACTTTGTATCATATTTTCAGCCCCTTGCTTGACTTTAAGCTCAATGTTCAACTGTTTTTCAAGTGATGCCAGTTTTCGATCTGTTGTTGCTTCGCCAAGTTGCCTCTGTTGCTGGGCTGCTTCAGAAGCCAGAATAATCTCTTCATCATAAGAGAGGTCTTCAGGTGAAGTGGGAGTGGACTGACCTCGAGACAATAGAAGTTGCGACTCCAGTTCTTGGAGATCTGATTTGAGTTCATTGAGCTTTATATTGGCTTTTTTCACGATATTAGCGACATCGGAGAGTGATCTTCTGTCAGTGGCCACCTCCCGTAATTTCTCGGCTCCTTCTTTTATTTTAAGTTCTTTACGTATTTCTCTACGTATGACATCCTTGAGCTCCTCCAACTTAGACGGCAATGCTATTTCTGGAATACACTCAGTTTTAATTCCATACTTGACACCGAGCTCATGAAGAACTGGGTGTCGAACGTAATCACTGTGGTAATAACCTGGCTCTGCCATAATTGAGGATGCACAGTCTAACGTCAGTTAACCATAATTATGTGGGAAAATATCACTAGTATTGCTTGAGGATCACAAAACGTAGATCGAACTGTAACGTTTCTCAGCGGGAATAACGCTTGATATTTTAAACGAAATCATGATAAATAAATGACTTATCGTTTTTATTAAATTAATCACAAAACAAAACAATCTTTACAAGTGATTCGGTCAACGAAACCAACGAAACGACGAAACCCTACCATTATTCCATAGACAAATGATATTTTGTTTGATGAAATACCATAAATGAACTATCTTGGCCTTTGGCGAATTTAACGCTTGCGAGTAATTTTTCGATAAAAACTCATGGTAGACGTACCGGTGAATTTGGGGGTCATGTCAACATATTTTGTTGGAATTTATTATTTCAAAAACATTTATTTCAAAGTTACTATTAAGTTTCGTGCTGCATGGTTTCTGGCCCAAGCCTATCGGAACCACGTGTTTTCTAGGTCTAGCTGATTGATTAGAGGACTTTTTTTTAAAATTTAACATTATTACGATTGCCAGTCGCACTAACAGCACACCTGTCCTGTACCCTCTTATGGAAGAATAGAAAAAGAAAAGAAGAAAATGTCTCAGGCATTAAGTCCGCCTTTGTACAGAATTGTTTTTTACTTTTGAATAAAGTTTTAATAAATCAATAATATGAATGGTGAAATTACTCCACCTGATACAAAAAATATTTTTTTAGAGCTCCTGTTTGGGTTAACGGTTGCTCTACTCCACAATTTATAGTGTAAATGTTCAAGTAAATGTTGTCTAATTACAAAACATCTGTGATCACCTCACAACCACATCTCCCTCCGTTAACACACCTACACATTAATAGCCGTAGTTCATTATAGGATCATAATGCTATCACACATAGATTAAGAATTTTTGTACACGAAGTTACAGTAGAATACTGACTCCTAAGGCACAGGGTCCCCCCTAGTTTAGGAGGCAGGGTTTTCACTATTTAAGCAACCTTTGTTTCCCAAAGTTTAATGTTCCTATGTGTAATGTATGAGCTCTGTTTATTAAGGTTTTTGTGTTAATAAAGATATATATTTTTTTTTTTTTTTTTTTATCAAAATGAGATTAGTTGCGTTGTTGAACAAAATTGGGTCGATTTTCAATCCGTTAGAAACTTTAGGATAAAATTATTGAAATGATTGCGGTACGGGCGGCACCCATGGTCTTATAAATGATGTTTTAACGAATTTATTACCTTTTAATAAATAGTGGATAGCAAAGAACCGTATTTGGCACTAAATAAATATGGTGTCCCAAAAAGTTGTTAAATTCGAATTGCCCACCCTTATTTATCTAGTAAGTCTCTGATGATTTAACCTTTGTCTTTGTCTGAGATCGAACAGTAAAGATAAACTGCATCCGTAGCGTAGATGGATCTCAATCCGTAGAACATTCGTTTAGTAATCTACCTAAATATTTTGTAATCTGTGGGATGGTGGGATGCCCCATTTTACTATAGGATACTTACTTATTCCATAGATGTACCTCGATGTGCACTGTCAGTGTCACGAGATGCCAAAAGGATATTTTTTTATCTGTTTGCAAGTTCCGAAAACCAAGCCGTAACTTTCACTTCCTTTTTACAAAAATCTATAAGTAAAATAGTTTTCAATTAGCACGAAACAGTTAATTAATAAAAAAATACTTTAGTTGAGAATATTACTGTAAATCGTTTAAGTTTTAATTCATAGAATTTGCTGGAAAAACGACGAACTGTCAAAAGGCGCCAGTTGTTGAAGAGAACAACCTATCATCTGTCATACTTACGAAAGCTTGGTCATCCGTTTTAATGGAAAAATAATGCCCGTTAAAGTTGATATAACTCCACCACCTCCAGCAAATTCCAAACAGCCTGGAGTAACAAAGTCTCTGCTCTATAACGGTTCCAAATTTCAAGGGCACCAAAAAAGCAAAGGAAACTCCTATGAGGTCGAAGTGGTTTTACAGGTTAGTAACAAAAACAAAGTACGTATTATTGATAAAATTAGAAATTCACGCATAATTATAAGTGTATGTATTAAATTTCAGTGCATAAATACATGTATCTATTATTTGAGACATAAACCGACATGTCAAAAGTATTGTTCAATGAAGAAATAACGTCTATTGAAACAACTATTATATGCAATTTATATAAACATTATATTTACAGCATGTAGATGAGGAAAATTCATATCTTTGTGGGTATTTAAAAATAAAAGGTTTAACCGAGGAGTTTCCCACTTTAACAACGTTTTTCGATGGAGAAATCATATCTGCCAAGTACCCCTTTCTCACAAGAAAGTGGGATGCTGATGAGGATGTGGATAGGAAACATTGGGTAAGTGTTATTGATGTTTTACTTTTGTCTATTGTTAGTAAGCGCTAATAACTAATAATACTTACAAATCTTTTATCATTTTCAGAGCAAATTTGATTTGTTTGTACCTTACTTAAAAACATTCAATTCGGATTCGTTTGATTATGACTCTCTTGAAAAGGCTGACTATGTGTTTATGAGGTGGAAAGAACACTTTTTAGTGCCAGATCATACAATAAAGGATATAAATGGTGCTTCTTTTGCTGGTTTTTACTATATATGCTTCCATAAGTCTGCGGCCACAATAGAAGGCTATTATTATCATCGGAGTTCTGAATGGTGAGTACTGTTTTATTTAACTCAATGATAACAATTTTAGAATGTTATTCTATAAAATTATCATACATTCTGACTAGAAATGTATTGCAAAACCGGGTGTGAACTCAACATTACTAAACAAAGTCCACTCATAAGTATACTTACTAAGGATATTTTGTAGTCAAGGACCTATGTTATTTACCAAAGTAAGGTTGTTATCACTCCCTCAGGTTAAGTTGTTATTGTTGCTGTCGGGTACCTATAATATTTTTATCTAGTAATGTCTATTGCTTGGTTTAAAGTGTTTGTAGCTTTGAAGTATTTAATATCTAACATACTTTTTGAACTGAAGTGGTTTGATCATAACAAACCTTTGGAAATAAATAGGACTTGCAGCAATGCTAATCATTTATCCACAACACTGGGGTCACAATAGTTCAACACTGAGATCACTGTAGTTCAGAGTGATTAGTGATATCATTCATAGCTTCAACACTCAGTTCTTTTGAGTGTAGCTATTAACTGTCCAGATTTAACTTTGTTAACACAATATTTAGCTAGGATATAAGCCACTTTTGTGCCCTTAATATATCTAATTAGTCTTATGTTTCTAGAAACTCCAGTCTGGCTTATTGCCATTGCTTATTCATATGCTATAAGTTTAGAATAGAAATTAATTATTTTGTACATTCTTTTACTTTGTGCATTTTGGTGATTTTGATTAAATAATAACTAGTGAATTTTGTGTTGATTTTCAGGTATCAATCTTTGACTTTAAGCCATGTACCGGAACACAGCATCCAAATTTATGAGTTTAGATGAAATCAACATGTGAAAACTTAAAAATTTGGATTGGTATTTTTGTGTCCGCTAGTACTTACTTGTTCATTAAGTGTTAACTTCAGTCAGTATCCAAAATGTGTAAAGATTGCCAATGTTGTATTTCTCCAGTAATTTAAGATAAAGATGCCAGGGCTAATAATAGACATTCATTCAGAACAAAGTAATTCAGAAATGTAATTTTACAAAATGATTCATGAACAACATTCGTGTCATATTCAGTTTTTGCACATACTTCAGTGTCAAGGAGCTCCAAATGTTGTTTAGTATAATAGGAATGATGCTTTATTAATTGTCAATATGTTATAGATTTAGAGAAAGAAAATGAGTTGCTGACGTCTTTATGTTGTCATCTCCTGTTCACAACACTTTTGTACTAGTGATTCAGAAACTTAAAAACCATTAAAGAATAATCTTATATAATGTGTTAAGTTTCTTAGTAATACTATGTATTATTATTGTGATATTTTGTACAAATGACTTGCATGTAAGTTGTTTCTATTATTCAATCATCATTTTTGTTATGAATATTGTATACAATAGTCAGTTAAAGTTACCTACTTCATGTAGATTGAAGTATGTGCAAGTACAGGGAATCTCATTATACTGAACAAGTTAATATATCATTCGGCACCTACTAGTAGTACTAGTAGGAACTATTATCAATGTTATTGATAAAATTGAATATTTTTTTTTCAATAAAACATCTTATAGTAAAATTTGGTTTTGTAATTGAACTTCAGAAATAAAAATGCACTTATCAATTTGATTTCCGTTTTAATGTAACACATTTACTATTTACAATAAAATACTGGCATTGAGAAATTGATAGTTTTATATTTCATCAAATATCATCCAGGCAATAAGCAATTTTTTTTATTTTAAATATAACATTTTAACTTGACATTTTGATGATATATATTCTATTGACTACAATCTTACAATATTTGTACAATAGTCCTCTTGAAATATTATTTTTATTTAAAAATTGATATTAGTCTTAGAATTTATGCATTTTAAAAAAGCACTTCGCATAGTACAAAAACAGGCTTTTTGACGAAATTTAGGTACATTACTTCTTTGACTTTAAATATAATTATGAATTCAGGCCGTTTTTGTACTTGTATTTATATGCTTCATACAATATGGTTAGTTTCACTGTTAAAAATATAATTTCTAACCATCTATTCTTTAATACACTGGTTGTTAGATAGGTAATGAAATAAGTGTTAAGTAATTGTACCTGGTCAAAAGTTTATCATATAAACGATTAGGTATAATGACTCATAGGTAATTAAATAATCGTTGTTTTCGAATACTCATCTGTAAGTAGATACACTAATCAGACGCTAACTTTTAAAATTCCGTAAAACGTGGTGAATCGGGACCAAACTTGATAGGGGTCTAACTTTGAATTAGTATATAGCTTTGTTTACTAAATTATAAGGAAAATTTAACGTCCTTGTTTGTCTTGCCAGAAACTATTATTATGTAATTCAACGTTAAATCTCTTTCAGAGTTGTCCCAATTCTACCCTGCATCCCTATTCACCCGCTTTATCCAGTTGTTTTTGTTTGACATTTGATTATGTGAATATAAAACAGCCTGATATACCTCTGACTTGCTAGCAAGTGTTCAGAAATAACATCACTGTGTTAGGCTCAACGTAAAAAAAAAACCCTTTAGTGAAAATAATTAAACCACAGCAAATGGTAAATCCGTAAAGGAATTAAATACTCAAAATTAACTTGAAAGCCGTACTTAATGTTTTGTTGGGTATTAATAGTAAAACAGGACGGAGTTTTGTGGAAACCAAGAAAAGAGGCAGATAAGAGTCCTGAGCTCCAATTCGGAGATATTTTAAACTGCATTTTGTCTTTTTGCAATATCTACTAATAATAAGTAGGTTTTATGTAAGTAGGTTATGTACCTATGAAATGAGAAACAAAGACTATGACACAATTTTGAAAAAAAAATCAAGATCAAGATATTATCAACAAAAAAAAAAAATATCTTATCTTTGTTAAAAGGGATGTTAAAAAAGCGTTGAGTTGAGTAACACCTCGTGCAAACCCCTGTTTTGGCACTTTTTATTGCGTTGTGGTTGCATATCTACCTGACAGAATCACCACCTTGAGCCCAACACATTTATGTCTCGACAATTTTCTTCTCTAAACGTTATTTGAATATAAAAATACATTTAATTCATCTACCTTCTAGATAGTTTCAAATACATAGTAAATTATTATGTGACAAAAAAACTAAATACTTAAACTAAGCTTTGGTGGGATCGTTAATGTGTAATAATGTAATAGTTCGGTAATGCAGGTATTACGCCTTTACGAAAGCACAGAAATGTGAATGTATTTCGAAATGCGAGTACTCTCGAATCATGGCTTTCACTTAGCAATGTGTCGCAAGTTACACAGTTATTCTGCAGATTCGAGAAAAGGAAACTTGTACATATTAATAATTGATTATACATACTCCTAATGTGGCAAGTATACACGTGGCCAAGTTTAAATCATAAAAAAGTTACATAATGCTTTTGCGGAAGTACATTTTTTGGTGGGTTTGAAGTGTCCGATTTTGCATTTAGATTGTTTGGTACTAATAATACGAACAAATATCTACCTACTAGCTATATCTACACACATCGTATACGCAAAACATCGAATTAGGTTACAACATATCAACTGCAACGAATACTTAGTTTCTTGAAAAAATTGTGGCAAACCCGTGCCATTTAATTTTGCTCTTACATAGGTATAATAACAATTACAGATATTTTGCGATACTTATTACAAAACATCAAACACCTAAAGACAAATACATTCACAACGAAAAAATTATATAAAAATATACATCGAATAAATATAAATCGAAAATTATCATCAATAGAACAATTTTACATTAACATAATATAAAACAACGATAATACTATGTGAACAATTTATCAGTAGCAAAATAAAACACTTAAATTAGAAGATATTTACAGAACTTAAAATTTCTAACAAAAAATAATAACTTAATTATGACTGTAATATTTGGCTTTGAAATAAATAGGCTAATATATTGAAAGCTATGAACAGAAATGACTTCAAATGAAATACATATAAGACCCAATAAAATGTATCTAGTTATCAATATTGTTACTGTTCTCCTTGATTAATAGGACTAACTTACTTGATTAACTTAGGTTAAAAATAAGGAAGGTACCTAATGAAAGTGTATTCTGATGTTTAGTCTACAATATAGTGCATGTTCATTTTTCCCATAGCTTCCATTATATGTCGTCGGGTAACATCGAATTGTCTAATAGAGCAAAAGCAAGCTATCTTTTTGACGTCCCTTCACTACTGAACCAATGTCTTAGACCGAGTAGGCTGTAGAGGTCCTGGTTATTGGCGTGAGGTCGCATCGGGTCGGCGTGGGGTTGGACTGCTCGGTGGATGTATCCCTTCAGTTGTTCCGGGTATGCTGCAGGTACGCCCGCGTATCCTGCACGAGGGTAGGAGTGTAGCCGGAAATTGTGGGGATAAGAATGGTGATGACGCCGAGGATTCTCGTGTGTGTTATACACACCTCCTATTTGGTTTCGACCAGGCCAGTAGTCCTGTAAATGCCGGAACGGGTAGTCTGGTGGAGGTGTCTGAGAATGTTGACTCTGCCAGGGATATCTGTAGTAAACCTCGTACTTTGGATAAGCATTATGCATAGCGATTTTATCATTATAAGCCAAGCCAAGAGGTGTATTAACTGGTACTGATTCCATATTTTGTTCTTTCGGCTTGTTGCGACGGTACTGAAGTTTAGTGCGTGTACCTAAAACGCTGTCCTCATTCATCCCGTTATTTTTTTGTTCTTTGGTAAAATTGTCGTCAGTAGTAACGTCGGCATATCGACTGATTAATTTAATAGCTTCTCCTATATCGGAATAGTCGTTTTCTGGATTAAGTTTACTTTGATCTCCATCTTTTTTTAACATTTCAGCAGTTGAATTTAAAGTATGTTCAGTTTCTGAAGTGGAAATAATAGACGAATTCTGTTGGGCGACATTAACAGAGGTTGCAATATTTTCAATCTCTGTTAAGCTGCTAGGTTCAGAACCTGCACTATCCGTAAAATTTTCTGTATTATAAAGGATGGGGTCAACATTAACATGTCCATAAACTAATTCTTTTTGTCCTTCGTCGGTGACATTACTTATCGATTGAATTTCAGTTACATTAACAGTTAGACTATCGCGTTTAGGTTTGTCGGGATAGTTGTGTGTGTTTGTCAGAATATTCTGGTTCACAATGTATGAACTATCAAGTACAGTGTTGTTTGAATTAAGTGTATTTTGAAGTTTTAATAGTTCTAATTCAGCTTCTATGCTGGCGTCGCCATCCGGTTTGTCTTTCTTGTCAACTTTCACGTAGTTCGCTTGCAGCTCTTGAGCCTGGAACAATAAAAACGTTATTTAATAAAAATAAATAAAAAATAATTCCATTGCCTCCAGTTTTTTTTTTAAATTAAACTTCGTTATCTTTGTAATATTTATTTGAATTTTTTACCTGTGAAGATGGCTCTTGGCCCTGAAGCGGCGATGCTTGAGGATCTAAGCCAATAGGTATATTAAGTTGCAGCGGTCCTGGTTCAGCATCGCCGTAGTCGTACAATACGTCTCCACCGGGAGCCGAAGTCACGAAAAATGCATTCAGATGTTCCAGCAGGATACGTTCGTGTTCGTCTTTGTTTACTGTTACCACCTGAAAATATAATGAAATTTATTGAACAACGTATATTAGCTAGTTAGTATCAATTTATTAAAAAATCTCGAATTATATCACTTCATAGTAGTTAAACTGAATTACCAACCTGAACGCAGCCATTCCGATCGAGCCTCTGTCCCTCAGGGCAATTTAGGGGCGTTATGAACAGGGACTTAGTGGTTATTCTTCGCGGTGGTGCATTCTGGTTGCCGCTTTCGGGGCTCTGGAGCCAGGACTTCCACGCGAGCTCAGCAGCCTTCCGGTCGAGGGTGCGGGGTGGCGCGCGGGTGGTCGCCACGGGCGCTGGCGCCGGACCCTCCACCGGGCCCTCCGCCCCAGTCTCCGCCTTCACTAGTGCACACGACACCAGCAGTAACGTCGTCCACGTGTACCACATCGCAAACACCTGCAAAATAAGAAAATATTACTTAGCTTTTATGTTCGAACTATGTCTCACAGGGATTTCATAAAAGATTGGATAGTTGCACACGTACAGGAGTTCTACCGCCCAGATGTATGCAGTGACGTTTCTGAAGTTCGATTAAACTGGACTTGAATCTAGTTGTTATTTTACAAACGAGTAGTTCAGTTCATAACCTTGAATCTTAGGGTTTCTGTAAGTGTATGGTCAGTTTATGGCAGTCCATTGACATGGCTACCACAAAAAAGGCCGGTAGTTACCATGCCGCACAGTCGGGTTGGTGACCGCAGACTCAGTCCTCTCGCACCAGTGACGTACTAATCACTATTGTATACTTATAGTAAGTACCTAGGTATAGGAAATGGTGCAACGTTTCATTATTCATTACACGATTTTTTTTTATTAATTACAGTTTCCTTAATCAATTCAATTGTTGCAGTTTAACACTATGTGGATCATGTTCAGAATTACTTCTAAACAACATTCCGTACTATCTAGGAAAGTCGCCGCGTCGTTTTAATTTATTTGCTGCTGCTCTCAACTATGCCCTCGTCGCTTTATCTAAAATAAAAATAAGTAGCCTAAGTTACTTCTTAGAACATCAGCTATCTGCTTCCGGCCAGCCGTTTCGGAGATTAGCCGGAACAGACAGACAAAAATCTAATAAATTGTTTTTTTGTTATAAGTACCTACGGTATATACTTTCATCAGCATTTAGTAAAAAACTGTTATTTTGACGTTACAAACAGACTTCAGTTTTATTTATTTGTATAGATTTGTAAGAGTTGCCATTGGAACAGCTGCTCACGGTCAGCAAATGCAGGTAACGATTTCTATATCGAAGGATCTAAGAGATTGCTCTTGGAACCAGATTCGATGTGATCTCAACTGGATCAAGGTACGGCCTCATCCATTAGTTCAATAGCTCGGGCACGAACCGACTGTATTCATTGGATATTTGCATGATACGTTTCTGTGTCTATATCTGGATCATGCTATTATAGGTACCTATGTATTTCCACTAAGGAAGATACCTGTGCATAAATATTGATCTTACAATGCCTAAAGCTATAATTTTCCTTCGTGTTTATCTTGAATGTTAAATATTATATTATGGCCCGGGTATAACATTTATTGCTGTTCTAGTTCCATTACGATTAACTATTATAAACTGAAACTAGGTTATAGATGCTTAGGTACATATTTACAAGGGAGTAAGAGACCCAGATTTCAAGAAACTACAACTATTGTGTTTGAAAGTTGAAATTTAAATAAATCTGTTGGTGTCAATAAGTAACAACAATCCATCAGCCTTAATTAGTCTTGGAACCAAGTAGATTTGTGTATGTGGTCCAAATATCTTCTGCGAGCGACCTTGAGGCCCTTTATCATTGGGAAAGTGAAAGTGTGTTAATCATAGACTATTACGTGGGGGCACTTACGATCCCTTCACTTTTAAGTCGCATTAAATTATCGATACGCCCGTAAGGGACGGCCGTATCGATAATTTAATGCGACTATGTTGGAAGTTAAGTGCATATTCCGAACTGATAAATAAGTGTTTACAATGGATGCTAATGAGTTCAGCAGATCTATTCTGAAAAAAATCTCACCGTGTAAACGTAGGTGAAGTGAGCTTGAAGTGACTACAGTACCCCAAGTGTAAGTTTGCAAGAGAGTAAACGTAACTAGCGCGTTTGCGTTAAGATTTTTGTTCTCACCCTTATAGTCTTAGCATTATGAGCTATCGGTCAATTTTTAACGCAAACGAAATATTACTAATTTACTCTCTTGCAAACTTACACTTGGGTACAGTTCACTCCACGCTCATTTCACCTACGTTTTCACGGTGAGATGGTTACAGAATAGCACTGCTAGTCACTTTGTTACTACCCAAACGCTAAATTCGGAGGAAGATAATAACGAAACAATGTTGATTGCGACATTTGGAGTACCTATATCACGTCCGGTATAAAGTAGGCCAGTCCACTTCCTCTTAGGTACAGTCGGTGACCAGCATAACCTGACCCCACTTATTACAAAGAAGAATAACGGAAGAATGGTGAGGTAATGCTGGTCTCCGACTGCACCTATCGGAGATTAACGCTGGTAGCACATCTCCGCCGCGAAACCATAGCAGCGAAACCGCAGTAGTTAAATTGTACTGGTTCGCGTCATGTTTCGCTACTCGCTTCCGATTCGAGTAGCGGAACATGACGCGAACCAGTACAATTTAACTACTGCGGTTTCGCTGTGATGGTTTCGCGGCGGAGGTGTGCTACTGGCGTTAGACATTCTGGTGACAGCCGATCATCGTCATTCGATAATTTGTGGCTATGGTAACATCTGACTACGTCAGTTTTGATAATGACGGGAAGGTCATGAGCCGACGCTGACGTCGAGTTTACTACATATAGGACGTATGATAAGTAGTAAACCCAAAGCATTTATTTCTAATAAACCAATTACAGGCACTTTTGAATTGTCAAGAGGTCGGTCAGTCAGAAAGGTGAAGCTAGTTACCTACCCATTCGAAAGCGTACCTAGTAGGTTCCTATGGAGAAGAACGGGCAAGAAACTACACGTACACTCTTTTAAAATAACAAAATATTGGTTAAATCATTCATGTTGAAATTATACATGCAATGAGAACAATGTAGAAAAAACGTCCATAATAAAAACATAAACACAAAAAGCAATCAAAAATTCAGTTAAATTAAATTAAGCCGTGGCAGCTGCGCCGGACTCTAGGGACTGGTCATCTCTATGACCAGTCCCTAGAGTCCCTGCTGACGGCGCCCGTTCACGAACATGACAGGACTGATAGCATGAATAGTAGATACGGAATCAAGTTATAATTATAATAATGGTTAAACTTTAACATCGATATTGGTGCAATACCGATCATTTGCATCTCGTTAATACCTACTGCATCCATCATGTGCTGATACAGTACCTAATGCATCAACGTGTATAACTTAAGTAATGAGAAAGCGAAAGAAATTACATGTAAAGATACATTTGGTTGAAAGCCACACAGAATGGTGGGTATGTTTTTTGCACGAACAAATTGAGTTAGAATTTCTAAACAAACATTTCCGAGGTGGCAATGACAAATGTTCTGCAGCGGATTTCTTAGAACATCTACGTTTTTTTTTATCATCACTAACCGTTTTTATTATAATCGATACTTACCTACCTACCTACTCTAAGTGAAGTAGATTTGGTTGTCTGGATTTAAAAAAAAAACATTTTTTTTTAAGCATTTTTACGATGAGGTTTTTATGAAAGGTTAGCATAATGTTACGTTATGTTTGTTTATGAAAATATTCCCTTAAAAATCAACTGTGATGGATGATGACATGAGTAATTTACAAATTCTTAATACCTACATAGGATATCAAAACAAAGATCCAGTGTCTATACGAGTAATGTCCATACGAATGACACGTTTTTATAAACAACATGAGTTATTTACAAACAAATTTGATAATCTTTCACGTTCCAGTAGATACCATTATTCTTCAGAAGCGTCCAGATATCGAACTACTTTCAAGACAAGCTTTGATTATATTTTGTAGTTAGTTTGTCGTATGTAAAAGTTCTAAAACAAACAGGCCAACTTTGATAGGCTGTTGTGGATGACAGATACGTCTTACACTCGCGCCACGTCATTGTGTTATTCTAGTGTGCGTGCATTTTGCGGCCAACCGTTGGACGCAATTTTTTTCGATGAGGTCTTTGAGAGCTTTGACTGTTTATCTACACATATCTTTGATTTTATGTTTATGTTTAGGAAACAATATGAAAATAATAAACAAGTAGGTGCTTATAAACTTGAACTTGCGTAAAGGTTATGTGCGATAAATAGCCACGATTTTTAGCTCCTTTCACTAAAACACATTGAGATGTGCACAGAAAAGAAAAGAAAAAACCGGCCAAGAGCGAGTCGGATACTACAATATTTAGCATAAAACGCAGAAAAAAACATGTTTCTTGTATGGAGATTTCAACTGTCTACCTATTACGGTTCATGATATACAGCCCACTGACAGACAGACGGGCGGACAGCGGAGGCTTAATAGGAGGATAATAGGGTTCCGTTTGGCACCCTCTTTTGGAACTCTAAAAAGCGCTACTGTATGGCACCTGATTCTGAAATATGTACCTACCTATTATTATGACTACCTACCATCACCCATCATCTATTGTGCAAATTGATTTGTTAATTAACTATTGTGTTGATATAGAGCTCTTGATTAGTCTCATTGTGTTTGTGGGAAGGGAACTTGAAAAGTATCACCCTCTTAGTCTGAATACACAATATACTGTTCAATATAAGATCGTTAGAGAAATATAGGCAGGTAGGTACCTAAGTATCTACTTGCAGATCTACGTTTAGCCATGGATGTCTCTAAGCTAACCATTGCAGCATTGTGATGTCGTCCCCAAGTCAACGGACGCGTTCTTTGATGCTTTATCTTTTTTGCAATATATTATGCGCAGTTTAATTACTTACACGTTCGTTTTGTAAGAACAACACGTGCGGCGAAGAAGTCTTGTTTGGAAGATGAGTTCAAAGCTCATTATTTGAGTAGGTAGGTATGCAATACGAGTAATAAACGCGTAATTAGAATTACCTACTTGTGCGTTTTACTTTTGTTTCCGACCTAAGGTTAAAAGCGTGTGATAAGTATCTAATGCTTTATGGCTCTCCGCTGTAACTATCACTGAACTGTAGGTACCTTTTACTATTCGCCACAAAAATGTTCTATTCATATGTTAAACATATTATTACATAATAACTGTTTGTGAATAACGCTTTTTGTATAGTGTCGGCGACAATGTTGAAGACAGTGTTAGTTCCCTTGACCCCGGGTGAGTGAAACGGGCTTATGGTGAATCTGCTGTACACACGAGTAAATAATTTAGTGCGCAAAACAAGGGCAATGGCTGTTGACCCCGTCGCGATCTATTGGCGGCATCTGGCAATGATCTCGCATCAGGCGCCGCACGCGCACGCGGAAGCTTCTCGCGGGAATTGACCGTGTTTCAATGGTGCTTGATTGAAGCATACTTTATACTGCATTCTCTAGTGTGAAAAGGATTAGAAAGCGGGATTAAACTCGTTGAATGCTACTTGGGATTTTCTCCCGACAAATCTTCGGCGCGACTAAAGAATGCAGTGCGTGCAGGGATTATGAAGTTATGGGCGTCTCTGACTGCGTCTGACCTAATGAGAACATTCTGTTTACATAAAACAGATACACGTCGGTTATTCCGTTCGGATGTATTATTATCTGTACGGACCAAATCCTCGAATGTTGAACCCTACCTTGACATGCATGCGAGAGTGAGACAAGGCAGTTGCGGAACAGAGGTGCGCCGGCGCAGGGTTGCACACAAATAGCTTTCCAGTCAGAACTCGAGTCGAGTGCTTCTGACAAACATTAATTTGTGCGTGTATGGATGAATTACATTTTTATTAAGATTTCTAAAATAGAATTGTAATAAATGATCCAAGTTATGAATGAAGCGTATTCAATCTAACTGCATTTGCGTTCAAACGTTTTGAGAGTTGAAAGGGGAAGTAGCTCTGCTCGGTCACGGTTGGTGCACCACCCTCCAAATAAAAGGCAGGTGTTTCTTCCAATCGAATTTGTAAGGTTGGTAACGAAACGAAAGAAACTAAGCGAGATTTAAAACCGAGATAACTACCTACCTACTAAATAATAAAACATTGTTAGTTGGATTTTAAAGAAATAGCTGTACCTACCTGCTGTTTGACAGGTTTTTGGTTACGAAAATAAGAAATAGGTGTGATCGGTAGATGACGGAAATAGATAAGTCTTTATAATTATTAAAGACAACATAGATGTTCTTAAAATAATTCCTTGTTTATCTGACTTTTTTGTTAATTTGTGAAACTTTTTACCTTCATAACTAGACCACCGGTATTGTATAAAGAAACCTTCCGATGATTATGCTAGTCATAACTTCATAATTATGACTACACAAGCTTCACTGCGAAATTCGTGACAATGTGACCACGTGTGGCTTGATATTATCCATAATGAGCATTGTTTAATAATGGCCATACGTCGCCGAGAAAGTGTGCCCGCTAACTGGTCAGACACGATGTCGGCCAAATTTGCATATTAGGTAACTGATTGATATTCCTCGCGAACAGGATATAGGGATAATGATTTCTGACATTTATCGCGAATTTTATACCTCGGTGCAAACCGAGGATAATGTATGTAATTGACCATGGAAGTGTAAAGAACTCGTATTGAAAAATATAAAACGTAATTATTAAATAAAGCTATTGAAATTGAAACAGAGCCTATTCATTATTAATTAAGTGTATTTATTGGATATCAGTTAATTAACGTCCGGTTAGGTTGAATGGCAGCAATTAAAAGCTGGTTATTAAATTTTCCTATGCCACAAAATCGTGTCATACTAAAAACAGGCTTTGACGTTATACAAGAGTGTAGGGAGGAGATTTCTTGCTGTGAGGCCTTGGGTTAATCGTTTCTAAATATCGTTGTAGCTAGGTACCTACTCAAGCAAGCACCGCCACTAGTCACTCACTAGGTTAAACTTAAAGTGTAATGATTTTATTTTCAGCATTATCTGTTAAACACAAATTACAGTCATTACCTAATTTGTTACCTCTTGCTTATCGTTATTCGTCACCGTTGTTTGAACGGACTTTGTTGACACAATTGTCTATCGTTTGTATAAGGAAAATTCTGTAGGTACCTACTTAGATGATTTCCGGATGTTGAAAATGTTGAATCGGTTTTTGTTTGCGAAAAGTAAGTGGGTACCTTCACGGAACATCGGTCAGTGTACTGATTCACCACTGTTATTCAAGTGCTAGACACAGACGCTGACATAGAGACATAAATTATCTGTAATAGTTACCTGTATGCAAGCTTGTAACAGTGCGTTAGAACAACACAAAGCATCATAAACGGCTCGTATATTTTCTTCATTATTGTGCAAATATTTTCCTTTTGATACAATGTTGCATGGTTATTTGGATGGATCCAGGTCTACGTTTTTCATTACGTCATTCTGTTTTATAATGCCTCTTCTACGACCAAGGAAGCTTTTGACACTACTAACTCACCGTTATAATCGTTGAGTTAAACTGTCACCAGTCACGACTAAGTAGCTAACTAATACTAATGAGCGTGAGTTTCCTACGGGTGTTAATGACCATGTCAACTGTGAACAATGATAGAAATATTTAGATAAGTAGGGACGCTTGTACGGCAGGAGCATCAGGTGGAACATGGGATGGGCTTTTAACTGTCAAGTAGGTATATAATTTCTTAACCAGTGGAAAATCCAAATGTGCACGCCTCACAGGCAGAAACATGTTGACGATACATTTTACATTAAATCAAAGAAAATTCATCGATCTCGGTTCATCTTTTGAACAGTTATGAGTTTTATAACGAAAATCAATAGGGCTCAGCCGAAGGTTGAAAGAAAACGTATTGAAGAAAATTTAGATTAATCCATTGTGTGTGACGACGTGAGTCGTGACGAAAAACAGACGCACTTCCCTTCCCATCAGAAAGCACTACACCTAATTTTTTTGTATATTTTTTTGTTATATACATATTATGTACCTATATCAAGGTACCTATCTATCTAAAAATATATTAATCTTAGTCCAGTCTCTAGTTTTTAAAAGTTCCCTGCTAATATGAATTCCAGGTATATAATTGAGATTATAGAAACGATTTTATGTTGGAAAATGTTGACAAGGCGACATAACAAGAGTAGAGCACTCTCACACGCAGCAGCGTTGTAAGGCTTGCTGTTTTTAAAAACAACATTGCTCTCAATGTCAATATAACAACAATTAATAAATTCCACGCAGTGTTTTAAACAAGGCAAGTAAATTGGTCAAAGTTGTACATGCACATTGAGTCAGGTCAAGTGCATTTACCTATAAAGTAGGTATACATATAACCAACAAAATTTAACACGTGAACGAGAACCGTGCCAATACATCTGATGCTAAATAATGATTGTAGAAAGTCAATCGATTTAACCTATCACATCGTAGGCTTGTTTATGGTTATTTAAAGAGTACCTAGGTACTGGTAGATACAGGTAGGTATCTACCGGTAGGTACTCTTCTTGGTGTAAGTATGCCAATTATTATAAAGTTAGCTCGATTCGTGTTACTCCAATTATTTGAGTTAACTATCCTGATATTGTAAAGCTCTAATTAATGCTTCCTTTCAGTTGCCAACACCCGACTTATCAGTCTCTTTATCTTAGTTTTTCTCATCTGTATCATACAGCTTCCAACCTTGCTAGCTTATCTTTCTACCACAGGTGAACTATTTTTGTTTAGATTGCGCTGACATGAAAATCAGATAAAAAAAAGTGCGGTTACCTATACAGCGTGTTACGGAATAGGGTATATCCATACACACAGGGTGAAAAGTGCATCTGACACAGACACACACACAAACACAAACAAACTACACTGTACAAAAGTTCAGCTCAAAATAAATAACTTTGAAAATGTTTGATATTTTTTTTTATTTCTATGTTTATTAAATTTAAATCGTAACAAACGTGTCACCGCACTACGAGGGTCATTATCCATTATCTATGTTTGTGAGCTAGGCTACACACCTACCACAACTCTGCGACACGGCGCCGCACCGACACGCGGCGGCGCGGGCGGCACGATTGGCGGCGAGATCAAAAGAATGGATTAAAACGTGTACCGATCAGCTGACTTGGTCTAATGATGTGTAGAATTCAATCGGAAACATTTGATTTTTATTCTTTAAATGTTTCTTAACATTATAAGTATGTAGGTATTATTAAAAAAATGTTGCCATGTAGTTTGTTATCACCAATAGAATCCGTGCCTTTATTATGTATATACCCTTTCCGTAACACGCTGTATGTGATTTCTAGGTATAGGACTCAGTTAGCGCTTTAGCGGCCAAAAACATATTTGCACTGTACCTATGCCATCAGAATTAATTGCGTGGTTCGGTCCTGTTTGCAGCCATGTTCAGACCTCGAGGAATATTGAGTGTCACGAGCAAACCATGACTAGCCACGACACTAAATGCACTACTGTATCTACACATCTCGATTATTAGCCGTATTAGAGCCGCCGCTGCCGCCGTTTTAGATTTGTTTAAAAATGTTTCGGCACACAACAATGTAGCCCGCCAACAATATCCATTCATCTCGATCCTTTTTGTAATTAAATGTGTACGGTCACGCTCAATCGTTTGGCCTATAAAGTCGCTTGTAATAATAAATTGAGGTTTGGTTTTGCAGCTGCAAGTTTTGTCACTCTCATGGGCAAGTGTGTCGGTAGTTGAGAGCGACCTACTGACTGCGTGGTTAGCATGTGCCGCGACATTTCACTATCATTCCTACATCTCGGCTACATTTTGGGTATTACTGCAAGGTCAACGTATCTATTAGACGTGACCGTATATTGGTGTTGTTTTTTTATTTTATTGTTTTGAATACAGCTGCGTTTGGATTTGTTGCTAGGCAGTTTCTGTCATGATTTTACTCTATCGATGATTTCTCAGGGAAAGTGTGTCTTGTCTACTTATTTTTTTACGTCGATCAAGTGTTTAGGTTTATCATTATCGTAATGAACTGCATCATAGATATCTTAAGCTAATTGACTTACAACTTGTTGTTTGTAGATAAGCCATAATGATAATTGTCAGGTTTTCCTCTGATTCCCAGTTCAGCACATTTATTTCATTTTAATTGCTAGCAAGTCACGTGAACAATGCGCCATGTGATATAGAGCCATCAAATACTGTAAATGACACATTTTACTGGCTATATTTAATTGTGAAACGTCTGTTGTTTGAAACGTTATACCACTAGAATAGAACGTCCATTTAATTACCTATTATATGACCCTAGAATTAGCTATAGCTTTAGGTTTCTAGAATGAGTTGGACATAGGTACTCATTTTAAAAGATTTTTGTTGTACCTACACCTGGTGCGTGCTTTCTTTTATTTGTTTCTTTAAGATATCGAAGGGTCATATAATTATTTATTGAAAGAGAGTTTTTAAATTAAGTGTTGTGTTGCTCCACTTCTTTGTTTATCTGTTCCTACATTCCGTATTAAGGAGCAAACGTATCTACCCAATGTCCAAAAACAATTAAGTGCACCTAAATCAAGCTGCGTAGTAGGTACGCAACGTCCTCAGGCGCACAGCTGGCGATGTTTATTTATAAAAACGGTCCATTCATCTCCCTTTAATTTTCAACTCTTAGTTTAGAGTGGATATGTTATGAACGGCAGCTCACAATTTTGTTCAGTTTACTTAATTTCGTCGTGTTTTGCATTTCTATATGCTACGCTCATTGTTTTTTTGCAACAGCACTTATTAGTTTGGCTTCTGAAAGATTACTTGCATTGACCAGTACAAAATGGTTGCATGAGTTGCATCACAATTTTAAACAATTCTTGATTTGAAATATTACGTTGAAAGCTCTTAAAAGATCGAATACATAAATGTTCTTATTTATAAAATAATGCTTGTAACGACGCACTTGTAAAGCTTAAAACTTTTACAACTTTCTCTGTCGGACTCCAGGATTTAAAGGGCGTTCAACAAGTTTCATTAATAAAGTCGCTTCTACTTGCCGCTCTAATTTTTCTTCCGCCACCATTATACGCTATATTAGTGCTGAGATCAGCTTTTTATACTAGTTCGCGTCAGTGTAGGGCAGCATAGCTTTTGCGGGACATAGCGTTCTAATTAGTGGTACTGAATTTCTTAAACGGTCGGATGGACGTTGTTAACGAGCGTGTACGAAACGAAATCGCATTCAACGTACCGAGACGGATGCGTTCGGAATATAATCTTTGTATTTTTGGAAGGGAAACGGTCTGCTTTGACGGAAGCCGGCGGCGACAGATTTCGCCCGTGAATAACAAATAATATATCACACTCGGATTCATGGCCGTCGGTGATGCCGCGCCCTGCACAATGAGTAGGCAGACAGTCGGGCCCGTAAAGGTTACCCGAATGCGTTGCCATAAGACTCGTTTTAATAATATCATCTTGATATGTGTTTTTGGTCCGCCTAGCTATATTTAAAGCCCTTTTAGTGTTTTTGTTCTTTATTTAAGCGCATCTCCATAAATCACACGGGAACAAGTGAATCCATAAATATTTTGTCGTATTAAAATATGATGAGGTACAGTCAACAGCAACAGTTGATAATAAGGGGTATTTTAAAATAAACTACCAAGAAAGCAAACTTGCATCTATAAGACGATTTACACTAATAAAAAAAGGAAACAAAATAAAGAAAAAGAGACACTTGTTGTGCTGTCTGTACAATGCCTCAATGATCGCCTTAATCATAGCCCATATAACGTAACATTTAAATCGAGGGATGCCACCTTTGACCGGTCTTCAGGTAGATAAAGGTAATTGTATTGACGTGACATTTAGCTTCTGGGCTAGTGACGTTGTAGAGGTGGTCTATAGGAGAGAGGAAGCTTACCTTGAGGAGAGACGCGCGTCGTCGTGCGCTGGTCACATTATAACGGGCGCTCCAACCCGACGCCCGCAGCCCTGCAATGAGAAAACTGGTTAAATGATGGCCTCCACTAATACTTTGTATTTGGGAGAACTTGAGGAATCACACAGAATTATAACTATCATAGGATATCGATGCTATATAAGGTGTATCTATTATTGGTGTTCATACACGAAATCTCTTAAGGGGTCATTGTACTCATCATTATGAACCACTTTTACTATGGGACCAAACCTAAATTCGCAAAAAAATATCAGCTGTACCCTACATTTATGTTCGCATAACACGTTAAAATGTAAGGAACAGCTGTTTTTTTTCCCGATTTCAGGTTGGGTCCCATAGTCAAAGTTGTTGATAATGATGATTACAATGACCCCTTAAGAGATTTCGTGTATGAATAGATACACCTTAAATAGACGCTACGACCTCCTGCAACAGTAACATGAGTCTACAAAGAAAGCAAGCAAGGACAGGAAGCATGCCTATTGCCGTAAAAACCAGCATATTTTAACTTCGCAGCACGTGAAAATTGGTGAAGTACTGCATGAGAGTGGAGGCCTATATTCAGCAGTGGGTAGAACAAGGCTGCCAATGACGATGTTGATGATGCTAAGTGCTGGATAAAAGTTGATTCCTTCTTCTGTCAACATTACATCTCAAGCCTAAAATCTACATCAATAATTTTTATTATGTATTCTTTATCTGTGTTGTCCACGTGAGAAACTTTTCAGAGTAGGTTTATGCTGAACTGGCAGATGATAAACTTTGCTGCTGCCTCTACATTCAGAATGGTCTGATACATACAGACTAAATCAGCGATGTTACGATAAAAGCTCATCACTAAGTGTACCTATAATAAATTCAATGATACGTTCCAGTAAGTGCATTACAATAATAATTTAATTAATAATGTTGTTTCGGTTTTCACTGACATTAAGTTGCTAAAGATCAAAGAATACGAAGTGAGTGTTCGGATATTACAGTGAAATTAAATTAGAGATTATATTATCATTCATCAGTGATATTAACATTTCGACGTCAGTTTTAAACCATTACACTCAAAGGAACATGAAAGCTTTCAAAGTTATTAAATAAGTGCGAAAATAAAGACTCACATACCCAACGGGAATTACTCAGCTATTTGATGGCCAGAAAATGTTCCGTATTGAAGATGGGATTTGTTTTTATAGTATGGGTAACAGTAATTTGGCATTTCGAATTCGGGTTACACTACCTCTATCTTTTACTGCGTTACTATTGTTTCGTTTGAAGTAGGAACCTGGTTGGTAACTATTGATAGATAACTGACAGCTTTGTTGGCCCTCTTGCATTCAAATGGGGCGATGGAGCGATCGACGTAATTCACACTTATAGGTAGCGTTATGTTTGGTTATTATGGGGGAGCAGTTCCTATTTCGTCCCAGAGACATGGATCGTCTGGGAAGCTTTCTAGCAATATCTGTGATGTACGGTCTGTGCAGAATGTCGCCGCGCAACAATGTCTCTGCGCCGGCGGCGCCGCTGGCCGTCGCGCCGCCCGGCACACAAACTGCCTGAATGTAGACCGTTCGAGCCCACGTCCAGTACTTCTTAAGTAGGTATAGCCCAAACTAGTCCCTTTAATGAGCTTTTATGACATATTGTTCTATTCGACGTGAGCATTGCCATGAATTGAAGAGGTTGGGTTACTTAGGTGTATCAAGTCTCGAACAAATATTAGGCTAATGGCATAATATAGTAGGAGACAAGCATCCTATTCAAAACCACATAGTTGTTTTAGCTGTTGCTGTGTTTTCCTATGGGATAGGTAGGTATTTAATTTTATGTATATGTTATATGCGCGATACCTACCTACGCTTTAGCCATAGAAACACGTCGATATGGATTACACAAAAGAATATCACATACAAAGAGATTAGCCGTCAGTTAGAAGACAAAGAGAATGTCAATATTGGTTTGTATGGACGGTAAACAGTGGACGTCTCGGGCGACCGACTCCCGAGAATCCGACCATGTTCCGTTCTATATGTACTTATTATGGTCTCTCAATTGTTTCAGGAACAAAGACTGTCTTTCTTTAAGCTTTATGGTACAGACTTACACGAGCTCTTACATGATCATTCATAATATATAGTGTTAGAACATAAGATAGGATCTAGAATCAGAAGTGCAAGAAACATCATGTAGATTGGACCATTCTAAAGTTGTCGGATAAAAGCTAATCGTTTACCAAACAATGAGCCTCTAAAGATTGATTCGCAACATTCCTTTTGAATAAAAATAAGTGAATAATTCATACGTAAGTAATAACAGTACAATCATTCTCAGGCATGAGTCGTGAAAGCAAAACATCGATGCCGTTTGTTTCTAAACATTGTGTGCAAATTTCTGTCGATAAAAGCAAATACGCGAACTCTGGTCTCGCCAGGCGTTCATGCGGTTTGTGGGATCATTGTTACTATCTCCCACCTGGAGCATTTCTTTAGTTTTTGTGATGTCATATATTCACGCATTAAATCCGTCAATGTACCCCTAGATTCCTTGTTCGTGACTAGATTGAAAACTAATATGTTGAATTTAATTAGTATGAACACAAAGGTTACGCAGAGCTACAGAATTTAAACACTTGCTTAGATACGATTCCAAATACAGAACAAGTAGGGAATGAGCTACATATAAAGTAAGATTATGCTAATAAATATCTGCACAATTACTCACGTTTGTTTACAGAGGAATACATTTTGTATCACGTTCTGTTGTAAGTAATCAAAGCACGTACCATTGGAAGAAAACATTCACAAAGTTAATATTTTGGTGAAACTGAACGCACTCACTCTGCACGAGATAATTTTTGTAAAGTAGATGGGACTGTAGAAAACTAGTGTCTGTCTTCTTGATGTTAAACAGTAACACAGGTTATTTGAAATAACAATTTGTTATGTCCACATACAGTAAACAGTTCCTTCCGTTAGAAAAACACTTGTAGAGACTAGTGTTTACCCTGTTTATCATTGAGAATATAAATATTGTTCTTATTTTCGCTTCTAATTCTAATATTGTACTGTATAACAGACTAATGTGTCCGCACACGTCACGCGAAGAGGAGCAGTACGGGTGGCTGTTTGATACAAAAATTGTAATTGTCAGAAAATAATTAATTAAATGATAAGACTTTATGAGAGCAAAAGGTTGTACGATAACACCGCGGTTATTGAATAAATCAAGAAAAATATGTAGCAGTAAAACTGAACGAGTATTGTATTGAAATTAATGCAGAGACCTATGTATGCTAATGATGCGCACTGGGGAAGCTCTAACGTTAACCTTAAAGTAATAATTATTGCAGTCGATAAGATCGGTTCTACATTCTAGAGCTGTGTCCTCAACATAATAGACGATATTTAACCGTGTTTTTCGATGAAATAACTCCTAAACGTCACGGAGATGTACCCACGTTCTGAATCGTACCTTTATCACTTGACCCAAACATTTGTGACTGATGTGTGTTTGTCGCTTTGTTATCATCGTGGAATCCTTACTAAATGTTTTCATTTTCGATTACAAAATATGAACCACCTTCATGTACCTTTGTAGGTAATACTTAGTTTAAAGTTTTTTGTTGTTTGTAACATTTTCTGCTTAAGTAGCTATCACTTAGTATTATGATCAAGTCAGAGTACCTAGACATTGGACCATAAAAATAATTCATAAAATTTTATTTTGCTCTTGGAATCGCTGAGAGGGTGTGTAAACGTTTTATGGAGTGCTTTAAGTCGTATAAATTCCATGTACTATTTTTTACAATGTTCTTTTGATAGCCAGACAAGACAAGACAAGACACGATTTGTCTTGTTTTTTTTTATCAAAAACCTTACTCTACTACTACTGCTACTACTACTATACCTAATATAAGTAGGTATAGTAGCTGCGCCCTGCGGTTTCACCCGCATATTTCGATCCCGTGGGAATATCTGAATAAAAAGTATCCTATGTCGTAACCCAGGTCATGGTCTACCCATATGCCAAATTTCATCAAAATCAAAATCACAAGCCTTTTTGGCGTGGAAACGTGTCTAACAAAAAACAAACTCATTTTCGCATTTATAGGATTAGTTAGGATGAAGCAACAGATCTCTTCACCACCTTTGGTTGACTGGTAGAGAATGCCTAAGGCATTAAGTCCGCCTTTGTACATTATTGTGTGTGAGAAGTTTAAATAAATAAATAGACAATATGTTTTGAAGTTGCGGGTTCAATATTTTACAGGGTAACAAAATTGTCCGATATTATCTGGGACCTCTGTAAACGTCTTAAAGCAACAGTTAGTTTGTACGACACGGTGTTCAATTGATTGTCGAGTTAATTGTCTCTTGTAGCTCGGAAGGTACCGTACTGCACAATCTTAGTGACTTGTCTGAGCTGTGTAGAATAGATTTCAAGCTCATAAAGTCAGCTTAGGAGTTGGTTGCATTCAAGTTAAAATCCTGCATTAGACGATGAGAAATATAACTTTTGCTGTTCCTTCTGAGAATTGTCTATAATGTAGTCCATGTGATGTTGTAAATAGCTTTTTATTTTTAGCCGTGTTGCTTTAGTGATTTCACCAGACACCTCTTCTAATCTTGTGACAACTTTTTGGGAGTATTTTTATATGGCTTGACTGGATACAGAATAAAGCCATTTCTCACGGCGCTCGATGCTGATACGTAAGGAGAAGCCGGTCGTATATGAATCGAACATTGTATATTATTTACATTCCAAACAGATACGTAAAGTGCTGCATGTTTATTTAAAATGCGACGTTGTATCGAACAGTGTTTACTTTGCAAAGCGCGATCCTAGGCTAGAACTAAAACTAGTCAGTTAACTATTCATGAAAGTTGCTCCTGGCCGAGACAAGAATGCCAGCTGGCGCCACCTCGCTCGGCTAAGGACTTGCTACAAATACTAACTATATAAAATCTCGTCTAGCATTACACCGTATTTGTTTTAAAAGAACCATCACTTGTATTCACGATAGCTTTAGATACAGAATATGATCAAAAAGAAACTGGCAGCTCGTGATATAGATGGAATTACTGTTTAACGCACACTTATACTCGTACCAGTAAAAGTAGACCCTCACAGGTGTTATGACTGCATGCATAGGTACACACGAAACGTGCGAAGTATCACGCATTTTATAACCCCGTCACGTTACCTATCACGTTGATACAATAAAGATGGAAATATTATTCGTCGGCTTTTTATGATTCTAGCGTGACTATGATAAAATTGTTGCAGAAACGACCTATAAACCACCACTGCCAAGGTAAGGATGTTTGAGGGGTAGCTCCGGCAGCTAATTATAGAACAACAATATAATAGATGACGTCGATATTTGCCGATCATAGAGCAGATAAAGCGTATTTAATTTAAAAGGAAACTCTGCATTATGATGTTATTAAGAATAACGATCAACGGAAACAACGCTAATTAAAGGAAAATTGCAATAAAAAAGGAAAACTAACTAAAGCATAGCAACGCTATTTTGCACTGAAATGCTCATACGCAATTTTATGATAATATTAAGTGGTTAAATAAAAAAAGTAATTATAATATAAATTAGGAGAATTAGGTAGATATTATAGTAGGTACCTAAGTTTCACTTCGAAGCATCGTCGGCTTGAATTTAATGAACTTGTGAATAGGAATCATTGATATACAAACTATGAATTGTAAAAATAACTGTGTCCGTTTCACGGTTGTCTTTATGTTAATGATTGAATGTGTGATAAAAATCTACGCTGTTCAACATACAAAATTACTTGTACCTATGATTTATGTTTCGCTAGACATGGCTTGAGTAACCTACTTAACATGACATTTGTGACCCTCATTAGGATATTATAAATATGCAATTTTTATACATAGTCACTTGTCATTTATAGATATTATTAGAGTTCATATCCTTGGTATTTGGTCTTTTCTTGGTTTTTGGCTTTTAAATAAGTAAAAGCTTATCTATTTCATCTGTCATCACTTTTTATCAAGGGTACAATACAATCTGTTGCTATACGAAAATGATAAAATATATATGCAATTTTAATACATAGTCTTTTGTCATTTATATATATTGGAGTTCTTGTCCTTAGTCATGAACGGTAGGTCTCAGGTTTTACATTAGTTAAAGCTTTATATTTATTCTATTTCATCTAGACCTAGTAAATAATATTTATATCTGTCATCGCTTTTTATGAAGGTTAGAATCTGTTCCTTTTTCTTGATAGAATTAGAAATTAGTATTTATGAGGAAGTCTGAAAGTGGCTGTGACTGAAAAGTAGTGTGGACATGAGGAAAATAACGTGAGGGAAGTTTTGAGTATGAATGTGGATGGCTATAAGAATAGGGGAAAACCAAAGAAACGATGGATGGATTGTGTGAAAGGTGATATGGATAGAAAGGGGGTGACTACCGAGATGACGGCTAATTGAGAAATATGGAAGAAAAATATATGTTGCGCCGACTCCAAATAAATTGGGATAAAGGCAAGAGAATGATATGAATCTACCTTTCTGTTTTTGTTCCTTGTTGTTGCTTTATGTTTGTTCCTTGTTGTTGTTGTTTCTTGTTGTTGCTTTGTTGTTGTTGTTGGTTGTTGTTTACGTATTTTCTTTCTTTTCTTTTTTTTGTCCTTTATGTGTCTAATTCCTTTATGAAAAGGATAAAATTGAGCTATCTTCCTAAGAATTTTAGCTGATTCTTTTACTACATCATCATTAGGATACAACTGTTAATACCCTACGTGAAAATAGCAAATAGTGTTGCTATGAGTCTGTGGCAAGGTATAGAGATTTTAATTTATCTTTACGTCATTCTTATTAAAGTTGTAGGTACCGAATTAACAAGTTTATTCTTGGTGATCATCTCCATGTAAAATATTGGTATTCAGCTGCATCCGGTTAGATTGGAAGCGGATCCCAACATAGTTGGGAAAAGGCTATGCACATGATGATTCTTGGTTGTAATTTCGTGAAAACTGATGTAGGTACGGAGAACGAATTTACAGAATATAATATTATACCCGTTGACAACTTTGCGGCATGCGTTAATTATGTCAAGTAAAATTAGATATTCTACATCTACTGAAATACTGAATTTCCCGAGAGTATTCCCAACGTAGGGATTTATTATGCTTATGGGAATATATTGTTATAAAATTACTTCTTTGCGAACTACTGTGTGATTTATGTTCGTATGTAGCAGTTTCCCACGATCATGGCTCTATTGAAATAAACAGTAAAAAAATAAAAAAAACTATTTATTTACGCAAACATTTTCTTTAATTGGTACCAATTAAATAAAAAGTTTGTAAATGAGTAAGTACACCTGACAAATCTTAAATACAATATAAAATCTAACACTAAAATATTTGTATGTATTATGAACAAGTATAAAATTTATAAAAGAAAAAAAAAGAAAGGGATGATTGAGCCTCAAAAAATTCGTCCGCATCGCTGTCAGTGGGAAAAGTGCCCAAAAGGCTAGCCAAGTTGCCACGTTGGATGGCAATGCTGATTCCTTGACCAAAAAATTGGCCGACCGTCTGGTCACGTGAATATTCGAAAAACCGCTTGGCGATGTCCCGAAATACTCGATGAGCACTCGGACACCACGGCCCTAATGTTTCAACCATCAAAGGCTCAAATATAATAGCTCCCAATAAGGTTGTTCGATTTGCGCCATTTCAGGTTTTCTGCACCAGCAGCAGCCGGCCGTGGTAGGAAGATGGGATGGCTTGAGGGTGTCGACACAGGTTGCATCCCACACCAAAGGCCTACCCAACTTGCAAAGCAATATGGTCATTCCGTCTGGCCTCTTCTGATCGTCGCGTGCCAAGCCATTGGGTTCTAAAACAGCTGGCACCCCGGCAAGAGCCCGACGGATAATGTCAATAATGCTGGCGTGCCGTGCCAACCGACCAGTGCTCTTGCTGCAGGAAAGGCCATGGTATCCGAGGCGGTCGACTGCTTCACTGCACTGACAGCGATGTGGAGCGCCCAGACGAGTTCGCGTAGTCAACCATAATTATTTTGTTACGCGTAATTTTGAACCTCTGATATCTTTTAAAGTGTTCATTTAAATGATGTGATGTAAAGGTATATTTTTTGTAAAGGATTCATTATAATACCGGTTAAAATAGGTTTGGAAATAACAATTTAATTTTTATGAAATTCTGAAAGATGAAAACGGTTATTGTGGGTCATCCTTAGAAGATATATGCTATCCTGAACTTATTTGTTGAACTTTTTAAGATTGTCAATCCTGTAGAACACAAATTTTATGTATCTCGTACGGTTTACGCGGCGCACGCCAGTAAAGCTCCCAGTCGGCATGATTTTTTTCCGACATCCTCATCAATAATCGTCATATTTCAGCCAATTTACACAAAACCTTAATGAATTGTACACCTAAACCTTCCTCATGAATCACTCTGTCTATTGGTGAAAACCGTTTGAAAATCCGTTCATCAGTTTTTGAGTTTATCGCGCTCAGACAAGCAGAGAGACGCGGCGAGGGACTTTGTTTTATAATATGTAAAGATATAAGTATAGATTAGTTTCTCATTAGAATCTCAGTCACGTCAAATAGTCTGCTCCATAGCTGCAGCCGTAAGGGGCGGAGCTATTACCGCACATCCGATACAATGGTGCTCACTTTTACTCGTCCACGTTGCCACACAATACTAATGTTATGTCACAATTTAATATCACAATCACTGATGATGTCGTTCGTCACACAACCAGTACTAGAAAAAACATATGATCCATATGCTACGAGTTATCAAACTGTCTGTTTCTGATTCTTCTGTTACAATTCAATGAGGTAATGAAATTTCTATCTATTTTGCAATACTTGCTAGTCCAAATTAGATAAATAAATAATTGTAAGCCATTTGCCACCAAAAAAACGTGAGCAAAAAATCAATCCTACTTGTACAAAAAACAACATAAAGACGCATTCACAATTGTGTTATTTACACAGTAGCAGTTTTCCCTTTCGTCTGCAATGATAAATGAGGCGATTAACGATTCCGCCCGCGGGCAGGACGGCACGCCGCCGCTCGCCGCCGCCGTTGCAGCTTCCGCATTAGCATCGCCGTCCTCGCGGGACAATGCTGTGTACGAGCCTTTACTTTCTATTCTTTCTGCAAACATAATGACTGCACTGCGACAATAATAAATGTATGGTGCTTATTTTAATTTTAAATATTTTATGCCATTACCTACCTACCTACCTACCGCGAGTGGGAGACTACTTTCACTTAATTTTGTCATCGCATGATCTAATGATATGCAAATTATTTATAAAATCTGTACAAAGAGGATAAATAAATGGCAAGTTAAGGAAGTGTTATGGTGGTTTTAAAATAATCGTTGATATACGTGCTTAGTGTAGTAGGTGCTGCATCTATTCCAATCGTTATGAGCTTATTAAGTATTCTGCAGTTGAACAGTGCTTCCTTCCTCGCTCTGTTCCGGGCACTTCGTCGTAACTTCAGAGTGGTAGGTATCAAAGAACTTTTGTGTATGACTCGAACGTTATGATTTACTAATTTGAATAATTTTTCTCTTTGAACAATACTTAGCCGATAAATTCTAGAAATATTAATGGATGTGAAAGCTTCAACAGAGCCTACGTTCCTGCAAAAGTTAGGTTTCCATTAAATATGGTGCAACATTTAGATATTTAAAGCATAATAGTTTGTCAGAAATAGGCGGTTTTTGCGTCACTTCCTTAACTTTTTAAAAGCTTTTACAAGAATTCAAGACATTCATATTTTTTATTTAAAAATATTAAGTAAGAACCCACTACGCAAACATATCTGTATCGTAAAACATACTTACTTCTTATTTTTATATTAGGGACAACAATGTAAAGTTCAGTTGACGGAAAAAAACTAACATACCTAAATATTGAATCGTGAATTAGAATGGATTTTTTTATCAAATAGTTATGCTTACATTATTTCTACAATAACATGATAAGACAAATTACGTCGACTGAAATCTCTAGGAAATACTTATGTACTAGTCAAAAATAACAAAGAAACAGCTTCTGTATACTCGTATTCATAATATATTATTATATTTCTTTCTTCATAATATTTTTATTTTGTTTCTATGTATTTATTCTTGTATTTTATAGTTATTTCCGACCTATCTATCCCGTATGTTGCACCTACCATGTTTTGTCTCTGCATCACCTAAGGTTGACTGGTAGAAAAGGCTTCAGGCATTAAGTCCGCCTTTGTGCAGTATTTTCTTTACTTGTGCCTAAAGTTTTAATAAATAATAGAAGATAAGTACACGTGAACTAATACTTATTGATACGCAATGTTGTGTGTTATGCAATTAATGCTGGTTAGTGCTGTTTGAGTCATTAGTGACAGAGTTTGTTTAATATAATATAATGTTTATTTACTCAAAAACAAAGCATTGTAGTACACGTTAAAAAAAATACAGTTTTACAAAAATAATTACTATATATCGTGTGGGTTAGCATAGCTCTCCTAGCTAGGTTATGAAAACCTGTGTTAAGGAGAAGCAGTCCGGTCCCCTAAGGTATAATGTCGTAAAGGTTACATAGTGCTTCTGATGTTATTGTTATAATTTTGGAGTATTGAGATGGAGAAAAAGTTAAAGATTATGTTTTATTAAACGTGAAAATAAAATAATTTTAAGGTAAATAGATGTGTGTGTGTGTGTGAGGGTATGTGTGTGTATGTGAATGTGTGTGGGTGTGTGTGTGTGGGTGTGTGTGTGGGTGTGTGTGTGTGTGTGTATGTGAATGTGTGTGTGGGTGTGTGTGTGTGTGCTGTGTTTGCTTGTCCATGTTGTTTATGTTAAGATTTTCTGTTTCGTCATATGACTTATTTTGGAGGTACGATTGCACAATCTTTTTGCATTTGTAATACGGTAGCCTGTAGATTTGACAGTCTTCGTTTATTTTATTATATAGGAACGGACCAAGAAAATGAAAAAAATCTCTTTACAAAGGTTGAGCATACTCGCGGCAGGGTGCATAGCCCGTCTTTTCGACGTTTACTACGTTTTTTATTTTCTATAATTCGGTATGGGGTTTTACGATGTAGCAGAATGACGGTCTGTAGTATGAAGTGTTGTCGAACATTTAGAACTTTGCAGAGATTGTATAGTTGGTCGGTTGGAAAAAGAATAGGACGAAAAGTGGCCACTTTTAAAATGGCCCTATGTGCTACTTCAAGCGGCTTGAGGGTGGTTTTTGCTGTGCCGCCCCAACAGGAAATACAATAAGTTACGATGGATAGGCAAAGTGCAAAATAGACATTGCGTATTATAGTGGGATTGGCAATATACCGAAGAGTTTTAAAGATGTATATCAGTTTGCGAACTCGTCCAGTTAACAGACCGATATGACATTTAAAATTGAGATTCCTGTCCAAGACTATTCCCAGGTATCTGATACTTTCAACAGAGGTTAAAAGAGGACATTGACAATTTGAACCCTGTATTTGCGGATGACACTTGTGAGCTTTGATTGAAATTGGAGTCTGTGGTTCAGAGATCGAGCTGTTAGAATAAGTCAGGAATTTGGTTTTGGAGGTATTTAGGGTGAGAGTGCGGGAATTAAGCCAATTTAACGCAACGTCAAAGCCAAACTGAGCTAGATGCTCGAGTTGTGACCAGGAATCCGCGGTGAAGGTTATTGCGGTGTCATCTGCGAAAGATATTACCCTTGAATTATCGATATTGAGATCACACAGGTCATAATAAAGATTAAGAAAAGAGTGGGGGGGCCCAAAATGCTTCCTTGTGGTACCCCATAGTGAATGGAAAGCTCCTCACTGTTATGGCCATCGATCCTGACTTTTTGCGAACGATTCGAGAGGTAACTTTGGATAAGATCCAGTTGTATTCCCCTGACGCCCATTTTCTCAAGTTTGATTAAGAGTGTGGAAACGGGAACAGTGTCGAACGCTTTAGCGAGATCAAGGAATATTGTAAGGACTTTTTTTATTTTTATTTATATGTTCTATGACAAAACTGGTTAGGTCATGAACAGCGTCACAGTTTGACTTATTTTTGCGAAAGCCATATTGTTGCTGTGAGATTATCTTGTAATGCTCCAGGTAACCAACCAATCTTTTGTTTATCAAGCGTTCAAGAACTTTGGATAAAGCACTTAAAACAGCTATAGGACGATAGTTATTCGGCAGAGTTCCGTCACCCCCCTTGAAGATTGGATAAATTATTGCCTTTTTTAAAGAAGTTGGAAAAACAGCTGTTTCAAAACAAATATTGAATATATGGCATAAAATAGGCGCCAGAGTGGTGGAAAATTTCTTTAATATTGTAGGTGAGATACCATCCCAACCAGTAGCAGCGTTTGGTCGTAGTGAATTTCTAGTGGATATAATTTCTTCTGGGTCAGTTTTCTCCAAGACAAAGGATGAGGTTGGTACAGAACTGTTTTGTGGGATATGTGGTTGTTGTGAGTGCCCTGTTTTTATAACGTCATCTGCAAGTTTCTTGCCTATATGGACAAAAAAAGAATTCACGTTGTTACATGACTGTGTGGGTGTGGGTGATGTGGATAGCAATTGTGTGGATGAGTGTGTAGTTTTTGTGGTGTTTGTTATTCGTTTTATGGTGTCCCAGAGGGATTTTGGGTTATTGCTTGCTTTGCTGAGTTCCGCCGCATCGAAAAGCCTCTTCGCCTTTTTAAGAACTTTTGTACAGAAGTTTCTGTATCGTTTGTAGGTTACATTATTTTAATGTTATATTATCTGGAGACTGCTTGAGTTTTCTGTGCATGGCATCTCTGTTTCTCATGCACCGTAACAAGCCGGGAGTTATCCAGGGTTTAAGAATCTTCCGTTTTGCTGCCACTTTTTTAATTACAGTGTGTTCCGCTACGGCTAAAGTCAGTATTTCAATTAATTTGTCGGCAGCGGCATTTGCGTCTGTTGTAGTGAGAATAGGGGCAAAGTCTATGTTTGAAATTGATGCACCAAGTGCCTCATAATTAATTTTTGTTATGATAGACGTCGTGGTGACAGCGATACGTTTGGTATCCAGACAAAGTAGTGAAGAACCATGGTCGGTAACCGTAGACTCATAGACAAATGTGAGTGCGGGCGTCCTTGTTCTCAGAATAATATGGTCCAGGCAACTTTTGCCCCTGGTTGGGAGGGTATGCGCTGGGAGAAAACCATGAAAAGCGAGACAATTCAAATACTCGTGAGACCGTATATCAAGAGAAGAAGGTTTGATGTCGAGATTTAGGTCACCCGCTATCACAACTGTTCCGAGGCTACGGAGAGATGGAAGTATGTTATTGAGGGCTGAGAGGAAGTTCTGTATGTTGTCTGTTGACGGTGAGCGATAGATACAGAGTAAGGCCACGTCAGGGTTAATTTGTATTATTAATCCCGGGGCAGATTGGCACATTTCTGGTTCCTCACATACCGCTAGAATTTCTGACTTAATATAGACGACGACGCCATCACTTTGGTTTATGTGCTTGGTTGTTTTAAATACTGTATAATTTGGCAGAATTGGAAGAGTTGAGTTACTGGAGCATGGCAGCCAACATTCGGTCAGGACTACTACGTCACAGTCAAGTGAGATACGATGCATTAGAGTTTGTAAGTTTATGAAGTTACAATTTATTGATCGAATGTTTTGTGAGAAGACAAAAGTCTTCTCACAAAACGTTTTTGATAAACCCAAATAAATACCTAAAAAGGTATTTATTTGGGTTTATCAAAAACGATTGAGTTTGTTCCGGGGTGCATGTACGAGTATGCGTCATTGATACAGAGAGATCATCGATGTTATTGATTAGGTGAATTGCGTTATTAGCCATTTGTAAGGTATTTTATAGTTAAGAAGGCGGCAACAAAAGTTTGCAAGCTGTCGGTATAAGTAGATATGGTGCTTATTTAAATATTGAAATGATGTGAATGTGTGTGTAGTGTGTGTGGTTCTGAGACTGATTTTGTATGTTAGATTGTAAATTGTTATGTTCCCCTGGGTTTGTTTGTGTGTTTTTAAATCCTGAGTGGAGTGTGTGAGAGTTGTGTTTGTTGTGTCTGTATGTCTGATTACCTCAGTAGTGTAATACAAATATATTCTAAAGAAATCAGTTAATTTTAAAAACAGTAAAAACAATGTGAGAATTAAAACTAAAATTAATACTGGAATGAATAGAAATCTATGCCCTTTAAAATCTAGTCATATTCCTAGCTGAGTTTTGTTAAGATCTGCTTCGGTTTTGATCAAAAGATGTTTTTTTCCCAAAGTTTGACGAAGAAATACTCTACCCAGTGAAGTCCAGCAAAACATAAAATCATTTTCTGTGGCAAATTTCCGTGCCAAATAAAATAGCCGTTGCGTTTTTGGAGTGAGGCTCTCTGAGAGGTAGATTGGTGTAACAGCACCTGTTAGTTTTATATGATTTGTATTTAACTGATTTTGATTATTCTTTTGGTTGAAGTTCTTTAGGTTTTGCAGAGTATTATCTTTTGTAGTGACACTGACAAAGTCGACAATGATTGGGGATGTGCCATTTTTCTTATTGATGCGGTAAATATCTTTGATTTCCTGGCGTTGCAAGGGAATATCTAAGACGTTGGTGGTCGTCGTAACTAATTTACAGAGATCTTCTTTACTTTCGCCCTCCAGTTTTGGTATATTTCTAACTTCCAACTTGGATAAAAATAATAACCGCTCCATATTTTCAACTTTGTCCTCTAGTTGGTTTATATAGTTTCGGTCAGCTTTACGGTCGGACTCAATTTGTTCAATCTTAATAACCACGTCATCGTTTAAATTTTAAGAGCAGTTGTCATTAGGAGAAATTGTTTCTCCGAACGACAGGTAGCGAGTGTGACTGATTGATATCCTACAACGTACTGCATTGCATTCAGGTAAGTCAGTGTATGAAGAGAAATAATTATATTGTGTTTGGAGATAAGAAAACGTCAGAAGCTAGGTGCACGGTTCCAATTAGTCGTTTCTTATGGAGAAGAGCCGGCAAGAAACTCTTCGGTTAAACTTTTAAAAATAATTGGCTTTTACAATGTTTTTAAATTACAGTGTTAATAGGTATGAGAGAATAGTGTAGGCCCGTCAGAAGTACCAGGTACTTAACAAAAATAGAAAATGTTCTACAAATCTACAGTTTATTTTAGTCTATTAAGTTGAATTTAATTGAAAGACTTCTTTAATTTTCTCTTTAGTTTGATCTTAACTTTCGTGCTCTGGGTATACAGGTCGTTTGTTCAACTCAATAACACATTTTATATACCTCTTCGCTTCCTTTTAACATTTTTAAACCTATATACAGGGTCAAATTAAATTAACTAGCGAAACTCCGCAGACGTGATGGATATCAATAACTAAACACGACAACATAAAAATAAAAAAGATTTGATGATTTTTTTTGGGTCAACGGACCTGTGTTGGTGTTGTTACTTGAAGTATGAGTTGAGAAAATCTGTTTTCTTTTGTTTTATCAAGTTTAGATAACGGTGCCCATCACGGCTGGGAAGGTAACACAAAAAAAAAACAGATTTGTCAAGTGACTACACCAACTGCGGTTGAAGCACCCAAAAAAAAAACTCATCAAATTAATATTTTTTTTCTTTGATCATGTTTAGATGTCGATACCCATCACGTCTGCGGAGTTTCGCTAACTAATTTAATTTGACCCTGTATACTATAAAAAGTAAATTTTTTGTAGTGCAGCCTGGGATAGTCCTATGTCCAGTAACCGCTGCAATACGGTGAATTGATAAATAAATTGATTGATATCCTGTTCGGGGGCTGTGCTCGGCAGTACACTAGTGCACAGTATAAGTACCAATGCGTATTTCTAAGTGGATGACAGATGTCACTGGCGCATGGCCATCATACTAATATTAAGTGGAAAGTTGTGTAAACTAATATTAAGTGGATATGTAACATATTTCCTCTCGCTTTCTGTGAAAGTGATTTCGTGAATAGGGACGGAAGTGTGTAACAGGAAGTGACAGCTTGAGCATGAAATAAGTAAGTACTTTTTAATAGCATGGAACTAGTAAGTACTTTATAATAGCATGGAATTAGTAAGTACTATATATATATATATTGTAAGTAGGTCGTTCAACCAGTGGGCGACCACTAGTAATGAATAATGATTCGAATAAATATTTGAGTATTTAGCTTTTTTAAATTTTGAGGTTAATTTCTGTCGCTGCTCAGTTGCTTATTACCAAGGTGAGATGTCAGATGTCATATGTCATCATATGCGACTTCTGTAAGGCTCGCCCGTTTTTAGGGTTCCGTACCCAAAGGGTAAAACGGAAACCCTATTACTAAGGCTCCGCCGTCTGTCTGTCCGTCTGTCTGTCTGTCTGTCCGTCTGTCACCAGGCTGTATCCCATGAACCGTGATAGTTAGACATTTGAAATTTTCACAGATGATGTATTTCTGTTGCCGCTATATCAACAAATACTAAATAACAGAATAAAATAAATATTTAAAACGGCAAAAAAAAATCACGTTTGTTGTATGGGAGCCCCCATACAACAAACGTGATTTTTTTTGCCGTTTTTATAGAAAATGGTACGGAACCCTTCGTGTGCGAGTCCGGGTCGCACTTGGCCTGTTTTTTTTATATTATCAGGTTGGTATAAAAACCGTGAAGGGCCTATTGGCAGCGAGATTATGAGCATTAAGGAGCGGTCACACAGTAGCCGAACCACATTAATTAATATTGCATTAGATCGATAAGGCAGCCGGTTTCTTGAGCGCGCACGTCAAAATTTTACATCGTTGTATGTTGTTGCATTAAAGAGTGTTTGTTTTCTAATTATCGTGTCGTGTTTCTAGAAAAAGTGGTTTTAGTATTGAGTACTTAAATAGAAAAGTACATAGATGTTTTGAATTCAGAGAACTTTGCGCACACATGATGATTAACTGGATGAGTATTGGATTACAAGAAAAAAAAAAACACTGCCAAGGACAATTGACTAGGTACTTACATATATATATATTACGCAAAAAGAAGGAAAAAACGCACCTTATAGGTCACAAAAAAACCCCAAAACATCAACGGTCCATATTAGTCACGTTAATATTTAGGGCGTCGGTAATTATCGAACTGGTAGGGTAACGACTATCTAAGTACAGCTGTGAGGTGACCATAGATTAAGTGGTCAGTAATGATTACTTGCTGACTATAGAGTAGGTACCTACGACATAGTAAACGAAATAGGACGAATAGTAAACATAGCGCCAGGCATTAGAACAAGATACGGTAACGATTGTCGATAAATTTAAAATTAGTTGTGGGTAGATAATATGATCATAGGGATCTATAAAAGAAAGAAAGAAAGAAAAAGCATTTATTGGGACTCGCACAGATCACAAATTAAACTAAAACACACTCAAACACATAAAGACACACCTAAATATGTCAAGGTTTGTAGGATGTCAGTTATTAACGAACTTTATGATGATGGGTCTTACCTTTAACTGCAGGAGGGTTTTTTTAGTATGTCTGATAGGTCTCGTAATTTGACAGTGTAAAATGTGTGGTGATAATAAATAAATAAACCATTATTAAACTAATTCAAGTGTTTTAACATTTGAAAATTTGGCTGAAGATTATTTCAACCAGATGTTAATACAAACATTTTATTAGACAGAGAGACGCCACGAAGACTCAACAATTTTCTTAACAGAATATAAAACTGTTTGTTATAATAAATTTATGAGTTCATGACGTCACTATAGTAAACTGTTGAGTTATATTATTAGCAGTTTGACGCAGTTATCGCGAAAATTTGTATTTTTGGCACGAATCCACGATAATGAGACCGTCGTTTCTACGTCCCATAACAGACAAAATAAGCGTATTGTTTCGTAATTAAAGCTTGATAATGTTGTAATTATTGAGCAGTTGTGGCGGAGTGGTAACGGCCTAGACTTAAGGTCGTGGGTTCGAACCCAGACAGGCGTTTTACTTTGTGTAAATTATTTCATCACCACTGCTCTCAAAACGGTGAAGGAAAACATCGTAAGGAAACCGGCATGTCCTAGAACTAAAAATCCGAAGACATGTGACATCTACCAACCCGCACTGGGCCCGCGTGGTGGATTTTGGTCACTCCCTCTCACAGAGAGGAAGCCTGTGTCCCAGCAGTGGGAACATTATAGGCTGATTGTGTGATGTTATAATTAATTGGCATTACTTGCTTGGAATACTTCGTTGGTTTAGTGGTCGTGGTCGCAAGCACGACTTTTTGGGTGCGAAATTATCAAATAATTTCTCCCGCTCTGGGCGGAGCGGGAGGGCGTGTCAGACTTTTACTGACTAAAACCCACCCGTGTTCCTTCAGTTGCCTGTGAGCCAGGCCCACGATATCCCTTTCGGACAAATTCGTAACCCTGGCACTCTGGACCCCGTTAGTTGGTGCTGACATCTCTTTGAGGCGCGCGTGGAACAAAACGCACCGTCGGCGTCGACCCCTGGTCCTTATCGGACGGCGAGCTACCCATCGCTCACCGTCCGCAAGCCCGCGCCTACGGTGGCCGGGAATCGGCCTGTGACTTCCGACACCCGGGTGTCCTGAGTATTGGGCCTGGGGATCAATTTTCAAATTTGACGGCACGGTTGGCGCAGTGGTTAAGCCATTGACTGCTGCGCTGCGTGTCGCGGGTTCGATTCCCGCACGGAACAAATATTTGTATGACCTACAAGTAGTTGTTCCGGGTCTGGCTGTTTGTGTATGTGAGTTTAAATGTTTGTAAACGCACCCACGATGCAGGAGAAATTCCTAGTGTGAGGGCTTAAGGAAAGGTTTCCAGGTTTCCTTGAGTCTGGATTTGAGCTCTATGGGACCTCAACATATTATGTGACGATATCCGGATGTGCTATACAGGGTCAAATTAAATTAGCTCTCTAAACTCCGCATACGTGATGGGTATCGAAATATTTACATGATAAAGGAAGAAATAAATAAATTTGGTGAATTTTTTTATGGGATCATCGACCGCAGTTCGTGTAGTACTTGCAATATCAGTTTTTTTTTGTAACTCATACTTTATGTAACAACACTACCAGCTTTGGTTAAGATGCTGACAAGAGGCAAATGATAAAAGTAGGCTTGTTTTAAACAATAAAATTGCCAAATCTATATACTTTGAAAAAATATATGTTATTCTTGAACATATTTCTCAGAACTTGGTTGTTACCAAAACACGTTTAGAAAAAAAAATCTCGATACAAATTAACGATAAAGTAACCCTTTACTTTAAGTTTCAATCCAAAATATCTGTCTTAAATATCAACGTACGGTTGGTATTTAATTAATAACAAGAACTTCTTATTTGTATGCAGAAGTTTGTTGTTTTTTATTTTCGATTACTCAACTCATATTTGAGTAAATACATAATTCCAAAAAATTACAAGCGTTGTGTCATCGCGCTTCTCTATCTTTTGTATGCAGTCTGACAGTGACCGCGCTTTAGCTGTTGTCAGCGTCTAAACAAAAAAAAAAAGACTTTTTTATTTTATTGTGTTTAGATATCGATAGGTACCTACCCATCACGTCTGCAGAGTTTCGCTAGATAACTTAATTTGACCCTGTCTATGCATAATAATAAATTATATTAATATATTTTTTATTATTATTATAATGATTTAGGGATTAACATATTTTTTATTTAAGCTTGTATTCCTGCTTTGCACACTGATATTATGGAAAACGTATTTTTTTTATAATGTTTGTAAATAATAAGAGTATGTGAGTAGGTACTATGTATCTATCACATAATTAATTTATCTGTCATTGCTTCTTTCTTAATTCTTTTTACCTATTGTGGTATAGTAATTTTATTCTAGGTGCATCGTCTTCACATATAATTATATAATTAATGTACCTATACAAAATATTGTAAAACATTTTAAAAGAGTAACGGTGGAGTTTCTTACCCATTCTTCTCCATACGAAGCTACCTTTTGGAAGGGGCGACTAGAATTAATTCAATTTTTTTGTAAATTTTGACGTTCAAAAGTGCCATATACGTGCCTATTTGAAATAAATAATTTGACTTTGACTTTTTGCTGATTACGCAATTGTGATTTTGTGTTATGTTATTTACTTGATTTTTATGTACGATGGAGTGTTATTTAATGTCTGGTGTGATATCACTGGTACTTACTAGTACGGACATACAACACAGATGACATCATGCTGTGATCATCAAAGCGCTTTACTACGCGTATTGATTAGGGCATTATCCTCCTAAGAAGCGTTGCAATGATCTATCAAGGAGATAAGATGATTTCATTGGCTTTACTTACTTATATTAGTAAGGAATTGTTTATTTAAATAATTTAATCTGACACCCATTTTCATTTCGTAAGTAATTTTCAATTTCGCGGACTATATTCGGCATCCTCAGGATGATTGCTTCCCGCAGAGACTGTCCGATCCAACATAGATGGATGCGTATATCTACTGGACAGTACTGACATATTATTTTATTTTATTGTAATGTAAGTATTATGTATGTACAATTTCTAAGTTACTTGATTGATTGATATAATAGATCTAATATTGACATTGTATGTTTAATTTAATCTATATAATTGTTATGTAACTTAATTTTTATTGTAAAATGCTATTGATGAATTCTTTTATTTTATTATTTTTTGTTATTTGTACGCTGGCTATTTTATTTTATTACTTATAAGCTTTATGGATTGTATCTGAAATAAACGTTTTTATTATTATTATTAATTTAATGAAGGAATCACCTTACAGTCCGACCGTAGAGAGAACTTTGTCACAATATTTTGATTAAAAAAAGAGTGTCCGTGAAGTTTCTTGCCCGTTCATCTCCATAAGAACCTACTACGCTTTGGAATGGGCAACTAGCTTCATCTCTCTGACACTTTTGACAATTCAAAAGTGCCTGCAATTGGTTTATTTGAAATAAATGGTTTGAGTTTGAGAATGCGTTCTTGACACCTGTTAGTCTCATACTAACGAATATGTGTTTTGCGAATTTGATCCTTATAGTCAGTGGCGGCGTAGGATGGGTTGGCATCCGGGGCGGTTTTCTATTGAGCACCTCCAAAATAAAACAACAAATATCTACCAAATGTGGTTACGTGACTTTATTTTGCTAAAATATTCGATCCCATTATCATAATTTACTTTCCTGTCATTTTCAATTGAAAATATGGAAAAATGGGTGTCGCGCTTGGCTCATTGTGGATCTTAAGTAAGATTTTTTTTAACTTTTATTTTAGGAAACTTCTTTCCACCGAAACACAAAATAGTTTAACTCGGAACAGACTCTGAATAATTCCATTTTACAATGAATTTCAGAAGTTCCAAGGTAGTCCATTGGACCGCTTCTTGGAAAGAAATGCTGGCGGTTTTCAAGTGGCGCTTCATACAAAAAATCTCCAAAATAATGTCAATCAATACATGACAGTGACGACCGTATCTTTAGTTTTTAAATCAATTTGCGCGAGTGAGTTGTCACCCCTTGGTGCTTGGCACCCGAGGCGGATCCCCCCCCCCTCCTACTACTGCTTATAGTTACTGCAAATTGCCCAACTGATATAGGTTTCAGGAACGCATTCTCTCAACGGCCGGACTGTAACTTATGCTAAAGCAGAGTTTGATAAGTTCTCAACTTCAAATTCTAAATTCAAAAACGGGATGTTAAACTTTCGTAAAACCAATAAAACGTCGATTCGCGTAGTAATTGATATTCTATTAAGAAAGTGGCTGAAGAAACATGCACTTAACTGTAATACATGCATTTTGTAAGCAAACTCTGTGTCTGCAGTACCGGTAGTTTACAGCCTCCCAGTGCAAATACGGCTAACTATCTAGGTACTGTAAACCAGGTACATCTAAGTAAGTATTTTAATGTTTACACACAATTATAGTAGGTATACATTGAACGGCCCAGGGTTAGCAGCGATATCTTATTACCTACTTCTGTTATGTTATTGTGGTCTAAAATAAGTTATATTAAGTTACTTCCACTTATCTACTTGTCGGGCATTAAACCAAGATGGATTTTCTGAACTTCTTAATTAAGGCTTAATTAGTAGGATTTTTAATATGAGTATCAAAAATCCTACTAATTTAAAAAAGACTTGCATTCTTAATCTAATCTCTTACCTAGTGAAATTTCTGAAACTAATCTCGGTGTTTATATTGATCGAAGATTGAAAAGGTTTCACGTTACTTATAGTGGAGAGCGTAAGGTATATTTAGCGGTTTCCTATGTTATTGTCTGTTCAACGAGGTACTAAGAGAATCAGCTATAGGTACCTACTACAGGTACCTACGGAGACTTGCAGTACAAACTGTCTTTCTAGTGTCTGAATACAATTAACATTATGGAGTCCACACTCCTCAGCAACTCCACAGTTGTGAAACAGTTGGGGTGTGGTTGTAGACTGTGTTCGATATGAGTCTGACAGAAATTATGTGTTTGGGGTCTTGAGGTTGAGGTATTGATTTAGGCACATTTCATAGAATTCTGTCTCTGTCGGTGATGATGCGAAGAGTCTGTTCAGGTTCATGGCCCAAATATAATCCATAGCGGCATGTTCTTTACTATTATTTTTTAGGGTACGATGGGACTGTCAGACGCATTGCAGTTATTAATTAATAATATATAAGTAATAAAAAAATAATTACATCAATATTATTGTAGTACCTAGTTGGGTACTTTACCGGAACAGCGTTATTATGGAAATTCGCTCAAGCACACCATTCGACAAAAGGGAAAGCACGGAATCAAATAGGCATCGATTCCATTGTTTGCTGGCACTTTTACCGCGCGAAACACGTTTGTACTATTGTCGGGTCGCTCCTTGTCATTTGGAACAATGGTGGCGATTGCTTGAACTCGCCTCTCGGTGGACAATTAGTAAGAAGCCGATCACAAGATAATGTCACACAACGATGTCCGCATCAATAGCTGGTCAATACCACAGGCCCACTCAAAAGGAATTCCTCGTATTCATAACGCTTATTTCTCGTTCCGTTTCTAAGAGATAATTGTGCCTGAAATTATACACGGATAATTTCTATAATCTGCACACAGTTTTTCGCCTTGACCTATGCGTACAGTCACTCTCGGTAACTTATAAATTATAATATTCGCTGCTAAAATGTTAGTCAGAAAATACATTTGTGATTTAACTTATACAGCAGCACTAACTATTAAAGCGTTATTTTTAACCGACTTCCAAAAAGGAGGAGGTTATAACATGTTTGTCTTTCTTTAATTTTTTTTTATGCATGTTCACCGATTTCTCCATCAGTTGTGGACCGATTAAAAAAAAAATGTTTGAAAGGGTATATTCCGGAGGTGGTCCCATTGTGTTGGTGTTTGTGTTCGTTTGGAGTGGATCCTATGGAAATAGAGGCAAATCCTCAAATTCTATAGGCACACCTATATATTTGCTAAAGTGGAACTGATGATGAAGACCAAAGATGGCCACTGGAACTACTTATAATAATAAGTATTTCACGGGTTGCGATTCGATTAGGTACTTACTAAATATGGTTCCTAAACAATTTATGCTCATCACAATGTGTATTGTGAAGTGGAGTTGATGGTTCTTATCAGGAGAACTCTTCAACAATTAACGTCCCTGCATCGGGAAAACCAATATATTTTGTAAAAAGTGATGAGCAGTTGACATTAGGCTATTGTAACTCAGATAAATTACACACGGACCCATTAAAAAGTGAAAAATAAAACAATTTTTACGTAAAAAAAAACTCGGTAGGGAAGTCAGTTGTTTTATTTTTGTAAAAAAAAAATTTCTTTGTCAGATCCAGTTGGTGCGAATCATACTTGTTTTGTATCGTGTCCTCTCGGCAAGAACAATGAAACATCAATTAAAAACGACCGCTCTTTACACAATATAACTTATGAACGGTCTCTGAAACTGATCAACTCTCTGATGAGTGTAAGTAATCTGTTCATGATAGCAATTATGATCGGTTGGCTGAAAATACAATAGTTCATCAAATACTTGACATGGGATTTGACATTAGATTAAATAGGCTTTCAGAAACACGGGGTCCTTAGGTGATGGATGTTGACATTTTTCATGGTATTTTAGCTAAGCCTACTTCTGAAGCAGCAAAAATATTATATACTTTTTTTGGATAAGAAATTAGAGTAAGTTAAGTTTTGTGTGACGATTAGTTAATTTAGTTTAGGAGTAAGTTGTTATTTGTAAAAGAACGATGGGGTTGACATCGTCGCATAAGTGTACAAAAAAAAACAAATAATAAAAAAAAATAAAGAACACGCCTGCCATATCAAAAAGTGAACTAAAAAATTTAAAACAAGTTACATGATTTTAGTGTTCAATGGCCACAAGGTAGGTACTAAATAGATTATAATATTTACTGTGCAATTAAAACGACATTGTGCCCAAAAGTGGAAAACTGAAAATCAATCTTTTCATTGCAGTCGGGGGACGGATCCTTGGAATAGTTCTCTATAGGTTCCCTCCAGGTTTCATGGCTCCCTCTTTATATTTTTTAAATGTTCACTAGCCTATGTTACCCGGAATAGTTCAACGCTTCTAACAAATCGGTTAAACCGTTTAGAAGTTATGGTGGAATAAAGAAACTCACAAACATACATACATGAACCCTGAAAACATAATACTCCTTTTTTTGGGCAGTCGTGTAAAAACTTCAAACAATTGAATGAAATAGCACGATGTTCTAAATTCGTTACCGTTAAATGTATTGAGAGCAGTGTGGTGAGCTAGTGGTATCAGGCCCGACTTACGATCGTGAGTTTGAATCCAGCCACCACTCATCACCACTTCTCTCAAACGGTAAAGGAAAACATCGTGAGGAAACCAGCATGTCCTAGAACCAAAAATTCGAAGACATGTGACATCCACCAACCCGCACTGGGCCCGCGTGATGGATTACGGCCCACTCCCTCTCACAGAGAGGAGGCCTGCGTTCGAGCAGTGGGAATTATAGGCTGATTTTGATTATAATGAAATGTATTTAGTGATCTGTGATGCAAGTGGACCTTAGGTCCCAACTCAGCTACTTAAGCAGAAAATATTGCATACTATAAAGAGGTCAACGGTATTCAATTAACAATGTAAACTGCCTACGTTTGCCTCCTTACTGATGATCGACTTGTGGGCATGTAATTGTGTGGCCATAAAGCAACAAATTTACTGTAGTGGAAATCGATTATCCAGCCATCTACTTCGAGTTATTTTTAAGTAATTAGCTATGTAATATTAGTATTTTTGTATACAATCTAAATGGTTTTTTGGAGTGAATCTATTTTCATACGAGTATATCTAAGGCCCGGGGGGCCTTATATGAAATAGATTCTTAAGGAGTAACTTACGGACATTTGATGAGGAGTGAATTAAAAAAGAAATTAGTACAAGCGAGCGTTTTTTTTTCTGCGCAACGTACCTTGCGCACCTTTCAAGGAGTAAACTCCACTCGTGCGTTGGAGCTGGTACACACATTTTTTTTTTTCAATAATTTATCAGAAGGTCTGAATTCCAGCAGGCTTAGCATGACGCTTTCTACTTCTACTGTAGAATAGAAATCGCTTGTCTACCCTTCTAGGTAGAAAACTATCAACACGGAAACGTCATTTTTGTCAACTCTTTCGTCGACAAAACGCTTCTCTACGGTTCTCGTGCTAAATCAAAATCAAAATTTATTTATGAAGACAAGAAAGATCCATAATGTTAGTAATACCATGAAGCTAGTGTTAGTAAGTAATATTATTATTATTTGAGTTTGAAGCACTTTGCACAGAAGATGACCAAGTAAGGTACAAGTTTGTCACTTGGCCATCTACACCACAAAATGCATCAGAATGGGAGAATAGAAGTTTCTGTTCTCCCATTTCTGTGACTGTTTTCAGAATGCTGTTGCTACTGGCCCGTGCTAAGCCTGCAGTTCAGCTGCTAAAAATGATCATCTCAAAATGAAATTACGGTCCGTGTCGCTAGTTTCATGGCCGCAACTTGAGAAGTGCAAAGTGGGTGTACCTGCATGATTTTAAGATGACAACAGACATGTCTTTATATTGACGAAGGTCCAATGTGGGCTAAGACACTAAACCAATATCAAGTTTGTTCTCGCTACAGTTTCAACCCAAACAATCCGTTGTCCTCCAAATAACTTTCTCTTATCCACTGGTCAATTTTAGTGATTGAAATAGTTTTACTTTGGTTAAACATTAGGATAAAATTAGCCTTGGTTGAAGAGACAAATAGATTGAAAATTGGTTTCACTTTTAAGTGATTAAATACAGGATTGTTTTTTGAATCGCACTTTTAGAAACCAGAATTATAGACAACATTATTGTCACCACTTCAGAATATAAATGTCACGGTTGCTGTCAATAAAACTTTGTTATTGTTCAATAATTCAATTGCTAAATGTTGTTTTGAATGCTTGCAGACTTTAGTTTTAGCACCCGAATGGTAATAGATTTTTAGAGACGAGCAATTAATACAAACAATAATGATGAACAATGTACATTTAATTAGTAGGCTTAAATCTTGATGAGGGACAATTTACCTCCTTTTCTATGCTCGTTACAGCCATGATTGGAAGACTTATAAGCAGTTGCGATATCATTCGGTCCAGGTTTCCTTGTATGGTTAACTTCACGTTTATTGAAAGGTTACGAAGAATACCGGACTTTGATCTTAATGCGTACTGCGCGCACTATATCCGCGTAGGCAGGGCCGGATTTAGGGCAGGGCAACTGGCCCGGGCTCTAGGCCCGGGCCTTCACAAAGGGGCCTCCACGATTTGATTTTTTTTTGATAAGAAAAAAATACATCATTTGTGTCCATCAATGAAAAAATTATGACATTCACAAGGTACCTTTTTAAATAGTTTTTTTTCGTTTTTTCAAAGTTTTTTTTTTACCTTTAAATCCGGCCCTGCGTGTGAGTTAGTTCACTGTGCGACTGCTTTAAAGTACAAAGCACTTTCAAGGTAAATATCTCGCTTGTCATATTTTTATTGGTAATTAACTTACCAGAGTACAAAAAACAGTGCGTGGTAGTGTTACAGAAAGCATTTGAGGTGACTGAACAAGATACCGCGTACATTCATGGGATCCTCTTCAATACTATCACATGACATTAGTATTTACAGTAATAACAAGTAAAAGTTCCATTTAACTTTCTGTAAAACGTACAGATTTAGAATTACTTCGCCCAGAATGTTGTGTTTTACAGTGAGATCGGGTTTACTACGTGCAATGTAAACAATTTGTGACGGTTTCTACTACTGAAACTTGATCTCGTAAATAGGTTCCACCACCGGTGGTTTTGTGGAAAGCAACGATTGAAAAAGTTTAATTAGGTAAATGGTTGAACAATTTTATTAGTCATTAATAAATGCTGAAGTGTCGAGAAAGCAGTTAAACCCCGCCAAAAGATTCACCATTCAAGATTCGGCGAAGCTGGACCTGAATGCAACCTGGCGGCGACGTCATTAAAAGATCATCCACAGATAAATACAACCCGTATCTCCAATGTTTCAATGCTAACTCAATGATTCATATCCGGTACGGCTCTAATAATCCTTCCATATCCTAAGGGCACGTCTTCCCTACCATTACCTCCGGTCTACTCTTTGATATGCAATGGTCTCTGTAGCCCCATGAAACATGAGGCTTCAGGGGCTAGTGCACATCTTTGGGTTCATTCGATTAATCGAGTCTGGCCAAACCACGCTGGGGTCGGTGCATTTTATTTATTCATTAATTCAATCATATCGTGATTTTAAAGATTACAGTATGTTTAAATAACTGGGTCAGTTATCGGTCAGGATTCCCAAAAACATGAATAAATATTATGAATTTCAGTCAACTAATGGAGCCGCAATGTACGTTAGTATGTAAACGAGAATGAAATGTGATGCCATTGTTGGCACAGCCGATATAACGGGGACCGGATATTTGCAATTCAATTGCAAATTGAACTATCGTGTAATTTCAATACGAAAGTTCCGACGTATTCAACGGGCCATTTCAACATTTTTGATGAACTTTTCACGTTCCTATCTACCCGGTACCCGCCGATACTTGATTGAATTTGGAATGTTTGTTGAACAACAAATCAATTTTGCTGCATGAAAGGGAATTTGACATATTCGACATATTTAAATAGCCAACAGTAGCGGTGCAACAAAGGTTTTGATAGTGACAGTACGTTTGTACTTTTATGAACAACTGTTTTTGCGTTTGGCTGAGCAATTACAGTGTATTCACCTCACCTTAGATGGTTTCCTGTCTCGTTGGCTGCCCCGTCACCCATTAACCGAAGGGAAGGATCTCGGAGGATGGAGAACTGAGAAATGTCCCCCTAGGGAAGAAACGTCCGTGTACTCACAAGTTATCTGTTGCATATGGTTTTATTCTATAAATTCTGATCAAATGTCTTATCTTCTTGAATATTGATTGAAGTTAGAAAGAAAACAACGAGTATCGACTGCTTCTTGACTTTTCATCATAATATTGAATTTCACTGAAAGAAATAATTAGCCGAACTAATTAAGTTATTTCAAAAATAACTCTTAAGGAAATAAACTGCTTACGTTTAACAAAACTGTTTTTTTAATAGCAGAACCGGGTTATGTAACAGATAACACCTAGTCACAATTTTTGCGTAAACAGTAACCAAAATTTTGTTACAGTTATGCAAACATTTATTTCAGCTGTTATGTGTAAAATGTAACACAAATAAACCGTCCTAATGTATGCAACGCAACGTCAAATGTAACACAACAACTAGGCGAGTTTGTTTCAACGTGTGTTACATTTCATGTTACGTTTCAACAATCTGTACCCGGCAATATCCGGCGGATCAAAGTAAAAAAAAAAAGGAAGAAAATACGTTTATTTGCGGTAAACATAACGCAAAGAAATAAAAACACAAACACGAAAGAACAAGTACTAATATGAATATCTATTGAATAATATATTGCATCGTTAACTAAGCTGTTGTCTCATTTCCTTTATAATAAAATAAAAAGTTTTTAGAATATACGCTAATGATAAGGTATATCATTAGCGTATATTCTAAAAACTTTTTACAAAAAAAAATGACCGACATCCAAAAAAAACACTACAAAGTGAAAAATAACTTTAATTTGGGAAGTCGGTGTCTTTGGATCTGTATTTTAGTTTTATGCCACCGACTTCCGAAATTAAAGTTATTTTTCCCTTAGTAGTGTTTTTTTGGAAGTCTGTTATTTTTTTTTTGTAAAAAGTTTTTTATTCTTCACTTTTTAATGCCGAAAAAGAATTTTCCAAATCGGTTCGTAATTGACGAAGTTATTCGTGAACACAAAACGCAATGCAGAGTAAACGAAAAGATCGTTAATGTAGACAATGTAGATACATTAATTTGTTGATTTTTCAAAAACCGGTTGTCCGATTTCGATAAAATTTTCATGGGACCATTTGGAAAGTATACCCTTTCCAACAAAAAAAGAATTTTTCAAATCGGTTGGCAAGCGACGGAGTTATGCGCGAACAAACACATTAAAAAAAAACCGGCCAAGTGCGAGTCGGACTCGCGCACGAAGGGTTCCGTACCATTATCTATAAAAATGTAAAAAAAAATCACGTTTGTTGTATGGGAGCCCCCCTTAAATATTTGTTTTATTTTATTTTAATTATTTATTTTTAAACTGAATATATAACTAAATATTCTGTGAATATTTCAAGCGTCTACCTGGTGCCGTTATCAATATTGAGCAAAAACGAGCAAATCACGTTTGTTGTATGTATATGGAAGCCCCCTTAAATATTTATTGTATTCTGTTTTTTTAGTATTTTTTGTTATAGCGGCAACAGAAATACATCATCTGTGAAAATTTCAACTGTCTAACTATCACGGATCATGAGATACAGCGTGGTGACAGACGGACAGACATACAGACAGACAGACGGCGGAGCCTTAGTAATAGGGTTCCCGTTTTACCCTTTGGGTACGGAACCCTAAAAAACAAATATCCGAATTGAAAACCTCCTCCTTTTTTAGAAGTCGGTTAAAGAGGTTTATGTTGAGGATTTTATTTGTATGTGCGATGAGCACCTGCGGCCCGACCCTTCTACAAACAGGTAGACACTTATATCGGTGCATGTATTTATGCTTATGTCTAGGAGGGTGAAACTGCAGTCACGGTCTCGAAATAATTAAAGCAAACCTTGGTATAGGAAGTTCTAGGTACGAATATATGGTTTACCATTACTCCATTAGTTATGGCTTGTTATTAATGACGTCAGGTTATATTTTTGTCATGGCAAATTTTAGACCTTAGCCACTACTTCTGTATCATTTATATTGGGATATAAGCTTACCTTTTTAAGATGTTGAAATTTTAAAGCTATTAGTGATGAAATCTTTGATTTTTATACCAGTATTTTTTTGTTTAGATTCTTACACTATAATAGCGAAGGTTGTGGTCAAATTGTTAATTTAAATTTTAATGCTACTGCTGACTTGCCGTTACCGAGAATTGGTCAATTTCCTTGATCAATTCTGCAAATTTTTAACAATAATTTGTATTTTAGTGATGGTGTTTATGTAGCCAACCTTATATTTATGTACCTTTTCGTATACAGGTAAATTTTACAAGTGTTTTAGTTTATTTATTTTTCTAAAATCTAATGATATCTACTGGTTTAGTTATCTTAAAAATCGACATCGAGACTCTTTTGAGTATTTTCGCTAGTTTCGGGTTTGGCCATCCACGCACACGTGGAAAATTCACCCTGTATATTCTCTTTCACTCTCTTAGTCCGTGCTAAACACATTTATTTTATACTAGCTGACCCGACAGACGTCGACATGTCAAAATTTCAAGAATTTATTCATAAATTCCACAGAAAAAAGGATCTTCAGTATTTCCCGAATTTACATAATTTTCGGGAAACTTTTCCAATTTCACTATCAATAAAAACCAATTTGGACTATAACGAACATTTTAAAATAAAATAAACCAGCCTAATCGGTCCAGCCGTTCTCAAGTGATGCGCTTAGCAACGAACACCATTTTATTTTGACATAATTATAGGTACCTATATATTTGAAACTCACAATGAAATTGGAAATGAAGCGGTTCCGTTTGTAAGATCTACTCAAGAAGGTGACCAATCATAGAGTGAATAGTGGCTATACAAAAGGACGTTAACATAAACTATGTGTAGAATTTATAAAATATTTAGTGTTTTATGTCGATTGATTCATATAAAAGCACTATTAGCTATAATAATCATACAATTATTTGAAAATATAGTCCGTAGGCACAGGAAATAACTTTGATTTAAATCTATATCATATAGAGTTGGTTGTAAGTGTTGTAACATCCAATGGCTGCTGATGAGTTCATTGAGCACACATATTATATTAATAACTTCAATTGCTTGTCATGAGTTTCGCCGTACCAGCTTTATGTATTTCCTTTATTCTGAGATCAGTATTTGCAACTTGCCGTCATGATGTTCCTTACTCTTTGTAGCGAACCTACAGACCAACTACTTGTTAATATATTTTATTAGAGCAGCCATATTTAAAGTGTGCTCCGCGGAGCCCTAAGGCTTCGCAATTCCGCAGCGAGGGCTCCACGAAAATTATAATAAAAAAAAAATACTAAAGGGGTACTATATTTAATTTTACTCTGTAACCTGAGTAAATAAAAAATGCAAATGTTAATGTCAAGTAATATGATTAATAATAAAGAATACGCATAAAACCATTTTTGATTATTTAAGGGCTCCGTTCAAATATTTCGTTTTTCAAAAGGGTTCCGTCGCCAAAAAAGTTTGAGACCACTGCATTAGAGTTATCTCACAATTAAATGGAACATTTAATTGCTCCAGGAATGTCAACTTCCGCGTTTGTTGGTGTTGCTATCATTTGCTGGATAATTAAAAGGCTAGGTTACACGATTGTCAAGGACCAAGTGTCTCTGTTTATAAGACATCGATCTCATACGTGTTTAGCTGTTCTATAACATATGCAGGCACGTATGTTCTTTTATCCTTATCGGAAACCAACAAACTCTTGAAGCCACGTGCGGCTAAATCGATTAACTGGGTTGCCACTTCAAACAAAAGCATTTAAAAGCGAGCAAGTAAAACGTTTCCGATATGCTTCGTTTTACCTTAACCTTTTAATCAACCGGCTTTGTTCAAGATGTTTGGGTTGTTGTTTTTTGAATTGTGAGTTGCATGATAAATAGTTTGAGGTTTCTGTTTAAGACGCTGACAACAGCTAAACCGCGGTCGCTGTCAGACTGCATACAAAAGAAAGAGAAGCGCGATGACACAACGCTTGTAATTTATTGCAAAATATGAATCAATTATCTATTTACTCAAAAATGAGTTGAGTAATCGCAAATAAAAAACAACCAAGTCCTGCATACAAATAAGACGTTCTTGTTATTAATTAAATATACGTACGTTGATATTTAATGCAGATATTTTGGATTGAAACTCAAAGTAAGGGTTAGTTTACCGTTAATTTGTATCGAGATTTTTTTTCTAAACGTGCTCGTACCAGCCAAGTTCTGAAAAATATTTTCAAGAATAACATAATATATTTTTTCCGCTACCAAAAACAAACTAAGAATTAGCAATATTTTTCAAGTCTACTTTTATCATTTGCCTCTTGTCAGCGCCTTATGGTGAATCCGCAGCTGCACCCCGTGAAATTCAAATTTCCTTAAGTTTCTTGCTATTTGCATGTATCTTGACAAAATATGATTCGCCACTATAACATAATATGTATTACTAATAAGTCTCTCTAAGTTAGATTTGTTCCATTAAATTACTTTTTCATGAAATCATGACTAGAGATCGGATATTCGGATGCATATTTACCTAAAGTACGTTTTTTTCCCGGCAAAGGATACATGTATTCCTAAGTAATACAAATATTTCTTATCTATTTAGAATTAGGCAAGAATTTTGTGGAAAATATAACACGTTTAAAAAACACTTAATATTTCTACAAATCCTTTTTTCTAAAATGAAATATATTTATTCGGGGATACACAGTACAAAAGAGTAGTTCTTAAAAACTTGTCAGTCCTGGAAACAGACACTTTTCCCGTACCGAAGCGCACTCCATACTAGTGAACTCTCAAACTTTAGGTGAATATGCATCCGAATATCCGATCTCTAATCATGACATTGGGAAACAAATCTAACATAGAGAGATGTATGAATGACTCTAATGATTATATTTCTGTAAATAACTACATATCTCTCATCACCGCGAATCATATTTGGATCAAGCTACAACCTGACACTGACCTGCAAATTGGAAAAAACTTAAGAAAATTTGAATTTCGTGGGCTTCCTTAGCGCATCCCCCTTAATGAGCAATATTTTTGTGTCTGCTAAGCTTAAGGTGATGTTTCTAGAAAGTCTCGTGACAAATACACACTAGAGACCTATGTTCTGTATGTAGGCCTCTGCAATAAGTCATACGCAGCTAGTCTCAGTCTCGCCGGTGTCGCGAACAGGTTCCCGGCTGACGCAGCATCAGCTACTTGTTAACACCACCGCTATACATCCCAACCCGCTATATAACCCAACCCACCTATCGAAACATTCTTACTTTCTATAAAAGGAAATCGAAATTATCTCACTACTTGGGACATTCCATTTCTCTCTCGGTAGTTTTGATAATTGAACCTCGCTCATTCGTTTTTACTTTTATCGAGCAGCAGTTAAAAATACTATCATAAACATTCTCACATAGCTATATAAGTTCCTCTTACAAATGGTACGCTCTTACGAATGGTGGTGGTGGTTGGTATGGTATGGTGGTAGTGGTAAGCAAAATTGTCTGAATTAAATTGATAAGACTTAGGTATAAAATAAAATAAACCGGCCAAGTGCGTGTCGGACCACGCATAATGAAGGGTTCCGTTGGGATGAATTTATTTCAAGAACAAACTTAAAATTGTAGTTGAAAGACATATTTTCTCATACGTTCCAACTGCAAATGTAAGTTTTTACGCACAATAGTGACCGATTTTCCCTGTTATTTGGACACCATAGACTTATAATAGGTTTTACTGTAGTCTATAAGTAAAAAAATATTTTCTGTATTTTTTTCAAAATTTTAGGCTCAGGAGTTTCGGAGATAAAGGTTGTCAAATTTCATCTATTTTCTTAAATAACTTTAAAATTAACTTTTTGTTTTAAAATGATAAAAAATATATATTTGAGACCCTCACAAAAAGCCCTTTCATTTGATATGCAACACGGTAAAGTTAGCAAAATGAAACAGCCAAAACAATCGCATTTTGGCTGTTTGTGTATGTGAGTTTAAATGTTTGTAAACGCACCCACGATACAGGAGAAAATCCTAGCGTGGGGCAACGGTTTTTAAAAAAAAACCTAACAAACACACATAGACACATCCCATACATATACACACCCCGCACACATCTTCAACATCTTCACCCTCACCCCCACACTCACATCCACTTCCACGCACACCATATACCCAAACACACATCCACACCCCCACTATGTGTGTAAATAACTTTAAAAGTATTTATTTTAAAACTTCTAAACAAATATATCTGAAATCCTTACATCAAGCCTTTTCATTTGATATGTCACATGGTACCCTTTGCAAAACTTTTTTAAATTTTCTAATTTGCCCCCCAAAAGAGATCCCCATATTCAAAATTTATTTATTTACGTTACACGTCTGTGTTTGGGTCACAGAAATTCATATGTGTACCAAGTTTCAACTGAATCGGTCCAGTAGATTCGGAGCAAACTGGTTGTGACAGACGGACAGACAGACAGACACACGAGTGAAACTATAAGGTTTCCGTTTTTTCTTTTGAGGTACGGAACCCCAAAAATAATATGATTATGAGTAACTACATGATATTTCCAAACTTTTTGTGGAACAGATTTACACAAGATATTAACATTTTCTCGTTAAAAAAACATACAAAGTTACCTCTAAGTTTCACGTATTTTCGATACCGTCAATGACATTTTGTGTTGCATTTCGATTTCGAGAATATACTTATTTTATCCGTCGCTTCGCCCCTTCCATCATATTGAGTGCCATATCCGATTGTATTAGGTCCACCACACTCAATTGGGCGCTCTCACTCACTGGCGCGACTCAATCACTGAATCATTACCATCTGCTCCATTTACAGGGTTATTGTTTCGAGCCTGACCTGATGTACTCGAACATACCACTTTATCGGGTTGGGTTATACTCGTATAGCAGGTCTGAGGGCGCGAAATTCGATTTCCTGTTTCTATTGGTGTTATAGTGCGCTGTGGGCACTTATGGGCTACATCTCAAAACCAGCACTTTTTTAAAAGTCAAATTATTTGTTTCAAATAGGCACATAATAATAGGTAGGTACTTTTGAACGATACAATTTACAAAAAAAATAATTGATTCTAGTCGCCCCTTCCAAAAAGTAGTTTCGTATGGAGAAGAATAGGCAAGAAACGCCACCGTTACTCTTTTAAAATGTTTTACAGTATTTTGTAATAGGTACATTAATTATATAATTAAAATAGCAACCAGTTCGATTTTCTTTAGACTCTAGGTTTTCTTACCCTCCACATAAACAGGAAGGAAACTGGACCTGGAAGGATTGTTATTGTAAATGTGTAAACTTTCTCTACAAACACACCCAAACCCTTAAATCCCATGGCATTGTTTACGAACCGCCGGAACACTAAAAGGTTCGACGACCTCACGTAAAATGAATTGCTACGTCGTGTAAGTACTTGAAAAAAGTAAGAAACGGTGACCAGCAATTAATTCGATGCAAAGAAATGGAATAAAAATGTCTCAATGGACAAAACACGCGGTTAATTGGCGTGTTGCGCTGAGCACATTCTAGTTTGCCGTAGAAGGAGGCAGATCTCCGCCTGGAGCGATATAAATAGCGAAGCGGACGGGGCCACAGACGTAAAGTGGACACCAGTTTTAGAAGTGATCGCGTCTATTTCGAACAAGTGTAAATAAATCTAGCGAGTCACTTTCGTACAGAGTTGTCACTTTCATTGCCCGCGCCCGCCTCGCCTCGTCCTGTCGCTGCCAGTGGCCGCTTGTGGCCGCCTCCTCTATGAATATATTATTCAGCCAAATTATATCTAGTGTAGAATTTGAGGTATTGCACACCGACACTCCTCCACTGGTGCTATGATATGAGTAAATCGTAAAACGTTTGCTTCACAATTTGCATAAGACACGCGTGACTTACAAAAGCTTTGGCTCTATAAACATCAATACAGTGTAAGTCATGATAAAAAGGCAGTTTTAACAATAAATAAGCTCGATTGGTGGGTGGCAAATTCTTGATCACGATGTTATGATTCATTAGCGATACACGATAGAAACGATTGTGATTTATTGAGGAAGAAGCCTTCTTATGTAGGTAACTATGAAACAGTGGTTCTTTCAGGGGATAAAGGATATCATTCTGTGTAAATGTTATTTTGATAACTGCAGCTAATGTTAATGTTAATTGAATGTCGGACTTTCCACGTGGTATTCAATTTATGCGTCGTTCATTAGAAATCAATCATGATTGTATCGCGGCTTCATTAATGAAATTACGTTGTTTTGTTAGTAGTTGAATTTAAATTAGAAAAGGAATTGGCAAAATAAAACTTTTTTTTTCTAGCTTCCGATAAAACAAGACCTGTCTCAGTCATTATTCGTAGGGATTTGCTGTTGTTATCATATGTTCAAAGATATAAATATGTCTAGATAGGCAGTCAAAGCTGTCAATTCGTCGAAAAAAACTGCGTCCAACTGTTGGCCGCAAAATGCACGCACTCTAGAATAACACAATGACGTGGAGCGAGTGTAAGACGTAGCTGTGACGCACACCAGCCTACCAAAGTTGGCCTGTTTGTTTTAGTTATTTTGCAGCGCTATCTAGAGTCTAGACACATAAATAATAATCAAAGCGTATGTTATATAAAAACCCAAAGAGAAATCATTTTCACAGACGATGGAACTACCCACCTAGTTACGATAAAAACCACCATCATCTCAAAAGCAAATTTTTGAACTTGCTATGTGTCTAAAGATGTAGAACGTGTGAAAGGGTGCATATTTTTTTAATAACACTAGAAACGAGATTGGTTTACCTACCTAGAATATATTTTTCATAATATAGGTATGTGTCACGGGAAAGAGGTGATGTAAAAATCTATTCTAAATAAAAATACATTTGTGCACTGCCTGATAGTCTACGAAGTCGTACATTTTATGCGTAAGTACTGGGCATTACTAGGCAAGCACGTGTTATGGACAGGTCAAATTTCACTTGCGTTGGTCCATTCCCCGCGCGTCAGCCGAATCTGTTCCCACGGTGTTGCATTCTTTGCACAACAATTAACAAATAAACTGCTCCACTTCGAGCATAAAGTTACTAAGCGGCCATTATGCTCAAAATTCAAATGCACGAGAAGATTAATTTAAATTCGGTGGAGAATACTATCTAGAGTAAATTGCGTGAATTTGGGATAAGAATACTTACTAATCTTGGTTTTCGGCCATTTCTTTGTTTATAATATTCTAAACTGCATGCATTTGATTTCACAATAACAGTGACCACATGCGTGCCGAATAAAGACGAGTGAAGAGCGATGATATAAGACATGGTTTATGCAAGGCAATGGCGCGTCGGACCCGGGCGCTCGTCGCTGCGCCGAACCAAAACAAATGGAGGCGACACCGTTACACCACTTCGCGGAATTAAATAAAGTAAAAAAATGACAGTAACCAACGGTAATCTTTGTTCGTGTAAGGTCGAAACACCGTCTTCACGGTAAAGCACCGCCGACTCGCAATCTAAGAGCGCAGCGATAATTTGTCAGCAATTAAAATGAAACTGAGGAGAACTGATGTCGTTGTCCGATGATAAACACGCTCCGCAGCATCCGCAACTATCTGCCAAGTAAACTGAGCGAACATACGTGCGCAAAACTCGCCGAGTAGTATCGCGTGTTTTAAAAGGGCAATAAATAATGCCAAGTCGGCCGGTTGTCACCTTTAGTGCACCCAAATGGCACAGTTCCCAGTGAAAACAGTTTTGGAATCTCTCCGAATTTAAAAACCACCCACCAGACAAACGGCGCCGTCTCCACTTAGGGAAACCACTTATACCTTTCTATGAAGCAGGTACGTGGAGGATAGTTGTACCAAAAGTGTATATTGTAAGTTGTTGTAATACTACCGCGGTGTTCTTCATTTGAATTGGAACAGGCCGAGGCCGGTCCCAAAGGACTGGTATCGGTATAATATAGACGCTTACGGCAAAAAATTGATACGCGGAAGCCATCTCGCTTCTACAAAACATCAGAAAAAGACAAGTTTCACTTCCAGGAATGCCTGTGCACGTTAACGATTAATGTAAACAACAAAGCTGGAGAAAAAATAAGCAGTAATGTAGCTATTGTTTTTCCATGAGGTGAAGACGGAAGACTGGTGGCGTGGGAGTGAGCACGGGAGTCGACCTGCACGGCGCGGGAAACAGTCGCTGTGTGCGCGTTCACATCGACGACAATATGCACAAAAACAATCAAGTTGTGCGCGGTCTTAGCAATGAAGATAATTAACCACTCTCGTAGGTAGGCTCACAGGATCCCAGCTGCCCGTTAAGTATGAAAATCTATTTAATTAATATGTTAAAAGCTTTGATACAGGCGCTGTTTATTGCCATTCGATACTATTAGCTAGTGAATTAACTATAGGAAGTATGTTTTCATGTGAACCGGAGCAATAGCAGCGTGCGACGGCTTTAACGCAGCTTTGATACTATATCAGTTTACGACTCGTCTCCAAACGTTATTGGGAGGTGGGAGGACCATTAAACCTGAGTTGATGCACATGCCTGTTCAGAGGCGGAACCTATTTCAGAATAAGGAAATTGAGGAACATTTAATAAGACAAGAGTAGTCATCAACGGGCACGGTGACATTAAAATAAAAACGTTAAATTAATTCGCACCCAATGAAAAATTAAAACTTATTTGTGTAATATAACCTTCACGCCTGTTTCTCCCGAAGGGTTAGGCAGAGGTGTACCTACCTATAGGTAGTACACCTCCGACGCTTATTTGTGTAACTAGTTTTAATATGGGTTTCCAGAACTAGAAAGGGGAATTAACTTAAATGAAACCTTTTATTGATGTCAAAAACCTCTCCAATAATTGTGTAAGGCCTTAAGCGGAAATTCAATTCCACTTCACCCAAGTTAATTGCATTGGAAGCCGAAGAGCATTCGGTTTGTGGGTCGACCAGGTGTGTGGTTGTGATGCCGCTATGGGGACCGGATATTTATAGATTTTCATTTCTTTATGTATCTCAGATTATAATAAATTGGCATTGATAAAGTCAAGCCATGTCAAAGATATCTCAAAGGCACACAAAGGCACTAAGATAGAAATGTACAGGAAAAAAAGGGAGTTTAAGAGATAGATCTTCTGGGGAAATTCGACTCTAAGAGTGTTAGCAGGAAGGATAGCTTGGGATTTTTCTGTGTCGATAACAACAACTGAGATTCTTTCGTGGTTGTTTGTTGATCACAAAGGTACTGGTTGAATCGCAATTCAAAAGAAACGAGGTATGTTGACAACGCCGACGGCCAAGCTCACATTTATGATTGTAACAATATTCATATTGTTTACCTATGCGTAGACTGTAGATGATAGATATCCCACTCGTCGGAGTGGTAGAACAATTTCCATGAAGTTTTCATAGAAATTGTTCACTAGGGGCGCGTCGCGCCTGTCTGCGGGAGCCTTTACTCCGTATTTTGTGGACATAAGTTACCTATTTTAACGTTCGTTTCTAACCAGTTCATTTAAAGTCTGTTGAATGTATGAAAATGAGTTTCCATTCATATAATTATAAATATTCATTATCAATTTTGCCTTGATCCTTTTAGGTCAATAGCTTCATCTATGTGAGTGGTTTCTTCTACCTATTTCTGTATAATGTATTCTTAACACGATTTCCACGTTACTTGCAATTTGGAGTTTCTATATGTATTTGAGTACATTTCTCATTATTTTCAAAGTGTAAACCTTAACTGGAAGAGTGGCCACTGCGGCCAGCGAACAATGTTCATGTTCTCATTTATCTGGTAAGGTTCTGTAACTTAATCTGCGATTATGCGCCGGCGGCACGCACGTTAGTTTACATTACGGGTCACTGCTGACACTATTGTGTCCGCTGAGAATCGTACTAAACACTCGGATATGCGCATAAACACGAGCTCAAATCGAGAATATTGAACTACTTTTTCTTAATTCTCGAAAAGTCGTAGAGCTGTCTGGTTATGTTCAGGAGCTCCGACTTCCTGAATTAGGACTGGTGACTGATCGTAATTATCATTCGAGTCGGCACTGTATGTAACGTCTTTCCTACCATACACCTCTACTCTGTTCAGAATTCTGGTGACTGATGATCGAATAAATTACTGTGCCGATAATAAGTTTGATTGAGTGTGTTGAACAAAGTTATTGACTCAATTTGTGCATTTCTCACAATAGACATATCGAGATCATTTTCATATGAAAATGCATATAAATGTTATTTTTCTCATGAGACTTACACATTATTGGCAGTAACCTTTATTCGGTATAAGGAATTTATTGTAGGAATTCAGTTCAGTTCCACTTATCTTAAATTGTCTTGTCTTGTCTTGCATACCGCTGTTACACAATTTACACACAAGTTGTCCGGTTGTCATGCTAAGCTGCGACAAACTGTGCAGTGCATGTCCGAGCCACATGATTAGGCACTGTTTACACGATACGGCAAAAACAGGTCAACATGACTGCAGGAACTTGGTATTCCGACGGAATTTAAGCGACGCGTTAATTAGGATTTATAGTCTAAATGAATATACTTTGTATGTGGTTATATATATATATATAGGCTAGGTTTAAATGGTTAGGGATGAGCAGTCTGATTTATATAAAATGTAATCACGCCGTTGATAGCTGGCAAGAAAAGCCCTGATAGAAAGGATATTTCTACAGTAAAAAAATAGTTTGTATGCCCTATGTCATTTTAATTTTGCATGAAGTTTTCGATTAGGTACTTCACAATTGTTAATACTCGTATAATGTAGCCTAAGGAGCTGCCGCAGCTGTAGCTCGCAAAATTCATATGTGTTCCCCAATGTCATGATTACATGAAAAAGTAATTCAATGGAACAAATCTAACTTAGAGAGATGTATTAATGATTCTAATTCTGTAAATATATATCTGTAATAGTCGCGAATCATATTTTGATCAAGATACCACATGACACTGACCTGCAAATAGCAAAAAACGTAAGAAAATTTTAATTTCGCGGGCTACAGCTGCGGATTCACTTTAGGCTGCATTATAAGGGCTGACTTTCCGAAGTACAGAGCAAACTACTAAACCAAAGTAATTAATTAAAAATCTTTAATAATAAATGTGAAGTACCTAAATGAAAACTTCATGCAAAACTAAAGTGTCATTCTAACTATTTTTTAAGATTAAGACCTGATCAGAATAGACCACTGCTCTATATAGCCACCGCTCTTTAGAAACAGTTATATCCATAAATAATCTTCAAAAGGGGAATTAGAAATAACATGTAAACGTGGTTTATAGTTGTTTTATACTAAATACCATCAAAAGGAACGAATGATGAAGCTTGCACGGAGCGAATCGGATTGTTACACTGTGCCTATGTCACGTGCAGGCTAGAGTTCTTGCAAATAAATAATTTAGCACAATTTCCTCTACATTTGTCACGGTAACCGATAATATAAGTACATATAAGAAGGGCCAAAGTTTGTTAACTGCTAACATTACTCAAGATAAGACGTATCATAATATTTACATTAGTTTAGTTAGATCCATTGCGGACAGTAATAACTTGGTACCTAACAATAGGGACTTGCATATGGGTATAATAGAACTTAAGGGCTGTCTGTCTGTCGCGTCCTTTAGTGTGCTTATACCTAAAGTTCGTTTTTTAATCCCTGATACTGATTTGACAGTTGTAAATGTCAAAACTCCAAATTGAAAAAAACAAACAACAAAGATGAAATGTCAAATTACTATCTGGAATTAAGAAACGAACTTTTAAATGGAGAACCATTAATGTAAATAGCGTGATTTTTGTTTTAATTCGTTGAATTCGATCATTTCGTTGAAAATTTATTTCTTTCGTATGTATGTCATTATATATATTCGGAAACTCATAAAGGTCAGTAGGCATATTTAGTTATCTTTTCTTTTTGTGCTTTCATGGGGTTATTTTCAAGGGGGATAGTGATTTCAGCCAACCGATCAAGTATTAATCAATGAACTATTATATTCGAGTCATCTAGTTCTGTTTGAGTTCACAGTCACAGTTGTTGAAGGTAAATATTCTATGCAACAAAAAACCACTTCCTCAACTAATTCTTTAGGTACTGATTTCTCATACCTACTCAAGGCATGTGACATTCTCGAGTAGGTAAACATAATAATAAAGTTACGATGTGTTGTCAAAATATTGGCAGGTATTTATACTTGTCAGATTTTTTGTTTTGTAGCGTTGGCTTGTAAAAGACTTCAACGCACGCTTTAATAGTTCAAAAATTCTACGCTTAAAGAATAGTTTCGTTTTTAATTATTACAAGTTTGTAATGGAATAAAGCCTGTGTAATATAAATACAATTTGTTAAAGTTTATTAATTAAGCAATGTAATGTAATCATTAATTAACACGTCACATTAATTACGTAAGTACCTACTAACAGGTGATTGCCTATTGATCAATAGTACCTAAACACTCAAATGTACCAGTTTCTCGGTAAACATCCATAATATTGCTATTAGCTTTGCATACGGATATTGACATAATCGGCTAATCGCATTAAACCGTAACTCTTTGTATCACAGTATTCATGCGTAATAAATTCAGTAATTAGACAAGAAATGAATAAATGAATAACAATTACTTTTTAATGGTGGTACACAAGGATGTTCAAATCTTTCCTTGTCAATTATGGAAAGCTTTTAAAACTCAAAGGTAAAATAATAAAATATAATGTGATCGAGCACCGGCCAGGCGACCTTAGGTACAGTAATCTGCGTTCATGGCGCGATCTCTTGGTGCATAAATCAGCTGTGCTTGCCTCCTACGTAAATAAATTAAAACACAAACACGTACTCACCGTAAACAGACGGCCGTATTGAAAATAAACCGATCACCTCCAATGTGGTCACAAAAACAAACATAAACAACACAAAACCAAAACTGTCAGTTCTCAAAGTATCGGGGGTAGATAAAACTGGACGAATAGCACTTGATTCACTTTGCGTCGAACGAGTAAAGTTTCGCTGTGCGAGCGCGCGCGGTGCGTGCGATGTGCTCGGAGGGCTCGAGTCGAATGGTGCGCGCTAACCCGCTCGCCGTCGCCGCCACCGCGTGCTTCTCGTGCGCCCGCTTCCGTGCACCACTCAGTATGCGTTCGTGCCAATATGCATTATAATCGCTGATCTGTCCACATCCTGCGGATCTTGCGCTCAACAATAAAGCACGAGGATTTAATTCGGCTGGAGGGTATTTTAGACCCAGAATGTAAATCAGCGGTAGCTTGTTGGACAGCTCTTTTTGTTTGGGTAAAGCACTTTTGACATAATTAGTGTTTACATTGTATTGGAATATAGTAGAATTGCGGTTTTGTATTTACGGTAACTTAATCGCCAACCCGTCTGCTAAGCGTGGCGATTATGGCAAACCCCCCTTTGAGGGAGGCCTATGCCCAGCAGTGGACGTCTTTCGGTTGAAATGATGAATGATGAGTTACAGTAACTTATGCACACATGTAAATTAATTAGTTACCAAGGTAGGTCTTTTTAAATTAAATAGTTTTATTGCATTTATAATTTAAGAATTTGGAATTACTTTGCAGAATTTTCCTTGCCATCCTTTTGGTCCTTGAACCTGTCGATCGATGTCATAATAGAAATTATACAGGACAGAAACACACAGATACTAAGTGATAAAGGAAACTTAGTTTAGCTATAATATTTCTAGATTCCATCCTATTACAAATATTATCCTAACGAACCACATTACGGTACAGCGGAAGCATGACTTAAAACATCTGACAAGCTAGGCAAGAAAAAATAAAAGTATAGTTGCATACTGTAAGTCTGAGATGTTGCAGATGCTGCGGTGTTGCATTTATGCAATTTTTAGGGCCACAAATTAACAAATTTCGATGTTTCATACAAAATTGCAATACATTTTTACATATAGAAATAAATGCAGCAGTTGTTTTTTTTCACAATTTTAGTCCCTATCCCATAATTATAAAAACAACAACAACATATTTATAAGCACTATAAATAGTTTACATCTTTACGCTATTATTGTTAGACGTTATGTGGAATACTCAAGTTTGTGTTACGTTAAAAACATTCGTATGTAGGTTATGAACCGAACTATCCTAAATTGTTTATTGGTAGTTAGGACTTCCTCAATTGCTAAATTGGCCTGTCGCCCGTATAAATATGATCTTAGCTGGTGATTCACACTTACTGCTACTACATTCACTGCAGAATCTAAAACAGCGCGAATTCTAAAATCCATTTTAATTACAACAAACAATACACAGTTTTTGCATCGTACAGTAGGCGTATAATAATAAATAATAGTACATTATTATACAACTAACGATTTACAATAAGGTACCAATTATTTAAGGAAATTCAAAACAATTTACCCATTTACCCTAAAAAAATACAAAGTTAAATGTTTTATTTTATTTGAATAAAATAGTAATGAAAAAGGGTACCTAATAATTTTTGCAACTGCTATTTAACCTTTAGCGAGGTTATTATGATCAGTTGAATAAATGAACGGCCAGTAATTTAATTTTTCGGTGGTTAAATTACTATGACAATAAAACATCAACAGTAATTTAAAAAAAATGGTCGGTTATTTCATCCTACAATGTCAGTAAAAAATACTCAAGTAGTGTAATAAATAAATGCCTAGTAAAAATGTTGGAATGGGCAGTTAAATAAATAGTTCGGCAGTTTATATGTTAGGTTGGAACTGTGACCAACAACGCTCGGAGCCGAAATGGTCGCAGTAACAATAAGCCAGGGCACCTCGACCAAATGGGTTAGGTTAGGCTCAAACAGCGAGAAGTCCTGGGACGCGGTGGTATCCTTCTGCGAAACAGTCGTGTCGCAGAAGGAGGCTGCGGAAAGGGAGCGGGAGATCTCTTCCGCTTACCCGGCCCGCAGCAGGCGCACCGGGTGTCGTCAGAGGGCAGAGAATGCCCTCTTCCGGCCTCCCCAAATTGGTCTAGGGACGGCGGACTGGGGTACGTCCGCCGTCCCCTATCATACTGGACCCGAGTTGGCGTCGCGTAGTTTTCCACGCGCGCCCCTTTCAAACGTCGCGGGGGGGGGGGGTCAACACCTCACCCCCCCAGACTTGAGGTGGCCCGCAGAGGCGGCCTAGCCGGGGATCGCGGAAGTGGCACCAGATCCCAAGATCCCCTGTGCAAGTGAGGAAAGGGAACACCGGGGTGGTTTTTAGTCAGTAAGAGTCTGACAGACCCATCCACCCGCCCAACGGCGGTAGACATCCATGAGGATTATCCAACCCGCAAAAAAAAACAACAAAAAGGCTAGAACAGTGACCAACCGCGCTACATCGAAGTTAGATTTCTTACCGATTAATTCCGATTTGCTAACTGCCCATACGTAACTGGCCGTTCACTCATTTTACTGCATATTTATTTATTTAATTACCATTTAAATATTTGTTATGTTATGTATGACTCATTTTTATTTAGTTTATTGCTCAGTTTTTACTGCGGAACTTGTTAATAAACATGTATTTTGAAATTTTGAATTTACCAAAACTACAATAAACAACTGCCGATTTTAATCTCCTAATTTTTCGAACCCAGGCAGGCGCTTTACTTGTGTAAATTATTTCAATACCACTGCTCTCAAAACGGTGAAGGAAAACATCGTGAGGAAACTGGCATGTCCTAGAACCAAAAATTCGAAGACATGTGACATCTACCAACCCGCACTGGGCCCGCGTGCACTCCGGTCCACTCCCTCTCACAGGGAGGAGGCCTGTGTCCGAGTAGTGAGAACATTATAGGCTGATTTTATGCTTTTAATAAGTGTCATAAAAAGTACCTAATTCATCTTCTTGTTTTTTCTAGAACCAGAAGACAGGTCATCAAGTTCAACGCAGTTGACAGCCAGTAGACAGCTTTGTTGCATTGATTAAAATAGGGCGTCAGGGGGTCTACTCCGAAGCGTTAAACCGAAGTATCGGTCGAATGTTCAGCCGTTTTATAACTTTCATAGTTTCCTTTTTTAACTTTGAATCCATACCTGACTTAAAGTCACATTAACTTAACACAAAGAGTGTTAAGTTAATGTGACTTTAAGTCGGGGGTGACTTTAAAAGTAATGCTGTCACTTTCTGATACGTTCCGATAAAGACAGTATCACTTTTAATGGGGAAAATGGACTTACGTGCAACTGACGGTTTGACTGTCGTTTTTTTTTCTTTCGCCGTAGTCAGCCATAGTTAGCCGTAGTCAAGCAACGGCCGAACATTCGGCCGATACTTCGGTTTAACGCTTCGGAATAGACCCCCTGATTTGTGCCCAGTGTTAATACAGGCTTGGGAGAGTAAGGCACTTCAACTACGTCACTGCCTACCCCCTCGTGGAATACAGCGTGATGTTATCTAAAGGTTCAACTTCTAATAAATTCTAGTTATCGTAAGTTCTGTACAATACAATCGATTCGTATTAAAACTTTTAATGGTCTGTTTCGCACCGGATGCACCTCCTACGTTTGCATATTGTACTGCATGTGCATTGTGCACATATGGAAGCTTAAAAACTTTCAAGTACGTGCTTAAATAAAATAGTTCATATTATTGATTCTAGGTAAACTTTGAGTTGAACAAGACTTAAGTGAAATGCAGTTGGCGATTTCTCGGGAATACGGGGAACATTTTAATTCCCATGGTTTAATAAGGGTATTGACGAGATAAGGACAAGGGTAAATATTCTGAGTTGATGGAAACCCTTGTTATTGGAGAGGCACCAAAAGAAGAAAATTAAATTTAAATATCAAAAAACCCAACTGCTTAAAAAGTGAACTTTCAATTTAAATAATAAAAATAAAGTAAAACACGACTGAAAAAAAACAAGCTGTATTGCTAAACAGATAAATAAAATTGTCAAAACTTTAAATCTTTATAGATCCTAAGTGGTCATTCTAAATGAAAAATGATTGGAGAAGCCTAAAGATGATTTTTGAATATTTATTTTTGATCTTTTTCACAATTTGGAGTCTGGTTGTTGCCCTACTGACTTTTGATTACTGTCATGTGTTGAACTCTTGACGCTCACAAGATTAAGACAAATCAATTGACGTAAGAATCATTAAAATCGGCCCACGCGTTTGGTCTCTAGAGGACCACAAAGGAACAAAAATACATACATACTACATAGGCTGATAAACACATTACCCTCTTTTGCGTCACGCAGTCGGGTAAAAAGGAATAAGCGTTACTTATAAGCTTTTCACAATATGTAATTAATAATTGTTTACTCGGTGCCAGTATTAGCCAATTAATTAGTTTTATTAAATTGACAAAAATAAACCTCAGTTCAACTGTTATTTTATTATATGGGGATAGTTTAACTGTAAGAAAAAAGGACATAGTTGAATGTGTCCATTTGATGTTACATCTCAATGAGACAAATAGTTGTAAATTTTTTTTTGTGCCTTGCCTTATTTTCGCTATTTGTCTGATGAGCATAATAGGCACATTTATAATTTAAATATGTTAATTTATAATAGGACTTGTCGTCACAGTGATGCTATTTTATATTTTGACTGTAATCAATTTATTACTGATTACAAACTGACAAATTATACAATGTATTTGCCACCTAGTTGTAGGAGACATATTGTTAATCTTTTAGCATACAATATACATAGTGACACTGGTACCTGTAGTGTACCATCGATTACTGTTAGTAGTGGTACTAACACTACTTTTGATACACCTTGTAGTTTAAACTATTAGGTGCGACAACGGGTCAGCCGCATATGTTGAATGTTGTACATCAAAATATGCAGGGTCTGTCTGGCAAAGAGCTAGAGTTAAGTTTATTTATGGAGAACTATGATGTTCAGGTCTTATGTTTGACTGAACACTGGTTGAAAGAACATGAAGTGGTATTTATGAATGATAATATTTTACTGTACAAAGTGCATTTGTAAGGAAAAGTGCTATTCGCGGTAGATCTTTAGTTCTTGTTTCAAATATGTTGAAATGTAAACAACGCTTAGATGTAGTTAATCTTTCCATCGAGCTTACTATGGAGTTGTCTTGTGTTGAACTCGAGCGATACGTTATAATTTGCGTTTATCGACCCCCCTCTGGGGATTTTATTCGTTTTGAATCAGTAATGGAGGATTCACTGAATAAGTTAAAATCTAGTAATAAAAGTATAATTTTATGTGGAGATTTTAATATTAATATTTTAGATATTACTCCATTAAGTATTAGACTACTCAATCTGTTTAGGTCTTATAATTCACGGCATCTTCGTCGACGTGTCTAGATAATATATTTAGTGATTGTGATGCCAAAAATAAATTAGTGTTAAGTGACTTAACGTCTGACCACTGTGGTTTACTAGCTAGCTTCCCTATGCCATTACGTAAAAATACGCATAAAATAAAATGCAGGCCTTATACAGCTAGTCGTTGCAACAAGTTTAAATATAATATAGCACATAAAATTACACCATCTATAGTAGAACACGAGAATCCTAATGACATCTATGGTGCCCTTTTTGATGTTGTACAAAAGGAGTACCAATCAACTTTTAAGACCAAATCCATTAACATTAATGGTACCTCCGTTGGCTTTAATCAATGGGCTACCCCAGGTATTTATAAAAGTAGAGCGAGACTATACGAGGTATATGGTTTGAAAAAATACAGGTTTGATACTCCTTTTCTAGAGTATGTCAAAAATTATTCAAAATTATTTAAAAAGATTTGTGTTTTTGCTAAATCTAAATTTTTAAGCGATACAATTAAAAAATCTAATAATAAAGTAAAAACCACTTGGAAAATTATTAACAATGAAACTGGTAAGTCTGTTAAACAAGAAAAATAACTAGAAATTATGGTCGAAAACAAATTAGTTAATAATGCAGCTGACGTAGCTGAAGCATTCAATGAGTTTTTTGCCAACATACCTATAACTACGACTCGCTCCTTAAATTCATCCCTGTCTAAAGCTGAAAATCTTTTGCATAGTAGTGTGCCTAAATGTAGTCGTTTATTTAGCTTTGAACATGTAACACCTCATGATGTAGTTAATGTTTTTATCACACTTAAATCTAAAAACACTGGTGATTAGTGGGGCATCTCCATTAAACTATTAAGTAATTTATTTATTTATTTTAACTTTAATTAACACGGTTATACCAATTACATTAATTAAAGGCAGAGACACATACCTACATACGTAATATAATAGACATCGTAGCCCCCTATCTAGCTGTTACTTTTAATAAATGTGTTGATTTAGGAACTTTTCCTGACCTTATGAAGAGTAGTAAAGTCATACCTTTATTTAAATCAGGTAATAAAAATGACGTTGGCAATTTCAGGCCTATTTCTATCTTACCTGCATTTAGCAAAATATTTGAAAAGTTAATACTCAAGCAGTTGCTAAGACATTTTAATTTAAACAGCCTCCTTCACAATTAACAATATGGCTTTACAAAAGGTCGTTCGACTACAGATGCGGGTGTTGCACTGCTGAAACACATATTTAACGCATGGGAGAACTCGCAAAATGCAATTGGAGTTTTCTGTGATCTCTCCAAAGCCTTTGATTGCGTGCACCATGACACACTTTTGCGTAAACTACATCATTACGGCGTCCAAAATGAAGCTCTTAAAGTAATAAATTCTTATTTGTATAATAGGTTCCAATGTGTAGATGTTGATGGTGTGAAATCTTCCGAGCTACCAGTTCAGTTAGGTGTACCTCAAGGCTCAATTCTAGGCCCATTCTTATTCTTAGTGTATATTAACGATTTACCATTCTATATAAAGGGTGTTTGTGACGTTGTACTATTTGCAGATGATACCTCTCTTATTTTTAAAGTAGACCGGAATAGACAAGATTTTGACGACGTAAACATTGCACTCTCAATGGTTACGGATTGGTTTACGACAAATAATTTAGTTCTCAATGCCAAGAAAACGAAATGTATAAAGTTTGCCTTACCAAATGTTAGAAATTTAGGTCCCAACATCGTTTTAGATAAAGAGATCCTTGAAACTGTAGACTCGGCAGTGTTTCTGGGTATAACATTAGATGCCAAACTTCAGTGGGGACCTCATATATCAAGCCTAGCGGGAAGGCTCAGTTCGGCCGCATACGCCGTCAGGAAAGTAAGACAATACACTGACGTTGATACAGCCCGATTAGTCTATTTTAGTTATTTTCATAGCGTTATGTCCTACTGTATTCTGCTGTGGGGTAAAGCAGCTGACATTCAAAATATATTTGTACTTCAAAAACGAGCTGTTCGAGCAATTTACCAGCTGGGTGCCAGAGTTTCTCTAAGAGATTTTTTTTAAGATATTGGTATACTCACGGCGGCATCACAATTCATCTTCGCCAACATCTTATACTCGTATGTTAGGCAAAATATACACTTATACACTAAAAACAGTGATATTCACAATATTAACACCAGAAATAAGGATAAATTACGTGCTCCATTTCACCGGCTTCATAAGGTTCATAACTAATTTGTTGGACTTGGTATAACTTTTTATAACAAGCTACCCTCTTCTTTGTTAGATTTGCCTTTTAATGCGTTTAAAGTTAAAGTTAAATCCAATCTTTGTTCAAAGGCATACTATTCTATCAATGACTACTTAAACGATAAGAATAGTTGGTCGCTGTGATTAACTCAAGACAATGTTCATGTTCTTTCTCCAGAATTAGCGTACCTACTGACAGGTTATATGAGTTCATATAATTGTTTATTTTTATTTGACTATTTAGTCAATTTATTTTTATTTATTAGTGACATAATATACTCATGAAAATGTTTTTTTTTTATGAGTTGTATTGCAATAAGTGGTTAGCTAGCGACCTAGACAATTGATTATATTATTCTTGCCTGAGCAACCGGCAGCAAGTCCGTCATGCTCCCTTAGATGTCACTGCTTGCGGTAGCGTCGGGGGTCGGGTTGCCTCCTTCCCTCAAATATGGCGAGGGGGGTGATGGCTGATCTTTGCGTTATGCTCGTGAACGGGTGCTGCTTGTGGTGACTGGTCGTCTTGCTGACCATGGTTTTATTATTGTTATTAATGATTAACTGTTTTTTATTTTACTACGATGGTGCTAGTTTATCATTTTTGACTTCGAGTTACAGCTATAGCTTTGTGTGGGCGGGCACGCCCATTATGCCTGGAGGCTTTTATTTAGGTACGTTCTGTTTACGTTATTTCTGCTTGAGTATAGTTTTCGACGATTTTTATGTTTTTTTTTTGGTATAATGGCGTGTGCTAGCTAACATAAGGCAAATAATTTAATTTAATGTTGTGTTGCGTAATGCAAATTCTTTTACATTTTATTGTATAGATTCAAGTTTTATATCTGAACAGACAGCTGTGCTGCTGGGGAGTTTGTTGCGCCACTTCTTCTTCCCAGCTAAAGCACTAGGAAGTGGTGAAGAGTGGGCGTTTTTGGGGGACTGTCTTATGTAATTTTGACGTTCGAAAAGTGCTGATTCTCAGCCTAGTTTGAATAAATGACTTTTGATTTTTGATTTTTGATTTTATTTTTTGGGTTACGTATCTAAAGTGTGCCAACGGGACCAGGGGAAATTGCGTAACGTAAAATCAGTAGCCATGGGTTTCATTTTGACAGTTCTATAACATTCATTGCGTTATTTACGTTGTTGAGCAGACAACTTTTTCGAACATATGAAGCAATGGATTAACAAACAAAACTACATACATACTAGTCTGCGGCATGACTGCGGGCCCTATCAGAATACCAGCGCTGCGGTATTTATTTTTTAAATATCGCAGCATTATGCTGAAATAGCAGCCTTTTGGCATCGCACAAGTCTTGATTGTTTTTTTTTTGTATATTGTTAGTTTAAATGCTATTTTTGTATTTCTTGTGCGTAATTGTGTGGTTCCGGACGTAAAGAATAGCAAATATTTCTTATATAATATTTCTTTCATATTTCTTCCCGTGGGTGTCGTAAAAGGCGACTAAGGGACTTACGAGAGTATGGGCAGCAGCGTTCTCTATGCATTTTTACACCATAGTGCGATCGCCAACCCGCCTGCCAAGCGTGGCGATTATGGCAAACCCCCCCTTTGGGGGAGGCCTGTCTGTCAGTCACATGACTGTTCTTTTTCAATCTTAAAAAGTATATCTAACATGTTAATAAAAAAAAACATACCGCCGAATTGAGAACCTCCTCCTTTTTGGAAGTCGGTTAAAAACTGTCAAAATGTCAAACTTATTTGTTGGATAAAAGTTGAAATAAATATTTTTATATTTTTTTTTGTACCAATGCTCAGGGGGTCTACTCCGAACATAAATCCGAAGTACAGGCCGAATGTTCGGCCGTTTCTTGACTCCAGCTAACTATGGCTGACTACGGCGAAAGAAAAAACAAATACAGTCGAAGAGATAAGCCAAAGTAAAAAATGTGACTTGAAGTCGGGTAAGGACTCAAAGTCAAAAAAGGAAACTTTGGAAGTTATAAAACTGCCGATCATTCGGCCGATATTTTGGATTAGCGCTTCGGAGTAAACCCCCAGGATCACTTAGGCCATGTGTAAACGTATGTATGCTGCCGACTGTGAAAATGTATGAAAAACAAAGAAAAGGCAGGCGGCAGCTGACGTTGTTTTCTTCATATATTTTGAACTTGACGCTGACAGGCGGCCGATTATACGTTTGGTGTGAACGGCGCCTAGTGCCCGAGTGCGACTCGCTCTTGCCCGGCTTTTCATTTACTTTTTCTTTTAAGTCCAAGGGCTTTTCATCACTTTTACCGTTATATATATTCGTCATAAGCCGTGTATAAGCACGTATTTCTTACCATCTAGTCTGTTTGTTCTTATTTTTACTTCTGGTTATTATTTACATTGTAGTCTTAAATTATTGTATTATTGACTACTTTGTATTAGAGGGTGTATGTTTGTCAATTTTTATTATTTTTTTATTTTTGTAAAGTGTGTCTTGTTTGTGCAGAATAAACAATTTTTCTTTCTTTCTTTTCTTTCTAGTACATTGGCACGAGGCGCCACGCGTCGGATATGCCTGCACATGGTGTTGTGTGCGTACGCATACCTTACAAGTTTGTTTTTATATCGATTGTACTAAATCTTAGGTCTTATTTACCAAAAATAAACCTAAGAATTGATTATTGTTTTGGGTTTATGAGGACAGTTACGATAGGCGATGATTTATCAATGATAGATAAGAATACGGGTATGGGAGGGGCTTGTGGCTACGAGTAACAGCCGCACGGGTCGATCCATCAGGTTAAGCTACGCTTGCCGAGGTAAGTCCGTGGATGGCTGATCATCTTTACATACCGAAACTCCTCGGAAAGCACGTGAGCCGTTGGTCCCAGCTATCATTCGTGTATCATTGACAGTCGTTAGGGGTCGTCAAAAGCCCGAAAGTCTGACAACCAGACTTACCAAGGGGTATAGTATTACCCAGGTACTGGGTTGTGGAGGTCAGATAGGCAGTAGCTCCATGTAAAATACTGGTATTGGGCTGCAACTGGTAAGACTGGAAGCTGACCCCAACATAGTTTGGAAAAGCTAGGCATCTGCCTAGCTAATCAATCCAACCAATAATTAATCAATCTTGATTGAGTTAAGATTACGGGTAAAATTGATGGATAGTGGTATAACGAATATATTTCTAACTAGCTTTTGCCCGCGGCTTCGCTCGTGTTAATTTAGAATTTGACAATCATTACGGGTTGTATTAAATGTGTGGTGCTATTATATATACATCCCATAACATGATTCAATCATGATTCGAAAGATACGTGGCGCCATCAATTATCATAAGAACGTTATTGTTGTTTTCCTCGGGAACTGTACTTTTTTTCGGGATGAAAGGTACCCTATGTCCGTTTCTGTACACCTGACAACGTATATATGCAAAATTTCAGGATGATCGGTTCAGTGGTTTAGGCGTGAAAAGGTAACAAACAGACGGCACGGTTGGCGCAGTGGTTAAGCGGTTGACTGCTGCGCTGCGTGTCATGGGTTCGATTGCCGCACGGAACAAATATTTGTATGACCTACAAAGTATTTGTTCCGGGTCTGGCTTTTTGTGTATGTGAGTTTAAATGTTTGTAAACGTACCCAAGATACAGGAGAAATTCCTAGTGTGGGGCAATGATTAAAAAAAAAAACATTCGCATTTATTATAGGAAGTATGATAAGAGTAGATTTAATAAAGTAAACAAAAATATCTAAGCTTTACTCACATGTTTCTCTAAATAATAAATGTTTATCCAAATACATTTGCAGTAGCATAGTTTCTGTCTGCCAAGAGCTGCTGAGTAATAACAGACAATGAATATCAATCACATCTTAGATCAATTATTTAGCTTCAGACAAAGAATCAACACTTTTCAAATAGTCGTCGATTGATGAGTAAGAGATGAAACGTTCATAGAACGGTACACGGGGAAGAGACACATGTAAACAGTGCTGTGAAAACTGTACCCGTCGTTACTTAAACTATAATGATCTGCGGGATCACTAAAATAAATAATTCTTTTCTTTCTTTGTATACAGATTTAACACGATTAAACACGATAAAATTGGAGCTATCAGTGTTCTTACTTGAAGTATGAGTTGATAAAATCTCAGGGGGTCTACTCCGAAGCGATAATCCGAAATATCAGCGGAATGTTCGCCCGTTTTATTACTTCTAAAGTTTCCTTATTTGACTTTGAGTCTTTACCCGACTTCAAGTCTCTCTTTGACTGTCGTCTTTTTTTATTTTGGCCGTAGTCAGCCATAGTTAGCCGTAGTCAAGAAACGGCCGAACATTCGGCCGATATTTCGGATTTATGTTCGGAGTAGACCCCCTGTTTTCTTTTGTTTGATCGTGCTAAGATATCGATACCTATCAAATCGGCGAGCTACTTCTTGGCGGGAAAGTGAAGCGTCGTGTTAGCAGTTTTGTTTTATTTTCTAAAATTTGTGTTTAGCCGAATATTTATGTGTAATAGTGGTTGATTATTAACCATTAAGTGTTCGTGAACCTGCATTAGTGTAGGCACATGAATAAAGAGTATTCTAAGACTATAAAAATTGTATCATGGAATTGTCGAAGATAGTCGAGTACCTTATTTGTTTTAAGTTCAGCAAAGGTCGGTAGGTTCCGGTATTTTTTTAAAACTAGTTGATGGTTGGTTTGTTTAATTTAAATTATAAAACCCCTATAATTGGAAAACGATAATTATCCATTCTGTAAATAATTAATAATTAAGCTCTGTTAACGTTTTTGTCCCACGGACAAAATTATTAATTTTTGTGTTTGTTTGTGTAAGTGTAAATGATAGCTTGTTTTCAAATGTTAATTAAAAACTACAAATAAACATTCCGTTTATTTGCTAAAGTGGAGATGAAATAATAATTATTATCAACAAGGCTGTAAACAAAAATGTTTTCCATAAGTCACTTATTTATTATTGGCCTAAATTATAATAATATCTAGGTACATAGTGCAGTAGCTAACTACAAACTATTTATTTCTTACCGTTAAAAATTCATTCGACTACAATAAGCACGAGGTGGAAACCTATTTCCAATCATTTACTTAAATGTTCTATGTTAGCGGGTTTGGTTTCCGCACTTAGTCCTTCATGTGGGCCATTGTGCGTGGGCCATGGCGGCCGTCGTTGGTTATTCCAACCAGCCCAACTCCCTCCAGAAGCTGTTTAGGTCTCATGGTCTGCTTAAGATATCTGGAAGGAGCTGGGTGACCCGAGGGTTTCTGTTCTGATCTGGGTGACACTTGTCAATTCAAAGAGCACATACGCAACGGTTCCTTCAGCCTTAATGCAAGCCCTGCACAGAGGGCTGTCCGTTATGCCTATTGTGTGGAAGTGCTTGCTTAGTGAGCAGTGTCCCGTGATGGTCCCTGTGACCAGGCGCAGGCCGTTCTTGTCCTACCATCTAAGGATGGCATAGCTTCCCTGGACTGACTGCAGCCCAGTGTCGAGGTCTACCAGTACTCCGCTTGTGTCTGGGTGAACTCCTGTAGCCACCTGCGTAGTTGGTTGAAAGGGATGGGTATGACAGGTTCAGGTCCACAGACTGACGCGCTGGATGCTCTCCTAGCTAGTTCGTCAGCTGCGTCATTACCTAGTGATCCGCTGTGTACTTTTATCCATTGCAGAGTCACTGTGTTACGGTTACACACCGTAACCCGTTCTAGTGCATTGTGACATTCTAGTGTTAGTCTCGAGGTAATAATTATATATTTTCCCTAAGGATTGTAGAACACAGGCATTATGTTGTAGTGCTTCTGAAAAAAGTGAAGCTTCGGGGCTTTGTCGCAGGGTGATGCCATCATCGGTTGTCGTTTGATTGCATCTTCCTTTATGCGTTCATCTTCCTTGACTCTAGTCTTTGCTCAGGGTTCCTGATATATAGAGCCTAAAGGCGGCCAGGGCTACCTCCCCCCCTCCCTCACGATGAGGTGTAGGGGTGGCAGTCCAAGCATTGCTTGTAGGGCGGCAGTGGGTGTAGCTCTCATACTGCTAGTGTTTGTTACACAAGCGAAGCGCTGCAGTTTTTCGAGGAGTTTTTGGGCTGTGCTCAGGTTCGTCCTGGGCCACCAGACCAGTGAGCCATATGTGATAATTGGTCGGATGACTGTGATGTTTATCCAGTATAGTAGTAGTACCTAAATTTTAAAACTATAAGTACTGCAAAAACAACTATAATTTCGCAATACGTGTGTTGAAGGTAATTTTTCGGTGACTGACAAACTGAATTTTTTTTGACGTTTTGCATCGTTTTCACATGTATAATTTCAACATAAATGATGTAACCAATAATTTGTATCAATATTTTAATTTAAAAGACTGTCCGTGGAATTTCTTGCCCGTTCTTCGCCATAGGAACCTACTACGCTTTGGAATGGGTAACTAGCTTCATATTTCTAACTGACCGACTCCTTGACAATTCAAAAGTGCCTGTAAATGGTTTAATTGAAATAAATGCTTTGGGTATGAGTTTGACTACCTGACAGAGGTTACATAAGAAAATAAGAAGCAATACTGAATTTTCTCTTACAGTACCTACTGACAAGCAGTCAGGCAGCTGCCTGAACAACTGAGGATAGGAAACCTTGAGAGTGCAGGGGATCGGCGGCGGGTTTGCGGGGTTGACGCCGATAGCACACCTCCGCCACGAAACCATAGCAGTGAAACCGCAGTAGTTCAATTCAACTGGCTCGCGTCATGTTCCGCTACTCGAATCAGATGCAAGTAGCGGAACATGACGCGAGCCAGTTGAATTGAACTACTGCAGTTTCGCTGCTATGGTTTCGTGGCGGAGGTGTACTATCGGCGTGAAGATCGCACGACAGTCGATAAACACAATCGATTATCGATACACATAACAGTTAGTTCTCCATTTATAATGTTATATTAATACAACATTGTTTAACCTAAATACGGGTCTGTGGATAACAGATAACGTTAAAAGTGCCTTGTGTGGTCACTTTTAACTTGTTAAATGTACCTAGTAATCTACTGTTACACATAGTTACGAACCGAACGTAAACGTTCATTTCAGTAATGAATGAGTGGTGTTATCGCGAAACAGCTTACAGGTTCATTAACAAATCATTTTCACATTTCTTTACGAGTGTTTGGTTTAACTGTAATAACACCGGATTCTTGTCGCTAATAAATTATTAACACGCTAAGTACACGAGCTAAACCTTACAGTTGTCGCTTGGGCAATGTTTGATAAACACTGAAGTTTTAACCCTCTGACTGCCTACTAACCGGAAATGACGGGTGAATATAAATTGACTTGGTAGTTGATACCTATTTACTGCATTTAGAATACGAAACGCTGTGTATTTTTTTTAATTACTCATTTATCTGTCGAGAAAATATTTAATTTCAGGTTTTTTTTTGTAATGATTTTCATTGACTATCTTACCAAGCAGTATCGTATTACCCAGTTACTGGGTTGTGGAGGTCAGATAGGCAGTCGCTCCATGTAAAATACTGGTATTCAGCTGCATCCAGTTAGACTGGCAGCCGACCCCAACATAGTTGGGAAAAGGCTAGCCAGATTGATTGTTTTTTTTTTGTCATTGACCTCTGCATCAGGCATCCTTAATTATTCTTTAGTTTAACTAGTCCTATTAAGTCCTACTACTACATAAAATTCATCAAAATAAGTTGGGTTGATATTGAAGCGATTGCATGAAGTACCTGGATGAGAACAGACAGAATATTGGCAAACAGAATAGAAGGCTTATCTTGCTTATCCTAAAGTCCAAAATGAGCTGCTCGATAAATGAAGCATGAAAATGCTTTGCTAAGGGGTTTAAAACTGTCAAACTGTCAACTGTAGCGATAAGACCGCCCATTGCGTCACCCTATGTAAAATTTCAACATTTATATCTGTAACTTTTATGGTGTACATAGTAAAGAGTATTCTATTCTATTCTATTCTGTCATCATCGGATTTCGAAGGGTTAATCAACGTGATGCAAGCGTGACTAAAGCGCGTGCTAGCATCTTATTCTTTACGACTGTGTTTTCTTTCAAAATGCTATAAACTGTTTATGATTTCATATCCCCCTATTTCGGTTCAAGCAAAATGTTTGATCTTGAAACGTAAACACACTCAAAGTCATTAGCGATACGTCATAATAAAGGGTTGTTGTGACGAATCTGTAATGGTCGGTGAGTACTAAAACATTGTAACGTATCTTTGTAGTTTCAAGAATTTAAATTAAGATAATAACTAAAAAATAACCCAAGCGTATCTATAATGTTTGTCGCTAAACAACCTTCGAAGTAAATTCTGTGATGGGTTTTAAAAAGTATGATTGTTTTATTGTTATTCTGCTAAAATATGTATACCTCATCTACATTATAATTACGGATAGCGCTGCTAGGCGTCCGGATAAAGCCGGACACAGTCAGGCTTTTTGGTTGCGTGTGCGGCCAAATTAGACGGTGTCCGACCTGTCCGGATTTTGTTCGGCTTTTTAAATTTGACAATTTTTTGAAATTTGGCATGTGTTGGTTTTCGATGAAGAAGACTGATTCATTCAATTTTATTGTTGTTTAATTAGAATTTAAGAAGATTTTATGGTAGATGATAAAAAGCCTTGTTTTTTTAGGGTTCCGTACCTCAAAAGGAAAAAACGAAACCCTTATCGGATCACTTCGTTGTCCGTCTGTCTGTCTGTCAGTCTGTCAAGACCATTTTTCTCAGGAACGCGTACAGGTATCAAGTTGAAATTAATATCAAATACGTAAGTCTATGGTCCCTTGAAGCCCAAAAAAAATCAAGCTTCCAAGTCAACGCAATAAAAAGATACGGCGATATAAGCGACATATTTAGATACTCGCAAATAAATCAAAACCTATAGGGTACTTCCCGTTGACCTAGAATCATGAAATTTGGCAAGAAGCAAGGTCTTACAGCACAAGTATAGGAAAAAGTCCTAAAATTGTAAATTTGTAGTATTATCACATAAAAAAAAATGCGAATATCTCGCACATAAATCAAAACCTATAGGTTACTACCCGTTGACCTAGAATCATGAAATTTGGCAACAAGCAAGGTCTCACAGCACAAGTCAAGGAAAAAGTCTGAAAATTGTTAATTTGTGATTTTATCACATCAAAAAAACCGGCCAAGTGCGTGTCGGACCACGCACAATGAAGGGTTCCGTAGTTAGGATGAATTTCTCCCTTAAACAAACTTAACATTGTAGTTGAAAAACATGTTCGCCCATACATCGATATACGCTACGGTCAATTTTCCAACTGAAAATTTAAGTTTGTAATCGCTTAAAATGATTTTTTTATGTGATCAAACTACAAATTAACAATTTTCGGACTTTTGCTTCTGCACAAATTTCAAGATTCTAGGTCAACGGGAAGTACCCTATAGGTTTTGATTTATGTGCGCGATATTTGCATTTTTTTAAATGTGATTAAGCTACAAATTTACAATTTTCGGACTTTTTCCTTTACTTGTGCTGTAAGACCTTACTTGTTGCCAAATTTCATGATTCTAAGTCAACGGGTAGTACCCTATAGGTTTATATATATAAAACTACAAATTTTAAATTTTAGGACTTTTTCCTATACTTGTGCTGTAAGACCTTGCTTCTTGCCAAATTTCATGATTCTAGATCAACGGGAAGTACCCTATAGGTTTTGATTTATTTGCGAGTATCGAAATATGTCGCTTATATCGCCGTATTTTTTTATTGCGTTGACTTGGAAGCTTCATTTTTTTAGAGCTTCAAGGGACCATAGACTTACGTATTTGATATTAATTTCAACTTGATAGCTCTACGCGTTCCTGAGAAAAATGGTCTTGACAGACTGACAGACAGACAACGAAGTGATCCTATAAGGGTTCCGTTTTTTCCTTTTCAGGTACGGAACCCTAAAACCATTTTTTGCGATTACAAACTTACTTTTCAGTTGGAAAATTCACCGTGGCGTATATCGATGTATGGGAGAACATGTTTTTCAACTACAATGTTAAGTTTGTTTTAGGAAATTCATCCAACTACGGAAACCTTCATTGTGCGTGGTCCGACACGCACTTGGCTGGTTTTTTTTTAAATTGTCGTGTTGTACTAAGACTAAAAAAAATAAGGATGGCCGGCTTTTTTACCCAAATGTCCGGCTAAACTGGCTGGTCTGTCCGGCTTTACGGTTTTAAGGATTTATTACAGAACTAGAAAGATGCATGTTGTGTAAAAAAAAAGTATATAAAGTAGACTTTTTGTACTCTAGGGTGCTAGTCTTTAAAAAAGTTAAAACAGTAGACAGATAGCTGCCAAATTACATTAGAAAAATAATACAACTAAAAAAATTACATATAAATTTACATTATGAATTAAATAAAGCCCAAGGTTTCCTGAAAAGGCAATTATTATTTACAAAACCAAATAAAGTTCCGACAGTATTATTTGCATAAAATCTAATAAGAATACGACTTTCTATTGAAACGTAGTAAACGTCTTGAGCAGGCACGGCACGGACGCGGCCACACGGCGGAGGGACGGTCGTACGTAATTCCCGCTGTGGGTACCTACAGGTGGACTGAGCACGTGACAGCCGGGCCACGTGACCACTTCAGATGCACTTCAAGATGTGCTCCAAGGTATGAAACTGACCTCTTTAAGTGCTCGGGAAAGTTCTGTTCCAATATCAACAAGTAGGTACCTTGAGGGCTTGTGGACGACCAGACGTGGAAGAACTTTGAAATATGGTAATCTTTAGACATTTGATACGACGACAGATGGGATGGAAAAAACCTGCGTTGCTGATTTTCTTCCGAAGGATTTAGTACTTTATGTTGTTTTAGGCAGGAAATAAATATATGTAAGTTAGCTGCCGTGGCTTCGACCGCGTGGCTTTTTCTAAAATAAAAGTAGCTTAAGTTACACCTTATAAAATCAGCTATCTGCCAGCCGTTCCAGCCGTTTCGGAGATTATCCGGAACAAACAGACAGCTAGACAGATAAAACAAAAAAATATGTTTTCGTTATAGGTACCGTATATAGGTACTTTTACATGCATTACGTACAAAACTGTTATTTTGACATTACAAATAGACACTTCAATTTTATTTGACGGCACAGCAAGTGGCGCCGCTAGTTTTGTTACGAAGTTACTGGAATCACCGAAAAGGTCGGATAAGAGTGACACTGGCTGCTGAGAGTCACTCTAGCAGAGCGTCGCATTGATGGTTCGTTGCGGTCTTCTCATGGCAGAGATGATGTCAAGGGAGCCGTGTCGTACCACGTCCACGACGAACTGCTATATTCCGGCGCAAGCCTGGGGGTCTACTCCGAAGTGCTAAACCGAAGTATCGGCCGAATGTTCGGTCGTTTCTTTACTAGGCTTACTATCGCTGAAGACGGCGAAAAAAAAAACAGATAGTCAAAGAGATAAGCCAAAGTCAAAACTGTGACTTGAAGTCGGGTAAGGACTCAAAGTCAAAAAAGGAAACTGTGGAAGTTATAAAACGGCCGAACATTCGGCCGATACTTCGGTTTAGCGCTTCGGAGTAGACCCTCTGATGAACGACTAATACGATGATCACTTCTGGTAAAGATTATCCTGCGCCGTTATATTTATTTATATGCCTAGATTGAGATCTTACAAGATGTACTTAGGTAATATTAAAATGAATCTATTAAGTACCTATGTGTATCTATCTATTTACTTTTAAAGGTACTCCTTAGTTTATGAAACAAACTAGCTGCGCCCCGCGGTTTCACCCGCGTAAGTCTCGATTCTGTAGGAATATCGGGATAAAAAGTAGCCTATGTCTTAATCCAGGGTGTCAGCTACCTCCATACAAAATTTTATCAAAATTGGTCCAGCCGTTTGAGCGTGAAGAAGTAACAAACATACACACACACACACACACACACACTCACAAACTTTCGCCTTTATAATATTAGTGTGATATTTTACGTAAAACACAAAATATATCTTAAACTTCACATAAAATATGACGTGGCTACCTTTAATTTGATTACGAAACCTAACGAGTAATTAATAATGACCAAGTACCGCTGAGATAAATTTGTTTATTACAAGATTAGGGCTCTTGTGATAATCGTATTACACTTGTTTAATATGAGAGGGCAATAAATCAACAAGACATGAACTGGGTCACGACCCATGAGATCTAAGCTCACCTGTTGCTAAAGTTTGGTCGTATATATACGTAATCGGGGACGCTCAGTGGACGCCAGACTAAAGTTTGGTCCCACAGATAATAACTAAGTTTTGCATGATTAATAGTTTATTGCGATGGTAACATGTTGATCAGAGTAAAATACAAAAAAAAAATACAAAATACAAAAATATTTATTTCATGTTACACATTGTAACATGTACATCACCCCTGCAATCCCCAAAGGGTTAGGCAGAGGTGTACCTATAGTGCACCCACATTTCGCCAGTTTTGTTTAAGTCCCATGTAATAGGGGGCGAGCCTATTGCCATCAACCGGGCACAAATCCAGACTCCGGCTGCTACTGAGAAATTCGTAATGGAAAAATCCCAATACCACTTTGCTGGGAATCGAACCCAGGAATGCTCAACAGTCGCGCTTGCGACCACTTGACCAAAACACACTAAACATTGTGTCATAGATAAATTGAAGCAGCCTCAGTAAGTTACAATAGTGCTTGTGTCGGAGCAGCCTTATTCTTCCATTTAGTTGTTGCTTTACAATGATGCTAATAAGTAGTATAATTATAGAAAAAAAAAACATTAATTTCTCAGCTCTCGGTGTATGAGGTGTGCACGTGTGTGTAAGTGTGTATGTATGTGTTGTGGAGGGTCAAGAATACTGAATCCATGGTAACAGGATGCGCGTCGATGTCCCTTCCACCCTGTATATCGTTTTTTTTAGCTTTTTCTTGTCTTGGATGTTTTCGGTTTCTTCATAAAAGAAAGTGAAATGTTAATTGGGATGTAATTAGAGAATACAATCCCGAGCATGTTTTTCAATCCCGGGCTTACGGGATTTTTGAAGCCTTTTCCCGGGATCCCGGGCTCACCCCGGGATTAGACTATGTGGTTTCTAATTGGGCTAAAATAAAAAAAACACGAGTAATTAAAAACAATGTCTTTAATGTCTTTGCACAACACAAATCAGAATAATAATAAGAAAAGAAAAAACACAAACCAAAAAATACTATACTTTTGCAAGAAATTAAAAAACAGCACAAAATAACTATTTAGAATTTCGAAAATATAATCGCAGAAATATCAAAGCATCCAATGTTTGACTTCCGAGCCTGCTTCGTAGTTTATTGCCAACATAAGCAGCAGCTGAAAACGCTCGTTCAGCTTCTACGCTGGTTGGAGGAATAGACAATAGATACTTATATGCTGTTTCTAAGTGATATCCACGAACACCTCCATTTTCGAACAGGCTCATTTCACGTCTAATACTATTTGCCAACCCCAATTCATTTTGTACTTGTACTTCAGGATCTGGGGATTTCATACTCTTGTTAATTTCCAGCTGTAACTTTTCCTTTAATGTCGATTGGGGTTGGGAGGTTTCTGACCTTAGCTCATCATCTGTTTGTGATCCTGACCTTGCTTCTTCTTCCGTGTAATCTCGACTATTAAGTCTTTTAACAATACTCTTTATTTGTTTCCTCACTAAAGCCTGTGTCGGAACTGGAAATAAGTCGTGCCATTCCAAATCCGATAATAACTGATTTTCAACATCCATTCGTGGATTTTGTAAATAATTTAACACGCCAGTTAAATCATCACTTCGTCGTTGCTTTATACGTTCCACTAAGGATGTTTTAATTTTTTTGGCAAGTGCTGAGTTTTTGCTAGACAGTTGTTTTATAAGAAATTTCAAAGCGGCATCACCTGTGCATAAATTAGCATCTCGCCGACAGATTGCTTCTACTGTCAATTTAATTGGGGTCAGCACATCAACAATTTTATTTACCAATTCAAAATCAACATCTTCTAAACGAATTGGATGATTGAGATCTATAAGAGCTTTTTGAATGCATGCTTTTAAAAGATAAAATCGCTCCAGCATTGTTAGAAGACTATTCCACCTGGTTTTACAGTCCAAAAGAAGTGACAACTCTTTTCCATGTTCAATTTTCACATATTTTTGAAGTACTGTTTCATTTTTCAATGGAGATCTTTTGAAATACACTACAACTTTGCGGATTTTCTTTATCAGCTCATTAATATTTTCATATTGTGTTAACTCTGGTACGTGTTCTGGCGCAAGATCATTTTGTGACATTACGATTAAACCTGATTCTGGACAGTCTCAAGTCTTCTAAATGGTATTTATCATCGCTGTCGTCCATATAATCAACAGTCACAGCTGGTTCATTTATAGTATCATCTGAGGTAGGGCTATCTTGCAAATTATTATGTTTTTCATAAAGCACATCACATACCGCCAAATTGATACCATGTGCGAGACACAGTTGTTGTTCAGTGCAAATAAGCCGCCCCACCTTTATAGTATCATTACAGTATCTCAATAGCCACGATGTCAGTTTCTAGGGAAATGTCAAATTTACTTAGACGCTCTTGCAATATACGAAGACAATTTTCAGCTGTCTGTCATACTATCGTAAATAGGAACAAGTCCTAAGTTCCAAATTTTTTTATATGAATGAACGTTGACCGCCATGTATCGTTTATTGGAAGTTGAAGTCAACTCGTCGAAAGAAAGACTAAATCTTTCACCTGCACTTTTCAAATGTTTTAATTGTGCAGTTACTTGCTTTCTGATTTTTTCACTGTAATTCATAACACGTTTTCGAACAGTGACGGCTGACTTTGGTAAATCCGTGTATTTTGCTAAGAGCAATTTTCTCAAATCATCTGAGGTTGAGGATACACTGAATGGAAATCCATCTAATGCAATCATTCTTGCCAAAATATCATCCAGGCTATCGGCGGCACTTTTAGTAAAATAATTATCTAACTTTCGCTTGGGTGGCGGCGGTGCTGTGTTCAGATTTTCAGAATCTTGACTTGTTGCAGCTGATATAACCTTGATGTTATGTTTTGATAACAAATGTGTATGTAATCCCTTAGTTGATCCACCCAAAGTCTTGAGGATGGCTGGGCATCGCTTACATTTAGCACTATTCCCGTCCTTCTCAACTAAATAATAACTCCACACTGACGTCGTATCACTGTCTTTTTTATGTCTAACAAAGTCTCCCGCCATTTGAAATACTTAATTTCAGATAATTGACTTTTAAATTTTAATGACGTAGCCTACGTAACCCGTCGTCACTGACGTAGCCTACGTAACCCGTCACTGACAGAACAATAAATGAAAAAAATAAAACCTGATTTGCATATTTATACTTTCGTACAGGGAATCCCCGACCGACGGGAAATACCCGCAACAATATTATGATATGAGATGATCGGGTGATTCCCCTGTTGGTTCGTTGGGGAATTACCTTAAAGAGTATAAAAGCGTATTAAGTATTCCGAGTGGGGAAGTCCCTTCTAAGTTCTACGACAAACATATTATTAGGACTGTACCTGTGTAGTAAATAGTGGGTACCTACGTATTGTACGAGTTGCTTTTTGTCGTAATGTATTAAAATAATCTAGGCAAGGTTATTTTCAAGGCGCAACGGACTACGGAATACAAACTAGACTTGTTTGTGGCAATCCCGAAAATCCCGAGATTAGCCAAGTACAGTCCCGGGATTTTCGGGGCCAGAAAACGGTCGGGATCCCGGGATTGTATTCTCTACTCAAGACCCATAAATATGGGTAATTGATTGACAGCAAATAGTTAATATCGGCACCTACTCCATATAAATATACCGTAATCATGTAAAATTACAATAAGTAAGTCCAGTAAGTCTTCAATAAGTTATTATCTAATCTCTCTAAGTTGCCTAGTGGCCTTCTAATGTCACAGTTTTACCCATTACCTTTGTACGGGTGATTGGGACATCAATGCTTCACAAGCATTATCTCAAGATACTAGTCATAAAATAATAAATGGTATCTTGAGTTAAGTATCTCAAGATGGTGTCTTGAGCTATGTATCTCAAGACGGTGTCTTGAGCTTAGTATCTCAAGACGGTATCTTAAGCTAAGTATCAAGACCCATAAATATGGGTAATTGATTATGGACCTCCCAACCCCAATTTACATTAAAGGAAAAGTTACAGCTGGAAATTAACAACAGTATGAAATCCCCAGATCCTGAAGTACAAGTACAAAATGAATTGGGGTTGGCAAATAGCATTAGACGTGAAATGAGCCTGTTCGAAAATGGAGGAGTTCATGGATATCATTGTACATATATAATATAATTACCTACAGTACACAGTATATTATATAATGCAATGGCCTGTTGGTCCCAGTCAAGACTCCAGACAATAAGTAAGTCCAGTAAGTCTTCAATAAGTTATTATCTAATCTCTCTAAGTTGCCTAGTGACCTTCTAATGTCACAGTTTTACCCATTACCTTTGTACGGGTGGTTGGGACATCAATGCTTCACAAGCCTCTCAAGATGGTGTTTTGAGCTAAGTATCTCAAGATGGTGTCTTGAGCTAAGTATCTCAAGATGGTGTCTTGAGCTAAGTATCTCAAGATGGTGTCTTGAGCTAAGTATCTCAAGATGGTGTCTTGAGCTAAGTATCTCAAGACGGTGTCTTGAACTAAGTATCTCAAGACGGTGTCTTGAGCTAAGTATCTCAAGACGGTGTCTTGAGCTAAGTATCTCAAGACCCATAAATATGGGTAATTGATTGACAGCAAATAGTTAATATCGGCACCTACTCCATATATGATTATGGTCTGGAGCTCTACAGCATTTACCATCAGTGATGTTTATAATGCAATGACCCCAGTTAAGACTCCAGACAATAATAAGTAAGTCCAGTAAGTTATTACCTAATCTCTCTAAGTCTAGTCATTACCTTTGTACGGGTGATTGGGACATCAATGCTTCACAAGCATTATCTCAAGATACTAGGCATAAAATAATAAATGGTATCTTGAGCTAAGTATCTCAAGACGGTGTCTTGAGCTAAGTATCTCAAGACGGTGTCTTGAGCTAAGTATCTCAAGATGGTGTCTTGAGCTAAGTATCTCAAGACCCATAAATATGGGTAATTGATTGACAGCAAATAGTTAATATCGGCACCTACTCCATATATGATTATGGTCTGGAGCTCTACAGCATTTACGATCAGTGATGTTTATAATGCAATGACCCCAGTTAAGACTCCAGACAATAATAAGTAAGTCCAGTAAGTTATTATCTAATCTCAATAATTAATCAAAAGTTAATATCTAATTTGTACGGGTGATTGGGACATCAATGCTTCACAAGCATTATCTCAAGATACTAGGCATAAAATAATAAATGGTATCTTGAGTTAAGTATCTCAAGATGGTGTATTGAGCTAAGTATCTCAAGATGGTGTCTTGAGCTAAGTATCTCAAGATGGTATCTTGAGCTAAGTATCTCAAGATGGTGTCTTGAGCTAAGTATCTCAAGACCCATAAATATGGGTTGGGCTAACTTAAAGTTTAAACTTTAACGGGGATTTGATAAGGCTTTTCAAACTGAATATTAGTAATAATAGCAGAGCAACAATAATTTCATCAATTATCCTCAAAGATTAACTTGAAGCCCATCTCCCATGCTCTTTGAAAGACTGGTGATTTTCATTTATTACACAAAATGATGCCGAGGCCAACCCGCCGAGAGGCTCCGTTTAGGCTGTGCAGCGTCTGGTCTAACTGTTCCAGCGTCTCTGCCATTATGACGATGTCATCAGTAAAGCGAAGGTGTGAGATGTACTCGCCGTTCACGTTGATACCCTGTCCAGTCCAGTCCAGCGTCTTGAAGACGTCCTCCAACGCCACGTCATGTACAATTCGCACGTCTTGCCGAGTCCAATCCACATCGAAGGGTCGCTACTCAAAGTTGTGAAGGAGTATGTCTACCTAGGACAAGTCATCAAGGTCGGTAGACACAACTTTGACAAAGAAGTCGACAGAAGGATCCAGTTGGGTTGGGCGGCATTTGGAAAACTGCGTCAAGTCTTCTCGTCGCCTATCCCGCAGTGTCTGAAGACTAAAGTCTTTAACCAGTGCGTCCTGCCCGTCATGACATACGGTGCCGAAACGTGGACACTGACAGTCGGGCTAGTCCACAAATTCAAGGTTGCGCAGCGTGCTATGGAGCGGGCTATGCTTGGAGTCTCTTTGAAGGATAAGATCAGGAATGAAATTATCCGGAAAAGAACCGGAGTTACCGACATAGCTTGCAGAGTAAGCAAACTGAAGTGGCAGTGGGCTGGCCATGTTTGTCGAAGGACCGATGGCCGATGGAGCAGACGAGTCCTGGAGTGGAGACCGCGTATCGGCAAGCGTAGTGTGGGACGCCCCCAGCTAGATGGACCGACGATCTTAAGAAGGTGGCTGGGTCAGACTGGATGCGGAAGGCGGAGGACAGGGTGTTGTGGCGCAGCCTGGGAGAGGCCTATGTCCAGCAGTGGACTGCGATAGGCTGAGTTGATTGATTGATTGACACAAAATTAAAACTCTAAAAGCAGGCTTAGCATGATGCTTTCTATTTCTACTCTATTGTAGAATAGAAATCGCTTGTCTATCTTTCTTCGTAGAAAACTGTCAGCTGTCTACACAGAAGCGTAATTTTTATCTACTTTAAAACACTTCTCTACGGTTCTCATGCTAAGCCTATGGAACCAGGAATGGTTGGTTAAGTTTCTTTTAGTACTAACCTAATAAGCAATGTGGAGATATGAATAAGCAGTTTTTTATACATGTATAAGATTTTGCAATATCAGGTGGCGATGACAAAGATAGGGTCAAAGTAGGTCTAGCAAAGTCTCCCGCCATTTGAAATACTTAATTCATAATAAAGATAATCGACTTTTAAATTTTAATGACATAGCCTACGTAACCCGTCGTCACTGACGTAGCCTACGTAACCCGTCACTGACAGAACAATAAATGAAAAAAATAAAACCTGATTTTCATATTTTTACTTTCGTACAGGGAATCCCCGACCGACGGGAAATACCCGCAACGATATTATGATATGAGATGATCGGGTGATTCCCCTGTTGGTTCGTTGGGGAATTACCTTAAGAGTATTGTATTAAAGTATTCCGAGTGGGGAAGTCCCTTCTAAGTTCTACGACAAACATATTATTAGGACTGTACCTGTGTAGTAAATAGTGGGTACCTACGTATTGTACGAGTTGCTTTTTGTCGTAATGTATTAAAATAATCTAGGCAAGGTTATTTTCAAGGCGCAACGGACTACGGAATACAAACTAGACTTGTTTGTGGCAATCCCGAAAATCCCGAGATTAGCCAAGTAAAGTTCCGGGATTTTCAGGGCCAGAAAACGCCGGGGTCCCGGGATCCCGGGATTGTATTCTCTAGATGTAATGAACATCCTAAATTATCTGTTAGTATGTCCGTCTCGTCTGTCCGTTCGTCCGGATGTTGCACAACCATTTTACTCGGACACTACTTGAACTATATCGATGAAAATTGGAAAAAAGGTGTGTATGCGCCGCTAAACAATTAGGGGAGGGCTCTCCCCATACATGTAACAAGGGATGAAAAAAAAAGTGCTAATAAGCGTGCCGGGTATCGTTAGATCGCATAATTAAAAAGATTATGATGATTCTAAGACACTTTTTATTTTAGTCGATAGTTTTCGAGATATGGGATATTTTCGGTTACAACCGCTGTAATAACTTGTTTCTCATAGTTTTTTCGAGGAATACTATGAAAAACAAACTTATTTTTGTGGTCGTTAATATCTATGCGTTTTTTTAACCTGTTAAATGATCGCAGGGAGTTGGCAGAGTGTAACCACATTACGACAGCATGACGTGTCCGTACCCATTCACATGTGACGATGATGACGCACCTCCCACGAGGTCCTTAGCATAGCAGCGTCATCAAGTTACTACACTAGGGTTGATAAGAAACGCATATATGGGGCAATAGGTAGAAATGTCCCGTTAGGACTATACTAATATTTACAAGTGAAGTATTTTACCAACTTTTTTTTTAATTTCTATTGGCCATTGTTTTTTTTTCTGACAAAGTGTGTAATACGGTACCTGCGTTGTCAGCGTATACACAGCATAAAACATGTAGAACAACGGTTGCATTCTTAGTTGGCCTTATTAGCGTTGATGACTCGTAGACGCTGCGTAGCAATTGCGTAGGAGGCTCGTAGACGGCTACGTAGAACCCGCGTTGAAGCTTCGTGGACGTGACGTATCTATTGGTGTTAGATTTATCCCAAGTTGTTTATAATTATGTTTTGATCAGAATTATAAAAATTTCATAATGTTTTAAAATGTATGTGTCACTTTTATCGTGTCTTTGGTAAAAACCTGTCAATTAAGGTCAACAAGAAAGTGGACGTGACGTAGAATAGGAAAAAGACATATTTTATTTATTACTAATTTACTAGCATAATTTATTTATTACTAGTGACGCACACCCTCATTTTATTTTATGTTTTAAATTCTGATATTGAATGGGTAGGTAATTATGATGAATTTGAACGACATTGCATGGGAGATTTTCATTACCTATTCCGCGAGCTCAAAGTTTGCAAACTGTTATACATATTTCACATCATTATACTGTCTGTCTACTCATTAGCTAGAAGCTGCATTTCAATATTACACAATAAGATCACGAGCTAGTTGTCAAGTTTATTATGGGAATCACAAACCGTCCTTCCGTCCGTCCTTTAAGACGCTGACAATAGGTAAACCGCGGTCACTGTCAGACTGCATACAAAAGAAAGAGAAGCGCGATGATACAACGCTTGTAATTTATTGCAAAATATGAAGCAATTAACTATTTACTTAAAAATGAGTTGAGTATTCGAAAATAAAAAACAACCAAGCAAAAAAGCATACAAATAGGACGTTCTTGTTATTAGATAATTAAATATCAACATATTAATACAGATATTTAATACAGATATTTTGGATTGAAACTCATAGTAAAAGGTTAGTTTACCATTCATTTGTATAGAGTTTTTTTTTTCTAAACGAGTTTTGGTAACACTGAGAAATATGTTCAAGAATAACATATATTTTTTCCGCTACCACAAACTATATAGATTTGGCAATTTTTTTGTTTAAGACAAGCCTACTATTATCAATGGCCTCTTGTCAGCGCCTTAAGGTAATACCATAGTTTCCTACTATCTATGGCCCATTTAACTTTAAAACTATCAACTTCTTATTACGAAAGCGTTTCCTGTATCTTCGATGAGTCAGAATCTACAACGATACACATATTAATAGCCTATTATAAATTAGTTTTACCGGGAGAAGCTTGTAAATGTCACGAGCGTCTTAGTAGCTGGGAGTCCGAGACGAGAAAATTCTAAGAAATCACGACAGCTGATACTTGTGTAATTAAATTTGCTCAAGTTAAACCTAAGTTAAGCCCTATGAAGATGGGAATCAATTAGACATGACTGGATGTTAGACTCAATATAGAGAAATAAAAGCAATGTAAATATACCATGAGACCATGGAGTTTCTTTCCATGTTTTCTCCATGGGAAACTTCGATTTGGAAAAGCCATAACTTTCTGAGTAACTGATTGACTCCGACAAACCAATAGTAGCTGCTTATTCGACTTAAATGCTTTGGGATTGAGTTATTGAGTCGAATATAAACCTACTAGAAAGTGAACAAGATGTATTAAACTACACAATTTCAATATCAAAGCAAACAGTTTACATAACCTGTTAGTATCCAGAAAAAATATAAACACGATGTTTGATGGTACTTCTCACCCGAGCACACTATAACGGATTAGTACAACATTATTTTAGTGTCTGACAGTGGCCAGTTCTTTTATTGTAATGTTTATTTTCTCCACCAATAAGTTCTCCGAAGCTGACTCACCTGTGGTGTGTTGCAGACATTTCATTCCCATAATATTGTGTTGGGGCCCCTATTAAAGCGGTGGGTACAAAATATTTATTTATTTATTTAACAGTTTATGTACACACATATAAATGAGGGCCTTCAAGAAAAAAGGGTTCAGTTGTAAGGTATTGAATTAAGACTAGATTGGGTAGGTATCTAGAATAGTCAATTGATAATAAGGATTAAAAAATATTCAAAAACTGGCACATTTTTTTTATCAGACATTTGAAGTTGAAACTGAAAAAACATAATATGAGAAAAGCATTTGAGATCGCTTTTTAATAGACTTTTCTCTTACAATTTCTAGTACTTCGAAACATCATAAAAGTCATTTACTTTATGAACTTGTGGAGAGCATTGCAATTTATCACCCAACTTTACAAAATTGCGTATATCTGAAACTAAATGCCGAGAACTGGACCCTTTTTGCTTGGACGCAATGGACGCGCACAAATAGACAAGAAGAAAAATACGTACAAAGGTGAAGCTTAAGAAATCTCTTCCAGCATACCTGCGATAGGAAAGTAGATAAAGAGATGTAGGCGACGTGTGCGTGTGTATCGGAGACACGACACTCGAAGTTGTGGACGATTATGTTTTTACCTAGGACAAACTGTCCACTTCGAGAAAGAGGTCAATCACCGAATTCGACTCGGCTGGACAGCGTACGGGAAGCTACACAATATCTTCTAGTCCAACATACTGCAGTGTCTCAAGAGGAAAGTCTTTGACCAGTGCGTGTTGCCAATGACCTATGGCACTGAAACGTGGTCGCTCACAATGGGCCTTATTAGAAGGCTAAAAGTCACCCAAAGGGCAATGGAGAGGGTTATGCTTGGAGTTTCCCTACGTGATTGAATCAGAAAACACTAATAATAATAAATAACTATTATCCTGTTTTGGTATGTCAGCTCAGCATGGAGTATTCGAATTGTATGATATTTCACCCCATGCATTAAAGGAAAAAAAAAAAGAAAGAAAATACGTTTATTTGCGGTAAACATAACGCAAAGAAATAAAAACACAAACACGAAAGAACAAGTTGAGGGAAAATATGCGTCTCATTCACGCAAAACGGCCATCGCTCAGCATAATGCTGCGACCCTATGCGAGACAGAGCCCCAGCGCTGGTTTTCAGCGACAGCCGGCGTTGACGTGATGACGTCAACCGGTGCAGGATAATGAGATAAAAATAAACGAAATAAAATAAATGCAAAGCAATGCATGTTAAGCCATACTAAGTGCCAATTTCACCAATGAAACTGAACGCGATCAGACCATCTAAACCGAGTTCAAGAGCTGTCAGTGTCAATATTCCAAAGAAATATATGGCACTGATAGCCCTTAAACGTGGTTTATGTGTTGATGGCATTCAGTTTCATTGGTGAAATTCGCCCTAAATCATTCAACACTATATACAAAGGAATTTCACAGGCTGCAAGGTGATTCCGATATTATGGTACCCTAAACATTAATCCCGGAACACTGTAGAAACGGCTCAAGTTTACTTTATGGTCCTACTGCATCTACCATAGAAACTGGGAACAGCGAGGTCGTGAGATTATGAATTTCAACTCCAGACACAAAGGACCAATTTCACCAACTGAACGCGATCAGCACATCTAAACCAAGTTCAAGAGCCATCAGTGTCAATATTCCATAACCATAATGACAGTGACAGCTCCTAAACTAGCTAGTCAGGGAAGTCAAGTTTTTAGGAATTTTTATTGATGAATCGTTAAATTGGAACAAAGAATTAGCAGCATTGGATTCATCTATATCATCTGCTTGCTATGCCTTAAGAACTCTTAGGGATGAAGTGAGCATAAAACATTTAAAAATGGTATACTATGCGCTGATTGAGTCCAAACTGAGGTATAGCATACAGTTTTGGGGAAACAGTTACCATTATAACTGGCACAGAGCATTCATTCTCCAAAAAAGAGCGATCCGAACCATTGTCCACATTTCTCAACGTGATACATGTCGACTACATTTTAAAGAACTTGGTATTCTCACAGTACCTAGCCTTTACATAGTAGTACTGTTAAAAAACTTACAAAAATATATATATGACTACGAAATACACGAGAATAGGCTGGTAAGGGAAAAAACACGTAGAAAAGACTTTAGTAATAAAATCATCCCGGAATAGTCAATCATAGTCCACGGTATCAGGCAGTTAAAATATTTAACAAATTACAGATTGAATTAAAAAGCATACGATATACGAGTACAGGCTCATTCAAGGCAATACTTAAGGCATTCCTGTTGGAAAAATGTCTCTATTCATTAGATGATTTGTAATAGTCTTACTGCTCTTAACTTGACATGTCATTGTTTGTCTATGGTGTTATAATGTGTTTAGACTTTTATTTTATGTTTCGTTTAAATTGCTATTAATTTATTGACATATTATTATGGTTTTGTAATTTATGTTTGAATGATAATCTATAATTTCTATATATTTTTTATCTAATTAATATTTTCATATTTAAATTGAGTTGCATGTTTGGTTTGTTTGAACTTTTTTTGTATTTTTATATTTGTACATCTAATACCTACTTATGTTTCATGCTGGATTATATTCGAACGCAATGTGAATTGTTACGGAATTAAATAAATTGAATTGAGTTGAAAAACGCGGTTTAGAGGTACAGTCGCCAGCATATCAAATTACCACAAACTGTAAAATTTTCTCATTGGATTTTAAACTTAACCGTCAACATTATAAAGTTTAAAATTATTTGGAGAAATTTGACAGTCTGGTATAACCTGGTGCTGGTGACTGTACTGATTGCGTTCAGTTTCATTAGTGAAATTCGCCGTGAATGTCGAACGACGATAAACAAGTAATATCTCCGCAGTTCTTCAGGCCTAATGTCTCCTGGCATTTCGCTACTGAGATAAGAAAAAAATCTTTCTCAGTGACTCACGACCGTAGTAACCGCAAATCGGCGCATAAAACTCGTTTTTATCCAAAACTGATAGCTATTTATTCAAAGTGCGAATCCTGACTCATGATCTGAGCTCGTGATCCGAGAGAATCGTCTTCAATATGCGTGAAATGCTCATTGTTCTCTTCTGTAGGCCTTTTTTAGAAAGTTTACGAAAATAATTAGAAAATGAGAGCGAATTATAAACGTTACATAATGTTTCTGTGATTTTATCATTATTTTATTATTACGATTGTCTCGACTTAAGCTCTACGCAGTAGAGACGACAATGAAGCTGTTACGTACGACATTTAGACTTAGTAAATCTCTTTGTAAAGGAGCTCGTCAGTACTACAATCGTACCTTTAGCTGTTCAAACAGTGTTGCTGCGTTTCCAATTCGAAGGGTTATTTCAGGTACCGGTGTGATTTGAGGAACATAACTCATTTCAGCTTTGTCTACAACAACGCAACGCACCTGTGAAGCCTGTGCATGTCCTATTGAATGACTATTTTAGAAATAGTCATTCAATAGGATTCTACGAAGAGAGTTAGTTGTATTGCTGATTGTAATGATAATAATTCTGTAAAGCCATATTTGTTACGTCCGCGAATCATATTTAGATCAACATACAACCTGTTACTGACCTGCAAATTGCAAAAAACGTATGAAAATTTGAATTTCGCGGGCTACAGGTGCGGATTCACCTTAACAATAAAAAACACTTCGTAAGCCAGAAACCGAAAACCTCAGCTCAAACTAATATCTCTAATCCAGTTGATCAAGGTCAACCAACTAAAAAGTGACTCTGGTACCTCATGGTCAAGGTGATACATATCTCGATTGCCAATATGTACCAATGATCAGATGATTAATGGGTGTCTGAAACGCATGCGTCAGCTATGTTGACTCACTTCAAAGAAGCTGAGCTCTAAACAGGTTACAGGCTGTGTGCTCGCTACTTCCTGCGAAGGCATTTCCACTGAATTGAGGCTCCCATAGGATAACAGGGTTCCCAGGAGATTTAACACGAATATAATATTTGCTTAGGTTAGTAGGAGACGTGTCAGGGTTGCGAGTTTGTCCGAAAGGGATATCGTGGCCCTGGCACACAGGAAACTGAAGGACCACGGGTGGGTTTTAGTCAGTAAAAGTTTGACACGCCCTTCCCGCTCCGCCCAGAGCGGGAGAAGTAGTTTGATAATTTCCCACCCAAAAAAAAAAAAACTTTGATTCAGTTGAGTCTCTATATAGGGCCCAGACCCTCAACTGAATCATCACAAAACTTTTCAATTTACCAATTTGTAATCTTACAACTGTCTGTACCACTAAACTCTAACCGCTAGTTGCACGTAAGTACATCTTTTTTCATACTCAATCAAAATTTGCGCTGTCACTTTCTGATACGTTCCGTTAGATAGAGATAGCATTACTTTTTTTTAATGGACTTACGTGGAACTAGCGGATAGATAAATTTTTGAAGTGAAAATTTCTTTAGGTGCGTTGAGCACATTTAGGGTGAACAAAAATCATGGAGCTCGCGTCATCGTCACCGAACGCTTTCCATAAGCTATATGTATACTGTGTGTACTTTTTAGGTGAAAAAAAATCATGGAACTCGCGTCATCGTCACCGAACCCTAGTTTTCACTTCTATCGGCAGTACGCAAAGACTGCCCCACGTGTTTCTTTTTACAGTAACGGAAAAACCTTACAAAAATGTAAATTATAGTGATAATTGTGTAATTTAGTGTAACACAATTTTTTTTATAATAGGTTATACTACCCCGAACATACAAGCCCAACAAGGCTCTACATGGCTCTACATAGGTGGCTCGTTCCAATGTCAATGTATACGCTTTTATAATAAACTTCCAAGCCACGTTCAAGATCTAAGCCTTAATAAATTCATATCATTCATTAAACGTAAGTTGTGTCAGAAAGCCTTTTATACCGTTAAAGATTATATTGAGGACAAAAAGGCTTGGGATTGAGCTGCTCCAATTTTTACTTATTGAAGTGGTTTATTTTTATTGTTTGATGTTTTTTTTGCTAACTTTTATTATTTTATATATGTAACGTAATATATACGTAATGTAACGTAATGACATGATTATTTACTTGTAAAGTATTATATTATTTTAATTATTGTGAATGTGAAGACTATGTGGGTTATTGCTCTTTTATTTTTATTTTCACTTTGTCTTTTATTCTCAGTTAGTGTTAATCATGGTCTGGCAGTTTGAGTCATTTAAGCGGCCTACCCAAATGTCCTTTCTTTGGTATTGATCGTCGCATCGTTGAGCTCCTTAAGTTCTGAGTAGAGCTGCACGATTACTGACAAATGCGTGCACTGACTGGTCAGGTCCACTCAATCTGTGTGGTTCTTTCCTCAAAAGACCATTTCAGACACCAATCTACATGGCCTTCACATGATCTGACCAAGATTATGTCTGGACTTTAAAAGAGACTGCGACCTCTGAATTTGTTTTGGCCTTTCTTCTCAGAGTAGTCAGATAGGAAACGCTGACCTCATCTAGTTTTAAAAATATGACTGACGTGTAAAAGTGTTTGTACAAACCTACTTACAGAAATAAAAATCATTTATCATTTGTCATGAACGTGGCAAAATACGGAATTATCATGGAGTAAACTGGTTATGACAGCTTCCAATACAATTACATCAAAGAATTTGGATTCATGAAATAAGTGTAATATTGTAATATATTATATTTATAAACATGCAACTGTAATATATAAAATAAATAAGATAAATTGTACGAATTGTAGACTTGTATTTCTATACAAATTTACAAATCGTACAATTATTTAGGGCGTCGTGACAAAGCCCTCAAGGTTTGTGACGCTTTAAAAAATGCGAAAGAGTTGTAGATTGTAAATTGTACATAACTCATACATATGTTTAATTTCTGTTTCGCATTTTTTTTTTTACAGTTTAACAATTTTGTAGAATTGTACACTTGTAAAGTTTTGTAGTATAGGGCTCTGGTTCTAATAATTTAATGGGCTACTTCTCTGGCACTATAAATTCTGCTCCAGTTTTGATTTTCTATGGTTGGACGGTTCAACGCTATTCTGGTAGAACTATTTCCATGAAGTGTTCATAGAAATTATCCTACTAGAGTCGCGTCGCGCCTGTCTGCGGGAGCCTTTGATCACAGCTGCGATTTTCTCATTATCCTGGATGGTCCGCTTAGTTAATTATTGGTAATTTGAAGGGTAGTCAAATGTTATATGTATATATATATATATACGTACGGAACCCTCGGTGCGCGACTCCGACTTGCTCTTGACCGGTTTTTTTAATTCCGTGTGTTGCCGGACGTAAAGAATTTCACCATCCTATTTCTTCCCGTAGGTGTCGTAAAAGGCAACTAAGGGACTTACTAGAGAATGGGCAGCAGCATTCTCTATGCATTTTAATACTATACTAGGATCGCCAACTCGCCTGCCAATCGTGGCGATTATGGCAACCCACCCTATCAAGGGAGGCCTATGTCCAGCAGTGGACGTCTTTCGGCCGAAATGATGAGTGATGAACCTAAACTTTTTCCATAGATAAGTAGTAGATTTTGTTTGATACGAGTATTCATTTTGCATGTAAAACGGGTGTATATAGGTTATGGTAGGTTATATTACATTACTGGTTGAGGTTACAATAGTTTATAGTCGCCGGCACGTAACTTGGCAAAGTTTTGGCGTATTCTGAGTAATGGAAGCATGAGCATGAGGCATGTATAATGGTGCAAAGAAAAAATTATCAATTTTATTTATTGCTTGTCATTATTATATGGTTATTGCCAGAGTTTATTTTTAAACGTGTCTGTTTAGAAGAAAGTTACAGACAGGAGAGAAACATCTAATGATTCTTGCCAAGTTACGTGCTGGCGACTATACATTACTGGTGGAGGTGAAGATTTTATTTATATACATATATATATATATTTATTTTTGTTTTTTCTTTGGTACCTATCTATAATATAGCTTATAATATATATATCTTGTAGCTAAGTAATAACAGCCGCACGGGTCGATCGATCAGGTTAAGCTTCGCTTGCCACGGTTGGTCCGTGGATGGATGACCATCTTTACATACCAAGACCCCTCCGTGCCTCGAAAAGCACGTTAAGCAATTGGTCCCGGCTGTCATTCGTGGATCTTCGACAGTCGTTACGGTTCGTCAGAAGCCTGAAAGTCTAACAACCAGTCTTACCAAGGGGTATCGTATTACCCAGTTACTGGGTTGTGGAGGTCGGATAGGCAGTCGCTCCATTTAAAATACTGGTATTCAGCTGCCTCCGGCTAGACTGGAAGTCGCCCCCAACATAGTTTGGAAAAGGCTAGGCAGATGGTGAGCGATCTAATAATACCCCTTGGTAAGCATCGGCAAGCTTATGTTGTTTGGTTGTGTTGTTTTAATAATACCAACTACAGGAAAAATCATTTAGTCAAAGAAATCAAAGGTCAGTAGAATTACAAAAACAAAACTTTACACATTATCACTTTATCAAAATTCGTCTTGCACCAAATTGGGATATCAATTCCTAATGTTGGTCCGTTCTTGTATTATGTTAACCAATGAGAATTCCACACTACATTCCAGAGCAGTGGAAGTATTCGGATCCATCACTTCCGTTCATACACGTACAGAATGCATAATCTACGTGCATCTGGCGCCACGACCTCACATATTTGGACCAACATTCCAATACATTGGCTGAGGATCCGACGGTTATATCAGTTCCTGTGGTCGTAAAGTAAATTAGTCGTCTATTACTCGTTAACTTTTAAAGCCTACTTAGCTGTGATAGTTTTCCTTTTAATTTCGTAATATATACTATTGCCATTAATTTTTTCACATATCCAAACACAACCATTTAGCTGGCGGGGGAACACACTTTTATTTTAGAAAAAGCCACGCGGGCGAAGCCGCGGGCAGCAGCTAGTATACCATAATAATAATAGCTTATTGTTAATATACTTTACATTTTAGTTCTGTTTAATTCAAAGTTTGCTCAGTAAGTTATTTAAAGTCTTCTGTTTTACGCCTATGTCATTGATAGTTATGGATGACTTTGGCCATGTAAAACAAAATGGTGGCCGAGAAAGAACAATAGGATCCTTAACCCATTGAAGATAATCGTTAGTTATGTAATGTAGTATTTATAATCTTTGTGATCCTTCACCGATAAATTGCAGATTGTTCCCATTTTGACAAGGGTTCGTCTCAGCTGCGGGAAATTGATTTAATGTCGTGGTACTTCAGCAGCCTTTGTTGAAATATTCACTAGTCTTTATAAAATAGTTCGTTAGTTAGTTTTCATCAATTTAAAATGGTATTTAATATTCAGAGATGAAAGATTCTTATGTAGGGAAGTCTAGTTGGTAAATTGCAGTAAAACGTCGGGGATCGCGAAAGTCGCCATTGATTCCATGATTCCCAGTGCAAGTGTGGGAAGGGAACACCGGGTAGGTAAGCAATTTTTACGTCATCAGTAACCGGTACTTCTTTGCTAGTACTCGTAGTCTGAACTTGACTGAAGGCACGTAACTGTCATGATTATATAAGCGCAAGTTCCTTGACCTAGATGAATAATTATATGCAGTTTTCCTTATAACTCTCGTATTTTTTTTTCCCGGTATATGTATATGTTTTGTTTTTCTTAAATATTCTGCTGCTTGTTTTTAGGGTTCCGTACCCATAGGGTAAAACGGGAACCCTATTACTAAGGCTCCGCCGTCTGTCTGTCTGTCCGTCTGTCACCAGGCTGTATCTCATGATCCGTGATAGCTAGACAGTTGAAATTTTCACAGATGATGTATTTCTGTTGCCGCTATAGCAACACATACTAAAAACCAGATTAACATAAATATTTAAGGGGGCTCCCATACAACAAACGTGATTTTTTGCTCGATATTGATAACGGCTACAGATAGACGCTTGAAACATTCACAGAGTATTTAGTTATATATTCACTTTAGGAATAAATAATTAAATTAAAATAAAACAAATATTTAAGGGGGGCTCCCATACAACAAACGTGATTTTTTGCTCGATATTGATAACGGCAACAGATAGACGCTTGAAACATTCACAGAATATTTAGTTATATATTCACTTTAGGAATAAATAATTAAATTAAAATAAAACAAATATTTAAGGGGGGCTCCCATACAACAAACGTGATTTTTTTACCGTTTTTAAAAATAATGGTACGAAACCCTTCGTGCGCGAGTCCGACTCGCACTTGCCCGGTTTTTTCACTTCATCAGCATCAGCTTATAACTTTTTTGCTTGTAAATTAGCGGTGGAAAGTTCTAAATTGAGCCATCTCTGTTCTAGCTGTTTCAAGTGTCTACATAAAGTATTTCAAAGTCCGTTTTTAGGGTTCCGTACCCCAAGGGTAAAACGGGAACCCTATTACTGAGGCTCCGCCATCTGTCTGTCTGTCTGTCTGACTGTCTGTCCGTCTGTCACCAGGCTGTATCTTATGAACCGTGATAGTTAGAATGCTGAAATTTTCACAGATGATGTATTTCTGTTGCCGCTATAACAACAAATACTAAAAAACAGAATAAAATAAATATTTAAGGGGGCTCCCATACAACAAACGTGATTTTTTTGCTCGTTTTTGCTCGATATTGATAACGGCAACAGATAGACGCTTGAAACATTCACAGAGTATTTAGTTATATATTCACTTTAGGAATAAATAATTAAATTAAAATAAAACAAATATTTAAGGGGGGCTCCCATACAACAAACGTGATTTTTTTGCCGTTTTTAAAGATAACGAAACCCTTCGTGCGCGAGTCCGACTCGCACTTGGCCGGTTTTTTTTAATAACTAAGGCTTAGAACATTATTTTGTTCATACAATCTTCCTTTAAAAGGTTTTTTAATATTCCATAATGGTGTTTGGCAAACATGTCAAAGGGATTATCATGTTTATTGGTGAAACATAAATCACAGAGATAATGCACATCACATGCCAAGATAAGATAGAGTAGAAAGTGCCCTTGAATATTTTATCGACACACACATTAAGTCTTCTACGGAATATTTGTTAATGCATGCTACAAATATCCCTCATTTGTCAGATTTTAAATCTCGCTCATATTATATGGTGGTTTACGGCAGCAGCATAATTTGCCACTTCCGACGTTAGCGTGCGGCTGCTCCGAGCCATTTCGAACATGAAATGGCCATATTCCGGTGTTGATTTATACAGGAAACGAGGTGTTTCATGTGATCAATGGATTTTGCATTATGCTAATCAAGCGGACGAATTGACAGGAGCTGTGGATGCTGTGATCGAACTTCCGTCGATTAACAGTTGTTAATGTGATGGATTTATCCAATTATACATCGATTTTACGTTCAACTTATATCATTTACGTAACATATTCGGTCTATGTTTTTGTTTATATTTTGTAGCTTAAATTGGGCAGATTATCTTTATTATACAGAAATTTAAAGCTGGTATGATAATGCGGATACTGTTTGCACGGAACGGGCCGGATGTGTATGTGATATCAATGATTTACTTTTATAAGCGTCACGTAAATCGTAAATACTTTTTTTTAAAAGATATGCAAATACATAAGGAGAAGCTCGTCTCCTGTCGATCCATCAGGTTAAGCTGCGCTTGCGGGGGTTGGTCCGTGGATGGGTGACGGTGGGGTCCGTGGTGATCTTTACCTAACGATACTCCTCAGAAAACACGTTAAGCCGTTGGTCCCGGCTGTCATTCGTGGATCTTCGATAGTCGTTACGGGTCGTCAGAAGCCCGAAAGTCTGACAACCAGGCTTACCAAGGGGTATCGTATTACCCAGTTACTGGGTTGTGATGGTCAGATGGGCTGGTAATATTTATTTATTTATTAAAACTTTATGCACAAGTAAAAAGTACACTGTACAAAGGCGGACTTAATGCCTGAGGCATTTTCTACCAGTCAACCTTAGGGTGACGCAGAGACAAAACATGGCAGGTGCAACGTATGGGATAGATAGCTCGGAAATAACTATAAAATACAAGCATACATACAAATACATAGATAGATATATACATATATACATAATATACCAAAATAAACTTTGTCAGGAGAAATAACGACCGGTAGCGAAGAAAACGACTCCAGCAAATCATCCATCATAATATTCTGTTGCATCCGGTTAGACTGGAAGCTGACTCTAACATGGTTGGGAAAAGACTAGGCAGATTGAAATACATAAGGGCGCATACAGCAAAAAACTAAATCTCCTTGAATGGTAGATTTATTTGGCGTTAGGCTTGATTAAACGGGCTTGTGCATTAAACAGTAGGAAGTAGTGTAAGATGTAAGTAATCGTCAGGATCTGGGTCGCGAGAGACGGCGCGTGTAAGCGCGGGAGTGGAGACGCCTTCCTGGCGCCCGCGCATGCTACATTGTACTACTACGTACTACGTAGGTAGGTAGGCTTATGTCGTTCTGCTGTGGGGATCGGCAGCTGACGTAGATTCAATTTACATTTTACAAAAGAGGGCAATCCGCGCGATCTATAGAATGGGTCCTCGTGAGTCACTTAGAAACAAATTCAAAGAAATTGATGTACTAACTCTGTCTTCAAAGTCAAAGTCAAATTATTTATTTCAAATAGGCACACAGATGGCACTTTTGAACGTCAAAATTTACAAATAAAATAGAATTGTCTTTTCTTTTGCCTTCTCTTTATATCTCAGAAAGTATTTCATATTATGTTCGCAAAAGCTTAGGCCTTTCAAAATAAGAAGAGATTTCCATAATATAAATACACGTAGTAAAGATGAAATTATATTGTGATACCCAAATTTAGATTAACTAAAATAAGCAAGTCATTTCTTATAAACAGTATCCGCTTTTATAACAAATTGCCAAAGTCGGTTACTGAACTTAGCGATGGAAAATTCAAAACCCACATCAAACGTGTCCTTATCAAAAAAGCATATTATAAGATCAAAGATTACGTTGAAGACAAGGAAATTTGGCATTAATTCCTTCTGCACATGTGGCTTCCCTGGTACCTCATTAACGACAAAACTATGTAAATGTCTATTAACTGCTCCCAAATTACGATGTTTAATTTAATTAAATTTTCTTACATACTTCATTGACATAATAATTTCTTTATTTGACATTAGGTTACAATTTTAATTTTAACAAGGTTTTAACTTTTATTTTTTTAATAATAATATATGTAATAACGTTTTTTTTAAATATTTTGTGAATGTGCGAACGTTGTCGGCTTAGTAGACTGTAGATTTGTAGACCATTTTCTATTTTGGTAAGTACCTGGTACTTTTGACGGGCCTAAACTGTCCTCCCATACTTATTAACACTGTATTTTGAAAACATTGTAAAAGCCATTTATTTTTAAATGAGTAACCGTGGGGTTTCTTGCCGGCTGTTTCTCCATAGGTAACGACTAATTGGAACCGTGCACCTAGCTTGTGAAGTTTTTATAAGTGCCCATGATTTTGAGGCTCTAAGAGATACTTGAAAACAAGTCAATGTTTGTTATGTTTTGTTATTTAGAACATAATTGTGATTTATTTTGATCTGAGTCTGTTTTAGGATTATAACGTATTTTAACATAAAAAAAAACATATCATTATGCCTTTTGTATAAATAGGCGAAACTTCACAGACATGATGGGGATGGATCGACATCTAAAAGCAATAAAAACAAAAAAAATATTTTCTTAAAATCGTAATTTTAACTAAGTAAACAGCTGAGGACTATGTCCAGCAGTAGATTGGTGTAGGCTTTTTTTTCTTTTTCTTTTTGGGTGGGAAATTATCAAATAACATCTCCCGCTCTGAGTTGATTGATTGTTTGTTGATAAACAGCTTATTAGACGTTGTTACCATCCCGGGGAGAACCTGGATGACAGGCACAGGAGTGTAGGGATTGTCACATGAAAAGAGAAGTCTATGGCCAGCAGTTGGTGAAGTCGGGTTGTGGATGATGATTAAACAGCTGATATCCATCAACTGTTTCATCATGTGTCTGCGAAGTTTCTCTAAATAATTCGAAAAGGCTTTGTGGGTATATTTTATCAGGAAACACTGTGAAATAGGAAGCTAAAATACAAACACTTATCCTAAATTATGAGATAATCGAAGTGTGTTATTAAAATATTCGTAAATTCATAAGGACTACCAAACGAAAACGTTTAACACGAATCTTCGAAAACAGGGGGAGATTGATTTACAGTTAACTGCCATAAAGTTATTATTTACATCTGGATATGTGTAATTTATCTTCTTTAATTTATAAATAATGGTTCCAGCTCACCATGACGAACGATGACTTATTCGAACATTATGTCTGTGTAATATTCTATTAACGGTACTCCAGCGTCAGATATAATAACTTATCCCAATTTATGGGACTGGTGTCTATTTGCATAGATGCTTCGTTTGTGATTCGGTGTGCATAGATCCCATGGACCAGATAGGGCGAATTGTTGCCGAGGATAATAACGGGGCAGGAATTAAACCCGTATCGCTGATGATATCTGAATACGTTTTATTGATCAGGGAAATGTACGTGTGAATGTAAATTATTTGCCACTTTAGTTAACGTTGTGTGGGAATTTTTGGTTGTGAGGATATATAATAATAATAATATATAATAAATAAATTTATTTCGCTCTCAAAATACAACAAAAACTTAATCTATTAAGAACATATAGATGTTTGATGGTTGTACAGCAGCACATAATCAATGATCTACCAACTCCCTAACTAAGTCAAGCTTGTATTTTGGGAGTTAGTGGTTCTTAGGATGCAGGACTTACATAGACACAACCTTGCAGCCTAGGAATTGACTTCCATAACATTAATATAGATATTTATATATATATATTTTTAATGACAATTAAAACTTAAGTAGATAGTTATAGCTCTAACATACAATACAATAAAGAATGAAAGACGTACATAAATGCACTTTGCACATGTTTAATAGTAAGATCTACATTTTGAATTCCAACATCACCGACCTTTCTAAGAAACGAAAATTGACAATTTTTCAGCTTGTTCAGTAATTGCTTAATATTAACTCCACATAAATGTGCCCCACCTGTATGAAAGTTAGTTTGAACGGTTTTCGTAAATTGGGTGTGAAAACTGAATGACTTTCCCGTGGGCCAGAGAGTTTTAAGCCGGAACGTTAATAACTCAAATACTATTGTGGCGAAGATCACACCTGTGACACACTGGTTCTCAAAAATGGTTATAAATGCTGAGTAGCATTTAAGACAGATACACAAGTGATGATAAAGACGGTAGTTTGGAGACCTCTTTGTTTGCTTTTTCTGATTTTTAAGGCATAATCAAATAGTTAGGTATATGCACAATGTCCATCCATCAAGAGCTGATTAGGTTCTTTAGCACATTCAGTGCCGGGAGGCCTCCTGGAGGGTTCACTCAAGTCGCATATGGGATACCGGGAGCCCTCGCGGAGGGCTTATTTTAAATATCCGTTTTTCTTGACGAATACAGCATTATAAACTGTGAAAATAAAATCAGTTGTATATTTTAGCAAGATTTCATAGTACCTATACTCTACAGGGTGGAAACTTTCAGCGGGGCAGTAAGGGGAAGTACCTTATCCGTTGCAGCTACGCGAAAATGGTCTTAGGAGACTATCCTTATCTTTTGAGAAATTTTGATCTGCATTCACAGATTTTGAAAAAAATGTACAGTCAGCAGGAAAATAAGCAATTTTCACAAAAACTTTTTTTTATGCCAATCGATCCTCTTTCTTATAAGGATCAAAAACCTCTATTGGACCAATTAAGGTTTGAGTACTAGAAAAGTCATAAATCGCAAAAAAACTTTTCCCATACATTTCGTGAGAAATGATACTCCAACTTAGTTTTTTATGATGGATAAATGGACCGCTACAATGAAGACTGGCCAAAAATAAACAAGAAAAATAAACTTCGTATTTCGAAATCGCATCAATCGAATTCCGGCAATTCGCAAGGCAGTGGATACAAACATAATGATGGTCCTTTAACGTGACCACCTCGCGTCTACACTTTTTATGTGGCGCTATTTAAAAATCGAACTTTATTGAAAGGAATACAACAGTGTTCAGGAACTCAAAGATTTACTTACCACGATTCTCTATGGAATTAATCCTAGCACATTATCAGCTGCTACCCACTCAGTAGTAAAGGGAATAAACCTATCGTCAAAACAGCTACCATTCTCAACACTTCATAACTTAGAGCACAAAAGTAAAATTTCTAGGTGAGTCCAAATGTAAAGTTTTAAGTTTTTAATTTTAAGGTGATATAATACCCAAAGTAGAAGTTATAGTTTTTGTATTTGTTTTTCGATCAGTCTTTTTTGTAGCGGCCAGTTTATCGATGGTAAAAAATGTAAGTTCGAGTCTCATTGCCTACGAAATGTATGGGAAAAGTTTTTTTTTTGCGATTTATGACTTTTCTAGTACTCAAACCTCAATAGGTCCAATAGAGGTTTTTGATCCTTATAAGAAAGAGGATCGATTGGCATAAAAAAAAGTTTTTGTGAAAATTGCTTATTTTCCTGCTGACTGTACATTTTTTTCAAAATCTGTGAATGCAGATCAAAATTTCTCAAAAAGATAAGGATAGTCTCCTAAGACCATTTTCGCGTAGCTGCAACGGATAAGGTACTTCCCCTTACTGCCCCGCTGAAAGTTTCCACCCTGTATATACTCGTAGTATACTTAGTGTTTTCAAATTTTTTTTTCATTATAACTTGCTTTATGTATGGCGGCATGGCGTATGAGCTCTACGAAAAGTAGGTGGAGTCGAAAGTGTTAAGAAAACAATCTTGGACATTTGTATTACAAGAATTACAGAATGTAAAGTTCCTTTTCTAATTATTATTTGTCACGAAAACAAAGCATGGGCGTAGCAAACGCGAAATATATAAACAGTTTATTGTCATAAGTAGCATCCAATCAATGTAATAACGATCAATGTAAGAGAGCAGTGGGGTCCAGTGGTCTTTAGGTACGAGTTGTGCGTCGTAGGTTCGAGCCCTGACAGGCGCTTTTACTTTGTGTAAATTATTTCATCACCACTGCGCTTAAAACGGTGAAGGAAATCATCGTGAAAAATCCGGCTGTCCAAGAACAAAAAAATTAAGACATGTGGCATCTACCAACCCACACTGTGCGTGCATGTTGGATTACGGCCCGTTCCCTCTCACGGAGAGGAGGTCTCCGTCCAAGCAGTGGAAACATTTATAGCCATTATACCATTTATCAAACTTACCTACATTCAAAGATACAAATCGAAAAATCATTTAATCTAATAAATTGCTGTGTGTGCATCGTAGAAAGTTTTACAATCATTGCCTCGGGGGCCTTATTTCGGAATTATTCCGAGTGTTTCTGCGTACTCATTAGTGAAATTGGTCAGTACGTTCATCCGAATCGGATCCGAGAGGTGTTGACGTGGCACGGCTTGACGAAGTGGCTCTACTCATCATATATCTAGTATACCTACCTAAGGTAGGTATTCTAGGTACATTACCAGCCACTCAAATTTATGTCAAGTGTTATTAATTCCTTTAGTACCTTAAACAAATATTTTATCGTATTATTTTACAATATTGTGATTAGGTCTGATTAGCCTTCCGATGGAACTCTGGGAATACCTATGATTTGAATGTATTTTCGGTAAATAAAAAATCTTATTGTAATTGATGAAAGCATTCTTAATTACAAACCTACGCGCCCATGCAGTGGACATACAACAACATTTTGATTTAATTAGAGGCTATTCACACGGGACGCATTTACGGTACCGAGATCATGGTCAATCCTCATTATTGAAATTAATCAAAAATACACAACGGTCGACCTTCGACGGGCAACAAATGTGTGGCGTCTGATGAGGCAATGCGCGTCAAATCGCCGGCATTCCGGATCGTTCGCGCACCGTTACGGTACCCGGACACTGCGCTTGCGCAACGGAACGCATTCGCTTGCCGGTTATGTAACGCTTGTTGCATCGTCTGTCCACACTATGCGACGGGGAATTTGGAAGGTCACGCAAAGGAAATGATTTTAAAATCCGGGTCGTAACGAATTTTTGATAATTTAGGCTAACTTTATTAGTGTTTAAAAGACGATTCATCCAATAAATACGTCTTGATTTAGAAATTGCTGCGGATGTGCTCAATGGATTCTGCTACGTTAAGCGTTTGATATTTTTTATTTTAATATTATAAAAATTACCTATAAAATATGTTTCTGTCAATCTTCCGTGGTTCGTGTAAATAACTTAACTTCATAAAAAAATACAATATTGCTCTGAAATTTAAAATTTCACGGCTCCTAAACTTTATCATACTTGGGCCTGGCAGTAACTTAATATATCCCAATTTTAGAATTTAAACGAAATAAGAATGTGGCTATAGAGTGGGTCTATAATACCGTGCACAAGTAAAAACAATGAATTTTTAAAAATCTCACGGTACGTTATAAGTTATGAATGAATGAATGAAATGCACCGACCCCAGCATGGTTTGACCAGACTCGATTGCTCGAATGAACACAAAGATTCACCCAAGCCCTCAAGAGTAGACCGGGGGGCGCGATAATGGTAGGGAAGACGTGCCCTTGGGGTATGGAAGGATTATTACAGCCTACCGGATATGCATCCTTGAGCAAGCATTGGAGTAGTGGAGAGACGGGTTATGTTTATCTATGGGTGGGCATCTTTTAATGACGTCGCCGCCAGGTTGCGTTCAGGTCCAACTTCGCCAAATCTTGGATGATGAATCTTTTGGCGGGGGTCAACCCCGCCAAAAGATTGCTTCCTCGACGCTTTTCTATGTCACTGCTATGCTGTGTTACACGTCGAAGTTGTCAAAGTCTTCATCCGTGGTATCTGGTTTTTTTGGTGTAGTAGTAAGTCGCAGTTAATAGAATTCAATGACGTCCCACTTGTATACCCCGAACCCAAAGAAAAAATCTAAAAGGAATGTTAAGTAATGTCTCTCGCCCTTGTTCCAACCTCACGACCCTTTTTTTTCAGGTGGGTCGGGTCCTGTCCACTGGAAGCTAGACTATGACAATTTCTAAAAATAGAATTCACATTCACAAAAACAAAGGATTTTCGGCCACTTTAATACTGCACTGCTCATAAAATCTTCTTTTTTTTTTAAAGGAGTAACCGTGGAGTTTCTTGCCGGCTCTTCTCCATAGGAAATGACCAATTGGAACCGTGCACCTAGCTTCTGAAGTTTCATAAGTGCCCATGTAGGTTTATGTGAAAAAAAAAAAAATTGAATTTTGATACATGCTTATTATTGGTTCAATTTACCTACGCCATTTGTTTAGCACTTTTAACCGATTAAACTAGTAGGGACAAAATAATCTAATGACTTAAAATGACAAAGGTTTTCAGAACGCTTAAACGATTCACTCACTCACTAACAACAACACAACGCACTTTAACGATTCACCACAACAAAACAAAAGAAACAATGTTCGATTAGCAACGCAAATGTGCCGCGCGTCGGCGTCGCAACGGACGCTTAGCATTAGGCTAAATAAAATTATTTTAATAAAACCATAACGAATTACAGGAGCAGCTAGAGCTTTCGTAAAATAAAATAAAATAAATTAAAAATAAGCAACACTGGATGCTAAGAAATAGCGGTGTGTGTATCGAGCGTGTGCGTGCAGAAGAGAAGCGCACGTGGCTGGCACGGCCTTGACAATGTCGTCGCCGGCGGTCGCGGCGCAGCGCCGCGACAGCAGCACCAATGTGCACCTTTCATTTTGTTACGAATAAACCACTAATTAAGGCTACTGATGATGATGGAAATAAAATAAGGCAGTTGACTGATATAGCCACAGCTAGGTTAGTGTACTTTGCTTATTTCCACAGTATTTTATCATATGGCATTCTGCTGTGGGGATCGGCTGCTGACGTAGATTCAATTTTCATTTTACAAAAGAGGGCAATCTGCGCGATCTATGGAATGGGTCCTCGTGAGTCCCTTAGAAACAAATTCAAAGAAATTGATGTACTAACTCTGCCTTCTCTTTATATCTTAGAAAGTATTTTATATTGTGACAACGTTGTAGGCTTAATAGACTGTAGCTTAGTAAACCATCTTCTATTTTGTTAAGTACTTGGTACTTGTTGTCCTCCCATACCTATTAACACAGTAACTAAAACATTGTTAAAACCCACTTTTTTTTAAAAGAGTAACCGTGGAGTTTTTGCCGACTCTTCTCCATATGAAACGACCAATTGAAACCGTGGACCTAGCTTCTGACGTTTCATAAGTGCCCATGTTGGTTTATGTGATTTTTTTTTTTAAATTTGTTTTAGTTTAATAAGTAATTTGTTTTTGTAAGTATGCTGGAGACCACGAATTGGCTTGCTTGAATCCGCTGCAACTAGATGGAGATAACTAGAAGTAATAACAGATGTTCACTAGTGTTAGTGAAAACGGAAATAATGTCCGTTTTCACTAAAACTAGGAGACATTAGCGAAACCGTAAATAACATACCTAAATCTAAACGACATGCCACGTACATAATAAATAATAATAATATGCTTTGCGGTTTTACCGGGTCCTACATGGGCCCGGAGCCCTCTTAGCGTCCGTCCGTTCGGTGAGCTTTGGGGAAACCGAAGGTATTGTCTTTGCGATTATGGACGAAGTAATGATGACGAACAACTATCGGAAATATATTGTGAAGGACGGCACGGTTGACATCTGTCGGACATGCCACCGTCCGGGGGAATCAATCCGAGACATTATTTCTCGGCTGGCTAACGGAGACTACTTGCATAGGCACAACCTTAGGTAATAGGTAAAACGGGCTGGTTTCCGTAACTTCACGTCAATATGCGCGTATTTTGCGTACGGGTGGGAAAATCGATTATTCGATCTACCCCAGCTCCTCAAGGAAGACCAGCAACGCCTTGGTGTTACTGACAATCTCGCAGTGGGTACCTGGGTTACCGAAGTACTTTGCCCTGTATGTGGCAACCACTGGGCAGTATAGTAGCAGGTGCGCTGCTGTCTCGTCATCCTCCATGCAGGCCCTATCACAGCGGACTGTCTGTGACTCCTATGACAAAGAGGTGTTTATTAAATGACCCGTGGCCAGTTAAAGCTGCTGTCATTGTACGCAGCTGTTGCTTAGTTAGTCGGAGAACCTGTTTCGTGAGGCGGCCATCAATTGTAGGGAGTGCTTCCTTGGCCTGCCTGCACTCACCTTGGTCCGACCATAGTTTGTGATGTTGATCCCTGGTGCGTTTCCTTACCAGAGTGCGTAAGTACCCGAAGGGGAGTGGCACGATGAGCACAGGTCCCACCAGTGCCATGCTCGACCCCCTTCTGACAAGTTCATCGGCTGCGTCGTTCCCTAGCGAACCGCTGTGTCCTTTGATCCATTGAATGGTTATGTTGTTGAGGCTACCCACCTGGTTGAGGCGCTGGTGACACTCGTATATAAGCCCAGAGTCAACAGTGTGACTGCTTAGCGCTTGCAGGACAGCCAAGCTGTCTGATAGTATGCGAATCGAGTGGTCCTTAACTTGTCTGGCCATGATGGCCGAGGCGGCCAGAGAAATGCCCATGCATTCGGCCTGGAACACTGTGTTATGGATCCCCAAAGGCGTGGCTATGTGTATGTTCAAGTCCTCCGAGAAGATCCCAGCACCTGTGCCACTACCTGTTTTGGATCTCTTGGAGTGTCTCTCTTACCCCAGAGATCTAGTGCATTTAGACGTACCGCCGCCATCGTCGCTTCATGCTGTATGAACAGGTGAAGTGGTGGTAGTCCCAGCATGGCCTCGACTGCTGCAGTCGGAGTAGTCCTCATGCAGCCCGTAGTCGCCATGCAGGCCAGTCTTTGCATGCGTTGTAGTTTGTTGGAGGCTGTAACTAGCTCAGTGCGGGGCCACCAGACTACAGCCCCGTAGGTGATCATGGGGCGGATCACCGCCGTGTACAGCCACAGTATAATGTTGGGCGATAGGCCCCACTTCTTACCTATCATTTTCTTGCACTGCCAGAAGCTGATGCAAGCCCTGTTTAGTTTGTTGTCTAAATGACTACTCCAGTTCAACTTACTGTCTATAATGACCCCGAGGTACTTGACTTCGTTGGTCAACTGAAGTTCTGTATCGAATAGTTTTGGTAGGCGGAAAGGGCCCAGAGCTCGTTTTTGGGTGAACATGACCAGTTCAGTCTTAGTGGGGTTCAGTGATAGGTCAAATTCCCTGCACCATCTTTTTACGATACGTACTCGTATAGTGCCTGCTGAGTGAGGTTACAGATTGTACCAGTCACTTTCCCCGAAACAAGGATTGTGAGGTCATCTACATAGCCTATAGTGTAATAGCGGTTGGCATTGAGTTTAGTGATGAGGTCATTAATCACCAGATTCCATAGAAGGGGGGACAACACCCCTCCCTGGGGGCAGCCTCTGGCTATCATGACCAACTGCTGCTCCTCTTCAAGGCGAACCACTCGTTTGCTTAACATTTTAGTAACCCAGTCCGTTAGTACCTGTTCTACTCCATGTCTGGAGAGGGCGCTGCTGATGCTGGAGAAGTTGGTTTTGTCGAAGGCTCCTTCGATGTCTATGAAAGTGCCCAGGCAGGTGCCCTTCTGATGAATCGCTTCCTCTATCTAGCTGACCACTAGATAAAGAGCGGATTCGGTCGACTTACCCGAGCTGTATGCGTGTTGGTTACCGTGTAGTGGTATGGTTTTCAGTGCGCCGTCTCTCAACTCCCTGTCACACAGCCTTTCCAGAGTCTTTAGTAGAAAAGAGGTCAGGCTGATTGGTCGGTGGGATTTGGCGTTTGTGTACTCACCCTTACCTGGCTTAGAGATGAATATTACTTTCACTTCCCTCCATCCTTTAGGAACGTATCTAAAGGCCAGACAGGCCCTCATCAAAGGCACCAGTCTTATAGCGACAGAGATCCCAGCCCACTGTAGTAAGGCGGGGAACACTCCATTAGAACAAGCGGCCATAAAAGGATGGAAACTCCGGATGGCCCATTGGAGTTTCTCCAACGTGATCACCCTGCGTGCGTAGAGCCACTCATTGTTTGATGGTGGTTGAATTACATCTAGCCAGTCGATTACCTGTGCGAAAACACATCCAGGGAAGTGAGTTTCAATAAGGACGCGTCTCGTTTCTTCTGGCGAGGAAGTGAGTGTGTTATCAGGTTTGCGGAGGGTAGTTGGCCCAGATGTGTTCTGTTGCGCCAGTACCTTCCTTACTCTGTCAGCTTGTTGGCAAGATTCAATGCTACCACAGAATTTGCGCCATCCCGTGGTACTCCTGAATCTTATGGATTTTTTGTAACTGGATTTGGCTGCGTAGTAGTTATCCCAGTCCTCATCCGCACATGTGTTCATGGCTCCGTTTAGATCTGTCCTTACCTTGGCGCGCCTGCGCTCCAGATCAGCACCCCACCAGGGTTGTTTGCCAGGTGTGCTACGCGGGGTGGTCTCTGGGCAGGCAGTTTCGTAACTGTCTATCATTGATTTGGTACGATAGCTTACTTGTACCTCAATCTGTGTCGTGTCCGCATATGTCGCCGTATCGCTTAGCGTCGCAAACTTGGATTCAAGGCTGCGTGTATAGATGGCACGATCCATGTTACGCGGATTACGCCGTGGTGGTGTTGGAGGAACACAGACCTTGATGTCGAAGCGGATCCACCTGTGATCAGAGCAGGAGGCCTCATTGGAGACTTGCCACCCAGAGGTGATTTCCGCCGCGCCCTCTGTTGCCAGAGTGAGATCTATAATTGTACGGCTTCGCCTGGTTACGAATGTTGGTTCGGAGCCAGTGTTTAGTAGGGATAGGTTAGTCGAGAATAAGTAGTCAACCAAGGCCTTACCCCTCTCGTTTTGCGTGTCCATACCCCACAGTTGATGGTGAGCATTGGCGTCGGCCCCGACAACGACCTCAAACACGCATCTCTCGCAATGGGTCACGAGGTGAGCGAGGTCGGGCACAACCTTGTAGCCAGGAGTCTACCAGAAGCTTGCTCTGAAATACAGTATTGTGGAATCGGAAGTACCGTACTATAGGTATGTGCCCGACCTAGTTCTCGAAAGTGGCAATATCAGGTTGTATTGGGATCGACCTATCATCACTGACAGAACAATTGTTGCCAATAAGCGAGATATAGTGGTGATAGATCGATTAGAGCGTCGCACAATGATTATTGATATAGCGGTCCCGCACGAGAACCTCGTGATAGTTGAAAAAGATTAGCAGATTAAGTATATTGACCTGGCTCGCGAGGCTGTCGAAATGGGGGATGTGGATACAGAAGTCATTGTGCCGATAGTTGTGATGACCAATGGCATAGCCAAGAACGTCGACCAACACCTGAGGAGGCTCTCGTTAGGTAGCTGGATCAAGGGCTCGATCCAGAAAGCGGTACTTCTGGACACGGCGCGTATTGTCAGGAGGTTCCTCTTTCAGGAGCCCTGACCACCGGTAGCTTGGATGCTGTTCCCGACCGGTGGGTTACAATTTTTTATATTTTAAAAATCCTTATTTTTAAATAAAATATTAATAAATGTAAATTATAATGTATATGTTACGGCTAATACCCGAAGTGCGGCTACACCTAGTTTTAGCCGGTTAGAATTATAGGTCCAGACAATCCCTGTTGGATAAAACCAATTTACCAACAATAGAGGGGATCTGGCGCTCGGCGGCCGCTGCCGCGGCACACTCGCTTCGCTCGCTCGCCTTCGCTTGTTAATGATTACTGTTCTAACCTAACCTAACCCAAACGATTTTACCCGAAAACAATCGGCTCGTACTAGGTTTAACCAAGAGTAAGTGGCACTTCGGGTATTAGCCGTAACATATATTTAATAAAAATAAAGGAAATAATAATAATATGTTTTTAGTGTACCAGAACGTACGTCTACGTAGTACGTACTCCCTCTCACAGAAAGAGGAGGCCTGTGTCCCAGCAGTGGGAACATTATAGGCAAATTATGTGTACACGAAAGTACTCCAAAATTATGAAGATAATATAAATTGCTGGTACAATTTCTGCAAACCTCTACTGACTAGCATCTGGATCTCTGCGAAATCTTTCGGTTCAATCTTATCCGTCCAATCCATTTATGGATATATCATATTTTATTATTTTTTATTATTTAGACACTACATAGTTATATTATGATTATGTTCCTACTTAAGCTAAAAAATAGCATTACAAATATTCTAATTGGTAAACCTATAATTTGGGCGTGGTTTGCATAAGAGCAGTGATGGCCCAGTGGTAACGTCCCCGACTTCGTCCCGTAGGTCGTGGGTTCGAACCTCGGCAGGCGCTTTACTTTGTGTAAATAATTTCATCACCACTGCTCTCAAAACGGTGAAGGAAAACATCGTGAGGAAACCGGCATGTCCTAGAACCAAAAAATTCAAAGACATGTGACATCTACCAACCCGCACTGGGCCCGCGTGGTAGATTAACAACCCACTCCCTCTGGAAGAGAGCAGGCCTGTGTCCCAGCAGTGGGAACATTATAGGCTGATTGCTACTGTTAATTACAACATTCCGATACGAAATGACAATTTCATGTATGGTGCTCACTGTGAACGGTATTTGAGGCGGTTCTAATATGATTAATATCAGTTCAACTTCAAGTTCAATAGTCATAAAAAATCGAAGATTGCATAACTGCATCAGGCTCTTTGTGGAAACTAGTTTTCAAAATTAATTATCATTTAAAATGCGGTTCATGTGCCCAGCCATAATATTGTATGTTCGATGCAGTCCAATAAAGCCATTAAAAAAAATCCCATAAGTAAAGAAAATTGTTACGCATTTACGATGTTGATGACTGTGAAAAAAAGTTCCATTCATTTTAATGGAAACGGGAGAAGTCCACATAGGATGTAATTTACTCCCAAAAAAGACTTGAAGAGGTCAATTGATAAAGGTAAACCATACATATATATCATACTGACGTTGAACTTACTCCCTTTACGCTCACTGAAATCTCCGTGACGTCTACGCGATAGCTAACGTCTACACGCTTACTGCGTAGCGCCTATGCGACTTCTACGCAGTGTCTACGCTGTGACGTCTGACTTACACATACGCTGGAAAAATACTCAGTGCAAAGACATTTGTAGCTATGATGTATGATTTGTAATTTTCGTACCTTGTTATATAATTTTCGTGTCAATTCGACGCCGCCGCGCGCCGGCGCCAACACAGTTTGTGGTGTCAAGGCGATCCCGCTCACGATCAAACAGTTGTCATCACTCATTGTTCTCTTGTTATAAATGTCGATTGTCAATTGTTATAAAAATGTCAGTGGTCGAAGTTCCGCTATGTAGGTTCTTCCTTACTTTTATTTTCTAAGAAATAAGAAATGTAGGTTTTTGTATTTATTCTAATAACACTATAAGAGAAGACGAATAATTATTGTTTATTCAATTTTGAAATATTTTACCGAGTTATCTATTTAATCAAACCTCAAATAATTCTCACTATGGTTTTCTCAAAACTTTATGGAATATAAATACTCTAACATATCTAATGATTGCATTCCTATTTTGAGTTCCCAAACATACTAAATAGTCAGGTATATGCGACCAACTTAGATGACATTTATATATTTTTTTATCCCAGCATCGGGAAAAGCTATATTTTGTAAAAGGTGATGAGCAGTTGACATAAGGTTTAACTTAGATAAATTAAAAACTGACCCACTAATAAGTGAAAAATAAAACACTTTTTACAAAAAAAAACAACTGGCTTCCAAAAAACACTACAAAGTGAAAAATAACTATTTCGGATGTCGGTGGCAAAAAATTGGAAGTCAGTTGTTTTTTTTTTGTAATAAGTTTTTTTGGAATATTTATTATTTTCTCTATGTATAATTTTTACTATTGTGTTTTAAGATTGTTTCGAGATATTATATCCAGGGTGTGTTAGAAATATAATTATCTAGGGGGTGAGTTAGGAATGTATCCAGCTTGTTCTAGGGAAAAATGTAAGGGAAGAATTTAGGTTATGTTGGAGGCATCAAGCAAGCAATTCTTTAGCTCAGGAAAATTGTAAGTAAACACAGCATGTTGAATTGTTGACTATAAATCACATTTTTATTGTAAAATAAAAAATATGTAATATATAACAGTGCTTCTGGATATGATAAGAATCACAGCATTTGGAAGGGGCGACTAGAATAAATTCTATATTTTTGTAAATTTTGATGATCAAATGTGCCTTTTATTTGAAATAAATAATTTGAATTTGACTTTGACAGATTCATATCTTTGGAAATTTATATACAATCCGAATTGTACACACGGCTTCACATCAAGCTATACATTTCCAGTATAAGCTGATCTCGTATTGTATGGGATTTTCGTATAATGAGAGGTCAGCGTATACTGAAAAATATAGCTTGATTTGTAGCCGTGTGTACACACAATAACATGTCAAAATATTGATGTATATGAAGGTATTTCCCAGTGCGTAAGGCATATTATGATTTTGGGAATATTTTAATATAAATAAGTACTTACAACATTTTTTTTGTATCGATTTCATGACTGTACTTATTTCTGAAGAATTTAAATCAATTCTTGTTCCATTAAATACCTTAACATCGACATAATACAATAGCATGTATTGTTAGAACATTATTAAATGTTCATGAGGATTTCCAAATATGAATATCAGTCTGTCAGGACAATTTTCTATCCCATTGAGTGCTTTTATAATATATAACGTGACGATATTATCGTGGGCGTCTACGGCATCACGATAACACAGGGAAGTAAAATGTATGGAAACAGATTATTATTATTTTATTAGACAACATTGGTCCACTAGTTAGTACAAACAAATTATCAACTAAGGGTTTGTCATTTAGGTACACATCATTAAAATTCATCCCTGCCGCACAAGCAACCGGACAGTGTCTTAATATTGGTGCATCGTGTTGTTCAGCTAAGGTTTTCAAAAGACTGTTGCTGCTAGCCCTCATGCTTTTTAAAAGGATGCATCTTCCTCCTCACAACGGCATAAAAGTCGTCAGTTCGTGCTACAGAAAGCATGTTAGACGCGCTGCAGAACCGGGGAAAATATGAAGACGCTTTTAAATTGCCGTCCACGATAACGTTATAACGTACTCGTATTTCCATACGTTTTAAGGCTCTTACAGACTGGTGGGATATCGCGGGCGCGACGCGACACTAGTAGCACAATTTCTTTGTCGGTGCCTGTCGCATCCGCGATATCGCGCGGGTCTGTACGACCCTTTATGAACGTGGAGTCCACGATAATAATATAGATAATAATAACTATTCCTAACAAAACCGTTAAACACCACAACTGTATAGACACAAGTACCTATTTGAATCTCCAGCAAATCTTGCTATGTTTAATCATTTGTCTATATAATTAAACTAACATTGCTAATGATAATGGTGTTAGCTTTGCATTGCCCAACTATGCCCAAAAATGCAACTAATAATAATGCAATTAACGTCCAAACCACGTCTAGATCCAATAACTTATAAGTCAATATGTTTAAAATATAAGCTGAGATTAAATCGATCGTACTTCTCTGTCAATATGGAGAGGTAAATATTGTATTGTTAACATGTGCACATTATGTATGTGTATGAGTACAAACTGAGTTCAAAGAAACAAAGCCAAAGAAACAGTTTATACACACACACATCAAATTAAATAAGAACTAAATAAAAAAGCTAGTCTGGATATGTTTCAATAAATTTTACATGTGTTTGTATACTCGTTACGCCTGATTGTTTTATTGGAGATGCGCCAAAAAGCCTGGTACTATGCTACTCCACTATAATATCCATTTGTTGGTACTCCTGGTACATGTGTACGTAAGGTTACGTATGGAAAGTTTGTAGTATTTCAATATTGTTTAGTTCGATCTTCAGGGGTTCACAACCTTTGCTTTACCAGCTCGCGTTTAAATAGTTGAACAGCGAATGCAGTTCGTTGAAACGTTGAATTATTTTTGCGACTCGACCTTTATTTTTTTATTTTTTTGGGTGGGAAATTATCAAATAACTTCTCCCGCTCTGGGTGGAGCGGGAGGGAGTGTCAGACTTTTACTGACTACAACCCACCCGTGTTCCTTCAGATGCCTTTGTGCCAGGGCCACGATACGAGTATCCCGTTCGGACTGGCTCGTAACCCTGGCAGGCATTGGCCCTTTCGGACCCCGTCAATTGGTGCTGACGTCTCTTTGAGGCGCGCGTGGAACACAACGCGCCGTTGACCCGGGCTTGGTCCTTATCGGACGGCGAGCTACCCATCGCTCACCGTCCGCAAGCCCGCGCCTACGGTGGCCGGGAATCGGCCTGCGATTCCCGACGCCCGGGGCGTCTCCTGCGGCGACTAGGGGTGCGAGGGCGTTGATTTTGCCTTACCCTCACGCGTTCCGCCTCCTCCTTCGCAAGCATTACTGTTTCGCACAAGGAGGTGACGGCCTCCCATGCACTCTCGCTCCGAACCAGGGCCGGATGCGAGAGATCGCCGCCGCCGATCGCCTCCGTGAGGACACGGCGGTGCTCCGCCCAAGCAGGGCAGACCTCCACCGTATGCTCCACCGTGTCCTCCAAGCGATCCACACAGTGGTGACACCCGGGCGTTTCCTCCCGCTTAATCTTAAACAGGAACCTCCCGAAACATCCATGTCCGGTGAGGACCTGCGTCAGGCGGAAGGTGAGGACGTCGTGGCGCCTCTCCAGCCACTCCTCAAAGAGGGGACTTATCGCCACAATTGTGGCGTGCCCAGCGCTGGGTTGCGACAATCGCACTCTCCATGTCGCCATGAGATCGCGCCGGAGCTCCGTCCGCTGTGCCGCGATTTCTGGCGGCAGCAGAGTTATTCCCCGGAGTTTCGCCTCTTCGCGCCACACCCAAATGTGCGCGAGGACTTTCGCCTCCAGATCCCATGGCGGCAGTCCGGCAAGGAGGCTCGCCGCCTCACGGGAGACCGTGCGGTAATCCCGTACCATCCTGATGGCCATGACCCTTTCAACCGTACGGGACGCGTTCAACCGCTGGGCTGGTCGCAGCCTCAGAGAACGCGCCCACACCGGTGTCCCGTAAAGGGCCATGGACCGCACGATCCCCGCGTAGAGCCTCCGGCAGGAGGCGTTTGGACCCCCCAGATTGGGCAGGAGCCGCTTCAAGGCAGCCCCGGCCCGCTCCAGTCTGGGAGCCAAACATCGGAAGTGCTCGACGAAGTTCCACCAGCTGTCGAGGACGAGCCCCAGGTACTTCATCGTCGACTCGACGCCGATGTGAACCCCTCCCGCCTTTATCTGGGAATCCGACAGTGGCGCGTTCCGAGGACCATAAAAGCACATGGCCTCGGACTTGTGCAATGCCACCTCGAGTCCTAATTGCCGGACCCTATCGACGATTGTCGCAATGCATTGTGCCGCCAGTTCGGCCGCCGCCTGATGCGACCTCCCCTGCGCCAGGACCAGCGTGTCGTCAGCGTAGCAGACTACGCTGACACCGCTAGGGAGGTCGGCACGCAGCACCCAGTCGTACCCGATGTCCCACAGATGCGGCCGCAGGACCGATCCCTGTGGGACACCGCACGACATCTCTCGCCGGTTCTACTCTCCTTGGTGACTGGGGTAGATGACGGCCCTGTCCGTCAGATATGCCTCGACTACGCGACAGAGGTAGGTCGGCATCCGGTGATATCGAAGTGCCTCCCTGATGCAACTCCAGGGCAGGGTATTGAAGGCATTGGCGATGTCAAGAGACACCGCCAAGACGACCCCACCCCGGGCCACAGCATCGGGCCTGCAATCTCGACATAGACAGCGATCGCTTTACGACGCGAATTCGGACGCAAAGTCCTAATAGGGTCTCTAGACGGTCAAAATTGCTTGACAAGATTGTGATTTCGTGCTTGTCAAGCAATTTTGTGTGATGTCGAGACTGCAGGCAAGAAATAAGTTACCCTTGAAAACACGCTTTAAACTTGGAACTTATTTTTGTTGTTTTCATCAAGTGCTACCGGTCCATCGTATCGCTTTATCTAGCCATTGTTTTTAACAAGTACTAGCCATATCAACTCGAGCCGCAAAGAAAATTATTTTACCCATGTAGATTGATCACCAATGGTTGCGTTCAACTGTATACCATTCGGAAGAGAGATAAAGGAAAACAAACTGTATCGGTCGGTTTTACCGCGCGATTCGTTTAACTCATTAGTTCTAGAATATTGCGATCTTGAAATCCGATACGTAAATGTTATTCTCGCAAATGGAAACCCAACTTCAACGTCGTCAATTAAAAATTATAGTGTGAAAATTCAATTTATTTTCTTCTTCAGGAAATTAAACTGATTATAGAGTACGTTATATGTTATAGTTTCGTTTACGTTAGCCATAAACACATTCGTTGGATGAAATCTTTTTTAGAACGGTTTTCTAAATTTAATAATATGAATATGAAAAGTGTAGAGAGGACTACGAATAGACATAGCTTTTTCCTGAAACTGAGATAGTATTAGCCTAAAACTCTGTTATCCAAGAAGAATTTGGGGAAGTAAGAGAGTCGGGTAAAATCCCCAAAAAATGTTGATCGTAGCCCAAAAGCAAAATACCGGACCTTTGTAAGTCCTGAGTGCTATTGATTTTTTCCAGGAATACATCGCATATAGCCTGTGGCTTTTTCTGCTTCAGAATTTGCATATTGGACACTGGACAAAGTAACTACGTTTTTGCGTTACATTTTCAGTCACCGATACACGATAATTACCTATTTGTTGTTGTGAATATTGACAAATAGAAAATATTACTAAGGGGGATGGAGTTGCTGGCGTCCGTAGGAATTACCACCTTCTCCTAGGCCCACCCTACACGTATCCCCCCGGCAAAACTAGCAACAACTGCGAGCCACGGGTGGCGGTTAAGAGGGCCCTTCCCGGTTCGTCTATCGTCAACGCGAGCATGGTCAAAAAGTTTGTTGTTTCATCCAGCGCAAGTGAAAACTATTAACAAACGAGTGAGAACACGATAACATTGAACGAAAAATAATGTGCGGAATTTTCATAAAACTTGTTCCAGGAAAGACGTGTTTTTGAGTACGCCTTACCAGTTCCAACCGCCCTTTTTATGAAAATGTGTACTATTGAGAACGAGTATTTGTCATGCGATCCGGTTAACACTCGGCGCCCTCCGGTATCCGGGCCGGTGGGTGAGAAATTGATTACCGAAGACTCCATGGAAGTAGGCGACCAACTCCATGGAGGTAGGCGATCAGGCTTCCGGTGTTATGAATGTGGAAGCAAGAAATATGTTCAGCAAGTTTTCCAGTCTAGTTTTTTTTTATCTCGACATAGATACAATTCTCTAGGTAGCACATCCAACAAACATGAAACATCTTAAAGTCAAAAATGCAGTTTCGTCACCAAGAGAACAACAAACACAACCATCAGTTAGTGTTTCTAGTACATCTCGTCCACCTGAATGGCAAAGAGTTCCCTCTAACATAAGCAATATGCGCAAGAAGCTCTCACAATCACCCACCCTCACCAGATGCGATCTATCGAAATCTCCAATAAATATAGCTCCCAGCCTTCAAATAGATCTCACCAAAGACGAAGGCGTAACAAAACAAAAACGCTCTAGTAAACCTCCACCAATTATCTTGTACGGCGTTGAAGATGTCAATAAACTTACAGACCTCCAACACATTGTTGCAAAGAGAGAATTCACCTTCAAATTCGTCAACAGAAATCAGTTACGAATTAATAGCCTGGACATTGAGTGCCCCAAAAAATTTTGAATCACACCGGCAAAGTGCGTTTTATGTGAAGGCTCACATCCTGCGCATTACACAGGATGCACTGTGAAAAAACGAAAACAAAAAAACGTGACGTAAACATCCTACTCCGAAAACTGAACTGGCTCATAGGAAGAACATCAAACGTATCACTAGAAAACAAAGTACTCATCTACAAAGCAGTATTGAAGCCTGTCGGGACATACTGAAACGAGCTGTGGAGCTCTGCGAGGAATGTGAAGTTGTGGAAATTCTCCAGCAATTTCAAAATAAAGCTTTCAGAATAATATCAAATGCTCCTTGGTTTATGACCACCCCTCAGAATTGCAGGAGCGTCTACAAATCAGAACTGTAAAATAGGAAATAGAACACAGAGGGTTGCAAGTTTCTCAGAAAGGGATATCGTGGCCCTGGCACACATGCAACGGAAGGAACACGGTTGGGTTTTAGTCAGTAAAAGTCTGACACGCCCTCCCGCTCCGCCCAGAGCGGGAGAAGTTATTTGATAATTTCCCACCCAGGAAAAAAAAAGGGTAAAAACATCGAATAAAGTCATATACCAATACCTTAGCCATAGCCATAAGTGAACCAATAACCATGAAAAGGATCAAACGTCACCACATATCTGACTGTACTGAATAAAGCTTAAACAACTTTGAGACGCAGATTCTTCGCTGGACGAAAGGAGCCTCAACAGTAAATATCCACACCAAAAATCAGCTAAAGGTTTACAACCGATTGCAAGATAAACAAGGAAAAAAAAGAACTTCTGCGGTCGGAGGACCCCCGTCAGGAACGAAGTTCCTTACGCGATACTCGCACGCACACTTTACTCTCGTATATAATAGAAAGAGACAGAGAGAGAGAGAGAGGAAGTCGCATGGAGGGAGCATAACGCTTTTTCCTTACGTGACGATTTCTACCTGTCAACTCCTACCGCAAGCCGTGTTAAGGAACTTCGTTCCAAAAAATTAAAATATTTTTTTATTTTTTTTTATTTAGTAATTTATTTCAGACTGTCCATAAATTTGTTAGTAACAATGTTCTTAGCCTAGTGTTAGTAAAAGTAATAATAGTCAGGCGTTTGGCCTCGCGTGAAGGCCTATCCAGTGCGCCATCAGTACTGAGTCCCATAGGACGGCGCAAGCGGCATTATACTAGGCACATTTTCTTTGGTGGCAGCCTGAGAGAAGGAAACTACCAGCATAAGTCATCATAGCGCTTGTTTAAATGATCACTGCGTGCTCTGGCCTTTTCAGACTATCATAAAGTTCAGGTTTCGTGATGAGATTTTTCTGACTGAGAGTGACTCTGTCATGCTGGGAGGCACATAACTACATACATATCAACCTATGACACATTTTATATAATTGGCATTAGATATAAATGAAGCTACACCTCCTGTCCACCACCGCAATTTGATTGTATGATTGTAGTGCTGTATAAATAAAGTTTAACGTTACGTTTTGAAGATAGCGTGTCGTTTAGATACAAGTGTTAGCGGTGATACTGAGCAGTTCTAATGCCGAAAGATAGATAGCTTCGAGAAGAGCAACATTCACAAGTTTATCTAAATATTGATTAGTTCCCAATAGGCAAGGCAATTGATTAAATGGATATTTATATCTATATATTTGCTTGAACACATTCGAATCCATTTTTGATTCAATTACGTACGAGTAAAAAGAAAGGTGGCTACAAGCCCTTGGTTACTGACGAAAGAGAAAACACGATACGAAGCGATGCAAAAACATCAAACAGTAGCGGTTCATAAATGATAGATTTACATTGTTTTCAACATCCGCAAGCATTAAAATACAGTGTGAATATATTTCGCATAGCAATTACCGCTCAAGCAGGACGAAGTGTGCATCGATGGATGGGAGAGGCGGTGAGGCCAAGTGACTCAGCTGGAACATGGCAAACTTTGTGGCATAAACGTGTCATCACAATATTTCAGTGGGGCGCTCATAATCACTTGACGTATGGTTTCGAGCCATCAATTTGGGTCGGCGGTAATGTGATGTGCGCCCGCGCACTGGGCCGAAGGTCGTCGCTCGCTCCCGCTGGACAGCGTGTCGGCTACGCGAAATGTTTGCCAGCCATCTTGACTAGTGGTAGTAATAGGTATGTAATGTACTAATACACATTTGTATATAGGATTAGTAATTTAATTTCAGGTTAGAGCGGTATAGCAATGTATAACGCACAGTCATCTCCAATCAGTAGGTAATTCTCTAATGGGCACGCCACAATTGTGGCGATAAGTCCAATCTTTGAGGAGTGGCTAGAGAGGCGCCACGGCGTGCTCACCTTCCGCCTGACGCAGGTCCTCACCGGACTTGGTTGTTTCGGGAGGTTCCTGTTCAGAATAAAGCGGGAGGAAACACCCGGGTGTCACAACTGTGTGGATCGCCCGGAGGACACGGTGGAGCATACGGTGGAGGTCTGCCCGGCTTGGGCGAAGCACCGCCGTGTCCTCACGGAGGCGATCGGTGGCGGCGATCTCTCGCGTCTGGCCCTGGTTCAGGCCATGGTTCGGAGCAAAAGTGCATGGGATGCCGTCACCTCCTTCTGCGAAGCATTAATGCTCGCGAAGGAAGAGGCGGAGCGCGTGGGGGAGAGGCAAGGTTCGCGCCCTCACACCCTTAGTCGCCGTGAGAGATGCCCCGGGCATCGGGAGTCGCAGGCTGATTCCCGGCCACCGTAGGCACGGGCTTGCGGACGGTGAGCGATGAGTAGCTCGCCGTGTGATAAGGACCGGGCCCGGGTAGACGGCGCGTTGTGTTTCACGCGCGCCTCAAAGAGATGTCAGCACCAACTGACGGGGTCCGATAGGGCCAATGCCTGCCAGGGTTGCGAGTCTGTTCGAAAAGGATATTGTGGCCCTGGCACACAGGCATCTGAAAGACTTTTACTGACTAAAACCCACCCGAGGTTTTAGTCAGTAAAAGTCTTACACGCCCTCCCGCTCCGCCCAGAGCGGGACCAGTTATTTGATAATTTCCCACCCAAAAAAAAAAAATGGCAATTATCTAAACCCGATTCAAGGAATTTGCCTTTTTCTAGCACGCTTACAGCTGGATATTATGATCACTAATTACAATGTTCATAACGATGTGTGTTCGAAAACCTTTATAATAACGGTTAAGGTTACATAGAAAATTAACCGGTTTCCAAGCCCTGCCCTTAAGTTTTCCAGGCTTGGCTGACGCGTATTACTTGACCTTTTTTATTGGGAAAACGTCAAATGGAAACGATTTCAATTACCTACGTAGTTACAGTGACTAGGCCGTTCGTTGGTTTGCGGTACTTGAGAAGGTACTTCTTATAGCCTATTAGGTAAGTACCTAATCCTGAGGTTGATAGCCGCAGACCCTATAATAGCATGGTTTGTACCACCTTTAAGTAATTGAAATGAAAGAAAAAGTTATTTTGTCAAGTTAAGTTGTGCTCAAAGCCGCAATGAGAGAGCAATGGAGAGCTGTAAGAGCTATTTTCCTTAAATTGCACTTAACGACACTTATAGAAAGTCTTGTAGATGTAGCTGTATATTTACCTACACTATACAAATAGATTTAACTCTTCTGACAATTTATCAATTTATCCTGACTGTATTTAAATATCTACTCGTACCTACTTCAAAAATTCTCGTGCAGCAAATCGCTCAAAATGTTCTAATAACCAATGTATATTTTCAGGCGGTAAAGAATCTAAACTTAGGTATTTTCTGTCTGATTATTACTGTTTTCAACTACTTACTTTTAGTATTATTTCTTCCACACGAATTACTTGTGTATAATGCTTAACGAGCATTACCAACTTATTTAAATGCTCATCAGCTGTACCCCAAGTGTAAGTTATAAGTTTGCAAGAGAGTAAACGTAACTAGCGCGTTTGCGTTAAATTTTTATTCTCACCCTTATAGTCTTAGCGTTATGATCTATCGGTCAAATTTTAACGCAAACGAAATAGTTACGTTTACTCTATCGCAAACTTACACTTGGGGTACACGTCAACTCCCTAATCACGAAATTCGGAATTTCGGCTGAAGTTTTGGGCGTTTCCTACTCCGTATCACTTACGGACATAAGATTAGTTCAGGGCCCGAATTAAAAATGAATGACAACATGATTTGATAGTGTTCCCTAATCCCGATGTGTATTTACCCGTTAGAAAAATTGAATTTGTCACTTGTTTTGACGGATCAACTACTTTTGGACCGGCCCGTATCTTCGTTGACGGACTTAGACTCCCAGGTCCTTCGTCGTTTAGGTACATTATTTTCTGTAATTATGAGAAAACTGGAGCCTACCCTTACATAATTTTTATCTGAACCACGTCTGAACAGACTAACTAATCTAGTTCTGTTAGCTAGGCTACGCTTAGGTTTCATTGTTTCCACACTGCATCCGAGTCTTGAGTCTTGAGTTTAAGTCATGAGTCGAGCTGCACGATTACGACAAATGCTTGCACTGATTGGACAGGTCCACTCAAAATTGTGTGGTTCTTTCCTCAAAAGACCATTTCAGACACAGATCTACATGGTCCTCACATGATCTGACCAAGATTATGTCTGGACTTTAAAAGAGACTTTGACCCCTGAGTTTGTTTCGCCATTTCTTCTCACGGGTAGTCAGATAGGAAATGTCGACTACATCTAGCTTATTTTTTATTTTTTAATATGACGTGTAAAAGTGATTCCGATATCCTATTTACAGAATAAACGATTTCATTTCATTTTCATTTCATTTCATTTCCGATTTCAAACTACTGTCGGATGTGGCCAGGATTAATTTGAAGGTCTCTCATGTCAAATATATCTCGAATTTATGAGTATTTTTTGGTTTGGCAAGAAATCATTTTGAATTTATTATGTAGACCTATCTGAAAAGGCTAGGGATGATGATGATCAGAAAATGTTGAAATAATAACTTCATTAAGTCTTGTTTACGTAATTATTATGTAAACAAGACTTCCATCACTACATATTATAAAACAAAGCCCCCCGCCGCGTCTGTCTGTATGAACGCAATGAACTCAAAAACTGCGGGACCGATTTTTCTCAGTTTTTGAGTTTGACGGTTTTCACCAATGGACCGAATGGTTCATGAGGAAGGTTTATGTGTACAATTCATTAAGGTTTTGTGTAAATTAGTTGAAATATGACAATGATTGTTGAAGATGTCAGAAACAATCATGGCGACTATGAGTTTTACCGGCGAGCGCCGCGTAAACCAATAGAGTTATATGAAAACAATATGTACCTATATGCTCTGCTACCCGTGAGAAGCCGGGTTGGGTTGCTAGTTTCCTATATAATGATGAAGCGACTATTTTATATGTCTAAGTAGCAATTGTGATAAATGCGTCATTACCTACTACGAGCGTCGAATCGAACATAAGCCTACGATACTAAGGGTAAAATTTTTCAATAATCAAATGTTTTTTATCTGGATAATAAATAGTTCTGTACAAAACCTGTCTTACCCCGATATTTATTTCTCAGATAAAAGCTATCTGGCTTTTGAAAAATCAGCCATATATATATAAACAATCCATTCGATTTTCCCAAACAAGATATTAGTGAAATGATCATCACGTGCGTCAGACAACAGCGTTTGCCCGCCGTTAAAACTTCTACAGGCGATGTTCGATTAGGAATTTTATTTTATTACCTAGTTGTTTAGGCTTGGCAAAGTGCCTGGTGAATAAATTCGCATCAACAAAGATGTACTGTAAGCATCGGTAAGTTAACCTCTGGCGTTCCGCTCCGCTCATCGCAAGTGAATCATGAACATAGGATGACTAAGAAAATACGGAACACTGTTATTAAGTCTTTAAATCCATCAAAAGGTGTCTTAAAGTTTAGAATACACATGCTACCTAGTAGTACCAGAGCGTGCTACTATCGAGAAAATGCTACTTAGTAGTATTCAACTAACATGTGTATACGAAAAGAGCGTGAGTATTTTACAGGCACAGAGAGCATGCTAATAACAAGCATGCTTATTTGTAGCATGTGTATTCCAGGCTTTAAAGATCGCTTTTAGCGTTAAGACCGTCCATTTTGTCACCCTATGTAAAATTTCTACATTTATGTATATCTGTAATTCTTATGTTGTAAATACTATAGAATTATTGTATTCTACGTCGGCCATTGTCGGTTCCCTTATGGCACTTTGTGTACCTCTACATGGTTAAGGCAGGTGGAAATTGAATTGAAATGTAGTCAAACTAGCGCATTTACTTCTATTAAACCATTTGCAGGCACTTTTGAATTGTCAAGGAGTCGGTCAGTTAGAAATATGAAGCTAGTTGCACATTCCAAAGCGTAGTAGGTACCTATGGAGAAGAACGGGCAAGAAACTCCATGGACACTCTTTTAAATTATAATTTTACAAAAATATTGTTACATCTTTAGTGTTGAATTTATAACTAAATGTAAGGACAATATAAAAAAAAACGTGTCCTTATTACAGCAATTAGAAACAAATAAAAAATCAAAACTAAAATAATTAAAATAACCCGTGGCAGCTAAGAGATGACCAGACCCTATACTGTACTGAATTTAAGATATTGTTGAGATTTCCAATTGCAAGCAGCGCCTTTATGAATTGTTCAGAGGGGCAATTCTACTAATTTTAAGAACGTTCACAGTCTGATCTGTCTCAATCTGTCAAAAATACCTCTTATTTCCCTACATTTTGACAATTTTTTGACGTTTGTTTGTCGCCAAGATGAGATTGCGACTAGATTTTGAACGTTTTAAATTACGAGAATTGGCCTTCAGATGTAGGTACTATGTGCATACCTATTTACTGTATAACACAGTCTGTACTAAGATAATTCCCGATTATTACCTACACCTGGGATGAGAGAGAAACTAAAAAGCCTCGTTTACAACAGAAGAACCAGGCTACTATCTATTAAGAGACTGGCGAATTTTATTCCGGTTTTTATAGTAACATAATAGATCAAACATTCAACATAACTGGCGAAATGAGGGTGTACCTACTATGGGAACACTTCTGCCTAAGCCTTCGGGGAAGCAAGTCGTGGTGTTATGTTATAATAGATCAAAAATAAGTTTTTCAATAAGGTATATGTTATTAACACGGGTGTCAGGTGTTGTAGGCGGGGGTGACGGTGTTCCCTTGACGAGGGAATATTAAATGGAAACCACTTTATATATAATCACTATTTTGTACACGTTTATTACACGGAAATAGAAATGTTATAGTTCACTCACACAAAAATACAGCCAATAAAGCATAAAACGTTCATCAATAGGGTACTCGTTATAAATCAGATAGAAGTACACGTTTGTAATACAAATAGGAAATGCTAACTATGATATACTTGACTGCCCTGAGCTAATTAAAGAGGTTATGAGCGCGACTTGTAAAGCTAACAGATATTCGGAGCTGTTTCTTCACCGGAGACTTCTTGAAGACTGAACTTGCTGACAAAATTAGAACTTTAGAATTTAAATTGTTTTTTTTTTGGTACTGGCGTTTTTTTCAGTTGGCTCCGCCTCTGCTTCACCGGACTTTGGCGGGGCCTGAAGGGCCTCTCGCCGGGTTAATATAGAAATTTAAGTAGCAGGTCTAAGGGCGCCCCCTACTGGGACTCGAACCTTGGCTTAGGGCACTACTGATTACTGAGCAAGAGGGGACTTGCAGCGTCTGGTTGTTATTATTATTAGGGATTATATTTATGCCCTTAAATAATGCCCTTCCAATCCCACCACACACACAGCATCACCTTGTTGCGAGTTAACCCGGGTTTCGCCACAGTCTGTGAAGCCTGACCGGCCTTTGACCACGACCTTTTTCGCACCTTCTTGTCGTACGTGATTCACTTTTCATCACCAGTTATCAGCTTCTTCAAAAATGGTTCGGTTTCATTACGTCGTAATAAAGAATCACAAATGAGTACACGGTTCATTAGGTTTCTTTCAGTGAGCTCGTGAGGTACCCAAATATCGAGCTTTATTGTGTACCCAGTTTTTTTCAAATGTGCCAAAACTGTTTTGTGGTCAATTCCCAGTTCTTCAGCTACGTTGTAACTACTGATATGCCGATGTTGCTCCACTTTTTCAAAAATGGCATCCATTTTATCCGTAATAGGGCGACCAGAGCGACGTGCATCTTTGACATCAAAATTTCCGGATTGAAAACGCTTAAACCAAATTTGTGCTACTCTCACAGACACTGCACTAGGTCCATAAACATCGCAATTTTTTTTCGCGGCTTGCGTTGCTTTTTTACCTTTTTTGTAGTAAAATGTTAAAATGTATCGAATTTCTTCATTAGATTCACTCATCTTGACAGTACGAAAAACAAATGAAAATCACACCTTTTCCTAATTTCAATTTGGAATTCTGTTCTTTAAAATTTAAACTTTCAATGATACCAAAACTAGCCAGATACAAATAGTATAGCCAAAGAGATTTTATTACAAGTTCATACATACTATAATGCGAAAAGAAGTTTTCCCCAACCTTTGTCCTCAGTACCTATGAGCTACTGTTTTTAGGCTTCCTAGCTACGGTGCCTACTGAAAGGGCTTTGTTTACGTCAATACATTCACGTTACACATATTTACAAGCATCCTAACATACATACATCGTTATTGTAATGGCTTGACATGCCACATCTTCACCCTTACTGGGTACGTTATTTATGACTTATGCTAATTACATTTTAATGCTTCGCCTATACGAGTAATTATAGTGCTTCGCCTACAGTATAGGAGGGATGGTAATAGCGCCTAACATTTGTTTTATTTTTTATAAATGGCATCTCGCAGTTTAACTTAGGAGGCTGCTTTTTGATTAATTTTGATTTTGTTTTTATTTTGCTTAACCGGATTTTTCTGTGCCTCAGGCAGGACATAAAACTTATAAACTAAGCGACTACACGCTAAGTGTACCCCCTTTTTGGGTACGGACCTCGGCTTCGGGCGTCGCTGGGGCAGGGCAGCAAGGAACAGGCGGGATCGGATTAAGGCGTCTAACTTTACACCCAGACCGACTTATGTATAACCACCAGTCGTATCGAAACCATAACGCGATCTACCCCGATCCCAACGCCATCTATCGAGCTAAGAAAGATCTCTGCCATCAACGGAGATGTGGCAATGTTTTTATTTTTGGTAAAAAATATTATTAATACGGTACCTAAATAGTTTCTTTAAAAAATATTATTATAAAACTGTGATAATTAATGGAGTGTGGTGGTGTTCGTGATTTTGTTCGCACAAACTTTCAGTGCCATTTAAAATGTATCTATCTCTATAGGTACCTACATATAATAGTGCAAGGGTGTTATTCTGCCGGGGAGGTCAAATGTAGGTATTACTAAGCTAAGAAAGGCGTTTGTGCTTCAAATGGAAATTATCTAGTTAAAAAATCTTAGTTCCTTTGTCTAAATCCAAGCTTTCGTCTCTACGTCTTAAACAATCGTCCAATCTTTGCAGTTTGACCAGTGAGAACATTTGCATCCCGTTTTTATAATACTAGGCAGGTATACTGAAAGAATAAGATATGCCATAGAACACATCTAACAATACTCAGGTAGCTATACCTGCACTATTCTGTAGACATAGGGTGTAGATAATATTATGTGACGGGAGATAGTCGAGTATTGTCGAGGAACACGTCGATATCGACATTCATGTGACAGCTGCTATTCTAAACAGTTTTGACGGAGATACCAAGCGTCTATTGATAAGTACGAAGATATCATCATATTGTCATTTAGTTCTCTTAATTTTAGGTTATGACTTCCCATTGATTTTGGCACTTGGCTTCCCATACCGGTCCCCCATAGTGTAGTTACTGCCAAGGTTTAATGGTTGCTCATATAAATCTAGAAAAAAAAAAACAGAAGTTTTTTATTTTCCGTGGATAGGAAAACAGCTGTTTCGCAGGCAGCACCTGGTCCTGGCGTAAGTATTCGTGCTGGGATGTGCGGGATATATCTACTATTAGGTAAGCAGGATTTTTTATAGCTCAGGTTCAAGGGGAATTTGAACTAGGACCATCTGTCAGTTCCCCCGTTCTACTTACTGCTTTTCCTTCCTTAGCAAAGGTAACTGAAATGAACATTTGCAATCTTGCCAAAACCTATAATCATGTTGTCCCCACATAGAACGTAAACAAACCAGACACATATATACAACATTATTTTTAGTATATACGAAACCTGAATATAGTTTGTTCAGAATAAGGATCTGAATCGATTTCTATAATTTTTACACCATGTTACATTTTGTCCCAAAAATACTTAAGTGTGATGGTAAATGTTATCACCATTTAATTGCTTACAATACAATCGCCGTATGGTTAGGTACTTACTGCCAAATTATTATCAATGAGCGTAAGACGACCCTGGAGGCGCGGGGGCGCCGTTAGCATGTTTTTGTACGGACAACCCGGTAACATAACAACCTTATAAATTTGTGATTTTTCATGATACAGCTTTTAAATTGTGTACATAGATTCTTTACTTAAAAATACTATACACGTGTTTCGGGTTTCGCATATTTTATTATTTTAGTTTTATTTTGTATAGATTCTTCTTTAATTTGTGAATGTGAGAACGTCGTCGACTGTAGCTTTGTAAACCATCTTCTATTTTGTTAAGTACTTGGTACTTGTTGACGGGCCTACACTGTCCTCTCATACCTATTAACACTGTAACTTGAAAACATTGTAAAAGCCCGCTTTTTTTTAAAAGAGTAACCGTGGAGTTTCTTGCTTGCTCTTCTCCATAGGAAACGACCAATTGGAACCGTGCACCTAGCTTCTCACGTTTCATAAGTGCCCATGTAGGTTTATGTGAAATAAAATATTTTGATTTTCATTTTTGATTTTGCTCATACTTAAACTATTATTGTATATCAACAAGATAAAAACAGATCCTGTATGAAAAACAGGGCTTGTATTACGACCGCCGATGACCTGCGTACGACATGACACCTCTAACCTTTCACTGCTCATCAACCTGCGTGACGTAACTTTGTTAAGTACTTGATTGCCAGAGGGGTTCGCGGGTAAATAATGACAGCCGCACGGGTCGGCTATGCTTGCCAAGGTCAGCCCATAAATGGGTGACCATCCAGTACATATCAAAACCCTCCGTGGCTCGGAAAGCACGTTAATCCGTTGGTCCCGGCTGTCATTTGTAGATTTTTGACAGTCGTTACGGGTAATCAGAAGCCCGAAAGTCTGACAACCAGTCTTACTAAGGAGTATCGTGTTACCCAGTAACTAGGTTGTGGAGGTCACTCCATGTAAAATACTGGTATTCAGTTGCATCCGGTTAGACTGGAAGCCGACCCCAACACAGTTGGAAAAAAGCTTGAGACATAATGATGATGTTTAAATATTGCCTATTAACTTCCTTCATGAACCTCACGGCATATAAAATCACGCCCAAATATATCCAGATTCACATTCCATTACTCGATAAGGATAAACGCCTATAAACAAACAGATACAAATATTCAGCGAATGTTAAATTATCCGAGATCTAAATCGTTGGCATGAGCGGCGCATTAATATTGTGTTTTGAATTCAACTCGATATGTGAGTTAGACAAATACGTTTGTAAAGGTAAACGATCCTTTGTGTAGGCCTTTAGTATTGAGATGCTAGGCGTCTGTTTTTCTTCGCTCAGCTCAGTATAGATGAACAGTAATTTAATATTTTATTATTATTATTCCTTTATTTAATTAAATACTTTTTTAAATATTAGAATATTAAAAAAATATATAAAAAATATTGTTCGCCGGTATCGGGAGCAGGGTCCAAGCTATCGGTGGTTTAGGGCTCCAGAGATAGAAACCTCCTCACGATGCGAGCCCTATCGAGGAGTACTGCCTTCTGAATCAGGCCCTTGATCCAACCACCTAATGAGAGCCTCGAAAGATATTGACCGAGGCTTTCGGCCATCAGGCCATTGGCCGATACGACAATCGGCATAATGACAGCCGAGCTCACATTCCACATGTCAACAACCTCGTGTGCTAAGTCGATTATTATTATTATAATCATCTCCTCACCTCCCTCCTCCCCTCTCTTCTCCTCTCCTCTCCTTTTCTTATCTCTCTTTTATCTTGTTTTTGTTGGACTTAAGATTAATTCGGAGCCCGAACTGAGAATGAATTACAACACGATTTGACAACTCTGTTGTCCCTACCCGCAATGTGTTTTTACCGGTTCGAAAATATGAATTTGTCATTTGTTTTGACGGATCAATACTTTCGGACGGGTCCGTATCTTCGTCGACGGAGTTAGAGAGTAGACCCCCTGGTACATAAACCCCAGGATAACAAAGAACTATTGATCTCCTGGTCAATTAAATAGTTCTTTGTTATCCTGTGTTAGTTCACTCGACCCAAATAGATGCTTTCCTACATAAATGGGAGAAATTGTGCGAGCAGTGGCCAAGTGGTGACGGCCTCAACTTACGAGTCGTGGGTTCGAACCCAGACAGGCGCTTTACTTTGTGTAAATAATTTCATCACCACTGCTCTCAAAACGGTGAAGGAAAACATCGTGATGAAACCGGCATGTCCTAGAAATATAAATTCGAGTGGGAACATTATAAGCTGATTATGTATGTATGTATGTTATGTATGATTGAAATAATAATTATAAATATATAAAAAATTTGTATTTCTGTTTGTTATTAATTATTTATTCAAATGTAATAAATAAAGCGGAAGTAGCAATACCTCGCAGCGTTCGATCCCAACCCGATGCACTTTTGCACACTTGTGCTAAACGCTAATACATCAGTAATGAAGTTGAATATCGCGTGCGCTCTTTGATCGTGTTCGAGAACTTCGAGCACGAAACTAAATAGCGTAAGTCTCAATTCTTATTTCGTTTATATCTAAAGTAATAATTGATCTAGAGAAAAAATATCTTGTGTCGGGATAATAAACTATATTTTCTTGCTGTGAATATTTATTTTAGACATAAACGCTATCCATCTTGTTTGTTTTTTAGAATTGTCCTTAAAAAACCGGCCAAGTGCGAGTCGGACTCGCGCACGAAGGGTTCCGTACCATTATCTATAAAAATGGCAAAAAATCACGTTTGTTGTATGGAAGCCCTTAAATATTTGTTTTATTTTAATTTATTTATATATTTTTAAAGTGAATATATAACTAAATATTCTGTGAATATTTCAAGCGTTCTGCTGTTGCCGTTATCAATATCGAGCAAAAACGAGCAAAAAAATCACGTTTGTTGTATGGGAGCCCCCTTAAATATTTATTTTATTCTGTTTTTTAGTATTTGTTATTATAGCGGCAACAGAAATACATCATCTGTGAAAATTTCAACTGTCTAACAATCACGGTTCATGAGATACAGCCTGGTGACAGACGGACAGACAGACAGATAGACGGCGGAGCCTTAGTAATAGGGTTCCCGTTTTACCCTTTGGGTACAGAACCCTAAAAAGACATGATTTTCGAATAAAAAAATTATTGAGAGAAAATATTGCAATTACGTAACTGTCTTCAACATGGAAAGAAAAAGATCCAATAAATCATATACTGTAGTTTCATTTTGCCTGTATGTGTGACTGTTTCAGAATATTCATACAAATTAACATTAAAATAGGGAGCGTCCTCTTAAAGAAATACAATTAATTTTCCCATTTCAGTCTGCCTCGCTTAGCTCTCTGTGTGACCGCGATTTGTATTGTAATGTCAATGGTATAAATGTATTCATAAATTTAGATGAGCGAAAAGCCTTTGTCCGATATTGAGTTGAGATGTTATGTTATGTTTAACATTTTAATCTGAGTCTTTTTTTGGTAGTAGATAGTAGGAAACTTTTTAATTCAACAATTTAAATCACAATAATAAAAACAGAAATAGGAGTAATATAATATTTTATGGTCCTTCGTTCCATATTTTATGGAAATTGCAAAAAACTGTTAAAAAGCCTTTTTTAAATTGAGTTATTTCGGCAGTAAAATCTGTTTTTTTTATGAAGTGTTTGATAAATCATGTTTTTAGACTAATAAAGGTTGTTGTAATATTTAGTTTACATCGTCACCTTGCAAAGTTGGGGGGCGTGGTGGACCATCTCGGCACTTTGTGCGCAAAATATTTTACACAGCGCGTCGTGCAACTCATAAGAGGTAGCGGATTTAGTTTTATTTCACGAAGAATTTGTCCAATCTCCTTTTTCCTATTGTGTAGGCGGGCAGTTTTCTTGTTCTTTTTCACAATATTTTTTGTGAGAAAACATATTTATATGTATGATAGGAAATTCTGTTACGATATGAAAATGTAGATATTAGCATATCACTCGATTCACTTAGATAGGTAGGTATGGATAGGTAAATAAGGAAAATAGTTAGTATAATTTAGGTAAAAAATAATATAATAATAATTTCTCAGTAGCAGCCCGGAGTCTGGATTTGTGCCCGGTTGATGGTAATAGGCTCGACCCCTATTAATGGGACTTAAACATAACTGGCGAAATGTGGGTAACCCTTCAGGGATTTCAAGCGTGATGTTATGTACGTATGTAGACAAAAAAGTGTTTTTATCTAATTACTCCTATTTATCTAAATCCTGTGAAATTATCCGGTTATCGGTTCCGCACAGAAATGAAAGTGGGGTAGAGCGATATAAATCTTTTACATTTGAAAGATCCCTGCGTAGTAACATAAGATACCCAGCATAACAAGACAAAATACATATTTTATCTTCTTATTCACCGAGTTGTCTTCCCGAACCGGAACTTTCTGTAAGTTAAACTTATGAACAATATATGAATAAATCAATATCTGATAACTATGTTATGGTTATCATAATATTGGTAATTCTCTAAAAAGATGAGAATCCTATTCATGACTTCCTTAATTTCCCCAGAAAAGGCACTTTCCTCATAGAGTCGTGTATAAAGTCTTATGTTAACTATTACAGGAAAACCCCATCGAGGGCGAATATAATGTGTATCGTTAGCAATGTCAATGACCCCAATACATTACCCGGCATTTACTCAGTATGTGACCATTTATGTTTGTTTGGAAAAATATTCGGACGTCAACTATCTTTTGATAGGTTCCCAATTTTTTTTTAAATCGTAATAACATTATTTGATAGGGCAGAGGGCCTCGATAATCCGAACACACAAAATTTACACCCTGTTCGGATTAATGAGGCGTTCGGATTATAGTATGTAGATGTTTTTTATAATTGCAAGTGAATACTTTAATTACACTTTAAAAAAAATGTAGTACGTAGTACTTTGACGAGTGGTGCCTTATGACCAAGAAAATGCTTTATCCCTCAATTTACACAATAATATTTCATTGAGAATTTAACGATTAATACAATTAGCACGTAAAGGGAATGAGCACTGAGTGGTGCTTCGATACTCTATGAAACAGTGGCTTGCGCGAGCGGGAAGGAGTCGTTCGGATTGCAGAGGCGTTCGGATTATCGGGGATTTGGATTATCGAGGTTACATTCTCATGACTTCATAGGTATCTATCATTTTAAAAGGAACAATAAGAAAGAAGTCTTATGCTGTGCAGTGAGTTTAAAAACGCAGTGGATGATTTTCATGATGTAATAAAATTTTCGTACCACTTGCTCAAAAAAGTGACATTCTATGCCACAAAAAGCGAACATAACAATAGTAATTTTTAATCTGTTAAAAACAGGGAAAGAAAATTGTACTGAATTTCATTCATCCTCTAGGGGGACAATGTGATTTAAATTTGGAATACTTACCGAAATTTATATTAACTATATACATCTGTGTTTACACCATTGAGTTTGTATATAAAGCATTATACATCTTTTTGAAAAAGGAATACGCATTTATTATGCAGTTATGATTAATAAAATTACGAAAACCGACGAGGCCGTATGAGCTTGATGCCTTTGCTTTTCCGACAAAAAAAATATTAGTCTAGGAATTTGCCGCGTTTTTGTTTTCTTCGAATACATAAACGTTAAGTTTATTTTAATTTATTTTTATAAATAAGTTAATGTTCTAAAAATACGTTGCGATGTTAAATCAAAGCGACAGTGACAGTGAATTGTCGGATTCCATCAGTGCAAATGGTGCCGCAATTATAAATAATTTTCTTCCAACAAAATCCAAGGAAAATTATTTAAAAACTTATGAAGAATTTTCAACGTGGAGAAGTGCGAAAGGCCTATCAATTTCAGAATCAGAATCATCTTGTCTATTTTGATTATTTATCCAAGACAAAGAATCCGAATACACTTTGGTGCATATACTCAAAACTGAAAGCTACAATAAGCATCAAACACAGAATTGAAATAAATAGATTCACGAAATTACTGGCTTTTTTTAAAAGAAAATCAGAAGGGCATGGCGCAAAGAAGTCTAAAATTTTTACGACTCAAATGTGGAAAAATTTCTTAATGAGAAGCTCCTGACGAAATTTTTCTGGCCACAATAGTAAGTATACATGATTTAACTATGAATATTTTGTATTTTAGTAATGGTAATTATTCTATATATTTACCTGTTTTTTATCTTTGTTATAGGTGGCCTTAATTTTTGGACTCAATGGTGCTTGCCGCGGATGTGAACTTGTAAACTTAAAGGTGGAGGACGTTGAAAATCATTCCAATGAGTTACTGCTGATTAATGTAAAGGAAACTAAGACAAAGAAAAATCGATCATTCATTGTACAAGGACAATATACTAAAATCATTCATAAATACCAAGCATTACGTCCCACCAACATGGAAAACAATAGATTTTTTATAAACTATCGGAATGGGAAATGTACTCGACAAGCCATCGGCAAAAATAAAATTAGCAATATGCCAAAGGAAATTGCTAAATATTTAAAACTTAAAGATGTTGAACTCTACACCGGTCACTGCTTTAGAAGAACTTCGGCGACTTTCTTCGCGGATATTACGTCAATAAAAAGACACGGTGGTTGGAGCTCTGATAGAGTAGCTGAGGGTTATATCGAAAGCTCAATGGCGAATAAAACCATATTAAGCAGTCAAATTAACAAAAATATAAAACTTAATCCATCAGAGCCACCCATCAACTTCCGGCATCTTATCTTCGTCCGTAACTCACGATGCACCACCACCACTATCTCCGACGTATACTATCTACAATGAAACGCAAGTTCCTCAGACGCAAGAACAGAGAAATACTCAAATCAACTCATCAACAATAAATGTACCAAACAAAAATGTAACTCTCTCTATCAATAATTGGACCAATGTTTCGAATGTTAACTTTTACTTTTAATTGTCATTATTTTTAATAAATGCTTATCTCATATTTATTGTGTTAATTTTTTCGCAAATGGTACGAAAAGTAGAGTATTTTCCTCGGTGATAAAGCTGTCTTAGTCATCCGCGACAGAAGACACTGCTTTATCCCCTTGGTTAATAATCTACTATTTGCTTCTTTCATATTTTTCAGGCTAGAACTATTGGGGGGTTAGTATGGATTGTGTTGCTTGTATCCAACATCAGGGGAGAGGTAGAAGTCATTTTACTTCATCACAATAAACATGTCATATACCTACTTAGCAGTACTTGGATTTTTAATATCATCTTCCGCAAAAAAAGCTGGAAAATTATGGTCTCAGGAAATTATTTACGACCTCATTTCTGTATCCAAGATGTGGATAATATTAGGTAATGGCTGACATTGGCGAAAGTACCTATAGGTACGAATATCTAAATGTATTGTTGCTGTTAGTTATTCTTGGCAGGTATATGAGTCGTCTCGAATCAAGGATCAAACGACATTGATAACATCGATAGAAATTGGGTTAGGTTCTTTGACTTCTGTTGGACTTGTGGCCTTGTGTATCTAGATTCGTGTGCCTTCCAATGGACCGGATTTAGATACATTGTCCTCCAATTTCCTCTTCCAGGTTCCAACTTTCCTTGAATATATTATAGCTTTATCTAATATATAGGTAATATACAGGGTGGAATTTTGTAATGCCACCTGGAGGGAAAGTACTCAGTAGATAGAAAGTTTTACTCAAAGGAAACATTCCTTTATTTTTGAATAGAAAAAACTGCATTCAAAGATTTTCGAAAATTCTCTTCTCCCACACCCGGGAATCGAACCGGCTAAAATCTGAAAAAATTATACCCTGTACTTTTATTGCATCGATCGTTAGGGTCAATTATAAGGATGAAATCTCTCTAACAAACATGATAAATTAAATGAAAGGAAAACCAGGAAATCTTAAATTAATTTAATTATTTACAAAAAATGGTAAACTAACTAATTAGTTGCTCGAAATGGGCTCCATTCTCTTGGATACACAAATTTATTCTTTTAACGAATTCATTTCTAGTAACCTTTAATAAAGTGTTGTGGTGAATATTATAAATCGTATTCTGAACTTCAACTCTCAACTCGTTGTCATTCGCATAAGATTTCATGTAAATTTGATTTTTTACATATCCCCACAAAAAAAAATCTAATGGGGTGAGATCTGGCGATCTTGCAGGCCATCTGATTGTGCCGTTTGTACCAATCCAGGTATTAAAATGGTTATTAATGTAGGCAGTAGTGATTCTGCTGTAAAGCTAACTTGGAAACAAAACCATGTTAAGTATAGTCTTCGCTCCATGGTAAGCCCACTGTTGGTGCCAATGCACAGAACTACAGCTTTCAGGGGGTGTTTCAAGTTTGCAGCCACGCGCTGTTGGAATGATCTCCCACCACCAATGCGACGCCTGAAAACAATACAATCCTTTAAATTCCAACATAAAAAGTTACTCATACGTGAACAAATTTCCCTTCAATTCTAGTATTGATTCACTGTACCTCTGCGGTCATGGCATGCAGGCACTGGCTTGGGATCTCCTGGGGCATGGGCTGCTTGGGATTCGCTCTTCTGTTAATGGGGTTGTATTAATCTCTGTGTTTCGGCACCCATAAGCTACCTTGTTTCTGCAATTTACGGTTAAACCTAATTTAATCAACTGACAAACTATGGCTTGTCAGGTATAATTTCCTTGATATCAAATTTATCCTAATTTATTATCCAATCCAATCTAATTTCTTTTATTTTATAGTATTCAAATTATTTATTATTCACGATCATAAATACAACAATTTATTTTGCACTTACCATTTTGTCCTGGTCTGTGGTTGAGGTCACCGATTTTGTCATCAACACCATACAAATTTCACGAACACTGTACAAATACCATACTTATTTAATACCCAGTCACCCAATGAATCCTTTGTTAGATAACATCCTAGCATTCTTTACATAATGCGCCATGTTATTTAATTATGTAACCCTCTCTGACTGAGATGTAACCATTACGTAAAACGCCAAATTCTTTATGACAGCTGACAGCTGCACACACAGATTGCGTAACATGCGCTCGTCGCTTGAGTCATTGCCGACGTTACTGAATGTTGCCATTCTAGATATTATATTTATATATACATAGATAACGAAGTATTGCATTTATTTTATTTTGTTTATTTTTATCTCATTATGCTGCACCGGTTGACGTCATCACGTCAACGCCGGCGGTCGCTGAAAACCAGCGCTGGGGCTCTGTCTAGCATAGGGTCGCAGCATTATGCTGAGCGATGGCCGTTTTGCGTGAATGTGACGCATATTTTCCCTCAACTTGTTCTTTCGTGTTTGTGTTTTTATTTCTTTGCGTTATGTTTACCGCAAATAAACGTATTTTCTTTCTTTCTTTTTCTTTCTATGTGCTGGAGCACCATCTTGCTGTAGAATTATTTGGTTTCGCTCTTCCTCGGGGAAACCATTTAACTTGTTTCTTAAGAGATCCAGTATTTCAATATACTTGACAGTGTTTAAGTTAATGACCTTCGTACACGTGGACTAACACTACATTATTTCTCATAATTCCGCACCAAACGTTGAAAGAAAATCTTACTTGATTGTTAGTTTCATGAACACGAACAGGATTCACTCGAGACCAATAATGGTTATTGCGGCGATTGTACATGCCATTATTGCTGAAGTTGGTTTCGTCAGACCATACAATGTTACTCAAAAAATTAGGGTTTCGGTCAATTTCTCCAAGCATGTTTTCACAAAATTGTAATCGTCTGTCACGATCCCCAATATGCAATTTTTGCACCAACCGACCTTCACGATAGCATTTATACTTATACTTTTTCAGCACTTTAAGTACGCGAGTGTGGGTTGTTCCTAATTCATCGGCAGCATCTCTACTTGAAGCCTTTGGAAATGATTCAAAGTCTGTTAAAACATCTAGTTCAAAATCGAAATAGTTTTGCTGAATAGTTTACCGTCTCTTCTTGAAACCACCCGTATTCTTTAAATTTTCTACCATTCTTTTCAATACGAACCGAGTTGGTGCCTGTCGGTCTTGATATCTCTCTCCATACCACCGCAGAGCTAGATTCACGTTTTTGTTATTTAAAAAATAAGCTTCCATTAAATCAAACTGTTCTTGATAAGCCATTTTCACCGTGAGACAAAATGTGAAATGAGTTGTAAAAACAATCAAATGTGAATAACAACTATGACAATCTAATTTTCAAATTTTAATCTAACATTCCATATTTAAATTACCTCATACACGCAGCTACGAGTATGTCGCAAAGGAGTCTGCATTACAAAAGATGGATGTTAGTTAAAGAGCTTTAACTTGACTCATTGAATTTGTAACTTCAGATTTCCTGGTTTTCCTTTCATTTTTCATTTATCATGTGTGTGAGATGCATGTGAGATTTCATCCTTATAATTGACCCTAACGATCGATGCAATAAAAGTACAGGGTATAATTTTTTCAGATTTTAGCCGGTTCGATTCCCGGGTGTGGGAGAAGAGAATTTTCGAAAATCTTTGAATGCAGTTTGCTTTCTATTCAAAAATAAAGGAATGTTTCCTTTGAGTAAAATTTTCTATCTGCAGTATTAAGAGTACTTTCCCTCCAGGTGGCATTACAAAATTCCACCCTGTATATATTATCCACATGGATTTTGTTCTCCTTGTTTTAGCTGTAAATATGTACCTCCAAATCAAAGATCTTTCAGGAAGCCAAGGGAGAATCAGTGTTTCCAGAATTGCTCATGGTAACAATAAACATTTCTGTGAAAAAACTTGGTTCAGATTTCAAATTCAAAATGCTATGCCATACACCACCAATAAACATGACAAGTTCCATAGATCATACGTAGCATAGCTGACCTCTCGTAATTTGCGCCCGGCCCGCCTAAACAACAATACGAGCAAGGTGAAGCAACCTGCGGAAAGGGCAAACTACGCAGATATAAAACGTGAACATCCCTGCGATCCGTATTCCGACTCCGGCACCGGTTCAGACAATATCGACACGAACCATCTCACTCACTATGACGAAACTGGTAAGGAATTGGCTTTTGTTATGAGCTTTTTGTTTGGTATGGCCTTAAATGGTATTTTGCGGCTTCACCTTTAAGGAATAATGATAAGAGGATTCCTTTTGCAGTTTATCAGATGACATGCTAAAATTTGCATAAACATGAGTGTACCTACTGCTAACAATACCGTGACATAAGTTTTTTTTTTCGATTTTGAGTTTTGATTACAAGGCATGCGTAAATCATGCTTTTTGATAAAGAGGCTTTGAAGGAGCGCCTCTTCCGCTCTTGAAAACAAATAATTTTCAGATGTTATTCATAGATAATAAGTACTCTGTCTATATTCCTATCTCAGTATAAAGGTATCTTCATCTGGAATATCACAGATTTTGATGATTTCAGCATCTTTTACTTTCGAAGCTACAATAAAATTTTACCGTCTGAATTTTATTGTAGGTTCGGAAGAAAAAGATGCTTTAATCATTTTGTTCTGAATCAAAAGCTTTGATATTCCAATTTTAGCCATGACGAATTGGGGTGATTAACAAAATTGCTATTACATATACCCTCAGCAAACTTCATAAAAGATATTAATATCTATGTTTCCTAGTGTCACCTCGAATTGGGGCCACTTGGGACTAGGACATTAATTTATTGTTCTATTTAGCCCTAATTTAACCATTGCTTCCTTGGCTGTACCTAACTACGAATCAGAGATTTTTACAAATTCTTAAACCAACTAACTACTTTTATTGGTAATAACTTATTTAGTTATTCAGAATTAAAATAATATGTACTACATTTTAACGAAAAAAAAAACCTTTTTTTAAACCTGAATTTGAATTCAATTTTCACTGGGCTAGGCATAATATTATTCCATTATGTCTTTTTCAATGTCCAAAACCATTAACGTAATAGATGTTATCTGGTTTATCTTTTACGGAAAACAAACAGTTTTCACATAGGTACCTACATTATTGTGACTGCTTTGATTTCGTTTCTTTTTAGAACGAGACAAGCATACTTGTACGTTGAGGTCTCACTATATCCATAAAACTCTTGTTTCTATACCACACGATAAGATTGTTCTATTCTCGATTCGACTCTATTCGAATTTGTACACTGATAAATTGCTAACAGCGGGTATTGTAACATTAATTACCATGAATACCTTAATGTTTCAGTTGTTCCTGTGCGTAGCAGTGTTTGGGTGCGTAAGCGCAGCTCGGCTAGATCATCTAGTGCCTTCGGGCTATGCCGGCGGCCGCGCAGGATACGATGCCACGCCCTACCACTACGAAAATGTTAACAACGGCGATGGGAACTATCGCTTCAGGTAATGTCAAGTTTGAATTTATTGTTAAAGGTCTTACATATGTTTGTTTGTTGTTGAATAGGAAAAATAATAATTGATTATTGCCAGCTATTCAGCTCGGTGTATAATTTCAAAAACTAACAATCAGACTTTTTCGATTCCGCAGCCTAGTGGCTAAAACGGCATTTACACAGCCGTTTTACTCAGAGACTATATCCACTATATCGATTAAAATTAAAAAGGTGTATTCTGTGTACCGCTTAACAATGGCGTAGTGAAATGCACAATAAGCGTGTGGGGTATTCACTATATAAAAATATGATATTACTTCAAAGGGACTTTTAATACCTCAGCGCCACCTCATTCTTTATTTTGCGAGCAAGCGAGACAGGGTGGCAGGGAGAAGGCTCCAAGGCGCCGATAGTTTATTCAATTTCTTTTTACGGTGAAATAAAGGTAATTAAGAAAAAATTAAAACAAAGTTTCATGATCTAATTTGAAATATTTTTTTAATAAACGGTTTACGGTTCGGTTTGGAGGTAACTTTGTATTTTTTTTTGTGGAGAAAATTTTGTGGAATCACGTTTTCGTCAAACATAGTACGTATTTTAGATATAACGTAAGATCATGGTTAGGAATCTAAGGTATTGTAGGTAGACTCTTACTTACGTCAATAGTTTTTGAGATATGCGATATTTTCGGTTAACCGCAGAAATAACTTTGTTGTTCATAGTTTTTTGAGAAAAAATCAAAATCAATCTGAATAGCCATTTCCCAACTGTGTTGGGGTCGGCTTCCAGAAAAACCACTAAACTGACTTACTACTGTCGGCTTGAGAAATAATAGGTCACCCACCTATGAAATCAGCGTTTTGTATGGAGAATTTTAAAGAAGTTGCATTCTTCATACTAATGTTTTAAAACTTTTATGCACTAATGTTTCAAAACTAAGATAACGATATGCCACTTAGATTAAGCGCTAGCGCATGCGCTTTTGGCTAAGTTAAAACAAATAGTGGTAATTTCTGCAAAAAAAATGAGGAGTCATTTTTAAGGTATTTTTTATGTTTAGAAAACTACAAGTAATAAGGTTTTTTTACTACTGGTAGTTGTCTGTGATGGTCAGTATTCGATATAATACCAAGCAATTGATGAATATTTTAAATTATAGAAATGACGAGGTTCTCTATTTGTTAGAAAAAAGGCCAACTTCATAGGTGGGGGACCCAATACTATGAAACCTAACTTATTTTTTCGCTTGATAAAAGCAGTGTGCATGCGTAATATAATGTAATTCCGTTCACTGTGCGTGGTCCGACACGCACTCCGCCGGTTTTTAACCGACTTCTAAAAAAGGAGGAAGTTCTCAATTCGAATGTTTGTATTTTTTTTTTTTATGTTTGTTCGCGCATATCTCCGTCGCTTGCCAACCGATTTGAAAAATTCTTTTTTTGTTGGAAAGGATATACTTTCCAAATGGTCCCATGAAAATGTTATCGAAATCGGACAAGCGGTTTTTGAAAAATCAACAAACATCTAAAAATTTTAAAATATCTATAATATATAATTTTATATATATAAATAATCTATAATTTTAATTTATCTGCATTGTCTACATTAAGATCTTTTCGTTTACTCTGCATTGCGTTTTTTGTTCGCGCATAACTCCGTCATTTACGAACCGATTTGGAAAATTCTTTTTCGGCACTAAAAAAGTGAAACATAAAAAACTTTTTACAAAAAAAATACCGACTTCCAAAGTGAAAAATAACTTTAATTTCGGAAGTCGGTGGCATAAAACTAAAATACAGTCCAAAGACACCGACTTCCGAAATTAAAGTTATTTTTCACTTTGTAGTGTTTTTTTGGAAGTCGATTTTTTTTTTTTTGTAAAAAGTTTTTTTTATTCAAACATTTCCATGTTTTCAATTGCGATACACCTATCGTACAGTGAAGCTACGAGTACGAGTGATTATAAGTAATGCGCCAATTCTGGCTACAACCTGACTGCGATGCTTCTCGATAATGGCAGATATAGATCGGATTCTTAGGTATCGTGGGAAACTCTTAACTTATACGAAGTCATTAAAATTCTAGTGCAACGCATGTGACTTATGTTTTTGCGAGAAGTGTCTTTAATTTCAACCTATACAATAGACTGTCGTTAGATGAAAACCCAAATATTATAAATTCAAGCCAATCAAAAATAATTGTCAACAAATCATAAAGGTATAACGCCGGTAGCACATCTTCGCCGCGAAACCATAGCAGCGAAACCGCGGTACTTCAATTCAACTGGTTCGCGTCATGTTCCGCTAGTCGCATCCGATTCGAGTAGCGAAACATGACGCGAGCCAGTTGAATTGAACTACTGCGGTTTCGCTGTGATGGTTACGCGGCGGAGATGTGCTACTAGCGTAAGAGCACATAGATTGAAATTATTAATACCGAGAGTTCGATGACGTTTGATTAAATGACTTGGCGTAGTAAACTTGGCTTTCTGTGGTTTAGGTCGCGTGTTCGGTTCCATGTTGAAACAAATATTGTAAACAGGAATTAAATCGTTACTTATGTCTTTTAGCAAGTTAACAATAATTATCACAGTTATGATTGCAAATAACAGTATTACAGTAGATTTTAGGGACCTAAATATAACTGGCAAAATTACTAGCATAGTACTAGACAACATAGGTGACTAGTACTTTGATCTACCTTTTCAGGGAATACGAGCTTGGCGTTCTGTTATGTTTATAATTACGGTTTATTAAACACCCATACTAAATTCCCAATCATTCTCATTCCAGCTACGACACTCCCGAAGGCACATCAGCCCACGAGAGCGGTTCCCCTCGCGCCCAGGGCCCCGAAGGCCCCGCAGTGACCGCTGAAGGGGGCTTCTCATTCCGCACCCCCGACGGCCAACAGGTCTCGCTCACCTACACCGCCGACGAGAATGGCTTCCACCCCACCGGCTCGCACATCCCCACGCCACCACCCATTCCAGAAGCCATCCTCCGCTCCATTGAGTTCAACAGGCAGCATCCTTCATCGTGAGTTTATGCAACAACTTATCAGGAAACTGCTTTTGCTTCTGAACTGACTACCTTGTTGGTCAAATGTTCGCAAGCTCTACACCTGGGTTCGATTCCCAAGTCAGGTGAAGTGTTACTCAGTTTTCCTTCATGAATTTCGCAGTAGCAGCTTGGAGTCTGATTAAAACAAGTGATTAAACTCATCTAAACTTGTCTCTGGTATAGTCCACCTACATTCGCTGCGCTGTTAACTCTTCAGGGAACACAGGCGTAATGTTCAGTACAGCATACCCAGCAACCTGCCAGGGTTGCGGGTTTGTCTGAAAGGGATACCGTGGCCCTGGAACACAGGCAACAGAAAAAACACGGGTGGGTTTTAGTCTGTAAAAGTATGACCCGCTCCGCCCAGAGCGGGAGAAGTTATTTGATAATTTCGCAAAAAAAAACATTGCCAGCAAGGATAGCATTGTGTGTTGCTAGCATTATTAGTATGCATAGATAGGTAGCAGACATTAAGTAAAATTGCTTAATCACAAATGCTTCAAGAATGCGGACCTTAGTTTGATATCTTTCACATTTAAAAAGAGATTCACTGTCAGCTTCAAACTGTGGTTCTATGTAGCTATGGTTTCTCACCCCAACAAATTACCAGAGCGAATGTTTCAAGCACCACTGAAATACCACGATATATATTAGAAGAAACACTTATTAACAAATTCTCCTTATTATTTCCAGTGACGGCGGCTCCTACAACGGCGGCGGAGGCGGACGCAACTACTACTGAAAATGTTTGTGAAAAATGATACCCGTACCTTATAAGAATAATGACGTATGTACATATGTATGTCTCATTTTTCTTATCCCGTACCTCAAACCGTGGACTGTGATATCGAAATAACGTACAATTATAACAATGTTGCTATTTATTAAATGGTGTATTTTATGTTATGTTAATTTAATATATACCAGATGTATTTTTAATAAAGAAAGTGATGCTCTGATAATTTACTATATTTATTTTGTTGTTCGCAAATACTGTTTTTGTGAAACATAATATTCATTTTCACGTTCATGTCACGATTTTGCGGCGGAGGATATCAAAATATTTACCTCACATGAATGTCTTTATGCGAAATAATGATGTCCGTGTGGATGATAAAATAACTGAAAATTTTAGCACCCCGCCTCAAATTTGTTAAATTTTTTGACCATTCAAACAGATATACAAGTTACTGGGCGGCTAGTACGTAAGTAGTGCTTGCATCAAGAAAATAAGGCAGTCTGCCGCCCCGGGCCATAACCCTCTTAGCCTTATTCTGAGTAAAACCGGAGATGAGTGGAGAAATGTGACTTAAGCATCCAACAAGATCTCTACCCAATAAATAAGTTTGATTAAATTGTACAAACCCCTAATAATTCGACCGTCTTAACTTGCAAATCTCGTCACTAAATCTAGATGTGGAAGAATCGTCGCTAAAACTCTACACTATTTCTGAGATACCTACTTCTATCCGTCTAGGAAGACGGATTATATTTACCACAAATGGCGTGTGCACTCATCATGCATACTAACAAAGACGTGAACCGCCACGGAATCTTCAGTAAGTAGTATGCGTATGCTATTGCCAGCCACAAGACAAAACCTGAAAAATATATTAGATTTGTTGATTAGCAAGAAATCTAATATATTTTTCAGGTTCATACATCATTATGAGCCGTCCAAAGAAACCTATTTATTTAGTAATGCTCCAAAATTCAACTGAAAGCATTTATTTCATTGTCAAGGAGTCGGTCAGTTAGAAATATGAAGCTAGTCGCCCATTCCAAAGCGTAGTAGGTACATGTGGAGAAATCATAAACAAAATGAATTAATCAATGAAATCGATCGAATTCGTTGTGATATATACCGTATTGTTGTCATTGTATGTCATAATAAGACGATGTAATAAACATTAATTTATACTTCTATATTTTGGGATACGTTTTTCAAAGGATTGGTAATCATGATCAAAGATGTTGCTACTGCAGAGTGTACAGAGGTCATTTTAGATACAGAGAAGGAACTACCTAATTGCGATTTATTCCAGTTATCCCCACCGACAAATCCCCACTAGTGGGGCAGGGGCCACCAGGGGCCACCAGTGGCAATATTTACTGTGCAAACAATTTTATAATTAATACTGAAATGATTAAATTGATTAACGCATTTTTTGTTTAATAATTTAGAAACAACAATACCTGGTTGGGATACTTATTTTTCCAAAAATCCCCACTAGGCTGAGTTTATTTAACTAGTGGGGATTTCTGGAAAAAAAAATAACAATCCCAACCAGGTATTGTTGTTTCTAAATTATTAAACAAAAAATGCGTTAATCAATTTAATCATTTCAGTATTAATTATAAAATTGTTTGCACAGTAAAAATTGCAAAAATTTAGTCACCGGAAATCTGGTTTATCATACATGCAATATAGTATGCATCCAGAGATAAACTATATACACCACTAAAAAGAAGTAGAATAGATTTAATGGATGGTTCTACTGGTAATTTTATATTGCTGGTTTAATAGTCGTGAGTAGAGTAGTTGGACAAAATATTAGCTACTTCAAACTTTAAACAAAATATTTTATGTAGGTACCATGGCCTATCCAACGATACCTTACACCATGGGATGCACGAGAAAAAAAATATTATCCCCCAAGGGAGGTACCCTAAAAATAGTATATTGTTATACAAGGGGCAAAAACATAGAAATATAATAAATAACAAAAAGACAAATTGGAGACAGCGGGTTCCGGTACATTCTCAACTACAGGGCATATCTCCTCCTTTCTTATATCTATGGGCTAAAATGACCCATTATATAGGAGGTAGTTATACACTCCAGAGCTTTAGCGAAGGAGTAAATAGAAACCGAGTTATAATTGTTTTTTGGGTTTTTAGCACCGTCTGTTACACTCTACTTTTCACTACTATTGTGAGAAAATAAAATAATCCAATACACCTTGACGGCAACAGATTGAAAATTATTTATTTTCCTTTCCCTTCCATCTGCAAATTAGGGTCTTCATTCTCATTACAGTGCCTTTTTTTTTGGAAAGAATGACATAAATTCACAATGACAATTTACGTGATCCTATAACGTTTAAATAATTTTCGTTTGAATCTAGTGATCTAGCTAGTCAATTGATTTTCGTTTCAATGCAAACAATTTAAAATGAAAGTTAATTATAATATTGACAAAGTTACTTACTAATTAAACGTATTGATTAACGCATTTTTTGTTTAATAATTTAGAAACAACAACACCTGGTGGGGATTTCTGGAATAAATCCTAATTGCCCTGCATGCTTAGAGAGGGTTGATGATTTTTAAGTATATTTTTCTCACATTGTCTTTCTATAATGTTAGTCACAGATGTTTAAGACTGAGATACAATTCGAAAAAAAGTGTGTGTGTGTCAGCTCCGGCGCATGACTGGAGTTTACTCCTCAAGTACGATAAGTCTTTGAATATGCAATAGGCAAAGAGGGTACATAAACGTATCTCTTATAATACTGAAAGCATGTAGGTATGTATTTTTATTCTATTCACATTTTTCATATTGATTCAGTAAAATATAATATAATAAAAATATATCAATTTAGTAAAAAAACGTAACGCTTTTGAGTTTAAGATTGTATTAATTTCACTCCTCATAAAATTTCCATTCCGGGGGCCTTATATGAAACTCGATTCTTAAGGAGTAGGGAAACCCCAACAATAAGAATTCATGGTGTGATGGGCGTCCGAACCCACAACCTCAACTTTAAGAAGCGGGCCTCTTATACCCAGTATCCATAATATCCACTAATACCAGAGGCGTATTTTAAGACTTTGCAACCCGGGTCAATAAGGTCTGCCGCCCTGTAATTTAACAAAGAGAAAAGGAAAATAGGAGATAATATGCAAAAACGAGCTAAGCGAGATAGATTAGATCTTCTTTTGACCATTTTTAGGGTTCCGTACCTCAAAAGGATAAAACGGCGTGGTCCGACACGCACTTGGCCGGTTTTATACAAATAGATAAGTTCTTTTGAAAACTTCTGCATACTCGTATAAGCTTGAGAATTAAGTGAATTTTGGATTCAAAAGCGAGCAAAGTGGGCTCGAATATTTTAACACATTGGGTGGATTAGATTTTCTGTTGACCATTCATACAAATAGAGAAGTGTCTCTATAAACTTCTACACAAAATGTTTGAGAATTAAGAGAACTTAGGATTCAAGAGCGAGGCGAGCGAAGCGAGGTCATAAATTTAGGCCTCCCGCCTCGAATAGGTCAGGTTTTTTTTGGCAATTTATACACATAATGTTGAAGTTACTTTGTCGACTTATTCGTAAAAGCTTGAGAATAAAGTGAAATTAGCATACAAGAGCGAGCGAAGCGAGATTGAAAATTTTAGCCTCAGATATGTTTTTTTTTTTTACTATTCAAACAGATATAGCAGTTACGGGGCGGCTAGAATATAAGTAGTGCTTGCATCAAGAAAATAGGGCAGTCTGCCACCTCGGGCCATTACCCTCTAGTCCATAGGATAAATACGCCATTGACCAAAGCGAAAATGGACGGAGAAATGTGACATATGCATTCAACAGGATGTAGTTATGGACGGCACGGTTGGCGCAGTGGTTAAGCGATTAACTGCTGCGCTGCGTGTCGCGGGTTCGATTCCCGCACGGAACAAATATTTGTATGACCTATAAGTAGTTGTTCCGGGTCTGGCTGTTTGAGTATGTGAGTTTAAATGTTTGTAAACGCACCCACGATACAGGAGAAATTCCTAGTGTGGGGCAACGTTTTTAAAAGAAAGAAAGACCTATTTCCTCTCCACTAAGCAATAGTGGACTCGGTTCAGGCGAAGAGATGTCTCATATTTGATTGGCGTAATCAAAGCAGAGATAGCACCAGTGAGCAGTGCTTCGCAAGATGGCTGCTGAGTCCTTATTACCTACCTGTCTATCGGTATGAAATTCAATTACATTTACGAGTATTTCGAATGGGTACAATCTGAAGACTATTGTATAACAAATAAATACATTGAATAATTAATTTTATGTGCCCGATATACCTATTCTTTTGCATGGCTTAGATAATGTTTATTGTAAATATTTCCTCAAAGTCTGAATTATTTTGTCAGTGAGCTTGATTATAATTGCAACAAAATATAGAACTTCAGAGTCTAACTTGTATTTGGGTTATTTTCAAAACGGCTAAATGATCCCAACAGCAGCATTTTTTTTTGCAGACGCAATACGCAGATGTAAACCTTAACCGTATATTAACATGTTTTAAAAGACAAAAGTGAGCCAAAATCCTTCAACATTTTCCATCAGCAAACTCACAGTCGTATTTAGTTAGAAAGGGAACTATTAATATCTGGTACAGGGGCAGACGGGGCGGATGGCGGAGGACCGGCAGTGGAATGAAGAGACGAGAGATGATAAGGATGAACGATGATGATACTAATAAAAATAAATAATAATAAATAATTACGTAAATTAGAGTTATTTAAATCAAAAAACCTTTTCCTATTACGTTTGACGGATACTTCTGAAACAAATCAAAATAAATACGTTAATTTGTGCACACAGTTAAATACAAGTAGGTGTTACATTTATAATGTGCGTCTCTCTTTGTCCTGCCACAGTAAGTGACATTACAGTGGTGAAAACAGAACCTACATACTACAAAAAAAAAACTTATTAAAACCATTAACATAGATTGGAAATAGGTAACTAAGTGGCGTTCTATCGTTTCGGAGGCCTACATTTTGGATTGCTAAGCTGACGGTCTACAAATGGGTGTAACTGACTTAGGTCACTCGTGCAAAGTGACGTCACGAGCGTGAAAGATATCAAGTTATCATCAACTTGCACGTATTGGTAACAATGATCGCGTCGGCACAGCAGGAGGTAGCTTCATTGAAATGCCAAATACCAGTGTCTGATGTTCTTTACACTGAATACCTACGACCTGGCTAATGTCGTGCAAGGTTTTTCGAGGGTAACATCAATATAAAAACACTGTAATTCTATGCAGATATCATTCAGTCAATAGCATTATATTGAACAGCATCTCTAAAAAAAAAAATATAAAATTTGATCCACCGTAATGGCTGGCCTAAAGGTAAGTACTCGTAAATCAAGTTGTTTTGTTTTGCAATCCCCAGTTGCGATATCATAGTTTTTTCGTGCTCAATGTGCTTTCATTTACAATACGTAAATAAAGCATAGGTAAAGCAACTATTTTACATATCAGTAATTGGGAGCATGTATCAGGGATGTAGCATAGCATCACTAAAATAAATGTTCGTATTGAAAACAGCGTGATTTTATGAAGTTTATTTTTAAGTTTAGTTTTTAAGAAGAAAAAAACACCGTTAGGATATTATAATCATTGAAGCCTGTCTTTCTACCGCTCTTCTTTCATCCTTAGATCGTTTCAACCCTCGCCCTACTATCAGCGGTGTCAGCAGGACATTTGGGCCACTTCCAACCTTCCACCGGGTACAGTGCGTTCGGCACAAACGCATACAGCTCTGCGAGGGCTTCGGCGTCTGCCTCAGCCTATACCAGCAGCTATGGCGCACATATACCAATATTAAGTTATGAAAACGTGAACAATGGTGATGGAAATTATAGATACAGGTGAGGGAAAACCAGTAGTAAATGAAAGCCCTAGCATTTTGGATACAGCAGAGATGAATTATAGTAAAAATTTCATACCTATTTAAAAGTTTCACAACCACAATATAATCGGCAGTATGTGACCAAATTTTACTGAGCGATTAATTATTATTATATTGTTAATCCATAGCTACGAAACTGGCAACGGCATATCAGCGCATGAGAGCGGGGCCCCTCGCGCCGCCGGCCCTGAAGGGCCCGCGGTGACTGCCGAGGGAGGGTTCTCCTACCACGCTCCCGACGGCCAGCAGGTCTCGCTCACCTACACCGCCGACGAGAACGGCTTCCACCCCACCGGCTCGCACATCCCTACGCCGCCACCCATTCCAGAAGCCATCCTCCGCTCGATCCAGCTAAACAGACAACATCCTTCATCGTGAGTTGCATTTTTTGTTTGGTGTTTTTTTTACTGTTCTTGATGTTGTTTAATATATTTCTTGCATTCGACATTGCGAACTCAGGTTCAGCATCACCAGCAATGCTTTTTACAGTTTTTGGTCGAAAGTCGTCGTCGCCGTCGCCCTTTATTTACAAGAAAATCGAAAACTGTTCTATGAAAAACTTCACTAAAAAAGTATTCAGTACCCTAAGTGTAAGTTTGCAAGTGAGTAAACGTAACTAGCGCGTTTGCGTTAAGATTTTTATTCTCACCCTTATAGTCTTAGCATTATATATCTATCGGTCAAATTTTAACGCAAACGAAATAGTAACGTTTACTCTCTTGCAAACTTACACTTGGGGTACTGGTCAAAATTGGTGAATGCAGTAACCCATTTTTTTCTGCCCACTGTTACCAGTTCGTTTTGTTAAAACGTTTTCAAATGACCTTTTAACCCAGCTGGATGCTGGGTGAAAAGGTCACAGGTACACATCTGTTGCAATGGTGTTGGTGTAGTAGTGTCGTTACCGCCAGAGGCTCTGCTTACCCCGTAAGGCATGTATGATGGGCGCGTTGAACGGTCCAATTACAATAAGGCGCTCATACCATACTATATCCTGCAGTCGTGCTATAAATTGGTTTCACTAATTTAAGCCTTTCGCTCTCAGATATTGTGGTGTTAAATTTATACTCGTAAAGTGATGGGGGCGACTAGAATCAATTCTATTTCTTTGTAAATATTGACGTTCAAATGTGCCTTTTATGCGGCTATTTGAAATAAATAGTTTGACTTTGACTTTGGAGGGCTCGTGGCTAAATAATAACAGCCACACGGATCGATTGAAGGTTAAGTTACGCTTGCCGCGGGCGGTTCGTGGATGGGTGACCATCCATTACATATTGAGACCTCTCCGTGCCTCGGAAAGCACGTTAAGTCGTTGGTCCCGGCTTTCATTCGTAGATCTTTGACATTATACGGGTAGTCAGAAGCCCAAAAGTCGACAAACAGTCTTACCAATGGGTTACCCAGTAACTAAATTGTGGAGGTCAGATAGGCAGTCGCTCCATGTAAAATACTGTTATTTAGCTGCATCCGGTTAGTTTGGAAGTCGACCCCATCATAGTTGGGAAAAGGCTTTAAGCCGATTGATTGATATTTAAAAAATCAGAGAAATTAATTGTTATGCAAAGAACTTAAATTGTCCGTATATTTTACAATGCATTTTTAAATTACAACTGTCATTTTGATAGTTGAACCCGGCAAATTGACGTAGGCTGTCAATTTGCGTAACACTTGAATTCCCTCACTTTAAAATCCATATGTCTCCACCACTTTGAACCTGATAGCTACAATGGATACTGGCGCTTGTACAATCTTGAGGAACTGCCACCTCTATGGTTGCAGTTATATACGTTGTAGTTTTCTTATTATACTGCCCACGCTTCCAAAAACATACTTGACTACTATGCATTTTCTCATTTATTTTGTTTATTATTTTCAGCGGTGATGGTTCTTACAACGGCCACTTCAACAACGGATACAACTACTAAGTGACATCGGCGTCTGACGGCGGCTAGGACTACGAATGGAAATGAACTATTGCTTGCATTATTATTATTTTCATGAGCATCACTTTTTGTTAAATATTTTTATTTGTTTGAATACGTTGTAAATAAAGATTTAAATATGAACAAAAGTTTTCTTTTTTATTTAATTAAGTGAATATTGATATTTCCAAATCTTCCTTAACAAAACCTGCTGAAATTAACCTTTTTGGCGCAGCCGTGAGACACACACTATTTTTGTTAAAACATTATTTTCACTGTTTTTCTTTTGTTGTTTGTATTATATTTTGTGTTTCACGAACTGTGTCGAAATAAATTTTATTCTTTCTTTCTTTCTTTAAAACATAGTCGTGGTCCTGGGGGCCCCACAAATCTTCAGAAGTACTTAAAGTACTAAAATATAATATGTGGGCGTCCAAGCAAAAAGGGTCCTGTTCTTGGCATTAAGTTTCCGAGATATTGAGATAAAGTTGGTTGAAAAAATTGCATTTCGTGATTTTAATTGATTAATTAAAGCTCAATTATCTTCACACTACAAGTTCATAAAGTTAATGGGTAGTATTTAAACGAGTGACTGTAAATTAAAGTTTTAAGTGACAAAAATAATTAATTTACGTCATAGTACTCGTATTACTAAGTGAGCGACTGACTGCGAGTGACGAGAAATCAACAGTACAGCGACTTACAAACATTAATTTGAGTTACTTAAAATAGAAAATGAGAAGCTTTTATTTATATTTATAACGTTCAGTTGACCTAATTTTCATATTCACAACCTCATCTAACCCAAATGATTCACCAAGAATAGAGGGAAATCTGGCGCTCGGCGGCCGCTGCTGCGGCACGCTCGCTTCGCTCGCTCGCCTTCGCGCGTTAATGGTCACTGTTCTAACCTAACCTAACCCAAATGATTCAATATCAGCACCCTCTCTGTATTTCTAGTCGCTCACTTAGTCATTTAGTCGAACGGCTAGAATTTTAATATCTGAAATGGATTAATCACAACCCACATTTAGTTAAAGTTAAGTTATTAAAACAGTATCTCATCATCAGTCGCTAAGTTTTTTTTTTGTCGTTCGTTTTATAATTTTCCAAAGTTAATGACTTTATATGATGTTTCTAAGTACCAGAAATTTTAAGAGTAAAGTTTAGTAAAAAAAAGGTACATACCAATGGTATATCAAATTTAAAAAGGTTTTTTCGCAAATCAAGCTTTTTCAGAGCTTCAACTTCAAATGTCTGATCAAAAATAAAGTACTAGTTTTTGAATATTTTTTAAATCCTTATTATCAATTGACTATTCTAGATACCGAATCCAGTCTTAACTCAACCGCCCCACCACACTGGACCCTTCATGCTTGGACGCCCACATAAAATATAATAAATAAGACCAAAAACGGTCAAAAATATATTCAGTAAGAAGCAGTTTAGAGTTGGAGGCCCCGTACGTATGCAAAATATAGATGTAGGGTGCCAAAATTTTCGAGCTCGCTCTGCTCGCTACATTCTCAAACTTTCTGCGTAAGTCGACAAAGGAACTCTTATTTGCGTAAGAAAGTTCAATAGAAACCTAACCGAGAACTCCGAGACTAGGTGCAAAAAATTTCGAGCTCACCTCATTCGCTCTGGAATCCTATACATTTTTTCTTTTCGTAAATTTACCATGCACCTCTCAGAAGAAACAATCCTGCTCGTTGCGAGGCCTATGGTGTCGGTAGATTATAATTACGCATGTTATACTTGTTTTTTTTACCGGGAGGGCCTTATTTTGTTTTGACAGGCTTAGTCCGCCACTGATTGGACCCCGACTATGTGACCGCACTGGATCCGCTCTTGAACTATGTTGAGGTCTGCTTCCAGTCTTACCGGATGCAGCTGAATATCAGTACTTTATACGGAACGACTGCTGCTACAAAATATCCTAGCATGATGATATCTTTAGCCTAAAAATACGATGAGTACTCCACTTTGTTGACAACGTCAAAAGGTATAATACGAGTAGGTACTTATTATCTGAAAACCGGCCATGTGCGTGTCGGACCACGCACAATGAAGGGTTCCGTAGTTGGGATGAATTTATCCCAAGAACAAACTTAACATTGCAGCTGAAAAACATGACGTTCTCCCATACATTCCAAACGCAAATGTAAGTTTGTACGCACAATATTGAGAGATTTACCATGATATTAACACCATAGTCTTGTTATAGGGTTTTCTAGGTGTAATCTATAAGTAAAGAACTAGTATTTTGAACTAGTATTTTTTCAAAATTTTAGGCTCAGTAGTTTCGGAGATATGATAAATTTTCATGTATTTCCTTAAATAACTTTCAAGTTAACTTTTTATTTTAAAATTATAAAAAAATATACAGATGGAAGGACATCGACGCATGGATTCAGTGTTTTGTTTTTAAAACTTTTCGTCGGTTATTAAAAAAAAAAAAATTCGCTGTTCCATACATTTTGACTGAGTAGGTATTGCACTTCTGTAGGAAAAAGCAGTTTTTTTTTTAAATTACCGACGAGAAATTTCAACACACAGTGGGTCAAGTATGATGTACTGAATTGTATGGTAACAGGATGCGCGTCGATGTCCCTTCCATCCTGTATATTTGAGACCCTTAAATTTTCTAATTTGCCCCCCATATTCAAAATTCATTTATTTACGTTACATATCCGTGTTTGAGTCACAGAAATTCATATGTGTACCAAATTTCAACATAAATGGTCCAGTAGATTTCGAGCAAATGGGCTGTGACAGACGGGCAGACATACAGACAGACACACGAGTGATCCTATTAGGGTTCCGTTTTTTCCTTATGAGGTACGGCACCCTAAAAATAAACGAGTCAAATATTCACTTTCAGCTAAAAACACCAAAAAATACATGCAACTACATATTGTTATGTGCAGAAGTCATAACCATTTTATATACGAACACCAAGCAAAGCACGTTTTAGGTACTAAAGCCTCCCAAAAACATCTTGCTGAAGACTGAAACAGTTTTTAATTTGATTATCAAGAATACTAGGCTTAGATAATGAAGGCCTACAGGATCACCATGCCATGGCAAGACATGCTGTAGCCTGAAAATCATACACCGGAGTTTGTTTTTAAAAGCCGTATTAGCAGTAGGTAGATGTATATAATATTCTTACAAATAGAAACACAGATTGATTTTTTAAAAGATTTTAATGGCCTTCGGCCAAACAAATGATTACAAAATTAAAACAGCAAACAAAAAAATAAAAGATTTGAAATAACGACAATCGCTAGGTATTCGGGCAGGGCTTCCGTACTCCGTGGTGACCGATGGGAAAAAGAAATAGACGAGTGCCGCCAGCCGCCTTCCTTATATAGTCCGTCGTGGTGTTGCTATTCTTGATTTTGATTTTCTTATAACAATATAATATATATTATAATTCTTAGATTTGATAAAAATAAACAATAAGCAGGTGGAAATGAAAAAAAATCCTTTGTTCATTCTTAAAACTTTATTTTAAAGCCCATAAAAACAATTAACAGTTAATACTGGAATAAATAGAGATGCTTATAAAACAAAAAGTTCCTGTAAGTGCCGGTTCGATCCGTAGTCAGCCGCAGTCAGTCATCGATGTCGTTAGTAGTTGTACCCTTGGTTGTAGCGACCGTGGCTGTACGAGCCCTCGCCGCTGAAAATATTGTACAAAAGGTAAAAAATCTGGACAAAGTGTGCAAGTACTAGTTTAGACTTGTCATTACCACCTAAGTATAGCCTAAGCGAGGAGAACATCAAAGGGGTGAATAGTCGAAAACAGACCTTCATTTCGCTAGTTATTAGTTATCTATTCAAGTCCCAACCTAAATTACAGAAGGCATTAGGTTCCATTTGCACTGGTTCGTAGTCTTGGTTCACACCAGAAAAAAAAGTATGTTTGAAAATAAATATAAATGATGAAAATGGAATCTTACATGTCCTTGAGATTACACTAATAACTGTATCACAACTTCACAAGTACATAGTTATAAAATTTCAGGAAAAACTCACGATGAAGGATGCTGTCTGTTAAACTCAATGGAGCGGAGGATGGCTTCTGGGATGGGTGGCGGCGTGGGGATGTGCGAGCCGGTGGGGTGGAAGCCGTTCTCGTCGGCGGTGTAGGTAAGCGAGACCTGCTGGCCGTCGGGGGCGCGGTACGAGAATCCTCCCTCGGCGGTCACTGCGAGACCCTCAGGGCCGGGGGCACGCGGTGCTCCGCTCTCGTGCGCTGATATGCCGTTGCCAGTTTCGTAGCTGTGGATATCAGAGGATGAGATGAATGACAGCGGGGATATTATAGTGACAGTACACTTTAGTTCTTATTATATGAACTGCGAACAGGTTAATATTAACCATAGTGGATAATAACCATTGGAAGTCCTTACAAATTTAACTAAAACCGTTACCTGTGAATAAAAGTAAAGATGGTTTTTTTATACTGATGATAGAACTGGTACATAATACTATTATTTTTCCTTACTTGTATCTGTAGGTGCCATCACCGTTGTTCACATTCTCGTATCGCAGGATAGGGATATGTGCTCCTCCTCCGTAACCACCAGTGTAAGCCGACGCCGAACCGAATGCCGCACCACCGTTGTATGCGTTTGCGCCGAACGAGTTGTACCCCGTGGAAGGTTGGAAGTGACCCAGGTGACCCGCTGACACCGCGGACAGCAAGGCAAGGGTTGACACGATCTGAGGATTCAACAATAATCATGTTTAATGAGTGTTGATTTTTTTAACCGGAAAGCAGTTATTTAGAAATATCCTAAGTTAGTGTGTTGTGGAAAGCTTGAAATAAAACTTAAAAACAATTGCCAAGGGAAATCATGGATCGTTTTTTATCTAATTCCTAAACTAATTAATCTACTTACCTTTAATCCAGCCATTTCTTTGATTCAATTATTTTTCGTTGAGATAGATGCGTTTCCGTAGGATGCTATTGTCTGAATGATATCTGCATAGACTTACAGTGTATTTATATTGATGTTACCCTTCCAAGAACCTTGCACGATATCAGTCAGGGCGTATTCAGTTTTGTGAAGAGTTTGATACATTCGGCATTCCATTGAGGCCACCCCCCGCCGTTGCGATGATTGTACCAACGCCAAATTCAGACAATGATTTTATTTGACGTTTATGTCAGTCTCAAGGATGGTTCGATTACACATGTAATTTAGAGCTCTGTGCCGAGAGAACAAGGTCAGAGTTCGATTGACTAGACAGTTAGACTCTACGCATTTGACCTGTTATAAATGTTAGGAGGGATGCAAGACTATTTTTTGAGTAGGTATAAATAGAGACATCTTGATTAAGAACATCGGAGTCAGTTTTGAATACGGTGATAGAAGACCGCGATGTTACAATATTGGCTTTGTTTAATAAACGAACAGTAAAAGATAGTAAAGTCATGTTATTCTCTTAAAACTCAATCTATGTAATTTGCACAACCCAGTTATCAAGCGAAGTTTTTCAACGCACGGAGCTCAGGTTTGACCCATGCAATGAAATACAAATGTTTGCATTGCCTGCGTTGGTTCATGCTGTTTGGGCATGAAACGGATCTGTGTCACCAAACAGAAAGGACGGTACAGGAGAAATTGAATAAAAAATAGACCTACCTATGCAATCTGAGTGCCCCAGATTATTTATAACTCATCTATCTAGATGTCTGTCCACGATATCTGGTACTTAGTGCTAAGTATCAACACCTGACATTACTTAATGGCTTTAGCCGGTTTTACTCTCCCTGGGGCACAAAAAAGCGAGCATCTCATGTCAGCAGCCATCTAACAAGCCGCAGCTTGCAGTTGCAATAGGATTTGCTTAAGAGGCTGACAACAGGTAAACCGCTGTCACTGTCAGATTCCATAAAAAAGAAAGAGATGCGCGATGACACAACGTATGGCGTGAAAATGCAAATAAAATCGTATAAAATTAGATATTAACTATATAATAAAAATTAATCCACCACCGGATGCAGTTTGGCATTTGCAGTTTTATGGTATACTTATTATAATTATAACTGTTAACGAAGGGATAAACTGCTTTTAAAAATAATTAAGGGTTGTTTTTGAAGATTTTTTTCATGTATTAAATTATGTTTAATTATGTTTTGAGTTCCATCACCGTATGCACAAAAGACTTGAAAATTTTATAGTGTTTTTGTTCTGGAAAAAATATTACGGTTTAAGAGATACACTGCTTTAAAAAACCACCTTTTTGACCATTTTCAAGAAATCTCCGCCTTAATCACAAACATCCGAACGACTATGCAGAAAACTAATCTTAGATCCCCAGTCTAAATTGCAACTAAACGTACGTCTTAAGTGTATCTTACAAAATAACAGACTACTGAAGATTAGCTCACAGATACTGTATAATCAGATTACATAATGAGCCGCAATCAACAATGGCTGATGCTCTCGTGGGCGCCATATTCCGCTGGATCGCGCATTTCACAAGATAAAAACATTTTAATGTGTAGTTTACGGGCATGAACGTTCTGGACCATTTAGGAAATGTTTCTACAAACAGCGTGGAATTTGCAAAATATTCATGTATTTGGAGGTCTATTCAATTTCTTAATTTACTCGGCCGTGTATGGACGCATCACCGTGAAGTAGTAATTTGTGTATAAAATGTTGAATGGGTAATTAAAACATGTGTGTTGGTGTATATATTTTTAAGTTGTACATTGATGGCATCACATCATACGTCTCAACTGCTAAACATGATGCACCCACAGCTAAATCACTACGACCATAATTATAAGTATCCCTTTTAGAAAAGGAAACGCAATACGAGAGCAGTGGTGGCGCCGTGGTAATGGCCCCGACTTACCGAGTGGTCGTGGGTTCGAACCCAGCCAGGCGCTTTACGTTGTGTAAATAATTTCATCCCCACTGCTCTCAAAACGGTGATGGAAAACATCGTGAGGAACCCGGCATATCCTAGAACCAAAAATTCGATATCACATCTACCAACCCGCACTGGACTCGCGTGGTGGATTACAGCCCACTCCCTCTCAAAGAGAAGAGGCCAGTGTCCTAGTAATGGGATCAGTATACGCTGAGTGTCCCAGCAATGGGAACATTATATGCTGAGTATGCAAACAAATTCGTTGCCACTGTTTCTTCAAGAGGACACTTCTATCTTTCCTCTTGACGTCAATCGCTTAGTCGCTTTTTATAATAATAATAATACCAGTAAGATGCTGCTAGGGATCTTGACCATACTTCTGGTATTATCCTGATAGCCATTGAATACCTCTCCACTCTTCAAAAGCACCTCAGGACATGTTGCACCCTTGTCGCTATACGACACTATGTGCTAGCAACCGTTTTCGGGGGCCTATAATTGAGTGTGCAAGTCACCCCCTGCCGTTTTATCTGTGTATTTTATATAAAACATTGGTCAGGCAGGGGCCATAGTCTTTCCATAGTCCTAGACAACCAGTTCACTTTAGCCACCCAAACCCATAATTCAATATTTTTGTTTCCATATCCTGCAATAGTCCTACGCCAACCGGGGGTTGTCCTTGGGTGCACTCGCATAGTGCGAACAGGGATAATCGTCGGTTGGTGCCTGATTCCATTTAAAATTGTTAAAAATTGTCTAAGCGGCCTCTGCGAGTTGGCTTCGGCCCCTCGTACGTCTTCCAAAGGACCGGGACCCCGTGGTCCTAAGATACATAAACACAAATTAATAATAATAATAATGCTTTTTTATTTTATTTTATGTCACCTACGTTAAAGACTAGGGTGGACCAAACTTACGTCCATGTTATCTGGAAACGTGATACCATTGTAATACAATAATGCTTCAGAAGCTCAAAAGTTTTGTAAAATCTTCTTTGTTTAGCCTTATTTTGGAGATTTTAACTAAATCCTCTTGACTACAATTAAATTAACCAACTTTTCTAAGCTTTGATAAGTTTATAAGTACAAACTTTATTTCTAGGAGATCATTGTTTCAGTGTCAATGACTTTCTTAAAAGGATTTATGTTGATTACTGTCTATTGTTGGTTAAAACGGTCAATCAAATCAAATCATTTTTTTTTCACATAAATCTACATGGACACTTATGAAACGTCAGAAGCTAGGTGCACGGTTCCAATTGGTCGTTTCCTATGGAGAAGAGCCGGCAAGAAACTCCACGGTTACTCTTTTAAAAAAAGTGGGCTTTAACAATGTTTCCAAGTTACAGTGTAATAGGTATGGGAGGACAGTGTAGGCCACCAAGTACCAAGTACTAAAAAGATAGTTTACAAAGCTACAGTCTATTAAGCCTACAACGTTCTCACATTCACAAATTAAAAAAGAATCTATATAAAATATTACTAAAATAATAAAAATAAAAACCTACATATTTAAACCAAATGACAACATTGTCATTACAACTGTAACAAAATTGAATAAATATTCTGTCCACAAATCACTAATAAATAGTTTAAATTAAAATTGTAGGTTATGTCAAAGTATGTAAAAAAAAGAAATAAAAATCGTAATTTAGGAGCAGTTAATAGACGTTTACATAGTTACGAATATGCCGTTAATGAGGTACCAGGGAAGCCACATGTGCAGAAGGAATTATTGCCAAACTTCCTTGTCTTCAACGTAGTCCTTAATCTTATAGTATGCTTTTTTGATTAGGACACGTTTGATGTGGGTTTTGAACTTTCCATCGCTAAGTTCTATAACCGACTTTGGCAACTTGTTATAGAAGCGGATACTGTTTATAAGAAATGACTTGCTTGTTTTAGTTAATTTAAATTTGGGTATCACAATTTCATGTTTACTACGTGTATTTATATTATGGAAATCGCTTCTTATTTCGAAAAGTCCTAAGTTTTTGCGAACATATAAAATACTTTCTAAGATATAAAGGGAAGGCAGAGTTATTAACTTTGAATTTGTTTCTAAGGGACTCACGAGGACCCATTTCATAGATCGCGCGGATTGCCCTCTTTTGTAAAATGAAAATGGAATCTACGTCAGCAGCTTATCCCCACAGCAGAATGCCATATGACATAATACTGTGGAAATAAGCAAAGTACACTAACCTAGCTGTGGCTATATCAGTTAACTGCCTTATTTTTCTTACTGCAAATGCAGCTGAACTTAATCTACTTGAAAGGGATCTAATGTGGGCACCCCATTGTAATTTTGAATCTAAAGTAATTCCTAGAAATACATCAATTCCTGGTAATACCAATTACATTAATTAACATAGAGATTGAAACAGGTATCTATCTATATAAATAAAAAGACAAGTCCTGACTGACTAACTGACTGACTGATTGACTGACTCATCAACGCCCAGCCTAAACCCTTGACCCTAGAAAGCTGAAATTTTGTACAGAGGTTTTCTTTATAATGTAGACAAGGAATAAGAAAGGATTTTTGGGAATTCCACCCCTAAAGGGGTAAAATAGGGGATGGAAGTTAATATGAAAGTCCGTCAGTTTTGAAGTTAGGATCTTTAAATTTTGTGTTTAGGCTGACGATGACGATTGAAAATTAATTTATACCTGTTTCAGTGTTTTTGATAATTCTACCCCCGAAGGGTTAAAAAGAGGGATGAAGTTATGTATGGAAAGTCCTTCATTTTAGAAATTTATTATCTATGCTTATGGTCGGAAGCTAACGCAACGGTGTGGTTATAATTTCAACCCTTAAGGGGTGAAATTTTGTTTTTAATTAAAGTTCTTTATTTTTTAAGTTAAATTCACAAATAGTTCGGCTGACCATGACTGACTGGTAACACACAACTCAAACCACTGAACGGATTACATGTAACAGAGTTTTCCGCAAATTGACCCATGACGGGGTGAAAAGGGGTAGTCAATTTGACAAGGGGAGATTTTACTGCGTGGCTTGATTAACTCTAAATTATGACGGGTTTTTGGGAATTTGACCTTTAAAGGGGTGAAAAGGGGGGATTTCGTTTGTATGACAAATCTTATTCCTTGAGTTAATAAATCTGAAACTTGGCACGAATACTAACCTAAGTAAATTATAAAGTTAGTAATTTTTTTTTTTTTTTTTAAAGGGGTTATTGGGGGATGTTAAAGTTTGTATGGAAGAATTTTACCGCGCGGTCCGATTTACTCGATACTTGGTATTTTATATATACGTAACGCTCACAGAATATAACGTTTACATGTTTTTGGGTCTATTCAAATGTAACCCTTACGGGGCAAAAGGAGGTTTTTAAGTTTTAGGGAAGGACTGTGCGTCTTGATAAACTCCAAAGTAATTGAATAACACGTGATTGAATATTTTTCAAAAATAAACTCCTTTTGGGGTGAAAAGGGGGACACAGTTTATATCAAAATTATGATTCGTTTGATCAATAAACTTGAAAATTGACCCGTATGTTTTCTTAATAAATAAAACGACCATAAACATACAATTTCGAAAACAACCTTTTAAAGGGGGTGTTGAATTTTGTGGGGGAAAATAATTCTATGAAAAGATATATCGCTCGATTCGATTAACTTGAAACTCAGTATTTATATTTAAGATCGGAAATAAAGGAAAAGGTGTATCAGGGTTGTCAAAAATCTACCACTTACGGGTGGAAAGGGGTAGTCAATTTTAAAGGGGATGGTTTTATGTTTCGGATTGCCGCAAAAATGGCTGAACGGATTAAGATGAAAGGTAACATAGTTTATAGTTTATAATCTGCATTAACACAGTGTACTTTTATTTCGGTAGTACGTTCTCGTGACATTTTTTCCAACATCCACGCGGGCGAAGCCGCGGGCAGAAGCTAGTCAAACATAAACCAAAACTTTTTCAAAAAGTTATTTTCAGAAAAAAATTGCACTGGCAATTTGCAGATTCGTAAATTGCCAGTACAATTTTAGACAGTTAGTTGAACTAAAACATAGAGACCAAACAAATCGATTGTTCTGAACAGTACGTCTAGTAGATACGTGTGTTCATACATAGATGTCGTTATTTCTATGATACTTTTGATGCTCGCTTTGAACATTTGGACTATAGCTTTAGTTGTATACCACTAGCGTATAGGTACTAAATCTATGATTCTTTATCTCCTAGGAGCTTGAGTTCATTTTTGTTATGATCTTATACTAAATCAATCGAATTACCTCATCTATTGTCATCCTCATGGGAAGTAATGATCTCATCGCAGCTTTTTGCAGTCTACTGTCGGAAAAAATCGTAGCGAAGTCAAAACTGTACATTGAATATTTAAAAAAAAAAAAGTAATTGCTACGAGGTATGTCAGAATGTATGTTCCAGCATCACGCAAATAATACCGGATAGGTTTTGTTCAAATTTTGCATATACATTATATAGTGTGGCGATTAGGTTATAACATTAATTGAAACCACGTATTCTACATTACATATTGTAAACATACACATTTAAAATTATTAATAACAATTAATATTCAAGCCCGTTGTGGGACCTTTTTTGTTTAAGTATTTAACAACCTTAAATTTAATTTGTGATTATTTGGTAACAATATCATAAAATTTGTGTTGAATTGTTGTTACCATCGCCCCGCACGTGTCTAGTGCCGTATATATTTTTTTTTTTTGGGGTGGGATATTATCAAATAACTTTTCCCGCTCTGGGCGGAGCGGGAGGGCGTATCAGACTTTTACTGACTAAAACCCACCCGTGTTCCTTCATTTGCCTGTGTTCCAGGGCCACGATACCCCTTTCGGACAAACTCGCAACCCTGGCAGGTGCCGTATTATTAAGGATGGTTTATTTCGTACTCATTTTTAAGTTTTATTTTGTTTCAATAACTCAGTTTACTACTTTTAGTGAAATTGTTTATTAGTTTAACAGACTTATAACAACGTGTAATAACCGCTGTACTATTTAGTGCCAATTTCACCAATGAAATTGAACGCGATCAGCACATAAACCACGTTTAAGAGCTGTCAGTGTCATTATTTTCTTTGGAATATTGACACTGACAGCTCTTGAACTCAGTTTAGAAGTGCTGATCGTGTTCAGTTTCATTGGTGAAATTCGCTCTTAATGTGATAATGATAACCTAATCGCCACTCTGTATATACAGCGTGTTACGGATAGGGTATATCCATACAAACAGGATGAAGAGTGCATCTGGTTCAGAATCTCTGTACAAAAGTTCAGCTCAAAAAAATAACTTTGAAAATGTTTGATATTTTTTTTATTTCTATAGTTTATTAAATTTAAATCATAACAAACGTGTCACCGCACTACGACGGTCATTATCCATTATCTGTGTTTGTGCGCCTAGTAGTACACACACACACACCTACCACAGCTCTGCGACACGGCGCCGCACCGACACGCAACGGCGCACGGTGCCGGTGGGCTGAAAATCAGCTTTCATAGACTTAGGAATTTCAATTTGCAAGTGCCGGATTTTTTACCGGATATCACTTCTATTAGTTATTACTATATTAAAAAACCGGCCAAGTGCGTGTCGGACCACGCACAATGAAGGGTTCCGTAGTTAGGATGAATTTATCCCAAAAACAAACTTAACATTGTAGTTGAAAAGCATGCTCTCCCATACATCGATATACATTACGGTCAATTCCTCAACTGCAAATTTAAGTTGGTGGACTATTACTCGTTAACTAGTAAATCCTACTTAGCTGTGATAGTTTTCCTTTTAATTTCGTTGTATATACTACTGCCATGAATTTTTTCACATATCCAAAACTAACCATTTAGCTGGCAGGGGGGGTGTGCAGTGGGGGGCAAGTGTCCCCCACTTGACTCTAACAAAAAATAGCACTTTAAAGCTTAATATTACGCAAACGGATCTCAGAATTGAAAAATGGCTTTGACAGACCCACAATATTTTTAAACGGCCTATCGAACGATACTCCACACCATGTATTAGATGAGAAAAAAACATATCATCCCCGTTATACGTGCAAGGGAGGTATCCTAAAAAAAAATGTTTTTCATGGTTTTATTTTACGACTTTTTCGGCGTGATGTATAGGTACACCCTTGCGAAATTACAGCTTTCTAGGACTAAGCGTCTCCGAGCTAACCCGGGGACAGACGGACGGACGGACAGACAGACAGACATGGCGAAACTTTCTTGTTTACTACGGAACCCTAAAAATGACACCCGGCGCGAGCGGTACGATTGGCGGCGGGATCAAAAGAATGGATTAAAACGTGCGTACCGATCAGCTGACTTGGTCTAGTGATGTGTAGAATTCACTTGGGAACATTTGAATTTAAGGGTTCCGTACCCAAAGGGTAAAACGGGAACCCTAAAATACTGAGGCTCCGCCGTCTGTCTGTCTGTCTGTCCGCCTGTCACCAGGCTGTATCTCATGAACCGTGATAGTTAGACACTTGAAATTTTCACAGATGATGTATTCCTGTTGCCGCTATAACAACAAATACAAAAAACAGAATAAAATAAATATTTAAGGGGGCTCCCATACAACAAACGTGATTTTTTTGCCGTTTTTATAGATAATGGTACGGAACCTTTCATGCGCGAATCCGACTCGCACATGGCCAGTTTTAACAAAATATTTGTAATCTGAAATGCAAGTACCTATCTGTTTATTAATATAGATATATTTTCTCATGATTGTTCTAGGTTTGTGTAATTTATGCGGCCTATCCAAATATCCTTTCTTTGGTATAGTTCGTTGAATCGTTGAGCTCCTCTAACAACAGGTAAACCGCTGTCACTGTCAGATTGCATACAAAAGAAAGAGATGCGCGATGACACAACGTATGACGTACAAATGCAAATCAAATCGTATAAAATTAGATATTAACTAATTAATAAAAATTAATCCATCACCGGATGCAGTTTGGCATTTGCAATTTACTGTATTGTTCTGTGTTGTTCTGTATTGTTGTTGTGTATTTAGTGTTGTATACTTTTAATTATAATTATAACTGTTAACGAAGGGATAAACTGCTTTTAAAAATAATTAAGAGTTGCCTTTGAAGATTTATTTGATGTATTAAATTATGTTTAATTATGTTTTGTCTTACTAGAGAATGGGCAGCAGCGTTCTCCATGCATTTTAACACCATACTGCGATCGCCAACCCGCCTGCCAAGCGTGGCGATTATGGCAAACACCCCCCTTAGGGGTAGGGATATGCCCAGCAGTAGACGTCTTTTGGCTGAAATGATCATATTTTAAGTTCCATCACCGTATGCACAAAAGACTTGAAAATATCATACTGTTTTTGTTTTGGAAAAATATTTACGGTTTAAGAGATACACTGCTTTAAAAACCACCACCACCTTTTTGACCATTTTCAAGAAATCTCCGCCTTAAGTTTTGAGTTGACCTGCACGACTACTGACAAATATGTGCACCGACTGGACAGGTCCCCTCAATCTGTGTGGTTCTTTCATCAAAAATACCATTTCAGACACCAATTTATGAGGTCTTCACATGATCTGACCAAGATTATGTCTGGACTTTCAGAGACTGTGACGTCTGAGTTTGTTTCGGCCTTTCTTCTCAAAGTAGTCAGATAGGAAATGCCGACCTCATCACCTCATATAGTTTAAAAATATGATTAGACGTGTGAAAGTGTTTGTACAAAACTACTTACAGAAATAAAATCATTTTATAATTTATTACCCGACTGCGGCGAAGCCAAAAAAGGAGGGTTATGTGTTTGACCTGTTTGTATGTTTGTATGTATGTCTGTCCCTATGTTCCCTCGTAACTACTAAACGGCTGAACCGATTTTGATGAATGATATGTCGTTAGATTCGTCTTGATTGCGCGAGTGTCATAGGGTATATTAAAATTATTAAAAATCAAAATGGCGGGTTTTTGACGCCAAAAGGAGTGTCTTCGAAAAAAAACATATCTCCCAAGCCTATCGAGTGGGGTATCAAAATGAAGTGTTTTGAAAGATGATTACAAAAATATATACTTATTATATGTTTAAAAGTAATTTAAATGAGAAATTATTAAAAAAATATCCCGAACTTATGGAGTGAGTGAGGAAGAGGTCGTTATCACCCGATTATAAGTGAGTATATAACCTAATTTAGTAGTAGTAGAAGTTTAGTAGAAGTATAAAATAAAAAAGTTAATTTAAAAAATCTAAAACCCGACTGCGTAAAAAGTGAACATAAAAAAAATATAGAAACAAGAATTATATAAATTAATAAGTACAGATATTCTATTTCACGAAGTCCGTTTCGTTCCGTTGTACTTTAAACAATCTCATGCAGTCGGAGGCATCTTCCTAACAATAACGACCTATTGCCTATTAATTTATAGTACTTATTAATTTATATAAATCTTGTTTCCATCCTTTTTTAAGTTCACTTTTTACGCAGTCGGGTTTTAGATTTTTTAAATTATTTTTATTTTATCAATAGGTTTCAGTATCTAATGAAATTTGTTGAATTATAGATACCAATTTAATGTCAAACACTAGTACGTGCAATTCATGCGTTTTCCAAATTGCATGCTTATCCCGAAATATCATTAGCCGTAATAGGTAGTAAACCATCATTTATCTGACAATTCGTAATAGTTTGAAAGCTACCAGCATAACATGGCCAGTTTAGGACTAATAATTACCTATATTAATTATCTTAGCTACCAACCTTCCAGCATGAAGTGTGGCATTTATGATATTATTGATGTGAAATATAACTGCACTAAACTTGTACACACGGCTACACATCAAGCTATACAATTCCAGTATAAGCTGATCTCACATTGTATAGGATTTCCGTACAATAAGAGATCAGCGTTTACTAGAAATGTATAGCTTGATGTCTAGCCGTGTGTACTTTGGGACAAGCAAGACATTTATAGCTCTGCAGTGACTGGCCTCATGTTTAACCTAGGTGTTTGCTTATGCAAACGAACTTTAATCTAATTACGTATTACGTTCTAATACATTAATAATAATGGCACATTTACACGGTCTACTATTTTGGTGTTATATTGTATTTAGCACGATTAGACTGGAAGCCGACCCGAAAATAGTTGGGAAAAAGCTCGGCAGATTGATTAATGTTCATGCGGTAAATTGCAATGGCGTGACTTGATCAATAACTTCTTCGAATTGTTGATGGAGTTGTAATTGAGTTATGTATGTTTTAGTATGAACCCTTGTATTGTGATAAATCATGAATTATTCTTCAACACTTGCTGGTGTCCTAAGTGCCTGTTTACTTGCACTAAATGAGACCTAAAGAACGGCACAGATGCACAAACAATATAAAAACAAAGTACAATCGACACGAAAAGAAAAATAAGATCACAATTGTCATCAATTTCCATTTTTATAATTTTGGTAGTACCACTAATACCTACATCGACATACCTATAAGCAATTGGGTATTTACTATAACTGACTGTTTAAGGAGGATGCGCTGATGCACAAAATTAAAATTTTCTTATGTTGATCAACGTAAGAAATTTTAATTTTAAACCTGATAATGACCTGCAAATTGCAAAAAAACGTAAAAAACCTTTAATTTCGCGGGCTACCCTGTAGCTTCCACCTTAAGCGCGATTCATCATAATGTCTATTATAATAATATCTAGGTACTTTTTGAGTGAAGGGTGAGTTCGCCACAATACTCCATAGGGGTAGGATTTGAACCCTTGACCTTTTTCAACTTCCCCAGCTGCTGCGGTACTATTGCTTGGATTTAAACAATATTTCTATTTCAAAATGTAAGTCAGCAAGATAATTAAAATACTACTACTAGGTAAATAGTAGTACCTAGTAGTAGTGTGAATTCGGTCAGAAGGTGCATAAGCCTTAAATTTTTCAAGTAGCGGTAGGTTTATATATTTTTTCAATATTTATTATTTTCTCTATTATTTGAGTCATAAAATTGCGAACCAAGTATTTATATTGCTTCTTACTTTAATTAAGGCGATGTGTTTTTTGTGCTCACACAATAAATTATTATTATAAGTCTATAAGTGAGGATTTGTAATTGGCTTTCTGGTGACTATGGTTTGCTTTTTTTGTCTGTTTTTATTAGCTGTACTAAAATAAATAAATAAAAACAAGGGAAAACTAAAGCATATTCACATAAAAATACGTTTATTCATACACCATGCCTATTTACATTGAAAGACTACAATTATTAACTAAATAAATAAACAGTGCGAGATTCGTCGTGGTATCACAGTCCTCCCAGTTCAAGCGGTCATTTTCGTCGGATCGATGCCGGTGTCTCATTAGCTAAAATTGCTTTGAAATCGCAAGCGAACGCACCACATGATTGCGGTCAGTTGGACTACCCTTCTAAAGGCGACCTTTAACATTCCTTGTGCTTGTTTTCACCTGTTCCTTTGAATATGTTCAATAGCAACCATGGTTTTATATTGGTGAATCTTCATTTGTTTGCCAGCGTTCGAGGCTAATAGCCACAGTATTGGTATTCTTATCACAGAATTCCACATAAACGATCCAGCCTATGCCCAGCTAACAGCTTGAAATTGGCTTCCAATACAACGAAAGGCCGTAAAATACTCAGAACCGCAACCATATTCTGTCCACAACCCAATACTGATCAATTTTATTCCATCTATTCCAGTTTGGTGCTATTCTGCTTCTACGATTCCACAGTACTGTTTCTCTAAACTGTATGTTTGCTTGCGATTTCTAAGCGATTAACTAAGTGAGTTTAGAGTGAGATCAGTAGTGGTAGCCGTTTCCATTGCCACCGTTGCCTGAACCGGATCCACCGGAGCCGGAACCGCCACCGCCGCCATTGTAGGAGCCCTCGCTGAAATAGAAGAAAATACAATTATCTGTGTCGTTGTGTAATCCACGTGCATTTTTATTCGCTCCAAAGTAGCAGTAAGGAAATATTTTGCCTCTAGTTCATCGATTTAAACGGAAAACTTTGTGTAGCAAGAATGACGTACAATGCAGATACTAAGTAGAATGATTTTGAAAAAAAAATCTCTGGTGTTTTGAATCTTCCTGTTTAAGGCGCAGATATAATACAAAATTTAGTGACTTTAAATCTGTTATTACGCCTTCATATAATGAAAGTAAGTACTGCAAAAAATGTATGTTAAACTAGAACGCATACACGTCCATTGTATGGGTGAATATTTAAGTATTGTAGTAAAATACTTTATGAAATAAATTCAGGAACCTACTTTGTCAACACAAAGCATACAAAACGATATTATTTTCAAACTACTTAAGATATTTCCATGTTTTGTTTTGTATGAACAGACTATTTTATTATCTATAGGTAATTCTATCTGTGATTTTTCAGATATTCATATTTTCGTTACCAAAAAATAAATATTCCCTATGAAATCAATCGCGGCCGCGCCGCAGGCGCGGCGCGGGCGTGAGCGTGACGAGGTTAACATTTGTCGATTATAACCGACCCTTAAGTAAGATAAAGTTAAATAGGTATCCTTTGATCATAAAACATGCAGATTTAAAATGTTAACTAAAAAAATGTTCTACACTTCTAAACAACTGTTTGTAAACGACTGTACATTGGTGTAGTAGGTAAGCAATTGTTTTTTTTATCTAGGCGCGTTGAGCACTTTTTGGGTGAACAAAAATCATGGAACTCGCGTCATCGTCACTGAACGCTAGTTTTCACTTATATCGCAAGTCCCCAAAGACTGCCCAGCATGTTTTTTTTCACTCAGTAGGTGTATACTGCGACTTGTAGGTACCATTCTATTTCCCTTTTGAGACGCAACTTTCCGAGTCCAGTGAAGTTTTATAGCCCTTGACGTTCAAGAATTCCGAAGATTCTTTGTATAGGTAACTGTTACAGTCACTCATATTAGATAAGTTAGTAATTAAGAATAAGACTTTTGCCTCCCCTAATAAATAGGCGTCTTCATTTATAACTCAGAAATTGTACCCTTGTTGTTTTACAGATTAAGTATTTAAATATTAATTTTGCTGTTCAAAATACGTTTAGTTAACGATTATAAGAAGCATATTCTCGGCAATATACATAATAAGAAATAGTTTAGGTAATACTCTTTAGAACAAAGCTTTTACACGTGGAAACTTATTACTCATAACAGCCAGCACTATAAAAACCATTATACTAACAAAACAAGATTAACGTGCTACTTACGATCCGGGGTTACGCTTGTTGAACTCAATGGAGCGGAGGATTTCTTCGGGGATGGGAGGAGGGGTGGGTAGGTGGGGACCCACGGGGTGGAAGCCGTTCTCGTCGGCAGTGTAGGTGAGCGAGATCTGCTGGCCGTCGGGGGTCTTGAATGAGAAGCCACCTTCAGCTGTCACGGCGAGACCTTCGGGACCCTGCGCACTAGGAGATCCGCTCTCATGCGCTGATATGCCATTGCCGGTTTCGTAACTGAAAAGACGAGAAGTAAAGTAAAGAGCTTTTGTTGCATCTATAATTATTTCTGGTAGAATTCGTCTTTGACTTTTACTATTGTGTTGAATGTCAGAGTGGTACCTACTAAGAAACGCCTTGAGGCGTTTTAATGATTTACGATAATTTCTGTTACAGGTTTAACTTTCTCAAGAAAGATTAATGCGAAGTTAAATCATTCTTCCAATATATCGACTTGCACGTTTTAAAAACAGTATTAAAAATCCAAAAAGTCTCACTCGAAATGGTAAGTCCCATCGCCGTTGTTGACATTCTCAAACTTCGTGATGGGTATTTGATTGCCGCCGCCGCTTCCGCCGCCAAAAGATCCGCCAGATCCACCAAATCCGCCTCCGGCGCCACCTCCACCTCCGCCCCCGGCGCCAAAGCCGCCGCCCGCGCCCCCGCCACCGCCAGCGCCACCACCGGCGCCTCCGCCAAACCCACTACCAGGCCGCGGGGGAAGGTACTGAGGCTCAAGACGGCCACATGATCCGATCGCTACCAGCGCCATGGAAAAGATCAACTGAAAAGAAAATGCTTCGTTATCTTTCATGATGAAAAACTTTGCAACTTAAATTCACAAGGTAGAATACGTTTGGTGATGATGATACATAGGACTCATCAGATACTATTTTAAAGCTACATTCAAAACCGTTGTCCCAGCTACTGGAACCTAAGTTAAGTGGGATCAATCAGAACTTTTATGTATACCGAATATATCAAGCTAAGTTGTTTGAAAGCATATTTAAAATAAACAATTATGTCGGACAGTTTTCTACAAAACAGTATATTATAGGTTGGAATAAAATTATTATTACAATATTTCTGTTAAAAAATTAATGGGGAAACAGTTTGAGAAAAAATTACACGCAAGGGTATTTTCAGGATCATTTCAGGTAATTCACATCAAAACCATTGAAATGTTTGGGCTTCAGGGAAAAAAGGATTTATTCAGGATTGAATCCAGGGTAAGTTGAATTTATCCGGGACAAAAAAATCGTTGTTTTTAAATAAGAAACACTTTAAACGGGACCACCGTATCTTCATGAACTTACCAGTGAAGTAGTCATGTCTGATGGCTTTAATTATTTTGTACAAGTGAACAGGCGCTCTTTGCTGTTCAGCTATTTGCTGAATACTGTTAGCGAGGATGTGCCTCGTTTTATATTGCTCCGATTTGCCCTTTCTCGGTTGCTTCACCTTGTGCGTGCTCCGCCGATATCGCGAGTGCATCCGCGCCTCGTTGCCCCACGCCTCAAGCTCACAAACATTTAGCTAACCTGGAATTCCCTTTACGGATGTATTCCTTAACAAAAGCCAGACTTTCAATTTCCCCTAAGGTGGTTCACAGATATGAAATCGTTCCTCCACGTGTATATTGGTCATTACAATGTGCTAACTCGTTGCAGCACCCACTACTTCGCACTTGCGAAAGCTTACAACTTCATGATTAAGTTGCGTTAGCTATTCCCATTAAGATTTTCTTAATGGCGCATATTGGACTAATACGAATATGATGTGTGAGTGTTCTAATAAGTTGAAGTTTGATCGACTGTACCTATGATAACATGAGAAAACATTTACCTTCACCACGATATATGACAGACATCAGAACGTGAGACGCTTATAAAATATTCAAATAGATGCTTGACATCCCAGTACTCGTAGTCTCACATTTGTATGTTTTTAGTTGTATCGGTGTGCTTAGATTTAGTAAAACTTGACTGCGATGCAAACAAACATTTGTTACATTCCTTTGGATAAACTTAACTTTTGCAATAAGGACTGCAATTGCTGCAATGCAAACGGCAAAGTTAACGCCTTATCTGAACTCTATAAAAGTTGGATAATGAATGCTTTTTACTTTGAACTTCATCATGATATCCTTATTCTTTTATTTGAAAGCATTTCTTTCGTATCTACGTAGTACTTACTTACTGTATAATTCCTGGCATACTTTAATTGAACATAGGTACTTCCCACTTTTCAGTATTTCGTTTCTACTCTCTTCAGTAAAACATAGTTATTTAAGTTAATTTCAATCGGTGACAGATAACTGCTTCCTGTGACCCGAATAACTGCTTATACGAGCTCTGAATAACTATAGACATAATTTACTTTTTAAGGAGAGCCCCTCACGTGAAAGTCCTCAAAACGCTAAGGCACTTGGGATAAGATCAAATGTAAAACAAATCATTTTTTTTTCACATAAACCTACATGGGTACTTATAAAACGTCAGAAGCTAGGTGCACGGTTCCAATTGGTCGTTTCCTATGGAGAAGAGCCGGCAAGAAACTCCACGGTTACTCTTTTAAAAAAAGAGGGCTTTAACAATGTTTCCAAGTTACAGTGTTAATAGGTATGGGAGGACAGTGTAGGCCCGTCAACAAGTACCAAGTACTTAACAAAATAGAAGATAATTTACAAAGCTACAGCCTACAACGTTCTCACATTCACAAATTAAAAAAGAATCTATATAAAATATTACTAAAATAATAAAAACAAAAACCTACATATTTAAACCAAATGACAACATTGTCATTACAACTGTAACAAAATAACTGAACAAAGATAACTGATGAGTGCAGAATATTATGTCTCTTAAGACCAGGACTATAGCCATAAATGGGGTACATTTCACTAGGTTTTAATCTCAATAATTTAAAGCCTCACCACGCTTAGTCTAACGAACATTACCGCCATACCTTGATTCCCATTTCCCAATAAATGAAAGTAGGTACCTATTCATTGTTAGTTTTGCCAATGGGAACTTTCAATTTTAAACTAGTGGGTGGTAAAACGTTGGTTTTGTGTAAATGTCACATAGCATTGAAGTTCGAGTCCGTGACCGTAGTGCGCCTGCGCGCGCTCCTCTCGCGTCAACGACTATTACTTGAAAATGATCTTGTTCCGATCCTGCGGAGGAGTCGGTAGCTTCTTGCGAAATAATAGCCTTTTTAGTATAGAACGTAAAAATAATGAACAAGGATTATTTTTATTTGTGCTTTTGTAGCTTGGTTAGGTGCGTTTTATTATGTAATAATAATAATATAATTAATATTGGGTAGATACAGGTATTTCTTTTGAATAACGTAATTAATTTTCAAATTAATGTTTAAAATATGGTGATGAAATGTGGTGGATGTGGTGGTGGTGGTTAAAATATGTTGGATATTTTGGTTATTTAAAATCACTTACCCATGAGGAAAAATGGTTCGAAAACTATATCACAGAAAGTTCCACTGCAGAGCATCACATGGCTGGTTGAAGATCACAAATCCATAATTCACAAAATCAGGACAGTGTTGCACAGAAATAGAGATGTTTCTATAAATTTTAATTGATTACATTTTAATTGAAAACGTGTAAAACCCAAGTAGCCATACGGTATTATAGATATATATGCTATGCTGTCCAGATTTTAATTGTAATTAGTTGCAAGGGGACGGCTGCTGTAAACGAAGCTAAACATGATGGATGATGATGAGACTTTTAGCTTATAAATTAACGTGACATACACGAACGACCTATTAAATATCTAGTTGACTCCACTTGCATAAGGTAAACAGAACATTCTTAAAGTTCATGCGGTTTCTGTACCACGTCTATGATGTAAAGCGGATTAAATTGTTGAAAAATGTTGGAAGAATCGCAACACCCACTCTATTTGAGAGCGTTTTCAGAAGCCCCGAATTTAAATCCAGAAAAAAAAAGAAAGTAAGGATAAGAATGAAACCGAAAATAACTAAAAAGGAAAACTAATACCTTGCCAAAAAAAATGTTCAACGTCACGCGGTGTTCCCTGGCGGTCACCCATCCAAGTACTTACCGCGCCCGATGTTGCTTAAACTTCGGTGATCAAACGAGAACCGGTGTATTCAACATCGTATGGACTTTGACGACCACATGGCTAAAATAGTTGACCAGAGTATCTAAGTACTACCGATCTTTTTTACCGAATTCAAAAAAAGGAGGTTATCAATTCGATACGTATGTATGTAATATTATTGGAACAGCAATATATTCACATATGATATTCTATTAGGGTTTTCAAACAAATATACAATTTTGTTATAGGTGTATGTATGTTTGCATGTATGCATGTATGTTTGTCCACGCATTTCTCCGAAACTATAAATCGGATTGTGACCAAACATTTTTATTGGCTTAGATTTACTTCAACTTAGAGAACAGTGTAAGTTTCATCAAAATCGGTTTACTAGTTTTCAAGTATGTGTGACGGCCAGCCTTATTGATACGAGCTACGGGTGTGGTGTCAAAGGGATAAATATCTCAAAACCTTGGTCAAATTCTAGTGCATGTAAGAAAAACCAAAACATTAACTACCTACTTATTACAAACTAATAATCCAGTTTTTACTTCAAACTAAAAAATGCTAAATAAAAAAAATAAATCAATTCAAAAAGAAATTAATTCCTGGCACGGACCTCAACAAAAACGAAACCAAAAGTAGATAGATACGAATATCTACTTTTGGTTTCGTTTTATTGGTTAATTTCGTAATTTTCGTCGTTCGGTAATTTTATTTTACATTATTAATTATAGTTCTTTTTTTTTTCAATTACTTTTTTACTGTAAAAATGATTTTATTCTAATTGGCTAAGGTAAAAATCTCACCGTGTAAACTTAGGTGAAGTGAGCTGTCAATAGTGTCAATCCCTTAGGTTGACATGCGGATATGATGACCATTCGTCACATTCGCTATTTCGTCGCTATCCCTGACTGATGTCATGGTGTTGCGAAGGAATTAGGTCCGGCACCCATTGGCAGCAGGGCATGGCAAGGTATTTTTAGACAACGAATAAAAATATGACTTAATGGTATAGAAATAAAGTTGAAATTTCAATTTTCGGCATGCCTAAGCATACCGCGTATTGTTTTTGTACTTAAGAACGTTAACGTTGAAATTTTCTTTCCATACTGTTAAGTTATATTTTTATTCATCGCCTAAAAATACCTTGCCATGCCGTGCCGCCAATGGGGCCTTAACGTGAGAAAAGGGTTGTGTATGATGTGGAGAACAAAGTAAAAGTGGGAAAGACTAAAGAAATTGTGGATGAATTATGTGAAAGATGATATGACTAGAAGGGGCGAATATTGAGGTGACGGTTGATAGAGATCTATAGCAGAAAGCGGAACGAAAAACGACATGTTGCATCGATCCCAAACAAAGATATTAAATTATTTACTACTTTGACCGCAAATAAATGAGGAGGGCAGGAGGATGATGAATTGATGATATCCAAGAACTGGGAAGCATGGCTTCATATTATTATTGTACTATTACTAATCCTATTATGTCGTATTTTGACTATCCTGCCGAGCGAACATTTTGTTTAGAGTAAATGTTTGTTGTAATAATGCCGATGTTCGCTCAAAACAGAATAGATCGGACACCAACCGAGCACGTCCAACGTCGAGGGAATATACAGAGCGAACTCACTCGCCGCGCGCCGTGACGTAGTTTTCACTGAAAGAATGAGCGAGCAAGCATTCGTTCGCAGAGTCCAACTGATCACCACTGAACAAATATGTTCGCTCGCTCAAGTGTTTTCATTTACCGCGCGATTAAACGCTTGCTCGTTCATAACGTTAAGTGAAAACGCAGCTTTAGGCGCAAATAAACTTAATTATTTTCTTTTATTTCTCTTTTTTTCTTACTCTCTATCAAGTAAGTCTTACTAAGTAAGCCAGAAAATATTTAAATGTTTGTCCTAAACCTTCTAGGTTGTGATTCACCTATTGCATCACCTGAAAATGGCCGCCTCTAATATCTTCGAGATAATAAGATCGGCCTCGATCACCGCTAGCATTTGACATGATCTGCATTATAAGAATATTACCAAGATTACCTACGGTCGACTGTCATTATCACAAAGTGGAAACACCTACTGAGTTTATAGCAAAGAGGAAACCTTTATAAACGCGGAAATTTATACCAAAATGTTATTGCGATAAAGACAAACACAAAAATGTGAGAAATTAAAATAATGACTATTCCTTAAAGGCTTCTACATACTGGCGCGACTTGTCTTCGACGCGACACCGGTTGAACATTTTCTATGAAAAATTCAAGGAAATTGTTCTACCGGTGTCGCATCGCGCAACAAGTCACGCCTGCATGTTTTTAAAGGTGCCTTAAAGGGTTTTAGACAGTACCTATGTATTTTAAAGACTATACAGACTATAATTTTGATGGCCACATGTAACATGGTCCTGAAAAACCGGTCAAATGCGTATCGGCCCACGCACAATGAAGGGTTCCGTAGTTGGGATGAATGTATCCCAAAAACAAAACTTAACAATTTAATTGAAAAACATGTTCTCCAATACATCGATAAACGTCACGGTTAATTCTCCAACTGTAAATGTATGTCTGTAATCGAAAAAAATAAAAGTGTTAAAACTACAAATTAATCATTATCGGACTTTTTCTTTTACTTGTGCTGTGACACCTTACTCCTTGCCAAATTCCATGATTCTAGGTCAACGGGAAGTACCCTATTGGTTTTTATTTATTTGCCAGTATTAAAATAATTATGTCGCATAAATGACCGTATTTTTTTATTGCATGGACTTAGAAGCTTGATTTTTTGGAGCTCCAAGGCACCGTACACCTGCATATTTGAACTTGATACCTCCACGAAAAAAAGGTCTTTACATACAGACAGTCAGACGGACAACGAAGTGATCCTAGGGTTTCGTTTTTTCTTTTTAAGTCACAGAACCCTTAAAAACGTATGTAGGTAACCTATATCAACGAGTTACGGTGTACGGTACTTACATACAAAAATCTATGAATACAGAAGCCATAGACGGTAAAAGATAACAAGGAGGGCGTAACCTCCTGAAACTATATATTCCTAGAAGAGGAAGACCTGAAAAATAAATGTTTATTTCAGTTACCTACATAATGACAGACATGTTTTGGAGATCACCTTTTAAGCAGAGATGCTTGTGTTAGGTGACTCCGCTCTTCCACGTAACATAAACCGTGTAGGTATGCAATTGAAAAACATATTAAAAAGAAAAATATAAAAATACAAAATACAAAAAGGAACCGCACATTGGTGATGTATGAGAGTGGGTTTTTGAGTGCGTGTGTGTGTGTGTGAGAGTGGGTTTTTGAGTGCGTGTGTGTGTGTGAGAGTGTGTGTGATAGTTTGAGCGTACATTGACTGAACTACACAAATTAAAATAATGAAACGATTAAAGGTCTCAAACATGTCTTATAGATAAAATCTTCATTGGAACCGATAGAACATAAAATATTAGGTTCATCAGTACATCTTATCGCACTTCAATATATCATTGCAAAGAGTCTGACATATCTGAGGTGAGCGGGTTGAGGCATCGCCCGCGGCAGCTGGATATTTGTGCACTTTAAATGTAATGCCTGATGAGAAATATCAATCGATAAATCTATGTTTATGAGTGCTAAATGTCTAAATAATATTCAAACGATATACATTTTGATGTTTTATAGCTTGTTTAGCGTATACATTAGTAAACTATAGACTGAGGATCTAAGAATGTCCTCCCTTTGTTTGAATAAGAACAGTAGGTACTATAATTTTCGCCAGGAGTGGTGATACGGCAATATCCCTTGCATAATTAATTGTATAAACTAATAAAATAAACCAGTGCAGACATGACAGCCAAAATTCAATAACCGCAGATCATCACAGAGTACATTTGTATATAGCAGATCATAACAAAAATACAGACAAGACATTAATCGGGTAGCCAGAGACTTGCGCCGCTCGGCTCGAACAGCGGCTTTCCGAGAATGGAATCAACGCTGCAGACTATACTCCCAATTTGATTTTAAATAATAATTTCTTCTAGACATGAACTAGTAAAATCTAGATTTAACCCGAAGTGGTCAGTGAAAACTGCAATTTTGTGAGAATAACATAGTGATTGCAGACGATGTAAAGACTTCTTAGGGCGTTAAACCTTATGATTATGATTCGACGTCGCGTCTGTGGCTGGGAACGTTATTGTAATTTCGTAACATTGTATCTTTTTTAGCTTCCTTTAAGGCGGAGATTTCTTGAAAATGGTCTAAAAGGTGGTTTTATAAAGCAGTGTATCTCTTAAACCGTAAACAATTTTTCCAAAACAAAAACAGTATGATATTTTTATTTAATACATCAAAAAAATCGTCAAAGACAACTCTTAATTATTTTTAAAAGCAGTTTATCCCTTCGTTAACAGTTATAATTATAATTAAAATTGCAAATGCCAAACTGCATCCGGTGATAGATTAATTTTTATTAATTAGTTAATATCTAATTTTATACTATTTTATTTGCATTTTTACGCCATACATTGTGTCATCGCGCATCTCTTTCTTTTGTATGCAATCTCACAGTGACAGCGGTTTACCTGTTGTCAGCCTCTTAAAGAGGAATTGACATGTACATAAACAACCTTAATACTATTTAGTTGAATAAGGATTAATATCATTATCATTGTCTGTGTCACAGAAGGAGGCTGCGGAAAGGGAACGGCAGATCTCTTCCGTTCACCCGGCCTGCAGCAGGCGCACCGGTCGTCGGCAGAGGGCAGACGATGCCCTCTTCCGGCCCCCGAAATAGGTCCAGGGACGGCGAACTCGGAGTCGTCCGCCGCCCTCTATCGTACAGGCCCCGAGACGGTGGTGCGTAGTGTTCCACGCGCGCCCCTTTTAGACGTCGCGGGGGGCGTCAAACACCTCACTCCTCTCGCAGACTTGAGGTGGCCCGCAGAGGTGGGCCGGGCACCAGCCGGGGATCGCGGAAATCGCTCATGATCCCATGATCCCCCGTGCAAGTGTGGGAAGGGAACACAGGGGTTGTTTTTAGTCAGTAAGAGTCTGACAGACACCTCCGCCCGCCCCCGGAACATGCTTGAGGATATTCCACACCGGGAACAAAAAATAAAAAACCGGTCAAGGGCGAGTCGGACTCGCGCACTGAGGGTTCCGTACGTATATATGATGTTCATGATTTCTGAAAAACTGCTATTTAGAGACATCGTTTAATTTTTCCTGTAATCTTTACATAAACTTCTATCACATAGAATAATTTCAGATTTTTCTCTATGCAAACTTCGGAGATAAGGGGGGGGGGGGGGTATTTTTTTTTACATTTTTCATTAAAATTCGAAAAATATGATGCCTAAAAAAAATGTTAAGAATGTGCAAACAGCGCTCTTTCGTATGATACCCCACATGCCCTAGTAGACTCCATTCGAATTTTTAAGACCCCCTTTTAGGCCCTGTTGCAAAAAAGATAGATAAATATATTTTTTAAAATTTCTTTCTTGTTTGCAAAATAGTTTAGTAAACGTCATCTAAAACTGTTCCAAATTTCAAGTTGATAACATTAGTAGTTCTTGAGATATCCAGCTGTGACAGACAGACAGACTGAAAGACAATCTCATCATAAGGGTTCCTTTTTACCACTTTGGTACGGAACCCTAAAAAGGATTAATATCTATCATGATACGAATGTCATCATCTTTCGATTCTACCCGTGCCGTGTTTTGATTGACTAATTTGATCAAAGTACGGTTATTGTGACTTAACTATAATAGTTAGACATAATTATAGATTCGCAGATTTTTTTGTGGGTAATGATGAGTTCTATATACATGTAGTATATTATTTATTTATGTATCATCAATAGTTTACACAGCGCACAATAATGACTTTTATAGGCAAATTTTTGATACCTTTTTTTTTTTTGGGTGGGAAATCATCAAATAACTTCTCCCGCTCTGGGCGGAGCGGGAGGGAGTGTCAGACTTTTACTGACCAAAACCCACCCTGTGTGCCAGGCTGTGTGCTGTTGCCTGTGTGCCAGGGCCACGATATCCCTTTCGGACAAACTCGCAACCCTTGCAGCATTATTGCAATTTTCGTAAGGATCTCTAAGAATAAAACACTAAGTACAATGTAACGCGCTGATAATGTAGCGTTCTATGGGTGAAATAATTTTTTGAATCGGTTGAGTATGTTTTGAGCTTATCCATTATAAACATACAAACAAATATATCTTTCTAACATTAGTTATTGTAGTTTATTTATTTATATATGTTACGGCTAATACCCGAAGTGCGGCTACACCTAGTTTTAGCCGGTTAGAATTATAGGTCCAGACAATCCCTGTTGGATAAAACCAATTTACCAACAATAGAGGGGATCTGGCGCTCGGCGGCCGCTGCCGCGGCACGCTCGAGAAGAGAGAAGAGAGCTGTCAGAGCAATTTATAATCTCCGTCGCCGCGAATCTCTTAGGGAACTATTTAAAAGGATTAATATTATGACGGTACCTTGCCAATTCATTTATGAAAATATTATGTATGTAAGGAAAAATCTACATATTTTTAACAAGATAAGCGATAGACATAATTTTAATACTAGAAATAAAGATAAAATAGATCAACCATTTTTCAGATTATCTAAAGTACATACATCTTTTATGGGGTACTGTGTTAAATGTTACAACAAAATACCTTGTGATATATTGAATGAGAGATTAAATGAGAGAAAATTTAAAACACATATTAAAAGTACACTTTGTAAACAAGCATATTACAAGTTAGAGGATTATATCCAGGACAGGAATGCTTGGAAACATGCTGGTCCAGCTCCATAGGACAATCTAGAGTCTAGACAAAATCAAACTGGTTGCTATTTTTATGGTAAAATCTGTTATTTTTATGATATTCATTTTACATTCTGTGATAACCTATACTCACACACTGACTTATTTTTTTATTTTTTTAGAAAAACATACTTGTATGATGTTTGTAAATATGTGAACACCACGTATCTATCTAATAATTAAGTTATTTTTCATTGCTTAGTTTTTAATTCGTTTTACCTATTATGGTATAGTAATTTTATTCTAGGTGCATCGTATATAATCATATAATTAATGTAATCAAACAAAATATTGTAAAACATTTTTAAAAGAGTACCGGTGGAGTTTCTTGCCCATTCTTCTCCATACGAAACTACCTTTTGGAAGGGGCAACTAGAATCAATTCTATTTTTTTTTGTAAATTTTGACGTTCAAAAGTGCCTCTTATGTGCCTATTTGAAATAAATGGTTTGACTTTGACTTTGACTTTGCTCGCTTCGCTCGCTCGCCTTCGCTTGTTAATGGTTACTGTTCTAACCTAACCTAACCCAAATGATTTTACCCGAAAACAATCGGCTCGTACTAGGTTTAACCAAGAGTAAGTTGCTACACCTAGTTCTAACCGGCTAAAACTAGGTGTAGCCGCACTTCGGGTATTAGCCGTAACATATATACTAATAAATAAAATTGAAGTGTCTGTTTGTAATGTCAAAATAACAGCTTTTTACTGAATGCATATGAGACTTCTTGGCGGGAAAGTGAAGCGTCATTTTAGCAGTTTTGTTTTTATTTTCTAAAATTTGTGTTTAGCCGAATATTAATGTGTAATATTGGTGGATTATTAACCCTTAAGTGTTCGTGAACCTGCATTAGTGTAGGCAAATGAAACAAAACAGTGCAACATCACTTTAAGTTTTCTCAAGAAGTCCGCGCGAGGTTTCAGTAAAGTGCCCCACGTCTTTACTGAAACTCAAGGGGAGCGGGCGGGATATCATCTATCATCTTTATCACGCATTGAATGGAGTTCATTTCATACTTTGTACTTGTTACCTAATTTTACATGACACTGGCTAAATGCACAAAGCGTGCGAAGCCAAAAAGAAAAAAAAAATGCATATGAAAATAAATACGGCACTTAATTTTTTTTTAAATTGTTGTCTGTATGTCTGTCTGTTTGTTGCGGCTAATCTCCGAAACGGCTAGACTGACTTTGACGGGACTTTCACTGGAAGATAGATTTACATTTGTTTTAGAAAAAGTTACGCGGGTGTGGCCGCGGGCGGGGTGCGGACATCAGCTATTACCTATGTTTGTAAACCCTTTTCCAATAAGGTGAGGTACTTCACCGTGGGATGTCTCGACTTTATGATGTTTAAAAAATCCAAGAATTCCTATCTACGTACCTACTGGGAAAGCAAGCTTTGGCATTCGACCTAAAAGTTTTATGAATTCGGATGAAATTGATTTTATTCAACGCTTGGCGGCGCTCATAAAACCAGTCAATTTGATTGTTTCGAAATGCTTCCACACTGGGGTAGGTCGAAAAGGGTCGGAAATACGCAGATTTCTTTAGAAAAGTAATTTGCTGAGTGTGACCTCTTGGGGTTTTGTCCCAGAATAGTTCAAGCCAATTTGGTCGTCCTACTCCATTCAGAGTTAACCTCAAAGGTATTTTAAACTCTGTACATAAATAAAACAAAGCTTTATTGCTTATTCTATCTTGGGAACGTTACAAAAAAGAGAATAATTTCCTTTTTAAAGTTAAGCTAACGCCCGCAGAGTGAAGTGTGATATTTCAATGTCTTTTCTATGTAAATCGTATTAACATTCCGGCCTCTGGTGGGCTTTTTGAAATCCAGTTAAATCTGCCGGCCAAATGAAAAATTAAAAATGTAATACCTCATTTCATGGAAGACTTCATCACAAAAATTAAAATAATAAACAACGAAGTATGTAATGGCTGTAAACTTGTTCACTGGTCCCTAGAGGTAATTTAACTGCGCAGCTACGTTACCTACAAAATGAAATTAAAAAATATACCTAACATAGGTACATATTTCTTTTATAAATACGATAGTTTAGGCTAGAATCGGCTGGGCAGCGTTCGGGAAGCTACACAATATCTTCTCGTCCCACATACCGCAGTGTCTCAAGACGAAAGTCTTTGACCAGTGCGTGGTGCCAGTGATGACCTATGGCACTGAAACGTGGTCGCTCACAATGGGCCTTATCAGAAGGCTAAAAGTCACCCAAAGGGCAATGGAGAGGGCTATGCTTGGAGTTTCCCTAAGTGATCGAATCTGAAATGAAGAGATCCGCAGGCGGACAAAGGTAACCGACATAGCCCGAAGAATTGCCATGCTTAAGTGGCAGTGGGCAGGGCACATTGCTCGCAGAACTGATGGCCGATGGGGCCGAAAGGTTCTGGAGTGGCGACCGCATACCGGAAGACGTAGCGTTGGAAAGCCTCCTACTAGGTGGACCGATGACCTTGTGAAGGCTGCAGGTAACAGCTGGATGCGGGAAGCACAGAATCGGTCGAAGTGGCGGTGCTTGGGGGAGGCATATGTCCAGCAGTGGACGTCTTTCGGCTGAAATGATGATGATGATGATGATGAGGCTAGAATAAAACCTAGATTTGACACAGTTTGATTGAGTTCAATTTTAATAACGATTTTCGGGGCATCTTAGAATGCTGTGAATATGGGCATTCCGTAATTGGGTAACTTGAAAGCTACCGGACATCTTTGTAATGATAATAAGTATTAATAAGTAATTAAATGTAATGCTTTACACGAGGCCAAATGCGTGCCAAAAGTCGTAAATGTGAACTATGACATATGTATGATGAATGTTGTTGGAATATTACAGAACAAGAAGTATAAAACTAATAGTTTTCCTTTCCCTGGTCATACTGGTCAACATTTAGACTGATTGTCAATAAAAGATGCTGTTGTAATCATTGAGTAGCTATACCTACCTACAACTTGCTCATTGAATCCATTTTATTTGAGCAATGTGAAGACTTGAATACGTTCTTGTAACTCTCAATCTGGGGAGAACGGTTATGTTTGAACTACTATGGACTAAAACCCCACGGTGTTTCTTCTGCTACAATAATTCGGGAGAGCTGGGGGTCTACTCCGAAGCGCTAAACCGAAGTATCGGCCGAATGTTCGGCCGTTTTATAACTTCCATAGTTTCCTTTTTTGACTTTGAGTCCTTACCCGACTTCAAATCACAGTTTTGACATTGGCTTATCTCTTCGGCTGCCTTTTTTTTCGTTTTTTTTTTGCCGTAGTCAGCGATAGTTAGCCGTAGTAAAGAAACGACCGCACATTCGGCCGATACTTCAGATTTATGTTCGGAGTAGACTCCTGGAGTCGGATTTATCTGCACAAACTATGCGCCCCTTTACTTTTAACATTTTCTGTGTGCCAAAGCTAGGCGAAGATTTTACTCATATTCTCTAATAACGTAATTATAATTGTAGATGTGCAAGAGATTATTATTTTACGACAATAATAATAACTCTACGATGAAGTGTACTATTACAACCAATTACAATTAATTAGTAATGCATATTAACCTTAATTATACATACAGGCTCACTTATGTTTATTTATGGTTCATTCTGCATTTAAGTGGAAATTAAATAAAAGGGTAAATGATTAAGTTATTTACTATTCTACTCAGGTTGTATGAATTAAATGAAGGATGTTACCGCACTCACTAACGCTGGTATAGACCAGTGCGATATCGTGGGCGCGACGCGATACTAGTAGCACAATTTCTTTGTCAGTGTCTGTCGCGCCCGCGATATCGCGCAAGTCTAACTTAAACTTAAGTTGCAGCCTTTGAGGGTCAGATAGTCGCCGTTGACCTTGGCTATATAAATGCGCGTCGCGCTCACGCCGCGCCACCATTATTTTTCATAGGGAATATCTATTTGATTTATTCCAGAAATCCCCACCAACAAATCCCCACCAGTGGGGATTCTTATTTTTTTTTTCCAGAAGACCCCACTGGTTAAAAAACTCAGCCTAGTAGGGATTTTTGGAAAAATGAGTAACAATCCCCACCAGGTATTGTTGTTTCTTGATTGATTGCAATTCACTAACGTAATAACTGATTTCCCACATATGAGTCAAGTAAAAGAGGGTACATACAATATTTTGTTTAAGTACCCTTTTTTTTTTTGGGTGGGAAATTATCAAATAACTTCTCCCGCTCTGGGTGGAGCGGGAGGGCGTGTCAGACTTTTACTGACTAAAACCCACCCGTGTTCCTTCATGATATCCCCCTTTCGGACAAACTCGCAACCCTGGCAGGCATTGGCCCTAATGGACCCCATCAATTCGTGCTGACGCCTCTTTGAGGCGCGCGTGGAACACAACGCGCCGTCGACCCGGGCCTGGTCCTTATCGGACGGCGAGCTACCCACCGCTCACCGTCCGCAGGCCTGCGCCTACGGTGGCTGGAAATCGGCTTGCGACTCCCGACGCCCAGGGCGTCTCCTGCGGCGACTAGGGGCGTGAGGGCGCGAGACCTGCCTCTCCCTCACGCGTTCCGCCTCCTCCTTCGCCAGCATTACTGCTTCGTAGAAGGAGGTGACGGCCTCCCATGCACTCTCGCTGCGAACCGTGGCCTGAACTAGGGCCGGACGCGAGAGATCGCCGCCGCCGATCGCCTCAGTGAGGACACGGCGGTGCTCCGCCCAAGCAGGGCAGACCTCTACCGTATGCTCCACCGTGTCTTCCGGGAAATCCACACAGTGGTGACACCCGGGCGTTTCCTCCCGCTTTATCCTGAACAGGAACCTGAAACATCCGCGTCCGGTGAGGACCTGCGTCAGGCGGAAGGTGAGGACGCCGTGGCACCTCTCTAGCCACTCCTCGAAGAGGGGACTTATCGCCGCAATAGTGGCGTGCCCATAAGTACCCTGAAGTAACTAATATTGTGTCTAACTACCCTACACGCGACTGTTAAACCAGCAATATAAAATTACCAGTAGAACTATGCATTAAAATAAATTCTTCGTTACTGAAGTTTTGCAATGTTTACTGTGAAATAAATTTTATAATGAATTCTGAAATAATTAAATTGATTAACGCATTTTTTGTTAATTATTTAGAAACAACAATACCTGGTGGGGATTATTACTTATTTTTCCAAAAATCCCCACTAGGCTGACTTTATTTAACCAGTGGGGATTTCTGGAAAAAAAAATAACAATCCCCACTGGTGGGGATTTGTCGGTGGGGATTTCTGGAATAAATCATTTATTTTTAGTAATGAAAATATGAATATTTGAATAAAATCACAGATAAAATTATAGATAATAAAACAGTCTATTCGTACAAAAATAAACATGAAAATATCTTCAGCAGTTTGAAAGTAATATCGTTTTTTATGCTTTGGGTAGACATTACTTCCTGAATTTATTTAATTAAGTATTTTACTACAATACTTAAATATTCACATAAAGAATTCATGTGTATGCGTTCTAGTTTAACATACATTTTTTGCATAACATACTTGCATTATATGAAGGCGTAATAACAGATTTAAAAGTCACTAAAATCATATATCTGCGCCTTAAGTTGCAGTTTTACGATACGTTTATGTTGTAAACGCAGTGCTGTGTTAATTTGACTTAGTAGGTGTCTATATTAGCACAGTGACCAAGTGATTGTTCTACAGACAATAATAAATTGTTTTCTTATATCTGTGAAACATAAAAAGTGCAAAAATTATTTCATATTTATAATGCTAATCCCTGGACGTAAGGCATAGTAGAAGAGTGGAGAGTGGAGTGGGATTACGCGTAGTCCCATGTACTGACACAATTCATGTTTCACACGACTGGCCAAAATTACCGCTCACCTTTAAAATATTACTAAAATCTAATACCTATTCGCTACTATTAGATATCTTTGTTTAAATAATTGGTACCTAATTAATAACTGAGAAAATGAATTAAAAAAATGGGACATGGAACGTTTAGGATCTTCACGTAAGGGCTCCAAAATTAAAATTCGGCGTTACAAAAATTTTGTACCTATTTGATACCTAAACATATATTGTTTCTAGATTTTTAAGGCAAAGAATGAAGATGTTGATTGGCCAAAATGATCGATCAGCTTTAAAAGATTACTAAGACAGGTGGCCCTGTAAAGGTACGAGAAGGTGGGTACTTGAACGTGTAGGCGAGGAAACATGCCAGATAAGACGCTTACTGAAAAACAAAGCCCCTGTTTATGCAGTGATGGATAAATAGTTTTAAATATTTATGATTTATTACTAGTTTAGTACCTACTTTATTTGGGTTATTTTGTAACACTGGTCCTCTTAGTATGCCTTCAGGCAAGTTTTGAAGAATCAAGAAAAGGTTTCTTAAAAAAATCATAAATTCTATTACATTTATTATTACAGATACACAGGTATTATCACAAAATCTCATTTATAGAAATTAGTGTTGCCCAAATGCAAGAACAAGACGAGACTTAGCCAGTCTTGGTCTTGGTCTTGCGCCAATACACCTGGTCTTGGTCTTGGTCTTGGTCTTGCGCTCCCAGTCTTGGTCTTGGTCTTGGTCTTGCAGCAAGAGTCTTGCAAGTCTTGCAATTACCTATTAGTCTATTACTATTTATTAAAGTTTACTTTAAATCTTAGAAAAACGTATTAGAATTGGAACATTGTGAGCTTGAATTAACATAGCCATACGAGAAGCAGATTAATAAATAACTGAAGATTTGATAAGAAATTCGAAAAATCAACTGACCTATATGTCGTTTTCCATGGAAGTAACTGTTTCTTAATAAACATTTATGATTCAGTTCGCTATAAGCTTTGATTTATAACCTAATCATAATACTACTTGCGTGATCAGTATAATGTATTCATTTTCATTCTAAGCACTCTGAAACTTATTTATTCTTTGGAACACCTGTAGGTACTCTTAAAAAAATTCGAAATTATTTTGCATGAGTATACCTACGCCCCATGGCGGCAATCAAATAGTGTCACAAATGTTATGATTTCGGCGTGGCAGCAACGATTGTTTTAGATTTCAAAAGAAGCCGCCGGCGCGTGTATCATAACCATGTACTTCCGAAAAGCGGCAAATTTCTTTGAGAAGTAAGTACAAAACCTTTGATGCCGCATTATCAAAGTGCCGATGGTTAAAACATAACTATGCATGCACTCAGTTTGATTTTAATAGATATTTTTTTATTCGCTATGTTTATGGTATTAGTCGTAATGCGCATAGGTCCAGTTTTTCATATTCTTTGATACAGTTTTTTGCGTCTCATAGAATTCCTAATCGTACCTACCTATACACCGAACTGTTACACCTAACTACTCAGTGAAATAGCGCTAAGTCCTAGCTGCAAGACGCAAGAGTCTTGCAGGCTATGTCTTGTTCTTGCTCAAGTCTTGCACGGTCAGTCTTGGTCTTGGTCTTGCTAAAAATACGCGGTCTTGTTCTTGGTCTTGGTCTTGCAAAAACGCAAGAACAAGACCAAGACTGCAAGACCAAGACTGAATTTGGGCAACACTAATAGAAATAATATTTATTTGCATAAAACATGGTGTAAGTATAAAGATAATAAAATAAAATTAAAAATATAATACTTAATAATAAAAACTGGGCAAGTGCGTGTCGGACCACGCACCATGAAGGGTTCCGTAGTTGGGATAAATTTATCACAAGAACACAACACAATATCACACGTCATCATCATCATCTTAACATTGTAGTTGAAATACATGTTCCCATGTTTACATTCCAACTGCAAATGTAAGTTTGTACGCACAATATTGAGTGATTTACCATGTTATTTTAAGACCATAGACTTCTTATACGTTTCTATGCTTTTTTTCGTTCTTATGCATTTATTTACGTTACACGACCGTATTTGGGTCACAGAAATTCACAAGTGTACCAAGTTTCAACTTAATTGGTCCAGTAGATTAGGAGTAAATCGGTTGTGACAGACGGACAGATAGACAGACACACGAGTGATTCTATAAGGGTTCAGATTTTTCCTTTTGAGATACGGAAACCTAAAAAGAATAAACAAAACATACATGTTTTGCTTATATCATAGCAAGCAAATAATATAGGTTAAATTACCTACAAAATGATTCCCGCCAGTAAATTCTTTGATGCTGTAAAAAATATTGTTGTTTCATGTTGCATTTCCGTAGTATTTTATTAAACAATCTAAAGTCCCAACTTCGTTAAAGCAATTTCTATATAAGGTGTTTTAAAATTAACCCAACAAACTTTATCCTATATCCAAGGAGCTTCTTGCCCGTTCTTCTCCATAGGTACCTGCTAAGCTTCGGAATGGGCAACTAGCTTCATATTTCTAACTGACCGACTCCTTGACAATTCAAAAGTGCCTGTAAATGGTTTAATTGAAATAAATGCTTTGAGTTTAAGAGATGATTTATACCATCGAACTGTTAGAACAGTTTAGAATCAATCAGTTTAGAACAGTTGGTATTAAATTATAGTATGGACCAGCAAACTTGCCCGTAGCGTGCAACAATATTGTACGTGTTGTTTTTACGGTGCCAGTTAGTTGCCCTTCAAATTTACGGTATGTTACAGGCTATGAACTTCCACCGTGTAAATGGAGCTTAATATGGATCAAAAACTCTATTGGACTAACTGAGGTTTTAGTACTAGAAAATTCAGAAATAGCAAAAAACTTTTCCCATAGATTTCGTAGGAAATGAGACTGAGATGAGAGCTTAGATAATAGATAACACAACATTGTATGACACACATAACAAAGTTTGACAACAGTCGAATTATTCCACTGGGCTGAATAGGGAACGAATATAGCAGATAGTTACAGATTTACCCTTTTAAATTATATTTATTCTCATTATACATAATCTCATATTCATGAATAAAGAAAGATTATATTTATATGTATTTATGGAGCTAAGCAGTAAATCGTGAATTCATGACATATTAAAAACGGATAGTTTAGTACTTTGTAACTAAATAAAGATTTGACTAAATGGTCCCCATTTAGCCAAACCTTTATTTAGTTACAAAGTCAGCAACCAGGCCATTCAAATAGAAAAAAAAAAGAGTAATCTCGAGTGTTTTTATTACAATCTACTGTTAGATATATTATTATTATAATAATCTACTGTTATGTTATTTTAGTGACAGCTGTTCGTCAGGAATATGTAGAATGCGTCAGTCAGTTATCAGTGTTGTGCCTTATCACACTAACATTATAAAGGCGAAAGTTTGTGAGTGTGTGTGTGTATGTTTGTTACTTCTTCACGCTCAAACGGCTGGATCAATTTTGATAAAATTTTGTATGGAAGTAGCTGACACCCTGAATTAAGACATAGTCTACTCTTTATCCCGATATTCCCACGGGATCGAGACTTACGCGGGTGAAACGAAACACTTCGCAAGCAATGAGAAATGGCTACTAGGCTGCTTGTGTCGACTTCAGGACGAGTTGCTTCTCACACGGACAACTGTACGTCGCTTGCTCCCGCGTCACTAGTCCTGTCTGTCTTTATATTTTGGCTGGTGAGACCAAAACTACAAACGTAGTATACAGGGAAGCTTTATAAAAAATTGGCTGTTATTTTAGTATATTGTGGAGTCTTTCGACTTCCACGAGAACGAAGTTGCGGGCAGAAGCTAGTTCTAAATAAAACAACAAAATAATAACAATCAATTTCATAAACATTTGTGTATTGTCAGTAAGTAGATAATGCTTTTATTTTTCGTTACTAACTTTTATTGTTTTATAAATACCGAGAGACGATTGCTTCTTTGTTTGCACCGTTATTACGTTAATGAAAACTGAATAAAAGCAATTCTTACCACAAAGACTCCTTGAACTTTCGACAGTCACGAAATGGAATATTTGCGTTCAAATTAGTATTTAATACCAACGAAATGTGTTTCAATACTTCGATATTTTGTGTTATGGATAACGACCTTCATGCGGGGAGGTTCTCGATCGAAGGTAAGCTACGCTAACCGCGGTCGGTACGTGGATGGGTGACCCTCCATTACATTTCATTTATTTATTCATTAACAATTAACATTGTGTTGAACATTACATGTATATAAAATAAAATACATACATTTGAAGGCCTAATTAAAATTGATGTGAAATGTTTATTTCAACACTACTAGAAAATAAATCCGGCTCGAAGGACCAAAATGTTAGCGCCGCGAGTTTTTTGAGAGAACTTTAAAACGCTAACATGAGGATTGCGGGGAATTAACCATGAAAATGGACAGAACTGCCTAAACAGCTCTTTCTAGGCTTCTAAAAGCCTGGAGCGGTGATTCAAAGCCTTATTTGGTATGAGAATCGGCGGTTTTGTGGACTGTATTATAAACTTTAGGTATTCAGCATGCAGGTGGCAGCATGACATTGATTTTAAAGGACCGATATGGAGAAACAGGAATAAAATAAGGACACAGGATGCAGCGCCTTATCTTTCTTGAAGTCTGGAGTAGCTTTCCTGCTGCTAGGGGTTCTGCACGTCCTCGATGTGTAGCTTAACCACGCGGCGGGCAGCGTAGTGCACAGATCAACGGTTCCTATTTCTATCACGGCACTTCAAAACAGTTTAACTGATAAGTAGGTAGGTCTAATTTGATATATAGACCCGAAAACTCGGATTTATCATGCAATCCAGATATATTTGCGGTAATAGCACTGGAGATATGCTTTCGCGGCGACGAGTTAGACGAACAGTGAACACCCATTCAAAAATGGCGTCTGTTGCGGTCAATCTTCTTCCAGCCATGTATTGCTGTTTCGTTCAGACCTATGGGAGGTGCTGCAAGAATGAATAGGAAGGAAGGTGATTGATGGGAAACGTACCTACTACCGCCGCATTCCAATATAACTAAAAGTTGAAAATGATTTAAAGTAGGTATGTAGGTTTGGATATATCTAAGCGATATATATGGCGGTAACACAATTAGTTTATAGAAAGTCAACAAATTAATATAATGTCAAATTAGTACAACTTCACTCAAATTCTGATACCGAGTAGGTATAAACACTTCTCCAACAAGAAGGCTTTTAATTTAGTTTTAAAAGAGTGAGAGCTATAAATTAATAATTTTAAGGCAGTCGGTAACCTATTAAATAACTCCACTGCTTGGTATTAGGAACAATGCTTAACTTATGTTAAAATTTGGTGCCATTTTGTGTTTAAATTCCTTCCTTCTTGTGCTTCCTCTTATCTTACTTCTCAAGTGAACATAATAATATCCAGACTCCTCCGTGCCTCGGAAAGGACGTTAAACTGTTGGTCCCGGCTGTCATTCGTAGATCTTTGACAATCGTAACGAGCCCAAGTCTGACTTCCAGTCTTACCATGGGGTGTCGTGATACCCAGTAATTGGGTTGCGGAGCTCAGATAGGCAGTCGTTCCTTGTTAAATACTAGTATTCAGCTGCATCCGGTTCGACTGGCAGCCGACCCCAACATAAATGTTGTTGGGAAACGGCTAGGCAGATTGACCTACGAAATGCGTTTCAATACTTCGATATTTTAATTTATGTATGACGATGTTGATACGGCTTTTTGTGTTGGCGTAGTGCCAAGTTTTAATAGCATGCAGTCTTGTTGAGCGTAACTCCACATCATGTGCTACGGTGAGTTGATTAATTTATTATCGTTTCTCGCGTCGATGACGTAGTTCGTCCTTAGTAGATATAATAAGAGCTCAACTGGATGATTACTTCGTCAGTTCATCAGAGTTCAGTTGGTTGCCGAAGTGAACTAGTTAACTTTTTGACCCTCTGTGGGAGGGCGAAAATTTATGAGTCGTGACAATCTCGTGTTCATTAAAACATAATAATTATGTGGGATCCAGGCAAAAAGGGTCCAGTTCTCAGCATTAAGTTTCCGAGATGTACGCAGTTTTGTAAAGTTGGGTGCAAAAATTGCATTTCGCGATTTTATTGATTACTAGTTGCGCCCAGCGGTTTCACCCGCGTAAGTCTCGATCCCGTGGGAATATCAGGATAAAGAGTAGCGTATGTCTTAATCCAGGGTGTCAGCTACCTCCATAGAAAATTTTATCAAAATTAGTCCAGCCGTTTGAGCGTGAAGAAGTAACAAACATATACACACACACACACTCACAAACTTTCGCCCTTATAATATTAGTGTGATGATGAATAAATGCTCAATTATCTACAAGTTCATATAGTACCTAAATGAGTATTTATGGTGGTTCTAAATACCAGAAATTTTAAGAGAAAAGTTTAGTAAAAAAGTACCAGTGGTATGTCAAATTTAAAATGCTTTTTCTCAAATCAAGCTTTTCAGAGTTTCAACTTCAAATGTCTGATAAAAAAAATGTGCCGTTGTTATTGTGCATGTTATTATCATTTGACTATTCTATGTTTATACCGAATCTAGTCATAACTCTATACCCCACTACTTTACCCTTTTTGTTTGGACGATCACATATGGAGTTTTGCCTTGCTACCGTAGGTCGGGGTATAGGTACTATGAAAAATTTCCTCTTTTTCTACACTAGCAACAAAACTTTGACTCAACTAGAACCTTATGTTATCAAAACTATTTTGTAATAAATTGAAAATGTTAAAATGTCATTCTCACATAATGTCACAGTTGCTGAGCTGTCATGTTTGGGTGTCATGTAATTTAAATAATCGTGTTATTGTTACTATAGATTTTTTTCCTAATCGTTTACTTTTTTTATATAAAAGTATATCACAATGTTAATACCGACGTGTTTAATAAAACTCTGTGAGTTGGTAAGTGATTCCAGAACAATTTATCATCTGATTTATCATAATTATCCAAAATTTGTCATTTCTGCAGGAAGAATGCTAATATTATTATTAATTACGTTCTTTATTTCTAAAAGTTTACAGCAGTCTTATATTAATACTTGCATCAAAACTTTGGAGCATTCCTAAACACAAAATGCATCGTACTTCCTACATGTTTCCCTAATACAGGGGTTGCAATTTACAATATAATTAGAAACACAGACTTCAAGTAGGTATTAGCATATTCATGACGTCATCAAAGGAAAGCTTTGGCCAGTTGCAGTTCATAAATGCAGTCCCCGGAGCTTCCATTCTAGCACCCGCAATTTCGTTTTGGCCTTATGTTAGGTAAGACTAACACGTAGGTAACGTTTCACGCGTGTTTGTATTTCCCGAAGTGGTAAGTTTACAGTATTTAATACACTCACATTTTGCTTATTACCTACGTTTCGAAAACATGTAATAGGGGACGATTTTACTGCCATTAACTGACAAATCCAGACTCCGGGCTGCTACTGAAAAGGCAACATAGATAAGTCTTAGAACAACAAGGGTTTATAAATAAAGGTCTATGTATCGTACGAATTTACGCCTCTTAAATTTTTTTAAGCCACACCGATTGTCTCTCTTTCTTCAAACTCAAACTCAAAGCATTTATTTCAAATAAACCAATTACAGGCACTTTTGAATTGTCAAGGGGTCAGAAAGATGAAGCTAGTTGCACATTCCAAAGTGTAGTAGGTACCTATAGAGAAGGATGGGCAAGAAACATATTGTTACAAAATATTGGTCACGTCATTCATGTTGATATTATATGTATATGTGAGAACGATGCAAAAGGTCAAAAGCTTCCGTAATAAAAAAAAAAAACAATTCAAAAATTAAATTAAAATAAGCCATGGCAGCTAAGAGATGGCCAGTCCCTACTGACGGCGCCCGTTCACGAACATGACTTCTGCAGGGCGAAGGCAGTCGTCACCGAGTGATTCACATAAAGATTGTTCAATAGTCTGTTACAAAAAAATCAGATGAAACTGTAAACAAACCCAGTTCAGGTTAAATTCTTAAGAAAACACTCACAAAAGGGAATGAGTAACACATTCATCTGTATTTAGAAGGTTTCAACTATATATCCCACTACTTTTTCCAAAAATTATTACACATTATTGAATTTTAAATTAAAATCTCATGGACGAAAATTGAGGTTATAAAATTAACCTTATTTGTCTAATGAAAAGCGTTAGATGATTTAAGAGTTTTGGGTTTAAGTATTCAAATAATTAAATGTAGGCGGTATTACAAATTGGCATCACAGGTACGTTTTCTGATCCAATTTAATTGCTTAAATTTTCATAAGGTACTTTTAGAACGGACCATACCTTGTGACATGCATATTTTAATCCACTAATTAGTTAAGAACCTTAACTACTCGCGCCCACATATCGACTTATTGATGTTGTTTGATATATATTTTTGGATATAGTATATTAAACTCTTGATCTAAAGTGAGATAATGATTTTCCTGAAATGTGCAGGCCGGTATTAGTACTGTTTTAAATATTCCTCCTTTCCAGATGTTAACAGTGGCATGTCTAATCCTACACCACTACAGTTACGACCTTACAGACGTGCCTACACTCATGCTGTGCTCAGGCACATACGTCGGCTATGTTGTGGTCCTCTCAGGGGAGATCGTCGGTGAGAATGTAGTCACTGCCTTATCTAGTACCCCATACATTGTACAATATACTTATGATCGTAGACTGGACATACTTCGCATATCTTAGATATTCAGTTCGTACTGTAGCTTTCATGTATTGAAACGATGGTGTTTTGAAATTGTAGCTCGTATTAGTAGGATCGATAACATTCGATCATGTTTCATAAGAAAATATCAGAAAAAAAGTTAATCATTAATTTCATGGTTAATGAGATATTCCTTATATCTAGTTAATGTAGTAATGTTATACTGTTCTGTTTTGTAGTCTATAAGCATACAGTATTCAATGCAGAAGTGCCGCATTTATACTGGATTAAAATGTTCTATTTCTAACTTTAAATACATCGTCCTTCGCGAGGCGAGTACATAAAATAAATAGTGTTACAACATTGCACTGCAACTTTCTTTCAAAGGAAGAAGCGTAGGCAGATATTTCTATATGTATCTTGCATTAACAATGTTTATAAAATGTCGACCAAAAAGACTTGAATGCAGTTCCGTCAGAAACATCAAAAGCTTTGACCGAGGTGACCGCTGCATTAATTAAATTCACAAACAGTTTGCTGAAGCGACGGAAAGAAGTTTAGTTTGTTTATTCATATGTCACTCCGCTTACCGCTCTGCTGTAAATGTATCCCAGTCTTAGCAACTTGAAAATTCTAGGAGAGATGTTATTCGCGCCGCTGGATCTCGTCCAAGACATGTACTTTGGTATGCTGGGGGTCGCCTTGTTCTCTGTGAGTGGCGGCCTCGTGCTTGCAGCCAGGATCAAAACCTCCCCCTACCCGAGAACTGGTGACTGCAACGCAGCATACCTGGGGGCTGCCCTGGCTATCCTCAATGCAGTTTTCATGCTTTTTGATCTGAGCCTGGCATACTTGGACTCTGAGGAGTACGATGAAGAGGCCAGCGTGTAACGAGGTGAATATATCGAATGATTTCTTGTAGAATATATTCAGTATAAATGCGGCTTATCTCGTGATCATGTTTGGACGTAGGCGGTACATTAGCGAATTAGCTGAATGTTATCTATATTTTGTCGAGTATGTTTCAGTCGTTTCCCCACTCGCTTTTAACGAGATTATGTATTTATTTTGTACGCTTATTTACTATTATTACTCTATAGGTGAATTTATCGAAACTAGACGTATAAATTATTATATTATTCATGCTTAAGACCAGGCACTCTGTTATGTGCTAAACGCTAACACATCAGTAATAAAGTTAAATATCGCGTGCGTATGATCGTATTCGGGCACAAAACTAAATAGCGTAAGCCTCAATTCTTATTTCGTTTATAACTAAAGTAATAATTTATCTAGAGAACAATATCTTGTGGCTGGATAATAAACTATATTTTCTTGCTGTATTTTAGACCTAGAAGCCGAAAAATCTTGTCTTTATTTTTAATTATCTTTAAAAAAGACATGTGTTTCGAATAAAAAATGTATCGAGCGAAAATATAGCAATTACGTAACTGTCTTGTACATGGAAAGAAAAAGATCCATTATATCATATACTATAGTATTTTTGATTTTGATTTATTAATGCAAATTAACATAAATACAGGAAGCCTCCTCTTAAAAGCTCGTGCAGACTGGCGCGAAATCGTGAGCGCGACAGGCAGCGTGATGCTTGTCGTGCCCGGGATATCACCCCAGTCTGCACGAGCCTTTATTCATTTTAAAAGGATACCTACCTAAATTCTTACTTGGACTTATCAGTAGATATATTGTTTCATGGAAACTTATTTTCATACACATTGTAAGTTATCAACCGTTAGTTACTTAATCACATAGAGGGGGGGGGGGGGGGGGCGTTCCTGGCTACGCTTGCCGATCGCTTTTTAGGGTTCCGTAGTCAACAAGGAACCCGTATAGTTTCGCCATGTCCGTCTGTCTATCTATCTGTTTAGTACTATAAAGCTGTAATTTTTTTAGGGTACCCTTGCATGTAAAGTGGGCATTATATTTTTTTTTCTCGTCTATCCCATGATGTGGGTATCACCGGATAGACCTTCAAAAATATTGCGGGTCTGTGAAAACCATATTTTGATTCAGGGATCCGTTTGCGTAATATTAAGCTTTAAATTGCTATTTTTTGTTAGAGTCAAGTGCTAAATGCCAGCTAAATGCTTGTGTTTGGATATGTGAAAAAAATCATGGCAGTAGTACATAATTATAACGAAATTAAAAGAATAACTATCACAGCTTTTTCACAGTTAACGAGTAATAGTCGACCAACCTACATTTGCACTTGGAGAATTGACCGGTTTTTTTTCCATTTGAGGTCTCGTATGCTCCAATGGCTTTTGGACCTTCTACAGACGTAGTCAGTCTACATTATTTTCGGCTTGCTAGCTCTGCAGAGAATTTCGCTAATTTCAAAGTTAGTAATACGAACCTATGTTGAACTGTTACCAGGCGAGGCAGTATCAGCGGCGGCGGATGCCTACGTGGACGCGTGGTGGTCATCTAGTGGCAGCGTTCTGTTCGCGATGTGCGGCGGTCTTACGTTGCACAGCTGGCGTGGCTTGCCCGGCCACGAGCGCAAGAGCATCGCGCATGCCGCCGCGGTATGCGCCCTTGCGAACTCCTCGCTACTCCTCATCGATGCGCTCATCGCGATATGCTCGGCGCATAGGGAAGAAGGCAGCATTCGGACCAAGTGCCCTAAGAATGTTCCGTTATAAATTGTTAATAAAGTTATGTTTAAGGGTGCTGTTGTGTCTTATTGTGTGTATTTTATCAATAAGATACCGATGAAGTTGTTAATGGCTTCGCAATTTTCATAGTACAAAGTGTGTATTATGTAACATTGGGAAAATTTTATTGTGTCTATATATATCTACACGTGACTGGGTGTAGTTACTGACGCACTCGTGAGTTGTAAACAAGGCCTCCCTCCACCTCCCTCCTGCCACTATCTAGTAATGGACAGTTTAAGGGGAACGCCATTGATTGACATAATGTTATTTGAGGTATTTCGGTTTTATTACATTTATGCCTGCCTGCTCGAACGGTTAAAATCTTTTAGTCATTTTAAAAGGATTAGACATACCTACCGGGAGTTTATAACATCCTTACCATCCCTGCTATAGATTCTGGACTGTCCAATTGCATAATTATTCATTCTTAACCTGTTATCACCTGGACTTAAAGGATGGGTGACCATCTTTACAAACCAATACCCCTCCGTGCATCAGAAAGCATGAAGCCGTTGGTATCGGCTGTCATTATTTTGTAGATCTTTGATAATTGTTATGGGTCGTTAGAAGCCCGAAAGTCTGACAACCAGTCTTACCATGGGGTATCATGTTACCCAGTAACTGGGTTGTGGAGGTCAGAGTCAGATAGGCAGTCGCTCCATGTAAAATACTGGTATTCAGCTGCATCCGGTTAGACTGGAAGCCGACCCCAACATAGTTGGGAAAAGGCTAGGCAGATGAATCACCGGGACTTATGATTCAGAATGAATAAGCATTAATGGCGATGTTGTGATATATTAATTAGTTTCCGAGTTACGGTTTATATTAAGAAAAAAACTCAGTTTAGTTGGTTGCTTTAGGAAAGAGACCTCTATTGGATATAAGAGGAACTAATACGAACGTCAGCTTGACGTTCGGGCAGCGCACAATGGTCCGCTGTAGTTCGTACGTATATCAAGAGATAGAGCTGTTATGGAAAGAGATTTATAAATGTTAGGGTGAAATAATTTTCAGTTTTTTTTTTAAGTTTTTATCGAATTACCAAGAATAATAAAAAAAAAACAGACAATAAAGGTTCATATTACAAAACACAATCACAAAATCACAAGTCTTTGCAACAAAATACAAAATTCGAACAAAGATCCACGAAGACATCAAGAAGTTACGAACTATAGTACTTTCTCTTTTGAATTAAACCCACGTCATAAAGGGATAACAGAGGATGTGTTGATGATCTGATGGTGGTCCTATCACAAGTCTTATTGTTCACTATTAACAAAGTAAGTATTACCTATATACATATAACGTAGCTTTAGAAGCGTGAAAGTAGTTTCAGACAGGTATTTCTGTTTCAGCGTATGATCACAAAGATCTCATGCAACCTATAATAATAGAAAGTGTCAAAAGTAAAGAGCGTAGCCATGAAATAGTTCAAATTCCTCCAATCCGAATCCGGATACCTCCCACACAACATCTTAAGGCTCCGTGCACGAAAAAAACCCTTTTTCGTCAATTTCTTATCTAATTGTGAGAAAGCTGGAAATAATTGAAACATTAAGTCTGTGTAACTATAGGAGTACAGTTTTCGTGGTGCTTGACCATTCGTGTCAGTCACAGCACCTGTTAATAGTTTCATCACTTTTGTGCTCTCGCAAAAATTTGGTATATTACATTTATATCTGTAACTTTTATGGTGTACATAATAAAGAGTATTCTATTCTACATATATTGCGGCTTTGATTTACTTAATGAAGATATTGTAAAATCATAAAATGAAATTTTGGTTTTATCTCAAGGATAACTGAAGCCCAGTATGTGATTTTTAAATTTCTTTATATAGTTTGCTAAATAATAGGAAAAAATACATGAACGACTGGGTTTTTAGAAAGTATAGGTTTTTTCAACATTATTTTTCTGCTATATTTTGTATCAAAGTTGAAAAAAGTGCTTCCCCACATGCAAGTAGACCATATAATAATGTTGATTATATCTTTTAATTTTCAAAATCTAAAGTATTGTCTTGTAAAAAGATGATCAAACGTCAGTGTCGCGTCATTTTTCGGAAAACTTGCTGCGAATATTAGTGATTTTCCATGAATACTTGATCTATTTGAAAATCCGTTTCCGCCACATGCAAAACAAAGAATTTGACATTTTAAATCACAAATATTTTTGATTAAATTCTTTTTCCCTTTCTCACAACCAATGAACAAAATTGATCAAAATCAGCCGATTTCGTGCACGGGCTCTTAACCAATTACTCAAACAACACATTCCAATAGTTCCGTCATGTAAGTCCTTAGCAAGTTAGACTTAATTAAAAGAGTACTGTGATGTGTTGGCACAAAAATAGAGATGTTAAGTCGGACCCACGTTAATTTGTAAAACAAATAACGCATTCTGTACCACTCGTGCTCATACAGACATACACTGCAAGGGCGTAATGTTTAGAATCTTTAGAACGTTGCGTAAAATTAAGTAACTTGCTTTTTAGACTAATTAGAACTGTTTTGGGTGCATCGATACGGCTGCGGATTCTATTGTGATATGAAATCTAGGCAGATGAGTATAGTGTACAGATACATAATTCAATCAATCTGCCTGCCATTTCCCAACTATACGTTGGAGTTGGCTTCCGGACTAACCGGCTGCAGCTGAATAGAAGTATTTTACATGGAGTGACTGTCTATCTGACCCCTGCAACCGAGTAGCTGGGTAATGCGATACCACATGGTAAGACTATGTAGGGGCCTACTCCGAAGTGATAAGTATCGGCCGAATGTTCGGCCGTTTCTTGACTTCCAAAGTTTCCTTATTTGACTTTGAATCCTTACCCGACTTCAAGTCAAGTTTTTGACTTCGACTTATCTCTCAGACCGTCGTATTTTTTCTTTCGCCGTAGTCAGCCATAGTCAGCGGTAGTCAGGAAACGGCTGAAAATTCGGCCGATACTTCGGATTTATCTTCGGAGTAGACTCCCTGGTTGTCAGACTTTCGGGCATTTGACGATGCGTAAAAACTGTCAAAGATCTACAAATGACAGCTAGGACCAACGGGTCAAAAACATACACATAAGTTCAAGTCAATATCAACGCTCGTGTCTTCTCTGTATGAGAAGAAAGAATCCTTGCCCTGCAGAGGGGCAGTTACAGGCTGGTATCATTCATCATCGTCATTTCAGCCGTAAGACGTCCGCTGCTGGACATAGGCCTGCCCCAAAAGGAGAGGGCGGGGGGGGGGGTTGCCATAATCGCCACGCTTGGCAGGCGGTTTGGCGATCGCAGTATGGTGTAAAATGCATAGAGAACGCTGCTGCCCATTTTTTAGTAAGTCCCTTAGTCGCCTTGGCCTTCGTCGGCTGGTATCATTAATTAATCCTAACTAATATTAGATATGGTTAGGTCGCAAGTGGTACCGCTGAGCATGGGATCTTGACCCAGGAAGTTATTGGGTTTTTCTATCTGGAATTTCTCAGTAGCAGCCCGGAGCCTGGGTTTATGCCCGGTTGATGGCAATAGGCTCGCCCCCTATTACACGGGACTCAAACATAACTGGCGATGTGTGGGGCTGGGTGCTCCTCTGCCTAGCGCTTCGGGGAAACAAGGCGTGATGTTATGTTTATGTTATGTAATATTATAAATTCGAAAGTGAATTTGTTTGTTTGTTACGCTTTACGCTAAACTGTTACAATTAGGATTTTGTCCCTCTAAATGAAAGAACAAGGTCTCCTTGCAAGGGTGGGTGAGTATATGCACACAAAGAAACTACAAAATGTATCAAACAATAAATATATTTTTAACAAATGTAAGTAGTCTAACTTAGATTAGGTTGGTGACAATAAAACCTAAGGAATGCCACAGCCAGCTTAGATACTCTTTAATAAGAACTAGGGTCGTAGGGGGTTGGTGATAAACCGAGTACTGTTCCGTGTGTGGTTTAATTAGATTAAATATTAAATAATAAACGAGATTTGTAAAGTATAACCTTCCAATTAATTTAAGTGTTATTACTAATAAATGGGCGCCAGGGACTTTGAGGGTCCCGGATCCCGGAGCCGACGAAGAGGTCCAATATCCTTTCCGATGAACGTAGGTGTCGGACCCGGAGTCCTTAATTTAAATTTTGTGTAAGACCGGTTTCCGATTTTGAAACCAGCCAGGTATTAAGAGGGTTATTCAAATATTAACCGTAGGTAATAAAAATTATTAAAGAAGAAGGAAGAAAAAAAAAAACCGTCCCGCCAGCGCAATCGCTAGGCGGACTCTGCCAGCCGCACAGTCGTCTCCACAGGAGGCTTCGAGCCGCTCGAGGAACGGGTCTCGCGTCCAGGCTTCGGACGCTTCGCCAAATCCTGGCGGCGAGACGAATCTCTCGAGGTGCCTCTCCTGGAATGGACAATACGGAGACCAAATAATATAATGGGAAACTAATTTATTTGGATACTCCTGAGTGGTGGGACAATAGGAAGGAGGATTACCCACGTGGCGTCTACCAACTCCTTACCCAGTGCGTACTACATTCCCCTGAATTACAATTTTAATATCGTGGTCAACACTGAGGAATCTTCCATGGCATATCTATGCTAAACAGTCAGTGGATCAAATACTCACGGTTGATTATGTGTGATGGTACTTGACTGCCGGATCTTCGACTGGCTGGAGAACTATCGGCAATGCGCTGCTTGGGAATCCTGTAATAAATATCTATGGATCACCACAATATACATCTAACACCCAGGGAATGGCTCACAGACCACTTCCAAACACGTAATTCACAACAATCCTTACCTTTTAAGACATGAAGTAAGATTTGTGGTATCACTTTAGCGTGTTCGTTGGCAAATAAGCTATCGCATTCCTCGACAATACGTCACGGTCTAAAGACCGGAAATATCTTGACCAAGTGACCACTTAAGAAAAACTCCTCTACGCTAGGTAAAATTCACCACAAGAACACTAAGGATAAATATTACACCAAGACATTCGACTCTTGAAAATCAACACTTGCAACTTGCCACTGTTGCAATTGAGATTTTGTCCCTCTTAATGAAAGAACAAAGGCTCCCTTGCAAGGGTGGGTGAGTATATGCACACAAAGAAACTACAAAATGTATCAAACAATAAATATATTTTTAACAAATATAAGTAGCCTAACTTAGATTAGGTAAGCAACAATAAAACCTAAGGAATGCCACAGCCAGCTTAGATACTCTTTAATAAGAATAGGGTCGTAACCGAGTACTGAAAGTTGGCTCATAAGTGGACCATGACCTGGAGAAAGATATAGGCAACTTGTCATCCTAGATCGCAGAAAAAGTCGTATATAAGTACAAGTTACAAACAAAAATATATGTATTTCGTAGGCAATTTGTATGATTCCGCTTTTTACAAACAGCGTCGTCGATTTAAAAACGCTCGCAGTTATAAAATATGCCGAAAGCAAAATGTAAATTGCCTTGTCACTATTTAATATGCCACAACATTTGATGGACAATTTTAGAAAATGCCGCGGCAAATTGAAGTATTTAGTTCTATTTCTTTAGGCACTCGCCGCCCGCTGCCGCGGCACCACTCGTTTCGGTCGCTCGGATCGCGCGCGTTTGATCACAGTTCTAACCTAACCCATTTGGTCGAGGTGCCCAGGCTTAGTTACTGCGACCAATTGGGCTCACGCGCGTTTGGTTACAGTTCTAACCTAACCCATTTGGTCGGGGTGCCCAGGCTTAGTTACTGCGACCAATTGGACTCACGCGCGTTTGGTCACAGTTCTAACCTAACCCATTTGGTCGGGGTGCCCAGGCTTAGTTACTGCGACCAATTGGGCTCACGCGCGTTTGGTCACAGTTCTAACCTAACCCATTTGGTCGGGGTGCCCAGGCTTAGTTACTGCAACCAATTGGGCTCACGCGCGTTTGGTTACAGTTCTAACCTAACCCATTTGGTCGGGGTGCCCAGGCTTAGTTACTGCAACCAATTGGGCTCACGCGCGTTTGGTTACAGTTCTAACCTAACCCATTTGGTCGGGGTGCCCTGGCTTAGTTACTGCGACCAATTGTGCTCGCGCTTGGGGTTGTCACAGTTCTAACCAAACCTACAACAGCAATCAATGTCAAAATTAAAACAATTGAACGAGTTGCCAATTTGCCTTCGGCATATTTCATAGCTGCGAGCGTTTGTAAATGGACGGCGCCGTATGTATAATAACGAATCTGCCTGCGACGTATTTATGGGGATGACTTTATACTCGTAAGAAACTAGCTGTTTCTCGCGGTTTCACCGGCATAAGTCTCGATCCCGTGGGAATATCGGGATAAAAGGTATCATATGTCCTAATCCAGGTCATGGTCTACCCATGTGCCAAATTTCATCAGTTCAGCCGTTTTAGCGCGAAAGCGTAATAAACAAACAAACTCACTTTCGCATTTATAATAATTATTAGTTAGGATCATTCATAGGACTATCTAAAGGTTTCGTATAAAAAACTATTCGAATAAAATGATTAAGTGCTTGTGGCACCTGTTGGCAGGTTGAAATTAAAGATCGAGCTCGAGGGATTCAACGTGATGTCCTGCTTATTAACAAAAATATGTGGGCATCCAAGCAAAAAGGTTCCACTAGTGGGATATTGAGTTAAGACTAGATTCAGTATCTAGAATAGTCAGCTGATAATAAAGATTTAAAAACTATTCAAAAACAGGCACATTTTTTTTATCAGACAATATTGAAGTTGAAGCTGAAAAAGCATTTTCAAATTTGACATGTTGGCCGATCACTGGTACCTTTAACCTAAACTTTTCTCTTAAAATTTCTGGTACTTACAACCATCATAATTATAAAGTCATTTTCTATACTCATCATCTGCCTAGCCTTTTCCCAACTATGTTGGGGTCGGCTTCCAGTCTAACCGGATGCAGCTGAATACCAGTATTTTACATGGAGCGACTGCCTATCTGACCTCCACAACCCAGTTACTGGGTAACACGATATCCTTTGGTAAGACTGGTTGTCAGACTTGGGCTTCTGACGACCCGTAACAACTGTCAAAGATCTACAAATGACAACCGGGACCAACGGCTAAACGTGCTTTCCGAGGCACGGAGGAAACTTGATATGAAAAGATGGTCACCCATCCACGGACCAACCGCGGCAAATGTAGCTTAACCTGATCGATGGACCCGTGCGGCAGTTATTACTTAGCCACAAGCTCCTCAGTTAGCCATTAGCTCCTCTCAAAGTAATTTTCTATACCACTACTACTTATTGTAAATACCTACATTCTGAGCAAATAAATAAATATTATATTCTATTCTATATGCACTTGTAGATAATTGAGCATTCATTTAAAATCACGACTTGCAATGTTTTCACCCAACGTTACAAAACTGCGTATATCTCGGTAACTAAATGCTGAGAACTGTACCCCAAGTGCAAGTTTGCAAGAGAGTAAACGTAACTATTTCGTTTGCGTTAAAATTTGACCGATAGATCATAATGCTAAGAATATAAGGGTGAGAATAAAAATCTTAAAGCAAACGCGCTAGTTACGTTTACTCTCATGCAAACTTACACTTGGGGTACTGAACTCTTTTTGCTTGGACCCACATATATCTGTTTAGTGTGTTTCATTTCGGATACAGTTATGATACCCGCAAATAAAAACCGGTCTAAGTCAACACAAGATTTTGATTAATTTAATTCGCATTAATTTAATTAGTCACCGAATGACAATGCGTTTCAATGCAGACGAAATTGTGTCGACACGATCTACGCCTGCAGGAAAATTAGTGTAAGTAATTAATCATGAGTGAAACTCACAGGGCCATCACAAAATGATCGGAAATGTAGCTTTAGGCACTTGTCTTGTAATAGTTACAAGTAAATAGTACATACATAGGTCTAGCGTCTAGCGAAAAATAAATTGCATGCAATTTTTATTTCATCATAAATCAACCTTTGGTAAGTATCTCATTAACTCTTAAGAATAGTATCAGATAGATGAATATGTCTAGGTATACTTAATTGTCTCCAAGTTAATGTAACTGCATGTTTAGGTTCCTGGGTATTTCTAATAGTACCATCCTGAAAATAACAGGGAAATATTGTGTAAATGTAAATACATTTCTAAATGCCCATTGCGTTAGATGAAGCATGGCTATAAGCTGGATAAAGTAGTACTGGTAGGGTATTCTTGTAGCTCGCCATCCGATAAGGACCAGGCCCGGGTCGACGGCGCGTTGTGTTCCACGCGCGCCTCAAAGAGATGTCAGCACAAACTGACGGGGTCCGTCAGGACCAATGCCTGCCGGGGTTGCGAGTTTGTCCGAAAGGGATATCGTGGCCCTGGCACACAGGCAACGGAAGGAACACGGGTGGGTTTTAGTCAGTAAAAGTCTGACACGCCCTCCTGCTCCGCCCAGAGCGGGAGAAGTTATTTGATGATTTCCCACCCAAAAAAAAAAAAAAAAAAAAAAAAAAAAAAAAAAAAAAAAAAAAAAAAAAAAAAAAAAAAAAGGTATTGGTAGCTTCAGTTATAAAGTTTTCTTGAATATCGATTCACAGAGTGCAAAGCCAAGCTGACGGCTTTCCCAGAGATATCGATGTCATGGTCGTGATAGTACGCTATTAGAGGAGGTGGATGCAATTTAATATGACATTGGAAGTTCTTAAAATGAGGAGCTCATGGCTAAGTAAAAACAGCCGCGTGGGGTCGATCCATCAGGTTAAGCTATGCTTGCCAAGGTTGGTCCGTGGATGGGTGACCGTTGTTGCACATCGAGACTCCTCGTCAAGCCACAAAAGCACGAAGCTCCTCGAAAGCACGTTAAGCCGTTGGTTCCGGCTGTCATTCGTGGATCTTAGACAGTCGTTACGGGTCGTCAGAAGTCCGAAAGTCTGACAACCATTCTTACCAAGGTGTAATCGTATCGTATTACCCTGTTACTGGGTTGTGGAGGTCAGATAGGCAATCGCTCCATGTAAAATACTGGTATTCAGCTGCATCCGGTTAGCCGGGATGCCTATTGCCCACCCCAACATTGTTGGGAAAAGGCAGGCAAATTGAAGTTCGGGAAATAAGCTGTTTCATTGTAAGATCGATCGATTGCATGAACTACTTACGTAGGTACGTGATTTAGTTTCAAAACATGAAACCAATTGAATGAATGAAATGCACCGACCCCAGCGTGGTTTGACCAGGATCGATTTTATCGAATGAACACAAAGATTTGCACTAGCCCCTGGAGCCTCATGTTTCATGGGGCTACAGAGACTATTGTATATCAAAGAGTAGACCGAGGGGCGCGGTAATGGTAGGGAAGACGCGCCCTTGGGATATGGAAGGATTACTAGAGCCGTACCGGATATGCATCCTTGAGTAAGCATTAGAATAGTGGGGAGACGGGTTATATTTATCTATGGGTGGGCTCTTTTAATGACGTAATTTAGGAAAAACAACTTTAACACATACACATAGTTCAGTTTTTGCTACAACTTCAAACATCTTTATATCTCTTTCAATAGTAAGTACTTATCAGTCATTTTGAAATCAACTTAATTTATTGCACAAAGTTGACATTCGTCTAAGAGGAAACAACAGTTACTGTTGGAAACAAGGTTTCGAAAAGACTTTAGAAGTTTTAAGAAGAAAGAAAGAAAATACGTTTAATTGCGGTAATCATAACGCAAAGAAATAAAAATACAAACACGAAAGAACAAGTTGAGGGAATATATGCGTCACATTCACGCAAAACGGCCATCGCTCAGCATAATGCTGCGACCCTATGCGAGACAGAGCCCCAGCGCTGGTTCTGGTGGGGGGTTTTCTTCTGCTTATGGATATATAGATCCATAGATTCCATAATTCCTTAGATATTTTTTACCATCCTATTTTATTTTGGTAACTAAGAATCATTATTTTTCGGGTTCCGTACCCTTAGGGTGCCAACGGGACCCAATTTCTAAGACTCCGCTGTCCTTTCGTTCGCCCGTCCATCTGTCCATCTGTCACAGGGCTGTATCTTTTGAGACAGTATTAAATACAGAGCATTCAGCCGTCGTACTGCCGATGCCGTCCCGACCCGCACCCGCTGCCTGTGTGTGTTGAGCTTAATAGAAGCTATATCCGGCACAAAATCCTTGCAAATTGAAATCCCTAAGTCTATGAAAGCTGATTTTCAGCCCAGCGTGCGACGTGCGCTTTACTTGTGGAAACTAAACTGTGTATAAACATGTTGTGTATGTGTGCGTGAAGACGAGTAGCGTCAACACAGAACACACGCTTCCGATCCGACTTCGCCGTTGCATTTTCTCGGACGCTCCAGCTGCTTACATACACATTTGCAGCGTGTTTGTACACTTGGTAACAACAACTAAAGCGCGTGTCGCTTCGTGAGATAAAAAAATACTGTAGCATTTTGCAACTAAATTCGGAATGAATCGAGATCAAAGAAACACTGGATTAAAGGTTTATTGCGGAACTTCCTTACGATCGTAGTGGAGATCATTATTATTTTTAGAATTGATGTGTTATACATAAATTATCTAAAATAATATGGTACACGAAACGGAACGATTAAATCATTAAAAATATATTTTTATGTATAGGAAACGATTTCGTAGAATAATAATGATGTCATTAATGTCGTAGACTATTTTCAATTCTATGACCACGCCTATAAAGTACCTACGTTAATAACTATTATGTTTTTAACGTAGTACAGAATTTTATACTCGCGTAGTAACTATTTATAAGTATTACGTTGTTGGTAGTATTTAAAACGTTTTAACAATGCGAGTTTATTAGTCATCAAAGCAAATGTTCACGATTAGCACTTTTAATATAAAAGTGGGATTATTTGTTAAAACCCGCTAACAGGAATTAAATTAATCGTTATCAAATTAATGTCGGATCCTAATGAAACTTTATGTGTAAAATCTGCAAATTAAGTTCATATTACTATTTTGTGTTTGTACTATGACACATAGTGAGCAAATTAAAAATGTAAAATCTTCAGATCCTGAAATGCATTGTCGAAATACCGTTGAAGGTCATAAATATGTGAAATGATAACATTTCAGGTATCACTAAATGATACGAATTTTCTTATTTTACATGTTTTTATTTAAAGAAACAAGTCACAAAGTACTTTGTTGTATTGCACGCGATATCGATTCATGAGTAAACGATGTCATCTTAGGGGAATAAGGAGTAAAACTACGATTCTAATGTAGCCATGAAATTATTTTTGATGATCCGGGTCTTGCAATAACTTCAACTATTTAGGCAGAATTTTGTATCCAAGTAATCATAAAAAAAGTGTTCTTGAAACCTAATTGTATTTTCTGTTCTAGAACTTAAATTCTCTGCCAATTTTGCTGGCTGTCTGATTGATTTATTCGGTGATTAAAATTATTGTATTCCATTATTATTCTTTATTTCACGTTTTAGAAGTAACTTATTTTGACATTGCTTGATCTCATAATCATCGTATGGTACAAAATTATCGTTCACAAAAAATGGGTGTGCCCCAAGGTTCAATACTTGGTCACGTACTTGATAAGGCCATGTGGTGGGTACGATTTTTATAACCAAGAAATGTTTACTATGTCCTACGTTGATAAACTCGATGGTCACACAGTATGAGCTCACCGCTTCAATATTGCCCGGCGAGGGCGTCTTACTTACGGCGCAGTCTCCGTGGCGACTTCACATCGCACGCCCGTGTATAGTGTAAACATAGCCTATTAACATCGTTGTATTTTAAATTTCGAAGTGAATCACGATGTCGATCAGTAGATTGTCTATTGTCAAGTTTTTGGAGCTGGTAATTATATTTATTTTATTTAAAAACTACTACTATAACAGTTTTTTTAAGTGACGCCTGCTCAATGAGCAACCCATGAATAAGCCGGTGAATTTAAAATGATCTTGTTTTTGTTAGTAAACTGAATTCGTAATGCAGCATTTCGTATAACCTTGTCGAATTATGAAATAGTGAGTAGTAATAAATAACGATATTTAAGTATAAGGATAAATTGATGTTTACGTGTAAACCGACGTAAAGGCAATAACTAAATTGTTTTAGCTAAAAGAACCGCATTTTGAAATAAAGGCTTCTTACTGTGGTAGAAAGCAAGGTGTGTTTCCAATTACCTATATCTCTTTTTGATCGATACATACATACATTGATGAATTTACAAAAACTATAACCGTTGTACCAACATAAGAACCTAACCTGCATTAATTTAAGAAAAATGCAGGTTATAGTTGAGAATGTACATTCTACCTTTCTATCAATAGACAAAGCCTCATCAAAAGACTAGCTTTCAACAAAATGAATGATCCAAAGTTCTAAAAATAAATAAAACGTTCTATGTTGTAAACGAACGCTAACAAAAACAGTGGCCCAACGCTATCAAGATACAAAGGGCGTTGACTCCTTTCACTTTCATCGACCATACAAATGAAAGGGATGGCGAAGGGGCTGTGGGTGTGGGTCGTGTATACGGTTACAATTGAGACTGAATTGGAACAGATTGCATTCAATTGTAGTTAATTTCGGGACTTACTGGAATGAGTTTCTATGAAATGCAACAAACAACTTTATTAGACCGTCGATAAGTTAAATGCGAAATAATATGAATGGATGATGAATGATCAATCAACATTGTAATAGTTGATAAGGCAATCAAATTAGATAACGATATTAAAACGAAACCAACGCCTGATCTTCGTTCAGCATTGACCTGGGGGCCTACTCCGAAGCGTTATTCCGATGTATCGGCCGAATGTTCCGCCGTTTCCTTTTTACGGCTGATCATGGCTGACTACGGCGAAAGAAAAAATAAAACGACGGTCAGAGAGATAAGTCAAAGTCAAAACCGTGACTTGAAGTCGGGTAAGGATTCAAAGTCAATTATGGAAACTATGGGCCTCAAGAAGCGGCCGAACATTCGGCCGATACATCGGATTATCGCTTCGGAGTAGGCCCCTTGGCCTAAACTTTAAACAAGCTGTTTTAGATTTTAATATGTACATACAAATCTAAGTATTTTTTTGTAAGAAAAGCATCCAAACATTTTTAACACTTTCCCCGCTTGTCTTGTTTTTACACTTAGATATCCAATGTTATATTCGTCATTCTTTTCATGACCCGAGTGATTTAATTTAACAATGTAAGATTATTTATCACAGGGTTACATCAGTGTCCATCAGCTATTCTTAGCAGCCTGACCTAAGCGTCTGTTCGCGTATCAACACTTTTGTTGACCACTCTCTGACAAAGCCTCAGTAAATTGATTCACACTTATGCTCCTACGTGACGCGTGTCTTCGTTGCCTTGCGAATTCAGTTTTCCTTATCATATATGAATTTCAAGACTTCTAGCTTAGCTATAGCTTGTCAAATCTGTGACGGATTTTTGATTACACACGTTGAAAGCTGTTTTATGTTAGACAGATATTTCTGTATTCGGCAACATATCTCCGGATATCGTAACCACGACGGCCGTGGCGGTCAGTCAGTACCAAGTGTAAACAAACGATAAAAATAAATATGAAATCATTTTATCATCCGACATGAATAATGTCGGATGATCAATTTGTTTAACGATTGCCTAATGGTACAGACGCCAGCAGATCAAGCTACCTGAAACTGTCGAATTCTCCCAATCAACCTTGAACCTTATGCTGTAGGGATAAAGTTGAAAATCTATTAAAGAAATTTGACAAATCGTAGTAGCTCGATGTGCTGGCGTCTGTACATCAACACGTTAATTTTATGAGAAGCCATTGACTTAGAACATTTGTAAAAATACTTCCTGTAGTCATAAACTTATTGCATATCTCAATATTGTTTAGATATTTACGTAGATGGATGAACATTTGAAGTTTGTCAGCTTTACAGTGTATTCAGAATCTCGTACACAAGCAACTGACGCCCACCGACCCTCGCAAACGGGTCATGGTCTAATAGAAGTTGATTCAACTAAACAGCTCAACCCACCTGGATCTAAAGTTTACCTTATTGATACCTAAAAGTTTTCTACGGCTATTGCACTATCGAAAACAATGAATTGTAATTTTAAATCAGCATTTTGTGTTTACTTTTGTTTGGGGACACACAACTGTTGTGGTCGAAAAGTAACAATGCTAACTAAAAATTACTGAATGTTTATGTAAACTTTACACTTTTGGATACTCAGGTACCTGGACCTACTCATGATCTCAGAAATACGATAGCCTTCACAAGCATACAGGAAGTATATTTTTAATTTGCCGGTAGTCCATTAGCATTGCTAGCTAGTAAAATAACCGTGCCTCTCATTGTTTTACTGCTATACGACGGTGATGCTACTAATGATTGAAGAATTGTAGTTGCGAAAATAAAACATTTGGTATTTGATACTGATATTATACATAGACTCACATCCAGAACTATGGGCCTGACAGACGACGAAGTGGATGACGTCATGTGTTCACCCTTAGAGAAGAAATCAATAGAGATTGATTTTCAAAAGAAAAAAGAAATGCACTGATAGATACATAAATGTTTAGCTACCGCAGTAGATTCACAAAGAATATGTTTGCATAATAATGGTGTTGTTATGATTATGTGCCATTATGCAACTATGGCCTCATTAAATAAAATACGTGTTTACTTTTAATTGCATATTTAAAAACATATCGTTTATTTTATTTCAATATTGTTAACATAACAAGTAGGTGATATTAATAATAATCAGTACTAAATAAATGAAAATGAATGTCACGAAACACACATCACATTTAATTTTAGCACTAATGATGTTGCATAAATTAAAGAGAATGTGTTTTTAGACGATATGCCTGGTGTACTTAATAATATTATTTATTATGTTACTGTTGAGACTCTGTTCACATGAAATAATTAAACAAGGGAAAGCGAAATCGTTTTCTAATGGACACACCAGGAAGGTAAATGACGGAGGTACGACCAGTCCCCCCGGCCATATATAGCCGTACACTCTGTACAGCATACCCATAAAATAATCACGGTCGTTTTTAGAAGTGAAATCGATTCCAAAAGTGATGACTGACTACATGCAACTGCCAGCAACAAGTAGAGAATAACTTGTTCTGTTAATATTAATACCAATGTCTCGTAAAATATATGAAAAATATTTGCCTTCGACCACCTGTAGCTCGGCAGTCAATTTGTTTGCATTCAGTTTGACTGTATTAACAACTGAGTTTATTTTAAATTCGGATATTACAAAATCCTAACGTTAAGTCTGGCTTTCTGTTGGATTACCAACCAAAACTCAGAGCTAGCATCCGTTATCTACATCGTATTTCCGATAGATTAGGTATAATATATCATTACAAACATGAAGATATAACATATTTGTCTTATCATGAGTCACTATTATTGTTTTTATGTTACCGGAATCATGACTGTATTTCTTTTTCAAGAAATTGGAGCAATTGTCATTATCCGAGTTAATCCTGGGGGTCATATCATCACATGTTTGCTGATGACGTACCGTCACATGATGCAGTTGAATTATGACTGGGAGATAAACCGGATTAAGTGACAAAGTAGGACACACAAATTGCTGGGGAATTTCAGTGTCTTCAGGCATTCTAGTTATTAAACGGATACTTTGCTGAAAGTCTTCATTTCACGGAACTAATACAAAACGCAACAAATAATAACGACTTTAATTTTATCAACGACAATAAGTCACTTCCTAAAGTTATGACTTCTTAAAAAAGAAATCGTGCTGTACTTAATCATTACTAACTTTGTCTTCCGCTAATAGATACAAAGTGAACATAATAGCGTGTAGACTATGAATCAATGAACGATGACTATTATCACAGTAATTTGTGTGATATAAAGATTCATATATGCGATCAATTAGAACAATTAGTGACTTTAGCACCTCGAGTATTGAAAGAAGTAGCAAGTCACGATTAATTAAGGCAAAGATTGCATTTAATTAACAAATCATAAGATTATACTTGCCTATCAATAAAAAAAATCCACGTGACTTATATGTCACATTTTGATTCAAACTTTTACTCATTGATACCAAAAAGTTTGTGAGTTACTGCATGATCTCTAGTAGTAAGATCAATGCTATTATGGGTCATGTTAAGTTATGTCATGTTTATCAGTTAACAAGTTAAATGTATGTTGATGTGAACAAATCAGGTTCCAATACACTCGTGTAGATCACATACAGAACTATTATGCCTCCAATAAATAAACAGCAAGGACAATAGGACTATTATTATTTCTTTGTCTTTGTTTATGTGTTTAGCTACCGTACCTATACTTACGATCCACAGTTTCACTTCTCTATGTAATGCAATTTATTCACGGCACGCATAATGTACTTGAATAAATGAAAACATTTGCTTTCACCATCGAAACTATAATGCTTAATGCTTCAGTGTGTATGGACATTATTAGATTTTTTTTTTGTAAACTTACTCAATCCGTATTGGTCTAATTACAACTTACGTTGTTAGGTTTAGCTAGGCGCTGATGGAGGGAGTTCTCCTGTTTTTTGGATTCATTAAACCTTTAGTTTGAACAAATTGCTGGACTGTTCAGACTGGGATCAGTCTATATACTTACTGTTAAAACTGGCTAAGCAGCAGCACTCATATACTTTGCTGTGTTTCCCGAAATGGCCTAAGATCCAGCACTGCAGCATGCCTTGGTTTCATTAATGACCAAAATAATTTACTAACTTCTTTCGAAGCTACATGTATAACTACGTGATTAATTATTAAACGATACTCTATTGTACAATTAAAATACTTCGAAGATAGAAGGCATGTCGCTGGGTAGGACCTTAATGTAGTTCAATAAGGTTAACCTTTAACACTTAAGTCGTTACCATTAACCTCATTTATATAACAGTTAACGATCGTTTAATCAGTATGTGCGAGTTTAAAAACTATCACGGCATAACAATAATGAATGTTAAGCAGTTTTTAATGTATTAAATAATGTGGATCAATAAAAAAGACTCGTAGGTAGTGGAGACCGGCTTGAGGGGCTTGCGGCTAAGTAATAACTGCCGCATGGGTCGATCGATCAAGTTAAGCAATGCTTGCCGCGGTTGGTCCGTGAATGGGTGACCATCTTTACATAGGGGTCGTCAGAAGCCTGAAAGTTTTACAAAGCGGTATCGTATTACCCAGTGACTGGGTTGTGGAGGTCAGATAGGCAGTCGCTCCATGTAAAATACTGCTAATCAGCTGCATCCAGTTAGACTGGAAGCCGATCCCAACATAGTTGGGAAAAGGCTAGGCAAATTATGATGTCTCGATACATGAAGAAATGTATCAAGACACAAAAGAGAACAGTCTCGAAAAACAGACAGTAACCATTTTTATCATTTCAATTTAATTCATAACTAGGATTGAACAAACTAAATTTGTAATAATCAAACAATGACATAAGAAGTACTTACATAGGTTGGCAAACAGTTTTAAATACAATATGAGTAATTTTGCGAAAATACTGAATGAGTCAAGGCGACACGCCGTAACCTCGACCTTCTATTAATGTGTTTCGTGTTTACAAATCAGATATTTTGTGTTTCGATATAAAGGTTATCGTCAACTGATACACGGTTACTAGATCTTTCTAACGATAGAATGGCTTAAAGCACTTGTTTGGATGGATGTCTGTTATTCTTTCACGCAAAATTACTGAACGCAGTTTGATGAAACTTTACAGTAATATAGCTTATACATCAGAATAACACATAGGTTACAATTTATAAAGATTTTGTGTGATTTGGCCATAATATAACGATAAGTATCAAGTAAGTCGGAAAAATTCCTGCCCTCTGAGAGCTATCTTGGCGTGCGGTGCCTGTGCCTTTGGATCTGTATTTTAGTTTTTAGCCACCAACTTCCGAAATTAAAGTTATTTTTGAAGGGCCGCAAACATACATTTAGTATGTAACAGGCAACAAAATTAACTAGTGCGTAATTTTTTTAGAGGCGCAGTATCAGTTTTAGAACACATTTACATTATTTGTTCAATATTTTGTTTTCCATACTTGAAATCCTAATAAAATACTTATAAACCTACAAATCGCAAATCAAGCGAGCGCACAGCTGTTTTTATATAGGTACCTTCACGCGTTCCGCTACATCACGAACACGCGCCGGCCGGCAGGTCACCATAAAATCAGTTCCAAAGTAAACATCTTTCGTTAAGAGGGGCGTTCTCGGTCCGTCTATCGTCAACGCGAGCATGGTCGAAAAGTTTGTTGTTTCATCCAGCGCAAGTGAAAACTACGAGTGAGAACGCGATAACATTGAACGAAAAATAATGTGCGGAAATTTCATAAAACTTGTTCCAGGAAATACGTGTTTTTGAGTAAGCCTTACCAGTTTGTGAAATAAATATTAGTCATTTAGAATCTCCATTACATTTGCAAGGTTTCTATTGTAATTTTTTCTTAAAATTTACAATTTATGAGTACATTATGAATGGCCAAATTTCAGGTAAAATTTCTGCAAAAAAGCAGATTTTTGCAGGCTTATACTGAATTTGTTTTTCAAAAAAAATATTTTCTGCTTGCATAGCAACCTAGATATAGTGCACAAGATACCTATTAGTTCAAAAAAATCAAAGAAAGATGTGTTACAACGCCATAATCACGTACGAGCGTTTGTATGAAAAGTATGTCGGGTTGGCCGCTCTTAACGATAACTTTATTTTTTTGTACTAAGACATATCATAATAAAAAATATATGTTTAATAAAACTTGCTTAAGTATTATTTATCAAAATTTTCTAAATCTATGGGCGCAAATAAATGCGTGTCCTCATGTGACATTGACATCGTTGGTCAGAAATGGCTGAGATGAACTTCTGCGTCTATTTTCTTCTCATCAAGTTGTAATGATTTGATGATATAATTTAAGAAATGTTATATAGATTTATAAATAATAAATAAATCATTAATTCCAAGAAAGCCATTCCATAAAGCGATTAATATTGATGAATGACGATGGTAATTTATTGACTTTGGATAAGATAATATTTAATCAATATCTCCTTGTAGGAGTGGCCCATGGCATGTTCAAATAATGTACCCATACTGTTGAAATTGTTTATAATTATTAACTAGTTATCTTTAAAAAAAATATGAAAGCGTAGTTGAATCATGACAAAATAAATTGATAGTTTTTAACACAGGAATGCAACTAAAACAATAACGTGAAACATATGTAAATTATAAAAATGTATTGTCACTGATAAAAATATTTGTAAGTCACGCCTTGAATCACAATTAAAATTTTAACTAGGTATTTATTATTGTTAAGCTTCATAACGAAATGAGCCAAAGAACTAACAAAGCCACTAGTGTGTCCTTAATATTCGAACTTGTAAATAAACGAATTCAATGAAATCTCTTATGAATTTAATTACGGACATCATTTGTTAATTCTTGATATAAAATCAATTTAGGATTAATATAATGGATTAGAATATAGAATGTATTGTACGGAAATTGATAGCTGTTATAAAATTAATGAGTTCTCTATAAATGTATGACACGTGCGTATACGTTTCTTATTCGTGCGCTGAATACATTTTGTTACATTTGCGCATCATTTATAATTATATTGCCACCTATGATTGCCACGTGAAATAAATTTGATTCAAAATGACAAAAAAATGTACTTAATCGTTGAAATATTCTGAAATATCGACCCTGATGGATAGGAAATTATGAAGAAAAAAAATATACGGTTCGAATTGAAAACCTCCTCCTTTTTTGAAGTCGTTTAAAATGATGATGATGATGTCATTATATCCCAGGATTTATCAATAGGTAAAAAAAAACATATCAGGAATAACTAATTTTATCAAATAATTATTTTGAACAATAATTAAATTATTATCAATGCGCAAAACACACGCATTTCATTGAAAGTGCAGTCGACCTTATTTTAATGTTCATCCTCAAAGACAAGGCCCCAAGGTGTCGAGCGGTTGGCCTCGGCTTTATATTGCGTGTTCAGTATGACATCATCGCTCCAGAACTGGTTGTGATATTATCTGTGGTTCGTCACCATACGCTAGAGGAATCGCGTGCTATGACGTCAGGTGTTTGTAATACAGCGCCATTTTGGAATTGTAAGGTGTGACTATTACTAATGAATGAAGATGATATTTTTGTGAAAACACAAAATATTATTATATCAAGTTTCAAGCTTTTATTGAGTTTACGAATATAATGTTGGAAATTAGGTATCATAGATACGGTTTTTCAACTTTGGTTCCTATTTAATCTATCACCATATCATCTACATAAATTATTTTCCCCATTTCAGGCGCTGACATGCTCTTGCGTGGCCCTCCACTACCACAGCTACAATGCTGAGCCCGAAACTGGTATGCTGGTGACCGGCACCTTCGTCGGCTACCTCATCATCTTCGCTGGAGCCGCTGCCGGTAAATACCTTCATTTGATACAAACCCATGCTTTGAGCCTTAACCTTGAAGTGTTACCCAAGGGTAATTAAAGTACGTCTGCGAAATTAATTAAGTCAATTTAATAAAACATGGACTTAAAAAACAACAATATCAAATCAACTGTTTATTTGTTATCTAGTTTCATTCTCCGAAGCATCTGTCTCTTAGAACAGAACAAAAGTTGGGAAGGTTCTATGGAACAGTGAACTGTAATAGTCATCTCTCCTAATTGAAATGGTTAGCATTTTGTTTAAAACATCAATAGTTACCGTAGGCTCAATTAGAACGCCTCAAAGAGATGTCAGCACAAACTGACGGGGTCCGTTAGGACCAATGCCTGCCAGGGTTGCGAGTTTGTCCGAAAGGGATATCGTGGCCCTGGCACACAGGCAACGGAAGGAACACGAGTGGGTTTTAGTCAGTAAAAGTCTGACACGCCCTCCCGCTCCGCCCAGAGCGGGAGAAGTTATTTGTTAATTTCCCACCCAAAAAAAAAAAAATAGGCTCAATTATAACACCTGTCGCCACTTATTTGTGCACTATACGTCCTACGTAGCTTTATAAACTACTTAATAATTCGAAATAGCGTGTTTTAATCGATAATGACGTCATGTTCCAGGTTACATCATGCAGACACCTTCGCACAAACGGATTGACATTTTCTACTCGCTGGTCGGTGTAGCCTTGTTCGTCGCCAGCGGTGCTTTGATTATTGACAAGTAAGCATACGAATATTATAAATTAGAATTTATTATTTTAATAATAGTTTGTTCATAGTTTTGGCACCTGATTATCTAGAAAGCCCAGCTGGTATTGCGGTGATGGTTTTATGTGACTTTAAAGTATTGGACTGCTTCTGACTTGTAGCTGGGGGTTTTATAACGCACACCTAATAACAGTGTCTATAATACTCGTAATATAACTAAAAGGAGATTTAAAAAAATCTTCGTTATTTATGACCAAAATAAGGAACCGTTCTGCTATGTTCTTATTAGACCATCAAGACATGTTTTCGCTTACTTATCTATACTAATCTATCTTTCAGATGGCAACACGCTGGTAAGGGTGACTTCAGGGACAAGAACTTAGCGAAGGCTTCCTTGGCCATCATCAACGGAGCCGTTCTCCTCGTAGACGCAGTCCTTACGCAGCGCGGAGGCTAAAACACTTACTTAATATTAGGTGTGGCCACACCAAGCAGTGCCTAAATCTCAACTTTTTGTACTACTTTTGAGTCATCTTAAATATTATGAGATACTCAATATGATTGTCAAGATATTTTGTTTCATACACGCACAATTTAAAACTGTAAATGCATGTGAAGTCTGATGGGAATTTTCACCCCATTGATTTTAGAGGACAATACATGGACATAGTAAAAATAAAGGTAACATGGTTTGCATTCAGGAATTTCCTAAAGCTCCCGTATTTAAGACACATCATGCAATCGTTCGTGGCCATGCCAGTTATATTTTTATTGATACTAAGCCATGGGTCAATATTGAAACAGTTTCTACTGAACAAACTAGAAACATTCATCAAAGATATACCATAACTGATTAATTAAGTAAATTATATTTAGGATTTATTCTTACATTATTTGTACCCCGATTGAATTGTAATATTTTAAGTGCATATACAATACAACTTTTTAATGGAATCATAACTACACTTTATATCGACTTTATTAGTAATGTGATTCGCTTTTAAAATTGAGCTCTGTGTACAATTTGGGAGAAGTCTTTGACTTGATCTGGCTTATTTGATAATGATGAAAAAAAGTGAATTGAAAGTGCCTTTCAAGCTTGATGCTAATTGAATAATTTCATCACTTTTTGATACCATCTAATATAAATTCAATCGGGATATTTGAGTATGGTTTCGAATCATTAACCGCTATGGGTGAATGAACTGTCTGCTTGCAAATGTGATTGTTTATGTGCACATATTTATCCGTCGTTGTTGTAACTCAGATATAATAGTTTAGCTGATATACAACTTGTTATTTACCTTATATTTAAGTATTTAAGTGAAGCTGATATGCTGCCTAAGTCAAATCATACTCGAATCATCATCTTACTTAATGATGAAAACTGAAAATACAAAACATTTTATATAGATGACCACAAGTTAAAACAAACATGACTACTTAATAATATTTTTTGAACTGTCTAATAAATTTTTAATATTACACTTACATTTTTATATGATATTATATACACATTGTAAAGTTTTTGTTTCTACAATAAATCACTTTAAAACAACATGTGCTTTGACTTCAGTATCATTTCCGACATCTTTCTTGATTTAAGGTTTTTTAGTGCATCAGGAAAGGATTATAAATCTAGTAAAGCTGTAAAACTTACTCCCTCCCGCTCCATCCAGAGCGGGAGAAGTTATTTGATAATTTCCGACCCATAAAAAAAAAAGTAGAAAGTACATTCGTTAAAATTATACACAATGATTACCGGCTTCCCATCAAGTCGCCATTGTTGGCCTGTTTACTCACAAAATAAAAACTATAGTAATTGTTTGATTAACTTTGGATATAATGGATTCTGTATTTACCAATGACACCAATAAAAGCGTAAATAAAACTAGAGTAACAATACATAGCTTTAATTTATGTAATAATTATGATGGTGACAGTATAAATTATACTTTTTACCGTCGTGATATGTAGACACGCTATAAAAGTAGTTTCTAACATTCCAGGAAAAAAGGTTAGTTGCTAACTTGCTGTAGTCTATGCTGTATCAGTGTTAAAACTTAGCTGTGAATTATGATACGCATTTTAACAATTTTAACTGTTGTGTTTTTAATGTTTGATGATTGTTTTGCAACAAGGAAGCTCATAAAAACAGCAGTCAATATCTCAGCCACCTACTACAATCACCACTTTACAACCACGGTTATTTGGAAACTAAATGACTCCAAATATGTGAATGAATATTTGAAGAGCTACCCAGGTTCCGTCGTCCTAAGTCCCTGGTCTACTTATAATGATACTAAAATTCGTGATATCAATGAAACAGTTGGATTTAAACAAACAATCTACTTTGCAAATAACTTACATGATTATGAGATTATTATGCAGCTTATAAATGAAGTGATAAGATTCCCCATTCGTTTCATCCTTGTTTTGGAAAACGCTGTCAAGACGAATGCTGAGCTATCTGCCTTCATTGAAGTGACTTCGAAGAATGATCAGGCCGACTTAATCCTAATAAGTGCTTATGATACCGGTGAAGTAACACTTTCGACGTTCTTTCCATACAGTGACGGATGTTGCGGGAATTATACACCTATCTTTCTCAAGTATGGCGATAATATGTTTCCTAAAAAGTTTAGCAACTTCTACCAGTGTCCGATCAGAACAGCTTTGTTGGAATATTTTCCCTTCGTTACGATACAAATGGAAAACAGTACAATTACTTCTGTCGGCGGTTACGATGGCAAAGTACTTATGATTATACTGAATAAATTAAACGCCTCTTTAGAAGTTACCTCTGCTTATAATAATAGTGTATTTGGATCATACGTAAATGGGACAGCAACGGGCTCCATTGGTGATCTGGCTACTGAAAAAGCTGATATACTTATTCCGGCTGACATACTTACAGAGAAACGCTATACCGTCACTTTGCCATCTCATACCTATCACACAGTAGATATCCGATGGGTTGGACGTAAGCAACGAGAAGTTTCTGATTGGCTCAAATGCATTGTTCCAGATAAAACAAACTTTACTTATTTACACGGACTGGTATATATTTCATTTCTCATTTCAGCTACGTTAGTAAGGAAATGTAAGCCACATCTGACCAATGCAACAAACTGTATACTCTATCAATCATATATCATATTGTTGGGTCAGTCAGCTAAATTCGTAACTAAGTCTTGGCTGCTCAATTTTCTTTTTGTTCTTTGGATTTGGTTTTGTTTCTTTTGTCGGATCGATTATCAAGCAGACCTAGTTGACGCCTTGCAGATATTAGACTTTGAGCCACCTTTTGAGTCTATTGAAGACGCAGTAACAAAAGTGGATGGTTATGGTGGAGTTGAAGTAGTTGTTGAATATTATAAAGATACTCCCTTAGAACGTAATTACGAAGTAATATCAATGAACGAATTAAGAAAATATATTCAACGCATCTTTGAAGGGGAAAATTTTCTTCTAGCTACCGATGTTGCATTGGTTCGGTCTCTGGATCCGTATATTCAAATTTTAGAAAAACGTATAAGTGCAACTGGTGCTAGTTTCTACATGCGCCCTGGATGGCCGGCGGCTAAAGACGTAGATGATGTTATATTCAGTCTAGTTGAAGCTGGATTTATTGAAAATCTTTTAAACGATGATAATAACCAAAGATGGATTTTAAATAGAAAAAGTGATAATGATGCATTAAATCCGGCGGGTTTAAGTATGTCAAAGATAAGCACTTTATTTTACGCTTTGGCCTTTATGTGGGTAATATGTTTCATTGTATTACTTGCAGAAATTAAACATCATAAGAATAAATTGAAAAAATTGTGCCTGTAATGAAAAATATCCAAATATAGTACTGGAAATGCACGTTTTCTGTATGTATTACACTGTCTTCGGTATTGTTGCAATTTTGAATCAATAAATTATTTTATTGAACATCCAACTGGTGTTATTATTTCGCCGGATGTTACAGATAACCAAAATAGCTTCGCACTAGGTTAAACTTGTGTTCCCGGTTGAGGGACATGAACAAGTAATGTGATGTGTTAGCTAGTGCGGTGATCTGATTGCATCTGTTTAATTATTCCACGTTACAGAAAATAGAGGGATCGAATTATCACATAACATTGTTGGTGTTAATAATGCTGTTTTTGTTATTTATGTGGTGTATGCTCACCATATAAATAACAAAATTAAATAAAACAACTAAATTCAACGTAAGGTATTTGGATGACGGAACCCTAGAAGGATTTAGCTTTTTAAAAGAAAAATCCGGTTCCAACGGCCTAAACCTTAACCTTTCAAAACGTGAAATTTATCTTCCCCAAACAACTGACTACTATAGAAAATTTGTATACAATGTCACCAAATATCAAAATTACGGAAAGAAACTCTATCGGAATCCCCAATTTTTGACGAATCCATTCTAACGTTTATTGACGAGAAAATACAATTATTTGATAATGAAAAATGTCTCGGAAAGACTTTTTATAATTAACATTAATTCGGCCTCCACATTGTCTTATTCGATAGTGTTGCTTTGGACCAAAATTTACGTATAGCCTTTATAGCCTCCGCTCCTCCCATCTATGGAAGCATTACGAACATTTTCAAACTTTAAAAAAAACGTAGAACAAATTGTTAGAAACCCACTTACTTCTATCCTAAATGTGCCCCTGGACGACCGAGCAACTAGCAAGCCGCACCACATGAGTAAAGAATATTCACTTTGTGTGGCCACACTTCTCATTCACCTGGGTGGTTTCGGCGTCCTCAAAATTTCAAGTATAAGTTTACCGGCCTTCCTATCCCCGGGCCACAGTACCGATAAATTAACCAAGAAAATTTGATCTTCGTCACTGGTCGATTATGAGATACCGTGTTTGACCGATACGTTGAACGCTTGGAAAATGGGATATCCCAATACGGATTTGCCCGACAACCCGTCCTCCCAGAAACAGTGAGACGTGCCGCTGTGAAGTTTTTTTTTTAATAATAAAAATGTATATTTGTACACTTTGAAAACATACATAAGTACACAACGATTAAATAAATGTTGTACAATAGAGTCACATTAAAGGGCGAAGTGATGCCTCCTAAACTAGGCTAAAAGCCTGTGTTTTAGGAGTCAATGTTGTTGTTGTGCATACAACTGGTATTGAGTGTCATGCAAGTACTTAAAACACAACAACATAAAAACAAAAAGAAGCCTAATCTAAATACAGTATTACTTAGTTCTATTTATGTATTTCTATAGTGTTATAATTAATACCCTACTAAACACGTCACTTACTACTGTTGAGCGTGAGAGAATGGTAGTCAGGCTTGTGGCTTCAGGCGCTCCCGTCATCCACCATAGGCACTAAGATGGATGACTCATCGTTTCGGCTCGCTACGTGTCTCCGCTTAGACCAATGCACCTTGTGAAGGTGCATTGGTGTCCCTGCGGTGAAGCTGTCTATTAAAGTCTCGGACGGCATGGTCAGTTCTGCTGCAGGAGCGCAGGTCGCACAGCACGGCACGCCAGCATCAACGATATTATTCGTCAAGCTCTTGTCACCGTCGGCGTACCAGCGGCATTAGAACCAAACGACTTGGTACGTGACGATGGGAAGAGACCAGACGGCATGACGTTGTTGCCTTGGAAGGTGGGTAGGCTTCTAGTGAAGGACGAAACCTGTGTCGACACCCTTGCGCCATGTCATGTTCCAAGCACAGCAGGCTGTGCTGGCGCCAGCTGCTGCAGCTACTGAGACCCTCAAGCGGTGCAAATACTGTAACCTTATGGGTAACTAAAGTTTTGAGCTTTTTGGGGTCTAAACACTCGGGTCATGGGGCCCGAGTGTGCGTCTCCTTTATAAGGAAATTTCTCGCCGACTGGTCGACACTTCACGTGAGCAGTGGGCTGGCTAGTTCTTTGACCAAAGAATTATAATTGCCATTCAACGTGGCAATGCTGCCAGTCTTCTGGGCACGGTCCCAGATGACAGCGATACGGACGAGCACTTCGACGCCTAAGTGTCCTTTTGTATATTTAGTTAGTTAGCCATTTAATTCTTTTAATTTTTTTCTTTTTTAACCGATTTCCAAAAAGGAGGAGGTTATATGTTCGGCTGTATGTTTTTTTTATGTATGTTCACCGATTACTCCGTCAATTGTGGACGGATTTCAAAAATTCTTTTTTTGTTTGAAAGGGTATGCTCCTGAGGTGGTCCCATTGCTACCAAATCAGAATCTGATGAGGGGATCCCATGGAAATCGAGGGAAATCCTCAAATTTTATAGGCAAACCTATAGCGATTTGAGTATTTTTTATAGCAACTCGTGCATTTGCACTCGAAAAGCACCATTTGGTGAAGTGGAACTGATGATGAAGACCACAGATGGCTACCGGAACTACTTAATAATAAGTATTTCACCGTTGCGATTCGATTATGCACTTTAATATGGTTGCTAAGCAATTTATGCTCGTCAAAATGCATATGGTGAAGTCACCATTAAATCTCCTGGTTCTTACCAGGAGAACTCCTCAACAATTAACGCCCCTGCATCGGGAAAAGCAATATTTTGTAAAAGGTGATGAGCATTTGACATTAGGATATTGTAAATTGGATAAATTACAAACTGACCCACTAAAAAGTGAAAAATAAAAAACTTTTTACAAAAAAAAACCACCGACTTCCAAAAAAAACACTACAAAGTGAAAAATAACTTTAATTTCGGAAGTCGGTGGCAAAAAACTAAAATGCAGATCAAAAGCCACCGACTTGTGTTTTTTTTTGGAAGTCGGTGGTTTTTTTTTGTAAAAAGTTTTTTCATGTGGTGTTAACCTTGCACTTGCAAATGTTACTATAGTCATTAAATCAGAAATGTATATAGTGTAAACAAATGTTGGTTAACCTAAATAAATAATTTAGTAACTAGAAAGTGGTGTTAAATATTGTAAAGATTAGGTTTTTGAACCTTAATAAAATATTGTTATATATTAATAACACATTAAAAGAGTATCCATAAAGGATATTCTATCGATATATATATATATCTATTTTAATATTGTAGCTATATTTTAGCGTAAACATTTCTTGAAAACACAGATGAATTCATTTGTTAGAAGGATCCTTTGTATTACTTTAGATCGAACTTTCTGTTTGCATCTAAAAAAATACTTTCGACTATTATGTGTACCTACAGCATCATCTTTGTCTACAAAAACAAATCATTCATGTAAAGATAACAAAAGTAATAGCAAGGTATCATACACTATGTGTTTGTATGGCACTGTTTTGCACCATTCTCAAATATTCAGAACGCGCCACAGCCGGCGAGCGGGCCTCCAGCAAATGAACCTGATTCTATTTCGGCTTTATTCTGACAACTATATATAATTAATTAATAATAAGTATTTTATTCGAGCCCTCAGCCGTACTTTTATAGATAAGGTAATTAATAAAGTTAACGTTTCTTGGATTATTAATATTCAAGTGATAGGAGAATCATCCAACCAACTCCAACCACCGACCAACCAACCACCAACTTTTGTTTACCAACTTCTAATAAAAACTTTTGTTTACCGACTTAAAAGGAAAGACATCTTGTAGCCCACCCACACCTGTGTGGACCTAAGCACGAATACGGATTAGATGGCTCGCTGGAGTCACGCTCTTCCCGCCAATGTTTACCCCCAACTCATCCGCTAAAAGTAAAAACTGATCGCGGATGGCCACAGAAAAAAAAAAACTCTTATTATAATGCAGATTGACAATTAAAGTTTTCAAGAAGCTCCAGCGTTGGTTAGTGACTGTCCGGAAGAGTGATGACTTTGCTTCTTGTCAACCATACAAATGTATATTAGATACTGTGACAGAGACATTGTCACCATTATAATTTTCCAATAGTTGCCCCGCACGCAGTAAGTAGCCTAATTAATGCAATTTACCAAGCACCATAATTATTAAAACATATAATAATCTCTTTTTAATGACTTACGTTCCATATATTCCAAGCTAACAAACATAAAATACACTTAATATTCACAACACAATAGCTAAAAGCTCTCCAACCAAAATAGGCTCGGCCATTAGGTACGAATAAATTTTACTGCATTTATAGGGAACACTTACTCGGAGTATTAATACTTCTAGCATAAGGAAGCAAGCCAGTATACCCTAAAATAATTATCGAAATTATATCAGAAACCAAGGTGGAAATTGGCAAACAGTGCGGGCAAGTACCGATTCCATTTGCCAATGAAATGCAAACATAGGTAGCCCACATTTGATCAAACCAATCCGAACTTGCCCTCAGTACCGTGCATAATTTAATTGCATCATGAATATCTTCGGCTGAGAACTACTGCCTTCCGCAAGTACTTGTGAATTTGGATTGAATATACATATTTCTAAGTACGGGGTGAAGACGAGAATGCTATTGTTGGACATCCATATTTCTATGCACATATTTAGCTAATTAAGTTACAAAATAATAAAGGGAAACCAGAGTAATGACAAGTATTGCTGCAGAACTTGAGAGATTCTGTATTTCAATTCCAAGTCGGTTTCGGGAGATTTACTGCTTCACATTGTTTATACAAAAATTGTCATAGGTCGTTGACATGATTTTGATCAAATATCCGTTCTGATCAAACTCTACAGTAAGGTTTTATTTCAAGATTAAAAAAAAAACTTATTTACGAAATAAAGTAACCTTTTTAGGGTTCCGTAGTCAACAAGGAACCCTTGTAGTTTCGCCATGTCCGTCTGTCTGTCTGTCTCCGGCTTAGCTTAGAGACTCTTAGTACTAGAAAGCAATTGGCATAGGTATACGTATTAACAACGCCGATAAAGTGGTAAAATAAAATGTAGAAAAAAAAAATGTAAAGTGGGGATGATATTTTTTTTTTCTTGTCTATCTATCGTGTAGGGTGTTGTTGGATAGGCCGTTCAAAAATATTGCTGATTCTGGGATCCGTTTACGTAATAAAGCTTTTTTAAAGTTCTAAAAAAGCTTTAAGGCTCCGTGCACGAAAAAAACCCCTTTTCGTCAATTTCTTATTACGTTTACGTTTATTATTTCTAAGCACGTAATTCAAAACGTATCCATTATTTTAATATACATTGTGTAGGAGTCAAGAAACAAATTCCAATATTTTTTACATTTTTTAATGCATTAGTTATTTTACAATTAATTCATTTATGTTGCGTTTTTTTTGGTGAAACGGAACGCAATCTGAAAACGCGTCCGCTTCGAAAATGCCGGAAGTGACGAAACAAAACATGTGAATAAAATCTATTCTTTGCTAAATACTTGAAATCACACTAGGGTAAATATATAAGTACGATTTCTACTTGAATAAACCATAAACAATAATTTAATATATAAGATTTGGGGCTAAAAAACAGATGTAAACAAAGCAGTTTCGTGAACAATGACGTCACATCATGACTGCGACATAAACAGACGTTTGAACTGTAGTAGAAAATTGTTGGAGTTTCATAATTTTTTTGAGCATCAGTCAGTAGTTCAATTTAACTTTCAATACTTTTCTTAGGTGTGAAAAAAATAAATACATGCATATTGTCTATTGTGAGAAAACTTGAAATAATTGAAACATTAAGTCTGTGTAACTATACAAGTACAGTTTTCGTGGTACTAAACCGTTCGCGTCAGTCACAGCACCTGTTAATAGTTTCATCACTTTTGTGCTCTCGAAAATATAGTATTTTGCGCCTTTGATTTGATTCATAAAATTTAAATTTCTTGATATGGTTTGCTAAACAATACGAAAAAATACATTAAAGACTGGGTTTTTAAAAAAATATAGGTTTTTTTCCACATTATTTACTGCTATATTTTGTATCGAAGTTGAAAAAAGTGCTTCCGCCACATGCAAGTAATAATAATGTTGTTTATATATTTTTTTATGTTTCATAATTATAAGTAGTGGCTTGTAAAAAGATTATCAAACGTCAGTCTCGCGTCATTTTTCGGAAAACTTATTGCGAATATTAGTGATTTTCCGTGAATACTTAATCTATTTGAAAATCCCTTTCCGCCACATGCAAAACAAAGAACTCGACATTTCAGATGACAAATAATTTTGTTTAAATTCTTTTTCCCTTTCTCACAAATAATGAACAATATTGATCAAAATCATCCAATTTCGTGTACGGCCCCTTTAAAGTGCTAATTTTTGTTAGAGTCAAGTGTGCCCTTGCCAGCTAAATGGTTGTTTTTGGATTATATGTGAAAAAAAATAATGGTAGTGGTATATATATATAATGAAATTAAAAGGAAAACTATCACAGCTAAGTAGGCATTACAAATTAACGAGTAATAGTCCACCAACTTACATTTGCAGTTGGAGAATTGACCGTGACGTATATCAATATATGGGAGAACATGTTTTTCAACTGCAATGTTAAGTTTGGTTTTGGGATAAATTCATCCCAACTACGGAAACCTTCACTCTGCGTGGTCCGACACGCACTTGGCTGGTTTTTAATTAATTAACATTACCATAAGTTCTAATGGGTTTGGTATCAACCTGTAGAGCAGAGCCGCTGTCTGCAGAACTAATTGGACTGAAATATATATTAAACGCTTCCACAACCTCTTAGCTTCTAGTGTTATGAAGACGAAATATCATATTATTTTCAAGCTTAATTATTGCATTAGTAATTTGACTATCTGTGTCTCATGATTTGTTTCTCATTCTTGTGATAATCGTGGTAATATTCAAATTCGCCTATGAACACTGTTCGTGGATTTTTAGGTTTTTACTCTATTTATCTATATACTTGGAGTATTCATGTATGGAGTATTATTGGAGCAACCCGCTCGGTAGCAGCTGGGTAAGAGTCGCCGAGATACGAACTGAATGGCGTACAATTGGAAATGCCTATGTCCAGCAGTGGACTGCTATGGGCTGATGATGATAATGATTGGAGTATTTCAATATTTATAGGCTCCAACAATATCTGAGAATAATATATCCCAATACTAATTTCAACTATCAACGTTGACTACTTCTAACGATCTTCTTACATTGTGATACATTCGATGATGTAGCACACTTTCTTCGTTGTTTTCATTCATATTACCATGCTTATTTTAGTGTGACTGCAAAGCAGAAAATATCAAGTTTACGTTTTGACCAAGAAAATGTATGTAAATGTATATCTATATTGTTACCGATTTATATGCGACGGCATATATTATCTCCATCTCGAGAATTCTGTATCTATGTATTTATTTGGTTATAGATACGATGTTCTGGATATACATAATTTGTCCATATATTTGATATTTTTATTCAAGCGCGTCAACTTTTGAAGACTGGATGGAATATTTTTTGAAAAATGTCTTGAACATAAATTGCTTTTCTGCATACTTTGAAAGATTCTTTGAGGAATCTCTTGGCATTTATTTCCTTGTTATGGATGGATAGTCAAATAACCTAATATGTGTCGATTCTGTAAAAATATCACCGTGAATTCTTGCGTGGAGTGAGCTGTCAGTGTCATTCCACTGATGCTAGGGATTGACCAAGGATTACATTTACATTCATAATCGAGATTACAACAATATTTTTATGCAAATTCTATTGAAAATTTGATGTTAATTCAAAGCTAGTATTTATGTGTCTTAACATTACCGTTTAAGGGGTTTTTAAATAAAGTAGCAAAAATATTGTCAAACTAAATTTAATGTAAAAAAACAAAATTGAGTTTCTGTTCAAAATCTCGATTATGATTGTAAATGTAAACTTTGGTCCATCCCTAGCATCAGGTGGGATGACCCTGACAGTTCACTCCGCGCTCACTTCATCTAAGTTTTCACGGTGAGATGAATTAATTGAATGAAAAAAACACACAGCCGGTCTATTCCGTAAAAATCTCACTGTGAAAAATTAGGTGAAGTGAGCTTCTAGTGAACTGTCATCCAGTGCTAGGGATTGACACTATTGACAACTCACTTCACCCAAGTTCTCACGGGGAGATGTTTTACAGAATAGCACTACAGAATAGCACTGTCCTGTGTTCACTTCATCTATATAAACGGCATGTTAGCATGCAGTCGCATCATATAAAAGCAGAAAATTGTCAAACGATACAAAGCTTACCATAAAAGCTTTACTCTTTCGGTCCAACTAATTAAAATGGACATTCACAACGATAATCCTAGAGCATATCTTAATCCGAGTCCATTTGTCATAAATATTTTAATTATGAAACGCTAGTTTGACAAATACGTGCTCTAATTTGGAATATGCTCAAAGAATAATGCATGCGCCCGTTTGGTCCGACACTCATCCGTTTGCCGGCTATCTGCAACGGGCCCGATAACCATAAATTGCCGGCCGGCGCTACCGGACCGGGAAACTTTTGTCTCCAACCGATTTTTGTGTCCAATGATACATCAGTATCTTTATAGCTCATATTTTTTTATGAATAATGGCATCACGCAAATCGAATATTTGAACGTGAAATGTTTTTTTGCTTAACTTTTCAGGGTACCCGGGTGCCAAGTTGTAGGCTAGTGTTACAGAATGAGTATATAGCTACAACTACAACTAATATTGACCGTTCAATCGGCGTTAATATTTACCACTAAAACCATCATCATCATCATCATCATTTAAGCCAAAAGACGTCCACTGCTGGACATAGGCCTTCCCTTAAGGGGGGTGTTTGCCATAATTGCCACGCTTGGCAGGCCGGTTGGCGATCGCAGAATGGTGTTAAAATGCATAGAGACCGCTGCTGCACATTCTCTAGTAAGTTCCTTAGTCGCCTTTTACGACACCCACCGGAAGAAATGGGGTGGTGCTATTCTTTGAGCAAAACCAGTAGCGAACTATTCGAAATAACTCAACTAGGTTTTAAATTTTTATACGGTGACTAATTGGCTTCAAAGCAATTTTAGTAAATTGCTAATATACTGCTACTGCTGCCGCTTGCTTGTTGTTTGTATATTGCTATTGTTAATTGTATTTTGTCTTGTCATCATTTAATGTTAGTGCATTAAATGCTGACAAGACAAAATACATAATTATATTCACTTCTCCATACACAAGCCTCAACTTAACATTATTAACCCTCATCTATATCAATGTGGTAACCGTTCAGTCTACATGTGTAATTGTCCTTTTATCCTCAAAACGGGCAGCATAAAATATCTCGGGGTAATAATGGACGACAATTATCCTTCACAAAACATTGAAAGTCTAGTTAAAGATTGCAAAAATTAATATTTGGTTAAAAAAATTGCGAACATCTGCAGATAAAACATTAATCACTGAAGTTTATTTGGCCCTATGTAAATCTATAATTCAATACTCCATTACTTCATGGGGTGGCGCACCAAAAACCAATCAACTTCCTCTTGAAGGAGCTCAGAGAACAATTTTAAAGGTAACAAACTTTCATCCCTTTTTCTTTCCCACAGATCTGCTATATACTCGTAAATCCTGCAACGTGCTGACTGGTCGCCAACTTTTCATTATGCACTTAGTAAAGGTTTTTCCATAGGCCCGCTCGAACTTTGACAGCATATAGCGGCCATCTTGGTAAAGCGATGGCTGTCAAATTTGGCGGGAATACATATTTAGTCGTGATATTTCATCATGGAACGTTTTGAGTATTTATGGAATGCTACACGCTTCAACAATGTGTAGAAATTGTTAAAATGTATTATCAACATCAGTGCTCTGTTCGACTAACATTCCGTAAGTTGCGTCCAATTTATGGTATTCATGACCGTCCTGTAGAGTCCACAATCCATCGTTTAATGAATAAATTTGGCAGTAAGCAGTGCCTGTACGTCAAAGAAACGCAAGACCGTTGGAGAGTATTGTTGCCGTTCGGGACAGAGTGCGAGAAAACCCCAGACAGACCATTCCGCGACTGCAACTTTGGCGGATTTTGCGTCGTGACTTGGGTTTTCATCCATACAAAGTTCAATTAACTCAAGAGCTAAAACCCAACGACAACAGACAGTGCCGTGTATTTGCTGATTGGGCTTTAGAGCATTTGGCGGCTAACCCTGCTTTTGGAAACATTTTCTTCAGTGATGAGGCTCATTTCTGGTGGAGTGACTTTGTTCTTAAACAAATTTTTACCTGGCCTACGATAGATGGTATGGATGTCACAAACATTTGGTTCTAACAGGACGACGCCACTTGCCATACTGCACGGGAAACATTACATTTATTGGATGAGAAGTTCGAGGACTTCGTCATCTCACGTAGTGGCGACATCAACTGGCCACCGAGATCGTGTGACTTAACACCACTCGACTACTTTCTGTGGGGCTACGTGAAATCTCTGGTCTATGTAGATCACAGACAATTGCCGCTCTGAAGGCCAACATAACTCGCGTTCTTCGTGAGATTGAGCCCCATTTATGCGAAGATGTCGTCAAAAATTGGTCCACCAGGATACACCTACAGCGAAGTCGCGGCGGCCATTTGACTGAAATTATATTCCATAAAAATGTCATCGAATGTCCTTTAAAATAAAATAATAAATATGGCAATATCATTTAAACAGGTTTATTTACTTTCAAAGTTCGATTGCTCTTAATGAAAAACCCTGATTAAAACAGCACACATGACATGCTTACATACACTGCACTGCACTTATTGTCAGCACATCTAATGCAACCTGAAAACATGTCTTTCTTAGGCCCATTTCCCTTAGCTATGCAGCCCTGTGCGACCTTGGCTTGGATTATATCTCTATTCTCTCTTGGTCTGGCCTCTCACCTATATCTGTGTCGGCAAAGAAAACTCTACCGGCACAGACCTAGGGTTCATTGGAGCGCGCAAGCTCCATCACGACGTCAACGTAGAGATACGGCAGTGGAGTTATTATTATTATTAATTTAAAATTAAAACTTATGTTCATTGGTTATGGCGTAGGCGTTTAGTTAAAGTTCAGATCGTAGATAAAAGAGAAAAGATTATGAAAAGAGCAAATCAAAATGGTGACATCATGTATTTGGCATTTATTCGACTTCGGAATTCGAATTACAAGAACACCTATAACCATACAGACAATTTGAGGTTTACAATGCCCATAATATCGATCAGGGGTCTACATTTCCATGTAAATGAATTTTGAAACCGTGCGTGTTATCACTGCTACATATCTTTAATAACCATAAATCAACAAATCGAAGCGGCCAATTATTATTTATGGCATAGAAAAAAGCCAATGGCATTTCGGTTCCGATTGTGGAGCAATCTAGGCATACTTAAACGCAGCTGATCTCTTACAGGACTTTTTTTTCGCACGATTATTAGATACCTACTTATTACAGCAGAATTTTGGTTTTGAGGAGGTCGTGAGTTGTGTGTAGGAAAAGCTGCGTCCTAACCAAAGCGATTGTCACGCAACACGCGACCGTCGTGTTCATTTTGTTCGACGAACATGAATGCGTGGTCGCGCCGACAGAAGGCGATTTCCAGTTTTCCGAACAAATGACTGTCATAAGAACACGATGACCGCGTATTCGCGCGACCGATTGGTTTGGTTAAGACGCGGGGTAAGAAGTTATGGAATGCCGGGTCCAAAAATCAGACACAGTTCAGACCCGGACAGTTTGCCGTTTGTTATCCGAAAATTGGTTTCCCGATTTTTACGTGTCTGTCTCCTTTTTGGTTTGGTTTCGATTCTGGTTTAAAAATACGGCACCGCATCTGTAATTCCGTTGCATTCTTCGCAACGCAAGTTTTTTCAGTAGTGGCTGACCTATGCTCTTTATAGTAAACATGAAATTGTGATACCCAAATTCAGATTAACAAAAACAAGCAAGTTATTTCTTATAAACAGTATCCGCTTTTATAACAAGTTGCCAAAGACGGTTACAGAACTTAGCAATGCTTTAAAAATCAATATCTAACATGGCTTTAGCAAAAAAGCATATTATAAGACGTTGAAGACAAGGAAGTTTGGCAGTTATTCTTTCTGCACATGTGGCTTACCTGGTACCTCATTATTATGGCATAACTATGTAAATGCCTATTAATTGATTCAAACTATGATATCAAATATTTCAATGAAGTATGTAAAAAAAAATATAGGTATATATAATATATATATTTTTTACATACATCCTTGACATAATCTTCTCATTATTTAACATCATAAACCTGTACTTTTAATTTCAACTTTTTATTAGTGCCTTTTGTTGACAAGATACTAATTCAGTTTTGATATTACAGTTACAATGGCAATCATGTAATTTCTTTTAAAGTTCTTTCTCTTGTAAGTTTCTTTTTTGGTTCTTAAGTTTATTATTTTGTTTATCTTTTATATAGATTCTTTTACATTAAAATTTGTTGTAGGCCTTGTAGACTGTAGATTTGTTAACCATTTTCTAGTGTGTTAAGAATCTGGTGCTTGTTAACAGGCCTACACCCCTACACCTATCAACACTGTAAATTGAAAACATTCCAAAAGACAATTATTTTTAGAAGAATAACCATGGAATTTTTTTGCTAGCTCCATAGGAAACGACCAATTGGAACCATGCACCTAGCTTCTGACGTTTCATAACTGCCCAGGTAGGCAGCGACGGCCTTAAGCATTGCGAGGCTCCGGGCGGCAGATCTTTGCGAGGCCCTTATCCTTATAATTATGTGGGTTGAAAGTAGGTGTTTGTAGGTATGATGAGAAATTAAATTTATAAATAAATAATGTGCCCTTTTGCACCCCGTCTCGGATAGGTTCAATAGAAAAATATAGGAAAAAAAGAGAAAATTTTAGCACCCTAGGTTTATATTTTGCATATAGAGCCTACAAATAACACACAAACTGAAAGAAAGAAAAGAAAGAAAAATAATTTTATTTGTCACAGAAAAAACGTGCATACAGAAACATATCTAATAAACTAGAATATCATAATCACGAGCACAAAAAAACAAATAGTCGGCAGCTGCACGTCATGACTGTGACAAGACGGCTTGCACTCAGCATGATGCTGTGCTATGGAGGACCCACAGCACAGCGCTGATTTTCAGTGGTCACCCGAAAAATACGTACGGAACCCAAGTCAGGTTTGATGAGTTGTACGTATAGATAACAAAATAAAATAAAATAAACAGTACTTAGAATAACTGCCTTTTACTAACTGAACATATTTTAGCCTTGTTTAGTATTTAATTAAAAAGTACTTGTTAAGATTTGTGGCCTCCCCTTTTTTTTAGGTGGGAAATTATCAAATAACTTCTCCCGCTCTGGGCGAAGCGGGAGGGCGTGTCAGACTTTTACTGACTAAAACCCACCCGTGTTCCTTCATTTGCCTGTGTGCCAGGACCACGATATCCCTTTCGGACAAACTCGCAACCCTGGCAGGCATTGGCCCTATTTAATATTAATATGAATTAAATATATTAATAATATTTAATTCATGCTGACGTCTCTTTGAGGCGCGCGTGGAACACAACGCGCCGTCGACCCGGGCCTGGTCCTTATCTGACGGCGAGCTACCCATCGCTTACCGTCCGTAACCCACGCCTACGGTGGCCGTAAATCGGCTTGCGACTCCCGACGCCCGGGGCGTCTCCTGCGGCGACTAGGGGCGTGAGGGCGCGAACCTTGCCTCTCCGCGTTCCGCCTCCTCCTTTGCGAGCATTACTGCTTCGCAGAAGGAGGTGACGGCCTCCCATGCACTCTCTCTCCGAACCATGGCCTAAACCAGGGCCGGACGCGAGAGACCGCCGCCGCCGATCGCCTCCGTGAGGAGACGGCGGTGCTCGGCCCAAGCCGGGCAGATCTTCACCGTGTCTTCTGGGCGATCCACACAGTGGTGACACCCGGGCGTTTCCTCCCGCTTTATCCAGAACAGGAACCTCCCGAAACATCCGTGTCCGGTGAGGACATGCTCTCTAGCCACTCCTCAAAGAGGGGACTTATCGCCACTATCCTGGCGTGCCCAGCGCTGGGTTGCGACAATCGCACTCTCCATGTCGCCATAAGATCTTGCCGGAGCTCTGTCCGCTATGCCGTGATTTCTCGCGGCAGCGGAGTTTCGCCCCGGCGTTTTGCCTCCTCGCGACACCCCCAGATGTGCGCGAGGACTTTTGCCTCCAGATCCCAGTCCGGCAAGGAGGCTCGCCGCCTCACGGGAGACCGTTCGGTAACCCCGTACCAGCCTGATGGCCATGACCCAATCGGCGGGCTGGTCGCAGCCTTAAGGAACGCGCCCACACCGGTGCCCCGTAAAGGGCCATGGACCGCACGATCCCCGCGTAGAGCCTCCGGCAGGAGGCGTTTGGACCCCCTAGATTGGGCAGGAGCCGCTTCAAGGCAGCCCCGGCCCGCTCCAGTCTGGGAGCCAAACGTCGAAAATGCTCCACGTGCTCGCCACCCCCTAAGGCCGCCACTGCAGGCAGGTTTAAGGCTCCTACAGACTGTTGCGATATCGCAGGCGCCACGCGACACTAGTAGCACAATTTCTATGTAGCTGTCTATCGCGCCCGCGATATCGCGTGAGTCTGTAAGAGCCTTTATGTGAAATAAAAAATTATGATTTTTATTTTTAAATCATCTTCCTGCTCTGCTCCTTTTACCTTGCTTTGGTCATAAGTTCAAAACACAGTAAAAGCTTTCAATAATAACTCAAATACTATAAAAGAATAAACAGTCTAGTTTTACTGCCATTTTCCATTCAATAAAACGAGAATGCAATAAAACGGTTTAGTTGTAAAATCATAAGTCGATTATTAGTTATGGAAGTGAGTCAATGGATCCTTTTTTCCTACTTCCAAGCACGGAAAAAAAATTTCGCTGAGAAATTGCTTCAAGAACAAATACCGATTATAAAGAGTTTTCTATTTTACTATTACAATTAGTTCAATAGGTACCTACATAGACAGATTTCAGACAGGCCAACCAATCGGATTCGTATTATAGGTTCCTAATTGGTATATATAGCGGTATTGGTATATATTTCGGAATGGTGATGGCGATAGGTAGGTAGGTAATAGTTATTTTCAACACATTTGCTCAAAAAATGCATTTACGAAGCCTGTATACACTGTTCGAAAGTTAAAAATTACGCACCATACAACGGAATGTGCGGTAAAATAGGTACTCTCACCTAAGTACATGTTTTACCGCATCCTCCGTTTATAGCGCCGTGCGTATCCTTTACGGTATTTTTTTATTTTCTATAAAAATACATAAGAACTCCACCAAGAAGTTTTACATTATACAAGAATAAATAAGCTGAATGGAGCGCTTTTGTTCAATTGATACGTTTGTCTCACTTTATTATTAAAAACAAAATGAGACGAAAGATGTAGTACAAATTGTCACCACGCGCACGTGGCGCCATATGCAAATTCACGCCACATTCATATTGACCGACTGATATTTATAAACAAAATAATCATAATATGAGTTCAGGCGAGGAATTCTATATTAATATGGAATCTACTCCACCTAATATCTTGAATGAGGCGCAAATTGCATAAAATGGTCCCTTGCCGCCAAAATCGCGAGAGCACTATTTAATTATTTACAACCGCCTATCTGACCTCCACAACCCAGTAACTGGGTAAAACGACCCTTGGTAAGACTGGTTGTCAGACTTTTGGGCTTCTGACATCTTCTGACAATTGTTTCATTACCTGTGTACTATTTTCTCAGAAATGTGTTGAAAAACGTTTTATGACACGCATGCAGATGCAGTCACGAGTTTGTAAATTCCAGTTTCCGCACGTGTGTCATACAACGTTTTTCAACACATTTGCAAGCAAACAGTACAATAGGTAAAGCAACAAACCAACAAAACATGACAAAGAACAATGATTGAGTATTTCTTCGAGTGTCCATGATATAAAATTATTGTAAACCATTAAATAACGCTCTCGCGATTTTGGCGGCATAAGACCATGGAGGTGGAGTACATTCTATATTAATATCGGATTTCTAGAACCTTTAATATTATTTTGTTTATAAAGTAATATCAGTCGGAAAGTAGCAACAATCTTTCACGTTTCTAATATGAAAATGGCGCGAATTTGCAAATAGCGCCACGTGCACGTTGTGAAAATTAGTAGGTACTACATTTTTCGTCTCATTTTCTCTTTAATAATAAAGTGAGATAAGCGATTCCAAGGAGGTTCAATCATTCAGCTTATTTGTTCTCGTAATGTGAAACTCCTTGGTGGAATTCTTATACGCACGGCGCTATACAACGAAATATGCGGTAAAACATGTACTTAGGTGAGAATAGCTATTTTACCGCACATTCCGTTGTATGGTGCGTAATTTTTAACTTTCAAACAATGTTTACAGGCTTCGTAAATGCATTTTTTTAGCAAATGTGTTTACATTTTTAACTTTACAAGAATTTTGATTCACAATTTTTACTGTAATTTATGGTCGATTGCCTTTACTTGTTAAGCGTAACTAAACCAAGTAGAAACACGACGTGGGTATCGCCTGAGGGCATGGCTTTATCGTTCTGAGTTGAAAGTATAGTTCCAAATCTAGTGAGAGAAACACGTAATTTTATATAGGAGGTTTTTACGAGGTTTATCGAGCCAAACCTCACGAAGGCAGAAGGAATCTTAAGCCGTTTACCATGTGTGGACTGGAAAATATGGACAACATAGCATTGTAACTTCACTGTTCTCTGAATCGCGTTTCAAAACCCTTGTTTTATTAATCGTCCGCAACTTTATTCTACTCGCGATCCTCAAGCTTTGTCCTCGACAATACCATTAAAGCAATGACAGGCTTCATTAAAAAATAACAAATCCTCTTTATCCCGCGCCAATGACAAACTGCTGTACATGTCATTTCCAGCTCATGGCTCATTTGTAATAGCTAGGAACACAACGCCAACAATAGGCCCTCGCAGTGCTCGGTGACGTCAATGCACACGATGTTGTTGTTGTCCAAGTGAATTGTTGTGCCGGCGACTCCTGTGCGGGCATTCGCGATAAATCGTGGAGAAACAATAGCGCAGTAGGTGCCTAACGTCGAAGCATCGGACACGCATAAATCAGTCGATTTAGTAACGTGGGCCATATTGTATGGACAAGCCTCACAGCTGTAATAAAAGCGATGTTGCTGCGTGTGATAATACCTATCTGTCTTTGTTGGTTTGGTGGAAATAATTGAACTTTTCTTCAATAACCATTCTTACCTTAACCATGTGTGATAAAGACTCTGAACTTTTAGAATCTACAAAATAGTAATTTGTCTTGAGCCGTAAATTATTACTTAATTGAAGACAACAAGCTTAAGACGACTGTACCACAGTGTAAATATGGTCAATACAGAAACTACGTAGTAAACGTTTGAATCTGCAGGAATCCCTTCTTTTCCCAGAATGTTTTTTTACTAATAGGTAGGTATATTATATATTATTTTGGCATAACCGTTTTGGTACAAAATTTTTTGCCATGATTGTTTTTGGCATACATTTGATGTCGATAATACATAATTATCTTATTGGCTAATTTGTTTAGGCATAATTTTATTCGCATAATGTTACTTGGCGTAATTACTATTAGCATATTAGTGTTTAGGCCACGGTGTATAGATACACATATTTCATTACAGCAATATTGTAGTTATATAAATGTGTAGCAGTGTCTAACTTTGTACTATTGTCTAACAGTTAATTATTATGCATATTTGTTATTCCAATATAAAGTGTTTTAATGTTGCGTAAATATATTTATATCTATTGTTGAATGCATTATTATGATTAGAGAAATTATGCTTAAAATAATTATGTGTAAACTGTTATGCGTAAATAATGTTATGCGTAAATATAGAAATAAAAATAAGGTTTATGCAAATGGATAGGGAACCGAATCTACTCACTCACACAGACGCGCTCATTGACGAGACCCCAAAGCGGTTGTCGCGGTGCTGTTAGTCGCGGTTGCTGCGTTGAGAGGAGTGATCGCCGCGCCTAACGCTCCAATTGAGCGTAGGTAATTATTTAACCAATTAGGCCTAGTTTCCATACTGTCCATATTTATACTGTGACTGTACGTAATAACATGAACACTAAACAATGCTCCATCTTGCTCCCTTTATTTCAATGACTTCATGTCTTCTTCTTCCATACATGTCTATATTAGCCAATATTTCAGTAATCAACTGCCTTTTCTATCACTAAATCCATCGATCGTTTCTTTGGTCTAACATTATAAAGATTTCCAAGATCCCACAGAAAACTTTCGGCGAAATAAACCGGTCCAGAAGGATGTTAAGATAATAGTTAAGTACATACTAACTACTAATAGGTTCGTGTGATATGAACTAACATCAGATGCAAGCTCTTTCCTCAGTTGAACAGTTCGACAGGTTACAGACTAGTAACACAGAGTAACTACCGGGTATCGCCTCTAGTGCATGTTACAGATAGCTCGAACATACTGCAAACAACTGAACTTTGTGTGGGTAGTTCAATGTTATTGTGAATTAAATGTTCAGTGTTAATCAAACTAGTGCACGAGTTGCTGTTGTAAGAGTTTACGTTGTACATCCTCTTGTCAACACTGTTTGTTTTGATATAGCAATTTAACGTTGAGATCTTTCAAATAAGTCACTAACTAAAACTCAGCCTCAAAAAGATGCTGAAGATATACATCAACAGGAATTAATTTGACCTACCTACTTATTCGACATAATTATCTTATGGGGCTGACGATTATCCGCCACTTTAACTGTTCTGTGCACAGCGTAATAATTAAAATTATGAATGGAAGCTCCCAACGTTATGTTGTTCTAAAATTAAAACAGGTTAATACTTGTTTTTTTTTCAAATCATGACACAATATGCGATTCAATTGTTTGCAGCTGCGTCTACGCTTATTTTAATTAAGAAAAACAAACGTCCAGAGTTCTAGCCATTAACTTCTTAACAGAGATGTCGGGATTGAAAGCAACGGAACAATTCAAAATTAATTATATGAAATGTTCAACAATGCTTTCAACACAATTTTAATTCAATGTTCTCGAGTAATTTGAAAGCTCATTATGTCGATGAATATTAATTATTAAAAATACCTTGGTTCGTTGTAGAGCGGTCGAGGTCTTTACTATTAGAAGTCAAGGGAAATTTCAAATTGAAGGCAAAGTGTCGACAACTGTCGTCGAATTTCACGATAATTCCCTACCCCCGTTGATGGCGTCTTTCAATTATGAAAATATTCCTTAAATAAAGCTGTTTCGCGTAAAGAAATTTGTCGAGACGATAATGTTTGCTCTTAATTAGAAAATCAGATTTATTTTTCAAAGAAAGGGTTTATTACAACAAGCCGACAGAGAAAAGTCGTAATTAAAACTTCCTTGTTCTGTCAAAGATATAGCTAAGTGTTTGTTCAGTATCTAGATAACATAATTATGCATTTTACTGATTACCCAATAATTTTATGGAAGCAGTAATATTGTTGAAGAAACAATAAGGGTTATTATGATCGAATTGATAAGACCGCCATAAAAACGAATAAAAAAATGTCCCAGGACAATTAGAACAGCATCATTATTTCTTTCAATTAACTGTGATCTTGAAGGCGATTATTTAAAGTTTAGGTCATTGCTTTTATATTTACTGTTTATTGATTTGTGAATAAATAATAAAAGCTCTTAGGTATATTGTGTTAAAAAATAAGCACTGAAGTAGTGTGTGTTTTATGAAATAATTTGCTTCAGAAAGAATAGAATAGAATAGAATACTCTTTATTATGTACACCATAAAAGTTACAGATATAAATGTTGAAATTTTACACAGAGTGACACAATGGGCGGTCTTATCGCTAAAAGCGATCTTTTACAGACAACCTTTGGATGGATTAAAAAGAGAAGGAGAGACAGTACTGCAGGTAGTCAGTGGTGAACTATTTACATGTACAATAAATACATACATACACTAAGCATAACTTATCCATAATATATATATACAATAATAAACATGAAACAAGATCAAGGAACTGTATTCTGTAATGATGCTGTTTAAGAAGAGAGAAAGTGTTTTTCACCAGAATTTTAAAAGTGGACAAAGATATATCGACACGGGCAAGGCATTCCATAACCGTACTGCTTGAACTGTAAAAGACTTGTCATAAAAACTGGTAGAATGCATCGGCATCTCTAGTCTCAAGTTTTCCGATGACCTCAGATATCTATTATGTGTGTCATGAAGGAACTTGAAACGTTCTTTAAGATAAGAGGGGGTTTTAGGAAAGCTGTATATTCCAACATAATGAGTATGGTTATCAACGTCTACTTATGTGAATCTGAGTTTATTACGTTCTGAAAAATAATTTTGAAATGCGGTATTAGTTTGAGTCCAAACGTGTCACATAATATTCGCAATGTTGATACATTTTTATTTACGATGTCAATATTTTAAATTCAAAAAACACAGATTGGGCATTTTGACAGATTTATGTTGCTTTTCTGTTAAAACTATCAAGTAATGTAAGTTAGTAGATAAGTTACTCTTCCAATGTTTAATATTTTCCCACAAAATTCAAATCTATGATCAGTCACTACCGACCGAATACATAACCGGATATAAGCCTCTTCAGACTTTTGCAAAACCTTCGTCTCGTAGAGATGAACTACGATACTATGACCCGCCACTCCAAAATTCTAAACGTTTGATAGTATTTGTGAAAGTATTTGTACCCATGAGTGCGTAATGAGACGATCGTCAAACAAAAATAAATCACGGATTTGTAGCTCGACTAGTGGCGTCATTAATCGCTCATTATTATTAGTATGGCGGCGAGCACTGACGACTGACGTACTCTATGAAAACGACACGTGCGTTGTCTTGCGCGATCGGCTAGTTATGATTAGTTGACCAACAAATCTGGTAATAAGTGAGATATTACGAGTACTTACAAACTCTTTCGTAAGGATGTGACTACACACATTGAAACAGTAATTTGGAGGGGCGAGCCATGTTATCGTAGTTTATCTCTACGAGACGAAGTTATAGTAGTTCTTCTTCTTTGTCGTGTCGATGACAGTGAATTAAATGTTGGCAAAAACTTAATGTAGTTTATCGCTATCTATTACCCCTACCTACTACTACCCCTACCAATTACCTTCAATTTAATATCTTATTTAAATTTTTAACTTATCTAATTAATTGACCGAGCGAGCGAAGCGAGGGAAGCGCCTCTGTCTCAAGTCGCAAAATTTGCTTTCCTCTGTCAGTTTGTTGCTACTCCTCTGCGGGTCGTATTCTACTACTGATTTAGACGAAACTTGGTTCGGGACTTTTTGTCGTCGGGGATTTTTGATTAAAGGGGTTCTTCCAAAAAGGGGCAACAAGGGGGCTACTGGATATCTCCGCCTTATTAGATCCGATTTCGATGGTTCTTTTTTTATTTGAAAGGTAACTACTTACCTAGGCAGGTACTTTAAGTTGGTCTCATCTAAAGATCTGATGAGGATCTTCGGCGTGATGAGCGAATAGTTCCTCAAAATGCAGTTAGATGCTCACTTTTAGATTTCTACCAGTGGAATCGGCCCTTTATCTACTAGGCAGGGAATGATGGAGCACCTTTTTTTTTGGGTGGAAATTATTAAATAATTTCTCCCGCTCTGGGCGGAGCGGGAGGGGGTGTCAGACTTTTACTGACTAAAACCCACCCGTGTTCCTTCCGTTGCGTGTGTGCCAGGGCCACGATATCCCTTTCGGACAAACTCGCAACCCTGGCAGGCATTGGTCCTGACGGACCCCGTCAGTTGATGCTGACATCTCTTTGAGGCGCACGTAGAACACAACGCGCGATGGAGCACGTGGGACCACCTTCTCATCCAAAACTAGGCTGCAGCGTTACCTCTGCCAATTAAAACCTCTTATTTATTTTTTCTAGCTGGCCTACAAATTTTAATACTTAATTTTAATTGTTGCAAAAAAGTTTGTGCTTGCTAGGTGTACCTACTGTTCGCAGAACTACTAGTAATAGAGTACTTACCTATGCTTTTTCTGGTACATATAAGTAATGTATACATCAGAGACCCAAATTCAGCACAGGATCCGAAATGAGCTAATCATTATTTTGATCATACATGAACATTCAAAACAAAAAAAAAAGAGACACAAATCTCATCACGCATTACGATACAATGATGAAGAGATGCACATTTAAAGATACTCTGTAGATATTTAATAAACAACAAACTGCCATAAAGTCGTAAAACGTTGTATCAAATATCCGTACTATTCATATTCCTGTTTTTATGGGGGACGGACGTATCTGTGTTTCCAGTTTTATGTGATCTTTATGAGAAGGCGACGGGCGCGCTGACCCGACATTTTCTTTTATATTTTACATGTTTATAATTTGGTTTTGTTTTGTCGTTCCGAGGTTAGAAAGCTACGTTCCTTTTGTGACTATGTTTGAGAATAGTTTTACTTGTTCGTTCTTTCTTAACACTTTAGATTCTTTAAAGAAAAATAACCATATCCATTGTAATATCTTTCGTTGTAGGGGTACATTAATTTTAAATTAAACACAATATTTTGAATCATGTAACCTTTTAATTTATAAACAATCAACAGAAACATACATTCAAGCATCACATTTTGCTATACAACACATTTTTACATAAATTTTTAGGTACGTCTTTGGCAAGTCGACTCCTTGAATCCCGGTATATGTAACAGTCACACATATTAAACACTAATTTACACTAAATCCACGAATAAAATAAATATAGGTCTCATCTTAACTGCCAGTATTATCGTAACTATCGGATTCAAATTAACTAATAGACTACTTAATCAAAGTAAAAGCTACTCAGTAGGTAAGTAAAAGCTACGTAGGATTTCATACTTTCGAGTATCGCCACTGAAAATAGTTAATACGTAGAAATATTTTATAGCTAAATGAAAATGATAACCATTCAGTGTTATGAAACATGAGATCAGCTACGAGAAATATGTTAGTAAGAAACTTATAGTAGTACAAATAGAAAAGCATGTACGATTGCATTGATTTATAGCCTCAAATAAAAAACTTAACAAAATAGAATCAGACAATGTCTGTGTTTATCACACGGAGCTTTTTTATGATATGTCTCTTCTTGAGCCTTCAGCTATGGTAACAGAATTCACAACAAAAAGTTATAGTGTAGCGGATGATAATAAAACTAAACTTATAAATAAACTGCACTTTACTAATATTATGTACATACAGTAACATTGCATACTCTTCTACATAGTCTCGTCTGAGCTCAGAAATACTCATAATTATTATTATCCAAAATATACAGAAAGAACAAATAAAATATAATATCTACGTACACTAATTCTTCAATACTGTTAATTTTTAAACAACAAAACCGATCACCGCCGATGTGGTAATTAAAATGAATTTACAATTCCTCTTATATATTTGGCATACAATGGCTTATCAAAATCCAGTGGAATGGTTCTAAAATATATTCTGTATATCTCAAAAGTTCATTTGGACAATCTTTGGCACTAAAATCTTACGTCTAATACAAGTCTTGTAGACAGAACCAAAGACAAGGATTATAATGATACGTTTTGCATTGATTACAACTTTTCTTACATCTAAGTTTGTCTTAAGTCACGGATTATGAGAGAGTTCGACTAGCAAGTCATTTTCACTGATTGCACTATCCCTTTTTTAGTCCATACAATCATATATCACATAGACACTTCAACTCATGAGACTGTTTCTATGAGTCCCGTAGCATTTAATAGATAATGTGAGCGGTCATACGAAATCGTTGATCTCATTCTGTAGGGGCATATCGATCTTGTCGACGCACTTTCTGATGGCGTCTAAGATGATGACGATGCGCCGGTCGAGGGCGGCGAGGTGCGGCTCCCACAGTACCGGGTCCACCGGGTCCCTCTTCAATGAATCACGGAGGACTTTTGATAGTGACACACCGTTGTGGAATCTGCACAAATCAAAAATAAAATCCTTTAGGGTTGGATAATAATATTGGGACATTTATAAGTATCATTACTCGTATAAGGATAAGTCTAAACATGAAAAAACAGAAAGTCATAAAAGTACTGACGAAGATATTAGTAATTTTATCTTGTAACTTACTTCAATAATGCAGAGAGGGTGGTATGCCTCACGACGCAGCACTGCAGCAGTGGTGCCAAGATGCTCAGTTCATCGTGAAACGCCTTGCCGAACGCACGCCCTTGATCCAAATGCAGCGTGAACGTCTCGTTCCCGAACATTCTGCATTAACAACAGTCATTAACTAAAACAATCTTAATTTGGCTATGTCCTTAAAAAACTTGAAATTCTGCATTACAATGACAAGGCATATCTTAACTATAAAATAGTTGTTTTACTTCCAGTATGAACGGAATTGGGCTCCAATGATTTAAGGAAACGGCCTTCTCGTTCGATTTTCCGGTTGGGCCCGTAATAATGCAGATTTATATGCAATGTAAAATGTCGAATAACCAATAAGACTGAGAGATCACAAGAATACCAGGTGGCTGCCTTTCAGTTACAAATACCATAGCCAACTGTAACCTGGAACATTGCAAATACATGCCACGTTTCTTTCATAACTGAATTGTCTTATAAGTCACAATGAGTGGCTGAGAGACAATTTTAAAACACAGAGTTTTAGCACTAGATTTATTTTGCCAATGGCCACAACTGACCAGAGAATCCCACTTCTAATTTTATGAATAAAGTCTCATGTAGAAATATACAGATATGAGATGATGATGAATCATACGAACTTGAAGGTTTCATAGTGATGTCTGTCCATGTTCCCGGAGAGGAAGTCGAAGATGGACATGTCCATCAGGTCGAGCAGCCGACGACCGGAGTCATAAGGAGGAGTTGTGCGAATCTAGAAGAAAACAAGAATATTAATATCGGGACAGGATATATCAATTAAAATCATCTAGATACTGTTAGTTAATGTGGATAAGTCCCTGTATTTGATACGGAATTACCTTTATGCGGTATCGAACCATAAACAAAGTTCTTTTTTATTAGTGCTCTTATTTGAAGCAATCATATTTCTGAAAACTGGCATAGTTTGATGGTTTTTTTATAATAACAAAAGTGGCGACCGGAAGGAGAGGCATAACCCCTCAAATACGATGCTACTTAACAAATTGAATGTATGAGGGAGTGTTCCGTTTATTTGATGGTGGAAGTTGATATCTTCCATTTTAGAGGGGTTTGTGGCTAAGTAATAATAGCCGCACGGGTCGATCGATCAGGTTAAGTTATGCTTGCCACGTTTGGTAAGTGGATGGGTGACCATCTTTACATACCAAGAAACCGTGCCACGAAAACTACGGTATGCCGTTGGTCCCGGCTGTCATTTGTAGATCTATGACAGTTGTTACGGGTGGTCAGAAGCCCGAAAGTCTGACAACCAGTCTTACCAAGAGGTATCGTGTTACCCAGTGACTGCATTGTGGAGGTCAGATAGGCAGTCACTCCATGTAAAATACTGGTGTTCAGCTACATCTGGTTAAACTGGAAGCCGACTCCAACATAGTTGGGAAAAGGCAAGGCAGATAATGAGTTGATATCTTCAATTTTAGATTTTATCACTTTAATCTATCAAAAAGTTCAGATATCTACATAGGTAGGTAGGTATTAATCTGCAAAGTAATATCCTGTTAATAAAATTCTGTAAAACTTACCGTATCGCAATAATCTGATTGGAGTTCCCACTGCGCTTTTCTTCGCTTATGGTAGGACCTTCTCCATGGATGCCGCCAGACCTGAAGATAACGCAGAAATTGATGCAAAAACTATTGAATTTAATTAAGAGAATTAGGGTGCAATGAAAGAGTCTCCATAGATGAACGTATTATGATCTGACGCTCCCTGGGCAGTCAGAGTGACTTCTAACCTGCTATCTTCTGGTAGTAGACTACATTCGCAAGCTAAACTATAATGAGACCGAAGACCTGTTGTCTTTAGTTAAGTAGCTTATAATAATACTCACCCTCCTACACACATCCACTCATTTACACTCTACTCACCGGAGGCCATCACTATACAACTAATTTAAGATTGTTCTCCTACATTTGTCACTGCCTTTTATTTTAATATTATTTATCAAATTATTTCATTATTAGAGCGCTGATGTCTGTAATACAGATATTTTATATCTAGTTCGGACACAGACGTTCAATATCAGATCATAGAATAAACTGTAATATAGTGTATCACCTGCCTGTATGTTTTTAAACAAATTAAATTATTTTTATTCTTAACTGGCTGAACTTTGTAACCTGTACCGACAAGATAGATGAAGAGAATCGCCCTTTTTCCTTTTTCATTTTTTTTTTTTCACCTACCATACCCTGTTTTTTGCAGTATTGGCAAATAATAAATTGCAGTAAACAGCAGTAACAGTAGTACCTACTGAAGACTTTAAAAGACAAGCTATCAGCCTACAATTTGACCTCACCAGTTGAAATACCTTATGGCTAATGAAATGAAGTTAATACATATCAAGGTTATCTAGTCATTATAATATGTCCGCTTGATACATGTCACCGTTCTCAGTGCAGTGGCTTGTTATTATTAATTCCTTATAAAGCTTTAAATGGTTAAGTAGAGATTAGACCGAAATGCCACGGAACTATTAGTTTAAATTATAATTATTATTTGGCCATAAACCCTTCCTTTATGTGCTATGGGCGAACCTCCGAGCGTATCATCCTACTAAAGTGTAGAGTTTACACGAGATAACGTTGTACCCAAAAAAGAAAACGAAATACTTTTCCCTTTTTAGAAGTTCGCGAATTTACTAATATTATATTCCGAATCGCAGATGAATAAATATTTAGAATTCTTATGAAACCGTTGAAAAAGGATTAAAATTTTATGTAAGCATAAAACTTTCGTTACTGGTAGAATTTCTGATATCACTGATAGAGTTTCAAGGAACCTCGCATATCAAAATTAAGAGCAGGCGGTCTAAATCAAATTTCAAACGCGAGCTTCGGCCGCTTGCTCTTTTTTTTTTTTTTTGGTGGGAAATCATCAAATAACTTCTCCCGCTCTGCGCGGAGCGGGAGGGCGTGTCAGACTTTTATTGACTAAAACCCACCACCCGTGTTCCTTCCGTTGCCTGTGTGCCAGGGCCACGATATCCCTTTCGGACAAACTCGCAACCCTGGCAGGGCCGCTTGCTCCCCTTGCACTCCGTTATGTGCTAGACGCTTATACATCAGTAATAAAGTTGAATATCGCGTGCGCTCTTTGATTGGGTGGAGCACAAAACTAAGTAGCGTAATTCTCAATTCTTATTTCGTTTATAACTAAAGTAATAATTAATCTAGAGAAAAAATATCTTGTGGCTGGATAATAAACTATATTTTCTTGCTGTGAATATTTATTTTAGACATAAAAAGCCAAACAATCTTGTTTGTTTTTTATAATTATCCTTAAAAAGCCATGATTTTCGAATAAAAATTGTACCTAGAGAAAATATTACAATTACGTAACTGTCTTCAACGTGGTAAGAAAAAGATCCATAAATCATATACTAAAGTTTAATTTTGCTTGTATGCGCGACTGTTTCAGAATATTCATGCAAATTAACTTAAAAATAGGGAGCCTCCTCTGAATTGTGTACACAGTTCATAGTTGTACCACAGTTCGTAGTTGTAAACACAGATTTGATCACCCGTATAAAGTTCACGCGGTTATAGCAAGGGGGCGTGCATTATGTGTGATGCACTACGCCGCCGACGCCGACGAAACTATGTACCTACGCTACGTGCTAATTTGTTACCAACAACCACGCTCAATTTGATAATCTCTACATAACATGGACCTACCTGGATAATAGTGTCACATGTAATTTAAATTGAAAACCATAAAAACGATAGACACGATAATTTCGAATAACCTTACGATGCCAATAGAACCTTCTGATTAGTTTCTTGTAACTACAAAACGCAATATTCAAATCAAAACACTAACCTTTCGTTCGGCAATATCGGAGGAGGGCAAGAACGCGGCGAAGCTCCCTTCAAGCATGTCAGGGTTGCCACAAATCGCGTGACCAGTGTCGCAGTAGTACGAACACTTTCCGTGGAAACAGAAATTATTCGCCGGCGAAACGAAGAACGTCTTAAGGATGTCACCTTCAGTCACATCGTAGATCTCTGTCGTCATGTTGAGCACTCGGCCCACGACCGGCATCGCACGACGGAAGCCGAGTATCCTGGATAACACATTATTTAGATTAGCGTCACCTCTATTCATGGACACTGTGGCGAGCAAATAGGGATGTTAGTTTCCGATAGCAGATTCGGTCAGCTCTTGGTCCAAAAATTCGAACAGGTAACACAATAACAGGCTGCCTGCAGGAAATCTCTCTCCATTTTAAGAAAGTGGTTTTTGTATGAAACGTCATCAATAACCAGGAACATTATTTAAGTACTTGCATAATTTAATTGAAACGATTGCGTAAATATCTAACATATTATTATGTTCAATTTCACAAGAATAACTCTTGCGGATACGTCAATTAAACCGCTGCATGTTGTTCCTAGTAATTTATGACAAATAGGACCTACCTATCCAGGTGAAACGAGGCTATTTCAGCATAGTGTCGCTCGTAATCAGAAAAATAGAAATGATTCGGTAGTGTCTGCACATCTCTAGCAAATCTGTGAACAAAAGCATACGGTAAATTCAAATTCAGTCGTAAAAATATCAAAGGAAGGAGATGTTATTTGTATTACAAAACAGCCGATTTATCTTTAATGTTATGCTCGTGTCGAGATATTATAGAGCACGATATAAGAGGATTTAAATAGATAAAGCACGGAGCTGGCCCGGCTCCCTACTTTAGCGGCCATTGATGACTATCTGCATTAATCAATTTGCAGCATAAGCTAGATACCAGACTAACGACGTTGAAGAGTTTTTTATCGTCCTAATATGATAAATTATTATAGCGCGATCATGAAACCCATTGTTGTAACAATGGGTAAAAAAGCATTGAGGTTAAGATAAAAATACAGTTACTTATTTAATTTTTTAATTAATTTCATGACCCGAAAAGTAATATTGAAATCGATCTCAATTCTTAAGAACCATAAAACACCAAAGCGAAATTTTAACATAATATCACCAAAAATTCTTGGCAGGTACTTTATTCATGACGTAAATTGAAACCGAGTAATATAAATCCATTAAAGAGAAATATCAAATATCGACTCCCGGAGATAAGGGACCCCTGTCCTTTAAAATAAATTTATAACGTCGAAAAATGTTAAATTACGTACTTAAAATGGAAAAATTACTCATTCGCAGTAACAAATGGAGGTATAATTTCTTTTAGTGTCTAATGAGTCGAATGTGGGTGCTTAATCAATTTCTCGGAAACAAAACGATTAAAGTGGCTCTTAAATCGTGCATCTGGTTAGATAGGAGCAATCCCGGGAATATACTGCACCGAGTGTCTTCCGATTTATTGTCCTCCGTGCGACTCGTAAGTGAGATAGTACAATTTAAAAAGGCTACTAACAAATGGTTTAGATTCTGTGTCCTCTTTACCTTTTCGACATTAAATAGCTTCCACTAATTTTGAATACTTTTTACTCCAGCTAGTGGATCTAGGATCCCGATACAATATATCACTTGTACAGAAGTGGCAGTCAAGGTGATAAAACGAATAGATACTCGTATAGGGAAGGGTTACCACTGACTGTCGCGTAATTTATCGCGCCCTTGTGAATCGTGAAAGATCCACGAGGGCCTCTTGATATGTCGCCGGGGTAACCCCTCGAGTCTATAATTTTCTAAGAAAAGTTATCCAGTCCGCTAGAAGAAAAGTTAACTGTCTGCCTATGTTCAAGTATTTCAAGGCGAGAATAATTTATATTGTTTTGTTTTTTTAACGCCTCTGAAATCGAATATTGGTTTCAAGAACGATGTAGTAACAAATGTAAAACTATGTGCATACATAACTTGCTTACGAAGAGACACCTTACTTTTGATGCCTTCAGTACTATTATCTTTATTTTATATGGAAATATTATTTTATATTTTAAAAATAAAAGCGAAGTGCTAAGACGTCTGATACTCGATATACAGGCCTGTCGGGAGTTTCGTGAAATTCCCGCGAGTACATTTTTGGGAATGCTCTTTGTATTCTTTGTCACGTCAAAAATTGTATCAGATAACATTACAGACTATTCAATATGCAATGCGGTGCCTATGTAGTTGGGTTTTATACATAAACTCTTTGAAATATCGTCATAGAGGTTACAAATTGCAAATTTGTCCTTCCATAAGCTGCAACAGTTAGGTCTAAAAGCTTTCGTAAATATATAAGCAATTGCGAGGTACTGAATAGAAAACACAATCAACTTTAACAATGGTACGCAAGTAACAGAACTTGGCGAACTCACTACTACAATAGCACTTGTAGTTGAGAACAGTGTGGGCAAGCCGCTAAGCCGATCGCACGAAAGAACATTCTCGGAGTTTTGTGAATAGAACGAGCACACCCAACAAGGTGACAGGAAAGTTGTGGCAACTCCTTCAGGAGTGTGCACGGACACTTCAAACTACTCCCGACCCAACTTGTTTATCAAACATAATAAAACTTACGTATCTGTGAAAGACATGACAGATGATGGAGGGACACTCAAGGCAAAACTATAAATTATGGACGCTCGATGTCGGACTTACCTCATCGGCTTGAAGAGAGATTGGACGCCATTAGGGTAGTCTATAATAAGTTTCAACTGCGTGCCTCCCTCTTTTTGCTCTGTCGAAAAAAAAATTATTGTTAGATTCTAAGTGCGTAGTAGGTACCAAGTATATAGTATGCGTCAAACTTAATGGCGGCTCTGAAGTGCTACTCGCAGCGCAGTACCCCACCCCTCACCCCCGCTGACACATGAATTCGGTACTGCGCAGCGACATACCGCATGTTCCAAGCCGCCATAAAGGTTTGAATCGGGCTGTAACCAGTACCTAACCAAATTTGAATTCAGACTTGAAACTAGCAATTTCAATGATAGTAGAATCTCGGCTATGGCAGTTATCGAGAGCTGGTGTCACTAAAAATAAATGTTGTATAATACGATAAAGTCGGATCAACAATGAAATCCATTTAAGTGGTTTAAATATTTAAGTCCAATTCGAAGTAAAGGGCGAGATTGTTGTGGCACTATTGTCCGACGGACCGCTAACCCCGCAACTGATTGCAGACCCACCCTCATTTAATATACATACCTACCTGCTTCAGCTTTTATATATTATGCTAATATGATCTTCGTAATTTTGCATACTATTTCAAGATTGATAATTGCCTATATATATGTAGCTAATGTACTAATGTTGTAAGTTTTTCTAAATATTGTAAAAAAATATATTTTTATAGAAAAAGCTTCACTTACAAGTGAAACTTTTTCCATGAAGATATATTTTATTGGACAGATCTATTTTTGAATACAAGTATTCAAAAATAGACCTAACCAACCGCATGTAATACATTAAAATTGTAGGCATCGAATGTCCAGTCGTAGAGTGAGGGTGGCGTAAAGGTTGTCTGTCTAAACGTAATTGCTTTTCTAAGTCCGATCAACGGTGCACTGAATATTTGATAGCGATACATACTTAAATTGAGATCAGGGCTTACTCAATAGTTGATCCGATTTCAGTTATGTCGAATGTTGAATAATGTAAATATGACGAATAATTACGAACTTAATTTCAAATACGAAATTGACTGTGCCCTCAAAATCAGTAAGCTTGAAATCTAGTATAATCTATTTGCTTATATCTCTATTTTGTTTCGATTATTTTAATCTAAAAGGTTTATCATAGAATTAATTTCAAAAGGTAAACTTACCTACATGTAGGATGGAAGAAGTAGCCATATCTTTGAGCAGGTCTTCCACTAGCGGTTCCGCATCCTCATACAATTCGTGTTGAGCTATCTTCAGTTGGAACCTTTCCAAATTAGAAGCGTTTATGCTGCAATAGAAATTGATTGGTATTATTATACGACATTAATTTCATTAATTATCTATTATACGGCATTCTGCCTTTTGTTTGGGTTAAAATTGGAGAACAAACGACTGATCCAAATACAATCATTATAGTAGTCGCATACGGCTAACAACAACCTAATAATTGAAGCTACTAGTAATATCGATTAGATATAGAAACTGACCCAATTTAATACGTAAATATTGTTAAATTGAACATAAACATGAGAGACAAAAGCGATGCGTAGTACGTCATCGATGAGGTTACTTAAAATTTTTCGCACACGCCCGAAAACCTGGTCGTTAACGTCAAGATTTACATGGAAGATTTTCCGACGGCGGCGGCGGCGTGTTGGTTTTGGCTGCGTGGAACACATAAGTGGACGTGATTTGCCTACTAGCGGGAGGTGTGAGACTCCGGGCGACACGACGCAGCACGGAACTGAATACTAAGGAGCGTACGTGTAACGTTTTCGATTTGTGGCATGCTCCGATAACCTGCATTTAGAAATCAAGCCGGCAGCTATTCTAAAATTTATTGACTCTCTTTCGGTGTGAATTGTGACGGCTTCGAGTGGGAATTCAAAAAACTCGATTGTTCCGGCTCGCGACAAGTGGACGTTCATGATTCTAAACGAACACGAAGCCCTATTTAAATCCACATTTTATCTGAGCTTGTTATGCGCAAGACGACCGAAAAATATAAAGAATTCATAACAAAAGAAAACGTTCTCGTGTTAAACAATGAATGTTCATCTCCCCTCATATTTACGTGGATGAACCCAATTTTGAAAAAAATTGTGCCAAATTTTCCATACATCAACGCAACCCTTTCTACATGATACATGAATTTGGTCATAACAGGTCCCGTCATATCACGAGCGGCGTTTTAAGGAAGCCATCATGCATTCATTCCATTTAGTTTTATTGTCAAAGACCCGCGCCTATCTCGGCGGGACCCCGTAACTGGATTTTAAATAAGATTCCTTGTAGGTCTTGTGAAATTTGCCTCGCAAGATAAAGAAAGGTCGCTTGTCTGTTTCGTATTATAGAATCATTCTGCGCTGAAAGTATGATATGATCCTTTTTTATAGTCTTGTATCAAACGAAATCCTGTTGATAGTGTACCTAAACACGAACGGAATGTGATATTCTTTTCATTCCTTTCACGGTGCACTATGAGATTTGGCCTAATATTTGCTTTCGTGAAATTACCTGAAGCAGCGGAGGCCGGCCGCGACCTACCTGTTTGATTTTGATGCATACTTCAGTGCTCTGCGGGGGCATTCGTGGCGGATGAAAGCTATCGCCTTTAGAATGTGCAGTGACGTGATACATATAACATTACAATGTCGCGCAGGGGTACATTCGGAACCGCAGCCGCGAGGAAATGTGTAAACAGTTGTTCCAGCAATGTTCGAGTTATCAAAGTTTAATTGCGGTAATAACGAAGTAACTAACAATTTAATTTGGCGACTCGCGGCGTGCTACATAAATCGTACTTGTGGATGTCAGCTGTCGGCAACTTTAGAGAATTTTCCTTGTAATGTCCTTTTCGCGTCGTTTTTCGCAGAACGTTTTAATTAATATTTCTTAACCGACTGAATATTCCTTTTATTTTGGTATTTACATTCTGCGCAATTTTCTAAACGATTAAAATATTATGTTGATTGCTTTTTTCTGAGAACACTTTGGAAGAATATACAACAGACATGTTCAGAATAATAAATTCGTTTTGCAAGGGTTTAGTCTACTTATGACTTTCCATGGATATTTTGTGGACATTATAATACAAGTCTTTTTCGGCCTAGTGTTTGTTCCTGGGTAACATTGGACCAACACATAGTCGTTGTTCAAAGGATAATGACCTTTTTTTTTTTTTTTTGTTGGGGTCTGTCAGACTCTTACTGACTAAAAACCACCCCGGTGTTCTCTTCCCACACTTGCACCGGGGATCTTGGGAGCTAGTATTACTTCCGTGATCCCCGGCTAGTGCCGGCCCGCCTTTGCGGGCCACCTCATGTCTGCGCGGGGGGGGGGGGGGGGGGTGAGGTGTTAGACCCCCCCCCGTGACGTCTGAAAGGGGTGCGCGTGGAACAATACGCGCCGCCACCTCGGGTCCAGTGTGATAGGGGGCGGCGGACGTTCCCGAGTCCGCCGTCCCTGGACCCATTTAAGGGGCCGGAAGAGGGCATTATCTGCCCTCTGCTGACGCCCAGTGCACCTGCTGCGCGCCGGGTGAGCGGACGAGATCTCCCGCTCCCTTTCCGCAGCCTCCTTCTGCGACACGACTGTTTCAGAAGGACACCACCGCGTGCCAGGACTCCTCGCTGCCGGCCATCTACTCGACCACAGCCGGCAGCGACAGGTCACTGCCTACTCCTGAGATGAGGGCACGGCGAGGCTCCTCCCATGCGGCACACTCTGCCAACGTATGCCGCGCCGTGTCCTCCCGGCAAAAGGATAATGACCTGTCACAACCTACATATTTTTACATAAATATGAAGACCGAAGGCTGACACGGCATGCCGTAAATACATCTTTTCACTCCTAAAATTAAACTAAAATCCACCAAGGCCTTACCTAGGTTCTAAGTCCTCCATTTCTCCAATGGTAGGGTTATCTGGCCTCAGGACGTTAAGATCCCGATGTGGGGGGATGACTACCGTGTGTTCTTCGGATTTGCCCTGCAGCTGCGCGAATAGGATCCTCTGCAGGTCTTCGTAACGGTCCGTGGGGGGGGCGGGGGTGCGGGGTTCGGTGTCCACTCCCCCTCCACTCGTCTCGCTCGGAGCTGACTGCTCGTATTCTCGAGACCCGTTGCTGCCATTGCTGGTGAAAGAAACGGTTATATAGTTACATTGAAATTGTAACAAACAAATAATCACACGATAACACTTAGTCAACTGGGAGCCAAGTTCGGTAATTTAAAACACATGTTGAACTTGAATATATTCTATACATAGTTTGTTAACTTAATATCACATCGTTATTATATCTCTCCAATTAAAATTTTAAAAAATCTTAACGCCACGTTCTCAAGATCTCGAATGTTAGAATCTTACGTCCGCGTCCGCGCGAATTTAACATTCGCCTGTTGAATTATTATGATAAGTACTACGCGGAATGTGTCAGACATTCTTTTCACATGAAATGGCTAAACGTTAATGGCTTCATGTAGACAATCTCTTCCAGTTGTTAACTTTAAGTTCTACATCAGTTTGGGAATTAGTTGGAGGAAAAAGTAATCCAGCAACTCCTGTTACCAGAAATGCTAGGTCACACTCCAGCAATATCCTGGAAGGTGCATAATATGTACCGCTTAGTGTGTAAGTGCTGTTGGCCACCGCTTCATTTACGTAGCGTGAAAGCTTCGTCTTTCTTATTTATTTGAACCGCAAATGAAATAATATGGTATTAGAAATAATGAAAAGATAACAGGCTAATTAATGTTATCAGAAAATCATGACTAAATCTGTAGGAAACTTTTTGTTCGCAACGGTCCATCCGTTGCTGATCAAAAGTTTTCTCCTTATTTTGTGAAAGGGGCGGTTAATTATAATGTAGAAGGTTAAAGGACGTCCTTGAAATTAACTATAATAATAATATATTTTTTATTATATAATTAATATTTATATATTTTTTTATTTCAGAATAAAAACACATTTACGGTTCACAAAAACAATTTTCAAAGTAAAAATGGAATATACCAGTAATAAGGGTATTGATAATATCTGAAAAAACAAAACATTGTATAACAAACAACACCGCATTTAAAAAAAAAATCGAACGTGCTACATGGTGAACTTGTAAAAAATATATAAATAAACGGTAGACTTAGGATGAAAAATAAGTAAAGTGTTATTAGTAAGAACTCTACAGTAAAGCCATAATAATAATTACTCAAACAAAGCTTACTTAAAGTCCTTAGAATCAAAAGGACTAAAAATATCAATACATTTGTTAAGACCAACTAAAATATTAGAAACATTCTTCAAGTGATCCGGCTTTATTATTAAGTACTTGGTTATGGCTTTTAATGAAATACAATTAAATTGAAACTTATACAAAAACGAGTGCTCTTTGGAATAATGATTCGTATTCTGGTATCGGCTTATTGTTAGAATTATCAATTATATTCGTAAATGTGAATAATTGAAAGGTATTAATTAATAATTTAAGCTTTCCTATTATACAACATAATGACTGGTATCATAACTGTTCGTTGATTCGTTTCTGTTCGCTGCGAATCATTTCTAAGATGATTCATCTTATTATTGTGAGGTATTGATTCGAAATAGGTATCTACAAATACATTGTTTTTGTAGATGGTATAGTTTTTTGAAATGCAGGTTTTCTATACTAATATTAAAAAGAGGTAAAATTTGTTTGTTTGTAAGTTTATACGTAGTTAATCTCTGGAACTACCATGTGGATTTGAAAGATTCTTTTTGCATTTAATAGCCCAATTCTTGAGTAGTGTTATAGGCTATAACAGCACGTTACGACCCTTAGCAGCCGAGCAAAAATAAAGTCAGAAAGAACGCTAAGCTGGGTCGGGGGAACAAGATATTTCACGTGGATGAAGTCACGGTCAGAAGCTAGTATTAGCTTTGAGCTTTGGAGATATGATACATCGACTAGGGGAGCGCGGGGTAATAAGAGCGGGTGGGCAATGAGAGCGATGGCAATAGGAGGGAACCTATGCACATTTGGATGACCTTAAGCAGTCGGCCGTTTCCGTCAACCATCGAGAAAGTTCGGCTGCCGCGCACTATGGGGTAATGGGAGCGATTTACTTTTTTTGTAAATTCTTTATTGGACCTTAATGCATGGCTGTAGTTGATTTAAAGTGTGATGAAAAGATGGTCAAATAAACGAGGTTTAAGTTCCTAATTAAAAATGATAACAAAGTAAACAAATGTGGTTTTTAGCAACATTTTCCCTAAGTAGGCTCCAATTACCCTGCTCTCCCCTAATAGCATGGTTTCATAAAAACAAAACCTTTAAATCTCACATAACCTAATCAGAAAAACTAGTCAAGCTTTTAGTTTTTGAAGTAAATAAGGGGATAATCTTATTGGTCTATCTGAAGCTATGAGTACGTCGTGTTGCGCTTGGCCAACAGTGAAAGCATATAAATTTTAATAAATCATTTATAATTAACCATTTTAATTTAGAAATTATGAAATTGAAATTTTTGTTACAACAACTAATTTGAAAATTAAAAAAAACATTACAATGTTATTTCATAGTTTTAAGTTATCACTTCTACCGGGAGTCCTCATACCTGCCTAAGTTTTTTTTTTTAAATTTTTGTAACCCTATATTTGCACACACTTTTAGACAAAACATAGTAAACTTGGTGCATACTATTTTGACTAGCGACAGTGGGCAATCCGTCACGTTTTGAATGACCTACTAGCGTCGCAGGCACATCGAACGCCATATATTCCTCACTGGTTGGCATACCCAGCGGGCAATGACGGGCTGACAGCAGCTGAAGCGTGATTATATTTTTTATATACCTAAGTCATCAACACTAACTGGTAATAATCCTGGTCACAATAATATTACTGAACAAAAAAAAAACATGGACTTCAGACATGCCAAATGCTGCTAAAGATCACACAGACACACTATCAAAGACACACACAAACACACACGCCACTATCTAAGTATATATACCTGAATAATAATAAATTATAACGTATGTGATCATCACATTAGGAAGATCAACATCGAGCACCAATTAAGACATTAACTAGCCGTAGCACTTCCTCGTAGCGCTACGAGAAGCGGGCCTCCCCGTAGACCGCTACGATTTTTACAAGCTACGAACTATTTATTTTCTATTGTAGTTGAATTTCTACTTAACTACATTAAGGATTCGGAGCATTTACATTATTTACACAAAACTAGAACAAACAAATGTATATCCGTCCACTCAATGTAGCGGTAATTGGAGGCTCTGCGATGCTACACGGGTTTGATATGAAAATGATAAACAAGAACTGACAATTTTTCTATGAAAACGGGTTCAGGCTTCTAAAGAACCCGCTTTATTTACATATTTATTTATTTAAGTCTGCATTATTATATTTAACCCAATTCAACTAAGTAACTGTCAAGTGCTCGACTTACAAATTGCCTTCTAAACAAAGTAAATACCGAAACTTGTTGAAAATAATCACACACTCCAATATTTAGGTTATTGTTGGATGAATTGTTTCGGTCTATTGAAAGTATTGAGGTTCGAGTCCGGTCTAAATCACTCAATAAAGTTAACTTCAAGTGTTTGCAATAGCGTGGGCAATTGTTTACAGATGTAATCATTACGAACTCGGTGTTCGACAACTGAGTTGAAATGTAATCAATAAACGAGTACCTAGTGTGTACTTAAGTAGCGATTTTTTCGATTTTATTTGGTCTCTAATTGACTGTGGATTTGGATTGGATGGGTATAACTTAAAATGAAACCTGATCGCCTACGGGAAAAGCCAATAATTACGTTATGTACCTTTCAACACAGATCCATGAAATCCTCAATATTCAGACGGCCATTGAGGAGATATGTACACATGGGGACAAATACAAATCCCGACTGCTAAAGCATCCGAATATGCTTGCGGGTCAGCTTTCTATCCCAGAAAGCATCCGCCGATTGAAAAAGCGGCGGGACATTTTCGACCATAACAGTCAGTGCGAGGAATGACTGTGAAAGATTAGAGCGGACTCCACTGGGAGTAGCGCCTCGCATGCGAACAGAACCATCACATCTGCTCATAGAGTAAAAGACTGATCGCATGACAGAAACGGAAAAAAAAATGTTATGTACCCAAAGAGATTTTTTTTTTTAAAGGGCTTTGTCGCTTAGAGACCACATCGCCCAGTGCAGAAAAACACAAAATTGTTGAACCTTATCACTAACTTGTACAATTGTTTAGGCTTATCGGACATTGGAAAAGCAAGGATGGTATTAAAGAAGCCAATATCATACCTTTTATATTGTCCAAAAACATTCATTCTAGTAGTTTAATTCCGGACACACTCCATCAGAATATGAAAGACATCATCAACCAGACCACAGTCATCACAATTTGGAGACAAAGCCTTCCTCATTAAGTATATAATAAAATAAAAAGCCTTTTATTTCCAGTTTACAGAATAACATAAATAATGTTGTATCTACCCATAAACTAGTTAATAAATTATTAGAAAAAATAGTGAAATTAAGATCTATGTAACCTAAATTTTTTCTTAAAATATACCTAATTATTATTCATATAAAAACATATTTTAAGTAGGTAGGCACAGTAAAACTATTATTCCAATGGAACCCCCCTCAGGTAAAGGCCTCCTCCGAAGCCCTCATTAAGTAATAAAACTTATTTGATGGAATATGTCCGGAACGAAGTCTTAAGGCTATAGTAATTAGGTTTTTGTTGAGGTCACAATCAATCCACGGAACCCGAGAAATCTCTGGCTGGATAGTTCAATACCATATCCCTTTTTCTTTTGATCTGTCATCAAAATATACAAAGAGTTAACAGTAATAGTCCGCGTAGTGGATTTTGGCTAGTCCCTCTTACAGAGACAGGAAGCCTGTTTCCCAGCAGTGGCAACGTTGTAGGCTCATAAAGACGTTCAAAATGTTATAAGTTGTAATGAGTTCAAAAAGATTAAGAAGTATTTTTGAAACTTACACGTCATGATAATATTAATTAGAAAAGCCCGTATCACCAATATTAAGTATGTACGATAACCGTATACAGGGTGGCAGGGATATCGACGCGAAACCTGTTACCATGGATTCAGTACATCATACTGGACCCCCGTGCGTTGATATTTCTCGTCGGTAATTTAAAAAAAAAAACAGCTGTTTCCTACAGAAGTGCAATACCTACTCGGTCAAAATGTATGGAACAGCGATTTTTTTTGACTGACGAGTTAGGTTCATCTGAATGATCGTCAATTTAGACCACAAATACTGACAAATACTGCCTTATCCCTCGGGGCGATTGACCCCCGCGATCGATACGATCTTCTTTACTGTAGCGGTCATGAAGACCCCCATGGTTAGTAGTGTGTTAGTAGACCTGGGTTAGAACATAGAATACTTTTTATCCCGATATTCCCACGGGATCGAAACTTATGCGGGTGAAACGGCGGAGCGCAGCTAGCAATAAATAACCGGATCAAAACGGGGTGAATAGAAATGCAGGGGTGAATCGGGACGCAACTTTAAAATGGATTTTAAAGTTGAAATAATATCTTTTGTTGCCAAAAAAAAAAAAAGTTGCCAAAAAAACAAACTGTGTTAAGCAAATAGGGTGTACTTATATAGTTAACGATTAAGTGTGTTTATTGGCAACAAACTATATTATTTCAAGGTTAAAATCCATGTTAAAGTGTCGCATGTCGTCTCGATTCACCCCTGCATCCCTATTCACCCCGTTTTACGGAATGTGACCACCTTCCTGTCTGACAACTATTTTTATCAGCATAAGCTCATAAACGTTCTTGCCGATACGAAAATAGATCGAATAAATTCTACGTTGCCTACACTACTTAATAGCTTAGCAAAGTTATAAATAACAGGTACAAATAAAGTAATTTCATACCCTAAAATAGCAACATAAGATACTTGAGAAACTCAAATTCCGAATAATACAACAGTTTTTGTTTCAGCTTTAATAAGACAATATAATCGTGATATTTGCTATTGTATGACTTTTTTACAAACCTCAAGCCTACACATTGTGTTGAACTGTCTGTATGCGAAATAACTAAGTAACGTAAAGGCTCCCGGAGACAGGTGCGAAACGACAAATAATACAACACGACTAGTACACAATTAGTATGAAAATTTCATGGAAACTGTCGCGCTGCCTGTCGCGCCCGCGATATTGCGCCAGTCTGCACAAGCCTTAAAGTGCCGACGCTGGTATTTAACACACGTTAAAAATAACTAGCATGTCCTATTTTACTTGGATATTTTTACTAGTTTAATTAAATGATTCAAAAGGCGTGTAAAAGAGTCTAAAATAAAAATAATAAAATAAGACAAATATTTGCAGTGGTCAGTCCGTGGATAGGATCATCCATTAGGTACATCCGTGCCTCAGATCCTTCCGTGCCTCGGAAAACACGTTAAATTCGTAGATCCCGCTTGTCATTCTTAGATCTTTGACAGTTGTTACGGGTAGTCAGAAGTCCGAAAGTCTGAAGACCAGTCTTACCAAGGGGTATCGTGTTACCCAGTAATTGAGTTGTGGAGGTCAGATAGTCAGTCGCTCCATGTAAAATACTGGTATTCAGCTACATCCGGGTAGACTGGAAGCCGACGCCAACATAGTTGGGATAAGGCAAGGCAGCAGATGATGGGGCTGACAACGCCCTCTTCCGGCCCCCCTAAATGGATCCAGGGACGGCGGACTTGAGGACGTCCGCCGCCTCCTATCATACAGGACCCGAGGTGGCGGCGCGTAGTATTCCACGCGCGCCCCTTGTAGACGTCGCGGGGAGGTCAAACACCTCACTCACCCCCCCAGACTAGAGTTGGTCCGCAGAGGCGGGCCGGGGATCGTGGAAGTCGCACTAGATCCCAAGATCCCCGGTGCAAGTGTGGGAAGGGAACACTGGGGTGGTTTTTAGTCAGTAAGAGCCTGACAGACCCCTGCGCCCGTCCCAGTGTGGAGTACATACGAGAGGATTTTACACCCCGTGAACAAAAAAAAAAAGGCAGCAGATGATGATGTAAGACAAATATTAGCTTGTATTTATTTATTGCCAATGTTTTTCTTTCACATCCCAGCTGCTAAAAGTACTAATCAAATTAAGAAGCCATATATTATTTATTTTTTCACACTTGTCCAGATATTGTGACATATTAAATGAACTTGCCTTGAAGGTTGATAGTTATTGTTTGTCACTGATTTCAATAATTTGAATATTACTGCAAATTATTTCACAACAGCATAATATGCTATATTCAACTTATATAGGTTGAATAGAAAAATGAAAAATATTTTCAATAGGCATTACATGGGACTTAAACATAACTGGCGAACTGACCTATTACTTAATTTTTTTTATGAAAACGTATATTTTTACAATGTTTGTAAATATGTGAGCACCATGTATCTAACACGTAATTAATGAATCTGTCAGTGCTTCATTTTTTTAAATATTTTTACAAAATGTGGTATAGTAATTTTATTGTAGGTGCATCGCCGTCTTCACGTATAATTATAGTATAATTAATGTACCTATACAAAATATCGTAAAACATCTTAAAATAGTAACGGTGGAGTTTCTTGCCTATTCTTCTTCATACGAAACTACCTTTTAGAAGAGGCGACTAGAATCAATTCAATTCGGTATGTAAAGTAAAAATTAACCTATGCCGATTCGAAAACCATTTCGAAATTTTAAGGTTTTATGAGTTATTTTTCTATTAATAGGTCTTAAAATTATAAGATCGTATTTATTTTCACAAAAATACTTAAAATCTTACCCCCCCCCCCCCTTAATCTTATCTCTTTCTCTTCTTCTTGTCTGACTTTTATTTGACCTCTAAATGTCATAAAAAGTAGCCTGAATTGGGAATTTTCAGTGCCTCTTGTAATTAAATAATTAAGTTGTTCTGTATGTGTCAAGTGTCAATGTCAACGACAAATTCACATGAAGCACTTATTATTATTCTATTCAAATAGGTAAATAGTGTAGTTTTTCACCAGCGGCCGACAGTACAAGTCGAATCACATCGATGTATCGCCTCAGGAAAACTTAACTTACGTTCAAATCATCTTCACAATAAAACAGACGCCGCACAGACTAGTACTCAACGTTTACTTCCTCGCACCATTTCTTTTTTAAGGTTTCTTTTACTAACAATCAATTTGTGTCGGCTATTTGTTGTGGTGTTTATACTTGACGGTATGAAGCACGTAGCAGAAGTAGTATTTGATCCATTCATTATATTAATAAGCTATAACTTTAAACTAAGGTACGGAAATCGCATCTCGTATGAAATGTAAACAAATTAACTGTCAAATTTGACTGTTTGACTTTACTGAATTTTGTTTTTAAATAAGTGTTAAACGTGGCAAACGTCCTAAGCTATTCAGGCTACTTTAGAAATCAGCACGAACAAAACTTTAAAAAAATATATAAAAATAACTACAGCTTGTAAAAACAAAAAGATGAAATTATGTGTTTCAAATACTCTTATCTTTAAAATAAAAATATAAAAAACATACCTGAAAAATACTTTACATACCGAATTGTTATGTAAATGTTTACGTTCAAAAATGCCTTGTATGTCAAAGTCAAATTATTTATTTGAAATAATTAATTTGACTTTGACTTTGAAACGCGGTTATGTTATGTTTATTAACTATATAAAGGTCTTCAACCCGCGGCCCCGCCATCCTGTGCGGGACCGACTTTGACCCGTGGTGGCTTCCTTGGCGGCCCGGAGCTTGGCAAAATTAAATTTATTTATTACTATTCCTGTCTAAAAATTAAAACAAAACAGACAGGTAGGTATATACACCAACGCACGAAAACAGTTTAACAATTGCAAAAACCACTATCGGGGCAGACATTGATAAATTAGTTAAGAGTAAACAATGTCAAACATCTCATTGGTTGAATTGTATTAGTATAATTTCCCTTCCATTAGCCTTGTAAAATTGTATAATAAATAACTGCAATGATTGTTGTTTTTTAACTACTTACCTACTTATATTTAATTTTATAAGTTTATAATGGATTGTAAACAATTTCCCTTGTGTTGCGGCCCACCGAACTAAAATCAAGTATTCTCGGCCCACCTCAAAAAGGTTGAAGACCCCTGAACTATACTATAGGTAACATTTTCAGTGAGTGACGAGAGCTGTGACTGTCAGTCAGTACTGGTTGCTACCAATCTTGTTGACAGGCTTCATGTCATGCTAATCTCATTTCGGTAAGAGAAGACATAAACGCACAGACGTATACCTCGGTCTGTTTGCATATTGGAATGGTACCTTTTATTTTTAAGCTACGAACGATTCGGTTCTTACTAAAGCCTGATTTACACGTTGCGATGTAATTTCCTGTGGCACACAATAAGTTAAAGCGACATTAAAAGTTGCATCGTCTAAACTCTTGCTTCAATTGAATTGTATGCCCCAGGCAAGAAACTCGCATCGTGTAAAGCACCTGACCCACCGCGCACCAGCGATTAGCAACTAAAATCGAGTTGTTTGTTTGGCTGAGTTCTCGCCGCGTGTCGGCGGAGTGAACAGTCAGCGATGAACTATTAATTAAATTAAAATTCATTTATTACAGACAACAACAACGTGGACGTCGGAAATTATCCCACGAGAACGTACTAACGGGATAAAAAAACGAGTGTGCTTTAGACCACACGACTGAAGTAAAACTTAGAAATAGTAATACTAATTATACTTACTTACAACAATAGGCCTGCACTGTGTCTTAGATATACGAAACGCAACTGGCTATGAGAGGAAGAGAGAAAGAAAATGTGTGCTCGAACCTCTCTGTGTTATCCCTACAGTAATATACGAAACGTAACTCTCTCTCTTTCTATCTTCACTAACTTATATCTCCCTCTCAACTTCCGTTCGCTCGCTTCCGTAATGCTCTCGTCACGCATTCACCAGCTTACTCCCCAAGTCAAGCGTGCGTAAAGAAGTTTTACTTCAAAAAGTATCCTATGTCCTTACATAGATCATGGTCTACTCATATGCCAAATTTCATCTAAATCTGTTCAGCCGTTTTAGCGTGAAACCGTAACAAACAAACTCACTTTCGCATTTATAACATTAGTTAGGATAATGGAGCTTTTGAGTAAATTCTACGAAATAAGTAATATGTAGGTAGTTATTTCGCTCATCGTTAGTAATTAATACCATCAGTAGTTGCTATTCATTACTAATTAAATAATACCCGGGACTAGAGATGTCTGCAAAAAAAGAAATATAGGTATTATTTTACACATACACACACTCACTCAAAAACCCACTCGCGTACATCACCAAAGTGCGCTCCTTTTTGTATTTTTATATTTTTCTTTTAATGTTTTTCAATTGCATACCTACACGGTTTATGTTACGTGGAAGAGCGGAGTCACCTAACACAAGCATCTCTTTGCTTAAAAGGTGATCTCCAAAACATGTCTGTTAAACATTATATAACTGAAATAAACATTTTTTTTAGGGATCATCCATAGCTTTAAGGCTCGTACAGACTGGTGCGAATTCGTAGGCGCGACAGGCAGCGCAACCCTTGTCGTGCCCGCGATATCGCCCCAGTCTGCACGAGCCTTTATTTATTTTTCCTTGAATGCGGCTGGTTACAAAATACTTAAAAATATATAATACTTTAATCACGTACTAGATAATTATGTTAATCGCATGTAAGTTAAATTATAATAGGTGTCTACGTGTCTTTAGGAGTCGTATATAAATTTAATGTGGATTCATTTCAGTGGCAGGTATATTAGGTAGGATTAAAATATATAAGGAAAAAAAATGATAAGATCCCTAATAATACTTAGGTATATACTATCTATTATTGATAGTGTATCGGCTAGCTCGTGATTATAAAAACTTTGGAGAAATTAATAAAATTCAGATTCATTGACAGAAATTTTATAGACTGAGCCATAAATATAATTGCTATTAATTAAACAAACAACACAACAACAAACACAACAAACACACAACACAAAACATAACAACGACGACAACGTTTTTAACATGAAATAAAGCATTTTTTTTGGGGTCCGTGGTTAACAAGGAATTCTTATAGTTTCACCATCTGTCTGTCTGTCCGCGAATTAACTCAGAGACTCTCAGTACTACACAGCTGTAATTTGGCATGGGTATATATTTAAATCACGTAAAAATGTGCTAAGTTTTATTTTTTGTTTTTGGGTATGTGAAAAAATAATTACGGTAGTAGTATATAAGTTAAAAGGAAACTATCATAGCTATGTAGGCTTTACTTCTTCCTAGCACTAGCAAGTGGTGAAGGGTGGGCGTTTTTGGGGGACTGTCTTATGTAATTTTTGACGTTCGAAAAGTGCTGATTCTCAACCTAGTTTGAATAAATGACTTTTGATTTTGATTTTTACTAGTTAACGAGTAAAAGTCGACCAACTATCATTTCCAGTTGGAATGTATGTGAGAACATGTTTTTCAACTACAATGTTAAGTTTGATTTTTGGATAAATTCATCCCAACTACAGGAAAATTTAGTTTGAACCTTTTACCTACTGGGTTTTGCTATGGGGCAGCTACATAGTAGTGGGCTACCTATTGTGAACTATTCGCTTTCTATAATCGGTTGCCATAATCGCCACGCTTGGCAGGCGAGTTGGCGATCGCAGTATGGTGTTAAAATGCATAGAGAACGCTGCTGCCCATTCTCTAGTAAGTCCCTTAGTCGCCTTTTACGACACCCACGGGAAGAAATAGGATGGTGCTTATGACACTCCGACACCTGAATCATATTTCATTTGTTTAAGTCTCTTTTGCGCAACCGCAGCTGACAAATGTATTAGTGCATAATTGTGTCTCTGTAACAAAAGCTGCTAACTTTTAATAATAGACGCTCCTTTGTTGATAAGTAGAACAATAAAACTGCATTGATATAAGATTTCTATAGACACCTCGGCACACATAGAAAAATAGTCTGATTGTGCAAGTGTTGGTTTCAATTTCAGCAAGCTTTGTAATTTTTCTGCTAGACTTGTTGATCTATATACTGCACACTAATTGCTGAAGTATCAATAATGATATTGAAGTAAGTCAACATCTGCCTAGCCATTTCCCAACTATGTTGGGGTCAGCTTCTCATAGAGAGAACGAAAGAGCGTAAATTACGTCGCTTACTGTGCGTGCGCGTGGCTTTTTCGCCCACCAGGATTCCTTACGATTATTACCTTCACCGTCTGGCTGGTGATAAGATGGTGGTGGTGACAACTGGTGTGCCTGGTGGAGTCAGATAAAGTCCCATCGGTACTCCGCCTAATCAGCCTATGATATGCCCGCTGCTGGGACACAATCTTCCTCTTTGTGAGAAAGAGTGGGCCGTAATCCACCACGCGGGCCCAGTGCGGATCGTTACAAGTCTGGTCCGAATTCTGGTTCTCAAATGACCAATTCGATTCATTAATTTTTTATTGTATTTTTTATAGATCATCATCTGCCTAGCCATTTCCCAACTATGTTGGGGTCGGCTTCCAGTCTAACTGGATGCAGCTGAATACCAGTATCTTACATGGAGCGACTGCCTATCTGTCCTCCGCAACCCAGTTACTGGGTAATACGATACCCTTTGGTAAGACTGGTTGTCAGACTTTCGGGCTTCTGACAACCCGTAACGACTGTCAAAGATCCACGAATCACAGCCGGGACCAACGGCGTAACGTGCTTTCCGGGTATGTAAAGATCCACGGACTAACCGCGGCAAACGTAGCTGGACCTGATCGACCGACCCGTATGGCTGTTATTACTTAGCCACAAGCCCCGCCATATTGACGTAAGAAGTTATTTTAAATCCCAGATAAAACTGAAAGTACTTACAGCAGGAGTGTTGGCCTAGCCTCTTATATTTGACCGATATACTTATCAAACCACTAGACACGATAAGATCTAAAGTAGGAGTTGCTACTCAAAAAATACACGTATTATCAAAATAGTTGGTATTGTTTATCGTTCCAACGACTGAAATATAAACTTGGGATCGACACCTTTAGGGCGCTGACAAGAGGCAAATGATAAAAGTAGGCTTGTCTTAAACAAAACAAAACCGGCCAAGTGCGAGTCAGACTCGCGTACCAAGGGTTCCGTACCATTATCTATAAAAATGGCAAAAAAATCACGTTTGTTGTATGGGAGCCCCCCTTAAATATTTGTTTTATTTTAATTTAATTATTTATTATTAATGTGAATATATAACTAAATATTCTGTGAATATTTCAAGCGTCTACCTGTTGCCGTTATCAATATCGAGCAAAAACGTGCAAAAAAAACATGTTTGTTGTATGGGAGCCCCCTTAAATATTTATTTTATTCTGTTTTTTTTTGTATTTCTTGTTATAGCGGCAACAGAAATACATCATCTGTAAAAATTTCAACCGTCTAACTATCACGGTTCATGAGAGCCTGGTCACAGACGGACAGACAGACAGATAGACGGCGGACCCTTAGTAATAGGGTTCCCGTTTTACCCTTTGGGTACGGAACTCTAAAAATAGCCAAATCTCTAAAGTTTGTGTTAGCGAAAAAATATATGTTATTCTTGAACATATTTCTCAAACACGTTTAGAAAAAAAACTCAATACAAATTATCTGTAAACCAACCCTTTACTTTGAGTTTCAATCCAAAATATCTGTATTAAATATCAACGTACGGCCAACCGTACGTTGATATTTAATACAGATTTTTTTTTTTTTTTTCTTGTTATTAATTAAATACCAATATTTAATTAATAACAAAAACGTCTTATTTGTATGCAGAACTTGTTTGTTTGTTATTTTCGATTACTCAACTCATTTTTGAGTAAATAGATAATTGCTTCATATTTTGCAATAAATTACAAGCGTCGTGTCATCGTGCTTCTCTTTCTTTTGTATGCAGTCTGACAGTGATCGCGGTTTACCTGTTGTCAGCGTCTTAAGTTTAATGATCCTTGAAGCATTAAAATGCTAATATTATAATATCAACAATATGCTACGATTAAAGCAGAATCGATGACTTAATTCAACACATAACGGTAGCAGATCTGTTAATGCCACTCCTACTTAGCTAAACAATATAATATAGTTTCAACAACTGAATATGTTTTAAGTAAGTTCTTCATTCGGTTAATCGTAGACATCTATAAAAGAGACACATAAACTCACGCCTTCTTCCTATGCGGGTAGGCAGAAACTATAGAACGCCACCTGCTACGCTCCTTACATACTCCTTTTGCTTCGCCTACGTTCATACATTTGCACCCTAATTGCGTAACACAGTTTGAATCGGAATGATTTTGAAGTATATTGCTAATCCATTGCTTCATAAGTTAGAAAAAAATATCTGCTCAACGACGTAAATAAAGCAATGAATGTTGTTGAACTGTCAAATTGAAACCGATTCCTACTGATAGTGCGTTACGCAATTAGCCCACTGGTCATACACGCACGCCGATTACGAGTACTACGCACCTGACCTTTCTGAAGAATATCACCAATTAGGTAACTATATTTCCTCCTAGGGCGTCCCCCTCCCGGCGTTTCCACTCACCTCTGCTTTATAAATACCTTTTGTTAGTCGCTTTTCACTCATTCTCTCAACATGACCAAACCATCTAAGCATACTCTTTTCAATTAAAAAATGAAAAAGAGACAATAGAAATTTAATGAATCGAATTGGTCTTTTGAGCACGAAAATTCGGACAAGACTTGTACCGATCCGCACTGGGCCCGCGTGGTGGATTACGGCCCACTCTGTCTCACAAAGAGGAAGCCTGTGTCCCAGCAGTGGCCATATCATAAGCTGATTAGGCGGAGTACCGTTGGGACTTTATCTGACTCCACCAGACACCAGTTGTCACCGCCACCATCTTATCACCAGCCAGACGGTGAAGGTAATAATCGTAAGGAATCCTGGTGTTCGAAAAAGACACGCGCACGCGCAGTAAGCGACGTAATTTACGCTCTTTCGTTCTCTCTATGAGAAGAGGCTTTTGCTATGCAGTAAGACCTACAAGCCGACATAAATGTGGCAACTTATTGTCAGCTCATCGCCATTATTAATTTACCACATGTCAACTACTTAGTAAGGCTACACCATTACTGTGATAATGTCCTTCAATGCACTCTTAAGGCTTGGAATCAATTATATTTCAAGCCAGCACACACTGTTCGTATCGGAACATAGATTTTAAGTTTATTTTGTTTAATTCCGCCGGCTACATTTGAAGGTTTTTTTTACTGGCAACATTATAGATATTAATTTCCGTTTTCGCTAGGGATGCAAGAAGTGCCAAAAAGTATCGATATGTAACGTATCGATATTTAAAAAAAATATTGATAACGATTTCGATATATCGAAAAAAATATCGATTTATCGATGTATCGGTGAAATTTTCTAAAAAGTTTATGTACTTTATGAAATTATTTTTTATTCATCGAAACACCAAACTAGAAACATCATGTCTGATTTAAAATCTTAAACTAATAAAAATTTGATAAAATTACGTTTACTTTTTTGCGGCTCTGAATTCAAAAAATAATTTCATAAAGTACATAAACTTTTTAGAAAATTTCACCGATACATCGATAAATCGATATTTTTTTCGATATATCGAAATCGTTATCAATATTTTTTTTATGAAATTATTTTTTATTCATCGAAACACCAAACTAGAAACATCATGTCTGATTTAAAATCTTAAACTAATAAAAATTTGATAAAATTACGTTTACTTTTTTGCGGCTCTGAATTCTAGCGGTTTTAGTCGGTGGGGACAACGGTTTTGGTATTGGAAATATATCGTATTTGATACATTTTCGATACTTGATATTTTATATCGAAATAATAGATATCGCCGAAAAATATCGATATATCAAACAAAAAATATCGATATATCGATACATCGATATTTTTTCTACAAGCCTAGTTTTCGCTCTCATGGTAAAATGGCGTTGACTATCTTATAAGAAGTGTGTACTAATTTTGTATACGATCATAACGAATAAAGTGATTTTCTTAATAAATTACATTATAATTTTATTTATGTTTTCACCATGAACAAACACTACTTACGACGACAAAAAATTATGACTCAAATCGTAGAATTACCCACACAAAATGTTATATTTCATTCCGATGAACAACAAGAATGATGTTTAAATAATAGTTTTATCCTTCTTTAGCAGGAAAACCAAAAAATTGTTTCAAGCGCCTTATAAGGTTGATTGAACAACGAAACAGGTTAGACCACATCCCAGAGTATTTTAAGACGTAAATGATGCTGATCGCTATACATATACAAGGCTTTTTTCCAGCATCGAGTGTTCCGTGTGGTGCCGGACGTAAAGAATAGCACCATCCTATTTCTTCCCGTGGGTGCCGTAAAAGGCGACTAAGGGACTTACTAGAGAATGGGCAACAGCGTTCTCTATACATTTTAACACCATACTGCGATGGTCAACCCACCTGCCAAGCGTGGCGATTATGGCAACCGATTATAGAAAGCGAATAGTTCACAATAGGTAGCCCACTACTATGTAGCTGCCCCATAGCAAAACCCAGTAGGTAAAAGGTTCAAACTAAATTTTCCTGTAGAGGGCGAAAACAGCTTACTAAGTTTTTAAATTTTTATAATTCTTGTATAAGTGAGTGTAGTCGTTATATTAACAAGACTATTAAACATTAAAGACCTAGTCAGTTCTGAACAATTACTAGGATTTAAAATGGTCAAAGGGACTTATTATCTTTTTTATTGATTTTTAGATAGTAGGTATGTGTGTACACATACTAGTTTTGGCGATATTAAAATCTCCGTTAAGGCTCGTACAGACTTGTCGCATTACGCGACACCAGTAGAACAATTTCTATGAAAATTTAATGGAAAAATTTCTACCGGTATCGCGTCGCGTGATTTTTACTTTATTGATTTTTACGCAGGTGTTTTTACCATTTGAATGATGGGACTATGAAAATAAAGATTAATTACGTGAAAAAAGGTTGTTTTCCAGCTGAAAAAATCGTTTTATTGCCTGTGATATCACAGGAAAACTCTGTTTATTAAATTATCATTGAGTAGCATATACTACCCAATGATAATTTAATAAACAGAGTTCGACAATCTTATGTATAAAAAAACTTTTTACAAAAAAAAAACAACCGACTTCAATAAAAAAAACACTACAAAGTGAAAAATAACTTTAATTTCAGAAGTCGGTGGCAAAAAACTAAAATACAGATCCAAAGACACCGACTTCCGAAATTAAAGTTATTTTTCATTTTGTAGTGTTTTTTTTTTGAAGTCGGTTGTTTTTTTTTTGTAAAAAGTTTTTATTTTTCACTTTTTAGTGGGTCAGTTTGTAATTTATCTGATTTACAATAGCCTAATGTCAAATGCTCATCACCTTTTACAAAATATTGGTGTTCCCGATGCAGGGGCGTTAATTGTTGATGAGTTCTCCTGGTAAGATCCAGGAGAACTGATGGTGACTTTACCATATGCATTTTGACGAGCATAAATTGCTTATCAACCATATTAAAGTGCCTAATCGAGTCGAAACGGTGAAATACTTATTATTAAGTAGTTCCGGTGGCCATCATTGGTCTTCATCATCAGTTCCACTTCACCAAATGGTGCTTTCCAAAATCCGTCTGCAATTGACGGAGTAATCGGTGAACATACATAAAAAAAAAACATACAGCCGAACATATAACCTCCTCCTTTTTGGAAGTCGGTTAAAAATTAAAAACATCACGCCAGTATTCCGTAAAGGGATAGGCAGAGGAGTAAGTATAGTACGGTCAGTGCTCTGCATTACCTGATCCCTCTTACAAAGAAGAAGAAGAGGGAAAGAGGGGTCAGATTATGCTGGTCATTGACTGTACTCTCGCATTCCGCCAGTTATGTTTTCGTAAGAGCAACCTGCGTAAAATGATAGGAAAATATACCAAGTAAGTAGGTACATCATGTTCAGTAAGAACTTTTTGATAACCATATCGATTACAGAGATAAGGCGCGTGATAATGATAATGCCCAAATTACTAATGTTTGTATCTAGAATGTGTTGATAACGTATATTATGTACACAAGCTCTAGTTGTTTGTATTAAGATAATTTTATGAAAAATTATGTTATTGAACTCGTTTGATATAGATAATGTCACAGATTTTTACATAAAGGGTCCAATTAAATGGTCTAGCGAAACTCCGAGGACGTAATTAATCGTAATTAAACAAAAAATAAATTAATTTGATGAGTTTTATTTTTGGGTGATCATCCGCAGTTTTTGTAGTCACTAGTAATATCAGTTCACAAACAAAACAGATTTTCTTAACTCATACTTCAAGTAAAAACAGTAACAGCGGTCGTTTATCAAAAAAAAAACCGGCCGAGTGCGAGTCTGACTTGCGCACGAAAGGTTCCGTACATTATCTATAAAAACGGCCAAAAAAACACGTTTGTTGTATGGGAGCCCCCTTAAATATTTATGTTATTCTGTTTTTAGTATTTGTTGCTTTAGCGGCAATATAAATACATACAGAAAGACGGCGGAGCCTTAGTAATAGGGTTCCCGTTTGACCCATTGGGTACGGAACCCTAAAAAACACCAAATCCTTTTTTTTTTTTTTTGTCGTGTTTAGATATCGATAGCCATTAATTTGACCCTGTATTAATTACTAGCTCCCCCTCCCCCCCCCCTGCTTCACATGGTTTTTACGGCTTGGCAAAACATCGAGATTTCTAACGGTATTGTATATGTAAGATTAATATGAATGTTTTATACTTTTATACCTTCCGGAATAAAATTCTCTAATTGATGTTGAAACAACATCAAAAACCGCTGCGTAGTTTCGAAGGACAACGCGGTCACACAGACAGACACGACTTTAAATTATTTATAATATGTATAGATGATATCGACTCGAAAAGCATCGAGTGGTGGCGAACGTAAAGAATAGAATAGAATACTCTTTATAATGTACACCATAAAAATTACAGATATAAATGTTGAAATTTTACATAGGGTAGGGGGAGGTAGAGGTTTTAAAGAATAGCACCATCCTATTTCTTCCCGTGGGTGTCGTAAAAGGCGACTGAGGGATTTACTACAGAATAAGCAGCAGCATTCTCTTTGCATTTTAACATCATACTATGATCGCCAACCCGCCTGCCAAGCGTGGCGATAATGGCAAACCAAATTTCCAAGCATGTTTGAAAAAAAGTTATTATGTATTTACAGTATGTTTTTAATTTAATTTAGAATCATTAATACATCGCTCTAAGTTAAGACTTGTTCCCCAATGTCATGATTTCATGATACAGTCATTAATAATTCTAATGATTATAGTTCTGTAAATACATAACTGTTATAGTCGCGAATCATATTTTGATCAAGATACAACCTGACAGTGACCTGCAAATAGCAAAAAACGTAAGAAAATTTTAATTTCGCGGGCTACAGCTGCGGATTCACCTTAAGGGTGATGCGATAAGGTAGCCCGCGAAATTCATGAAATAGTCATTCAATACGATTCTACGAAGAGAGTTAGTTGTATTGCTTATTCTAGTTGTATTGCTAATAATAATTCTGTAAAGCCATATTTTGTACGTCCGCGAATCATATTTAGATCAACATACAACCTGTTACTGACCTGCAAATTAGCGCATGGGGGATGCGCTAATTTGCAGGTCAGTAACAGGTTGTATATAGGTTAATGTAAATTCCCGAGAACAAAAGCACATAGATGATAGAGCACACAGATGTATTTGCAAATAATTGTAAGTAGACGGTCGCTCAAGTTCGCCATTATCACAGACTTTATAAATACGTACCTACGTGTAAAGGTATATGGCTATTCAAACTCGCAAAAGTAATTAAAAGATCACAATTGGCCACGCGTCATGGTCTATTGCTAGTTTTATAAAAACCAAGAGTGCCTCGGTTATCTTTTCCAACATATTGTTTAATTTGTATAATTATAATTACAGTAGACACACATCCTAGTTCCTAGTATCATATCCTACTATTCTCCTCCAAGTTTATTTATTATTTATTTATTCAATAACACATACATTTGTTTTAACAGGTAATACCCAAGCTAACAAAAGTAGTCATGGATTTCTAATTGTTCGGCTAAGTTGCGTCATTGTGTCCAATATACGAGTCAGTGATTATTATTATGCTCTAAATAATATAGTTTAATATTAGGATAGGATGGCCTACTATCATATTCTACTATCCTATCCTACTATCCTACCTCCAACTTGTGTCATTGTGTCCAATATACGAGTCAGTGATTATTATTATGCTCTAAATAATATAGTTTAATATTAGGATAGGATGGCCTACTATCATATTCTACTATCCCACCTCTAACTTGTGTCATTGTGTCCAATGTAAGAGTCAGTGATTTTATCATTATGCTGTAAATAATATAGTTTAATATTAGGATAGGACAGCCTACTATCATATTCTACTATCCCATCCTACTATCCTACCTCCAACTTGTGTCATTGTGCCCAATATATGAGTCAGTGATTATCATTAGCTCTAAATAATATTGTTTCTTCTAATCTGCATAAAGCATACAAAGAACAAATTCGAGGATCTAATAGAGTTCAACTGTTTTTAAATTATTGTCACCTCGTTTGAGTTCAACATATTGAGACAGATTGTTCGTGAATAAAAGTGATATATTCATCATTCGAGGAAGCAGTTCGTAATCTATACTGAAGAGAACCTGAGGAGTTTTTTTGTTTTTTTGTTTGAACGCGTTTATCTTTGGAACTACCAGTTGTATTTGAAAAATTATTTTTACATTTTGATAGTTAAATTATTGAAGAAGGTTTAAGGCTATTTAACATCACGCTATGACCCATACGAGCGTAGCAAAAAGCAAAAAATCAGAAATAACGTTAAGCGAAAACTGAAGTAATAGTGCGGGCGTGCGATAATTTCATGTGGACGAAGTCGCCGGCAGAAGCTAGTACAATACTATAATTAAGGAAAAAAATAAAGATTACAACACATAGCTACAGCTAAAAGGGAGATCAGAAACAATAATTTAAATCTACAGTAAAAACACTTACAGATTGCCAATTAAATTAAGATGATTAATATTTTATTATTGACTGTTATTTTACTGACTGTTAGTGTGGAATGATAAAGGACGCTTCCTGATCGTGAGTGCGGGTAAAATAATTATTGCTTATGTACCTACTGATGGAATAATGTTCTTAAAAAATTTTATTCGAAAAGAAACTACAAATCAGCTTTATTTACCTACATAAGTACATTTTCTGAAACTTAACATTGGGTACCTATACTTACCAACTATAATTATAACTATGAAAAACCACAATATCTTCAACTTCTACAATCATTAAGACTTTATCGATTCCAGGAAAGCAATCAATCACAATGAATATTGACAATAGTTTTAACTGTATTGTTTCGCAGTCAGAACTCCCACTTAGGTATACTTAGTGGTTGTTCGCGCAGCTGTAGTGTAAGGAGGTAAGCAGGTTCTATTTACAGAACAGACTAAAGTTTGTAGAACCTAGATAATAACGGTCCCTTAAAAATCAAGGTGCATGTGTGATCAGTGATAAGCCTGTATCTAGTGGTTTTTTTTTAGTTTTGTTTATTTAGGTATACCTTAACGTCTTTGGGCATAAAGTATTGAACTTTATGCCCAAAACCGTTAAAGTGCACGGTTCCATTTAGTAGGTACTTTTCGTGAGAAACTCTGAAGAGTTTGTGATTTCTCACGCTTTATCACACCTTCATCATAAATAGTTAAATGTGACATACCTTATCGCATGGTTTATTAAAAAGAAGATAGATCTGAATAGGTACTGACGATGTCCACTAACTAATACAATTCTCAATTAAAAATCAACAACAACTCAAAAACAACAATAATAATAATAAACACAATAAAAGATATTAATAATATATTATCATGTATTGTATGTATTAATATACATGTATGATCAGTGATCACTCAATATCATCCAGTAGACTCGATCTCTTTTATTTTAGCATCGATAACGCTGATTAATAATAATTTTAATATCATTAAATATATTAACATTATTTATAATCTCTAATTATTATAAATCATTTTAATATCATGACTGTGTCAACGGGTTTTTTACGCGCACAATATTGATCTAGTTTCACGGGTTATATTTTTAAATAACTTGTATTGTGGTAGGTACAGTCCGAAGCAGACTGTCTTATCTATAAAGACGCTGTCAAACCAGTAAACACGACGATAACATATGATAACAATATGCATAAATTACAAATAACCGCTCTTAAATTAATCATAGAACACAAATATCGATTAAATACAGAAGTTAAATTTAACTGGACATAGAAAATATTGAAGACTACTTTACAGCTGGCAGGTATTATATCTAGCTACTAGCTACAATAAAATTAAATAATGTCTTAATCACGGCACACGGTTAAAAGCTTTGTGTGCCTAACGATCATGAAAGTATTCTGGACTCATTAAAAACTCGTTTATAAAGAAATTATTTTAATATGTACCGCGCTCAAGTCATCTTCCGACGCAATCAAAGGGTCACTGTTGTATTTGATAAGATAAATTTTGATTGAGATGTCTGTGTGGAAACTACCTAACTGTCACAATTTATATCTGAAGAACAAGATATGAATGTATACTTTGCTCTTAAAATAAATAATATAAAACGATGTTTTCATTCATAAAATCAAGTAATCGCGAAATAGTTACAAATTGAACACTGTACATACCGGTTCGTAGATTTCGCGATGCAAAAAATTCTTCCATTCAGATGTTGTCACATAACACACAAAAAGCAAAACAATACTGAAATGCCACTAAACCACAACACCAACCTTTTCTGTAGGAAACGCTTCCGAAACTCTATGTAAGCTGACCGGCCTTTATCTTCTGTATCTGCTATGGCGACACGTCCATGTAGAGGTACTCTGTGGCCGGAGATGCCGTAGTCCATTTGTAGGTCTACGACGAGCATGAGGGTGAAGAGTACGAGGAAGGCGCTGACGGCGAGCACCAGTCGCTCCTTTAGTTTCATGTTGAGCATGATGCGCGCGGTCTTGCTGCGCGGCGCGATGGGACTGTGCTCACGCGCATGTTCCTCCGGCGTCGGCGACCGCTTACAGTCGCGCGCGCCGCGCCGCCTGCGCCGCCACCGCGCGCGCGCCCACCCGCTTACGCTGCAAACAATAACAACACTTTAGGGACGTGCACGTGGGTAAATAAAATAGGGGTAATAAGAATATTACCCCTATTTTCTTAATATGTTAACATCTCTATGTTATTCTTAACATAAAAAAAAAACAATTGCTTGCTTAAAATTGTAATTATCGAGTTACCTAAGGTCGAACACCTCCGTTCGGGCAACAACCTACACGATAGGAAAGATAATATTCTTTGAAAAAGAAAATAAGAGTTTGATCTACTTGGAAAAGCTTATCTCTTCTGGGGTTGTTTGTGCAGAGAGTTATAATATTTTTACAACAACGTTTAGGTAATCTGATAAAATGATAGGTAGCTCAACGGTGTGACTTACATCGGAAACCATCTCGTGTAACGAGATAAGTCGACGACGCGACCCTAGTAGAACAGATTTTACGAAAAATTTATGGAAATTGTTCTACCAGAATCGCGTGGCACTGTCGCGTCCCACCTGTACGCGGCCTATAAACAATAAAATGTCACCGTTGTGACTATTTACGTTTTTATTATTTTATGTATATGCCTTTAAACGTGGTCTCCATTATTCCTATATTAAGATTGGCGAAAACAGAAACAGAACACGTATTAAAAATATATTCGAATCAGTTTTCACGCTCATTACCGCTTTCCACTACCTGCTTTTCCCATTGCCTGAAGTAGCGATGATTGAGGCATTGGTAATCGTACGTATCCCGAAAAATAACCGCACGTTCTAGAAAATTCTATAACAATCCAACAATAGTACATTTTTCTAACATGGCATTTGTAAACATATTTATTTGACCTTTATCAGGCCCTCGTACAGCAGGTCGCACGTCCGTGGTAACAAACTAGTATAAGCTGGCCTCTTATTCTATTGAAACTTTGTACTACGATAGGCCAGCTCAAGGTCAAAATGTTACCACTGTGGACTGTACTTACGTTATCAATACGTAATTTGTAAAGCCAATACATTGCGCATAAAAGAAAAGCTTTTTAGTAATATTTGTCTAAATAATAGTGGATTGCTCAATACATGTGAGCAGATAGACTATGATTGCAAAACTTACGAGTTTGCGGCGTCATGTGGAACGCATGCAAAATAGAACATTTGAGAAACATGACGCCACTCCGCAAGGAACAAAGTTCAATGCCTGCGTGTTTTGTTGTTTACTCTAGTAATGTTTAAGGTTATAAGTTCCATATCATATTTTTTTTACGTCAGGCAGTAATTAGAGAGGATGATGATTTTGATAAAAAGATTAATAAACTTAGATAACGTAGTAAAGACACATACTTTTTCTCGAATTTTTCCTTATCAAAGGCTAAAAATAATAAAATCTAAAGTTTATCTTTTTTTATATAAAAGAAACATGACGTAGGCAATTTTTACGTCAGGCAGTAATTAGAGAGGATGATGATTTTGATAAAAAGATTAATAAACTTAGATAACGTAGTAAAGAAACATACTTTTTCAAGAAATAAATCACAATTCTGACTTGCTTATGACTTGATAACAACCGCTTTTTACAACTATTAGGTATTATCAATTTATTGCATTTATTGCACATCATTTATTTGTAATTTAAAGCTAAAGTACCTACTAATTTTGTACATGCTTTGACTGACGTCTAACATTTACTCAGACCGTTTGTCCACCTCCACCATCAACGGGTCGTCAACGAGAAACTAGATTATTCGAACCGAACGTGACGTCTAACATTTACTTAGACCGTTTGTCCACCTCCACCATCAACGGGTCGTCAACGAGAAACTAGATTATTCGAACCGAACGTGACGTCCCGGTGACGGCGATCGTTTGTCCGCCGCGACCGAACTCGGCGTTTCAGTATGTTATGAGTTTATGATAGACAAAACAAACGCCGGGCGAGCGGCGCGGCCGGCGCGACGACAGTGTGTGGACAAGATAAAACGTGTTTTGAAAATTTGGGGGCCGGGGTCCCCGCTGCGGCGCGGCGCCGCGGCGCTCGGGTGACGAACGTGCGGTGGACACGCGGCCATAGTAAATGTATGTATCGCTACATCGGCGCCGTCATTTCGTTCTCGTTGACGTCCCATTGACGTTGGCGGTGCACAAACGGCCTTAGGGGTCTTTTATCGAGTTCAAAAATCATTGCTTATGCAATCATTTTACTTTTTTAGACACAAAGCAAAGATCGTTTGCCCTACCTAGATTTTTTCCAGTAGCACATTTACATAATAATTACACGTACGAGAAAAAGCTAACTGCATAATGAATGATAGAGCCTCAATTGTCACATAAACCTGATTTATCAAGCCTATGTTTGACAGCAAAATTAATAAAAAATTGCACAGTTTTTATTTTAGTGCTGTGTTTACCGATTTGCCAGATCAGCAATAACCATTAAAATTTAAATATAAATGCATCACTAGTTTAACGTACGCTCGCGCTTCTACCTAATAAATTATTATTCAGAAAGTGCTGATCCGAATAAATCTGTAACAACATTTCTAAACTGATCATAGATCAAACGAAAATCATTATAAAATAATGCGTTTCTATACGCGCTAGGCGTTGAACTGCGGGAAAGCGCTACTCTAGTCTAGGAGACAGACTGACAGGTAACCTCTTATCTTATTTGAAAAATGGCAAAATAATGCACATGAATACTCTATATCTGTTGCAAGGCGATCGTTGGACTTCTAACAACTAAAACCAAGGAGTGGCTGGTGGCCATTAGCCCACTAAGACAACCCCAGGGTCGTGGTAGTGCAAATGTTTCTCATCCTATCTGTTTGGATCATCTACTTGGATCTCCGGTAATAGGCGTCGGTGTCATTTCTGCAGGCGCTACACAGCAGGATAATCATTGCCCAAGAGTTTCATAGGTAATTTCTGCTCCATACACTACATTTGAACGGAATATTTCAGATGCTGTATATAATTCGTAACCAAGTTCAAAATGAATTCGCTTTCCACAGCAGCAAAGTGAGAGTGTTGCCTACGTAAATCAAACGGTCATACCAACAAATATAAACCGTTTAACATAGGCTGTACGTATGTACTACACAATCCGAGAAAGTTGGTCGGTATTCCAAGAAAGTCCAGCTGACGTCTGACTAACATATTGAATCTGTGAGAGTTTAAGATCACGAAGAGGTTATCTATTGTGTCGTGTGTTGAATACTAGACCACTCTGTGGCTGGACAATTCTGTCCTCGTAAAAAAATTACTGACCCTGAATTTTGATTTGGACAGTTTTGGAAGTGTAAGTGTTGAAAGCTTAGAGTTAACACAGGAGGAGGAACACAGTTTCATTAGGTTACTATGGCGATCTTATCGCAGCTATGGTATACCGTTCTACACGTGAGGAAGTCTTAAAGAAAAAAATCGACCAAAGCGGGTCACACCACGCACAATGAAGGGTTCCGTAGTTCGGATGAATTTATCCCAAATACAAACTTAACATTGTAGTTGAAAATAATGTTCTCCCATACATTGCGACTGTATATGTAAGTTGGTGGACTATTAGGCAATCAAAAATGGTTTTCACATACTCACAATATATGGTATTATCAATTTTGAACGACCTTTCCAACGTAACCTACACAGCGGGATAGACGAGAAAAAAATGAGGCGAGGAGAGGCAAAAAACAAAAAAAAAAAATTTTTCAAGATTTAATTTTACTACTTTGTCGGCATGATTAATGTTGTAAACCTACGCCAAATTACAACTTTTAAGTACTAAGAGTCTCCGAGCTATGCTGCAGACAGACAGACGGACATGGCGAAACTATAAGGGTTTCTTGTTGACTACGGAACCCTACTAAATGGTGAAGTTATTACGTTTAACACGTTCAGTGCCGGGAGCCCTCCTGGAGGGTTTGACTCAAGTCGCATATGGGATGCCGGACGCCCTCACGGAGGGCTCATTTTAAATATCCGTTTTTCTTAGCGAAAACGCCATTATAAACTGCGAAAATAAAATTAGTTGTATATATTAGCAAGATTTAATGTTATAATCGTTTGGTTTTCAAATACCAGCATTTTTATTTATATTCATAATTATTCATATTTTTTTTTTCATTATAACTTGCTTTAAGTATGGCGGTATGGCGTATGTGCTCTACGAAAAGTGGGTGGAGTTGAAAGTGTTAAAGTAATAAAATAGGTAATAGATACACTAGGCCATACGTCAGTGGTAAAACTTTGCCCTTGAGCTGGCCTAGGGCAGTACGGAGTTTCAGTAGAATAAGAGACCAGCTTATACTGGTTTTGTTACTACACTGACGAGCGGCCTGCTGTACGAGTAGCAGAGGATCGAGTTATATAGGAGAGGTGTATAGGCCTCCTATCGCACCCCATTCACTACACATTCACATCATAGGATGAAGTGAAGACGCTGATGATGATTAATAAAAATACATAGTGCATCGCTTACGCCGGCTGTCGCTGAAAACCAGCGCTGGGGCTCTGTCTCGCATAGGGTCGCAGCATTATGCTGAGCGATGGCCGTTTTGCGTGAATGTGACGCATATTTTCCCTCAACTTGTTCTTTCGTGTTTGTGTTTTTATTTCTTTGCGTTATGTTTACCGCAAATAAACGTATTTGCTTTCTTTCTTTCTTCAAGCCCAATTTGTGCGTCTCCAGGGGCCCAAGTCTGCTATTTTTATAAATTCAGTCATTCCAACACGATCCCATTGTCATTTTGCTAAAAGTTTGTAATCTGGTAAATTCATAATGGTCGATCATTGGTCGGTCAATGTTCTCGTAATATAATTGTGTTATTATAATGGCATTGTCGTATTGCCATTATTATAAAACCCATTAGTAGAAATGTCATTCATTTGTCATTATGTACGAGATTACCAATATATGCAATTTCTTTCAATGTGGTGTCAGTGGCCGACCATTGGAAAGTCATAATGACGCCATTATAATAGTAGATTACCAAACTTGTCAAAATCAACAATTATGAAATCAATGATCGACCATTCTGACACTATTGTAATAGCAGACTTGAGGCCCAGTTGTACTGAACTGATGACTCGAAACGAGTAAACAACCAAATTAGTCATTATTTTTGAGACGGTTTAATTGTACCTACAACAGTTTAGCAGTAATTAATTAAATGACAATTATTTCCCGTTATTTATGACTAACGAGACATATTTAAGTGTAATTGGTGGTCATAATTGCTTGTGTCTTGGTATGAAATTTTGATAGAGATGGAAATAACCAGTCTTTGATTGACTTGTTCTATTTTGCCTTTACTTTTGTTACTATCCCATCCAAGTAATACTTTAGATTTTTCTTATGAAATTAGATAGATATTTTATATTTTTAAATGTCGCAGCATCAAGCTGGGATAGGAGCCTTTCGGGCTCGTACAGGACTTTCTGTTTTTTTTTTTATTTTTTTTTATGTTTCCATGATTGTGTTTTAGATTAATTTCTGATCTCCTGTGCGAGTCCCAATAAATACTTGTTGTTTCTTATTAGAACAATAATTTAAAAGACCCTATTTCTTATAAAACAAGAACAGTAGCCAGTATTTCCGTTAAAGTTGATATCTATTAGAAATAACATTAATCGGAGTAAGCAACACTGATATCAGAATAATCATAATAATATTGTTTTTTAATTCGTATTCATGTCAGCTAGCACAATTTTATAACAATTAGGCATTACTTTTATCAGCTGAAATCAAGTCTTATAATACCTTATATCTTGTGATAAGGAAGGGTTAGGCATAGGTGCACCTGTAGTCATCCACATTTCGCCAGTTATGTCTAATTTGTCTAAGTTCCATGTAACAGGGTACAGACTCCGGGCTGCTACTGAGAAATTCCTAAAACCCAATAACACTTTGCCCGACGAAGTGAAGTTGAAGGAAGGTTGAAGTTTCTTTTATTGTGAAGCAGTATTAGGCTCGGATACCGGTCGTAGGCACATCTTTAATATTTCGTTCTTTGATTCGATTCGAATACTCTTTATAATAATAATTAAACACACAATTTTTTATTATTACTTTTATGTACACCTTTAAAAATAGAGATATAAATGTAGAAATTTTACAAGGGATGACACAATGGGCGGTCTTATCGCTATAAGCGATATTTTAAAGACAACTTTTGGTTAGATTAAGGGGGAAGGAGAGACAAGGCGGTGTTTAAGGCGAGAGTCAGTGCTTTTTTACCATAATTTTAAAAATGGATCAAGATTGAGCACGACATGAGCAAGACATTCCATAACCGTACTGAATTGTACTGCTTGAACTGCAAAAGATTTATACCTAGTTCGATACAAAGTTGCATTACGTTCATCACCTATTTGAAATTCTTTTAGTTCTTATAGTTCCGTGGAGTTTCTTGCCCGTTCTTCTCCATAGGTACCTACTACGCTTTGGAATGGGCAACTAGCTTCATCTTTCTGACTGACCGACCCCTTGACAATTCAAAAGTACCTGTAATTGGTTTATTTGAAATAAATGCTTCAAGTTTGAGTTTGAGTATATCGAGATAATTGGGTAACGCTCCAGCTATAATATTTCTGAATGGTGACACGCGACATCGGTAAATGTGTGGTTATTATGATAACACACGTGTTGAATAACATTCGACGACCGTTTTCAAGCTTGTAAAGAGAAACGGTCGAAAGACAAAGTATTGAATTTACTATGACTTCATTGACCCGGAGTAACATGCTCAGAATATTATGTTTTCCAAAGTGTATTTGCACTTTTGCAGTAGGTGTTTGTCACAGCGTAAATGCCTCAAAGATGCTACAAAGACGCCCGCGCCGCGTAGATGTCTCGTAGCTCCGCGTAGACTATTCTTAGTCCCGCGTAGATGCCTCGTAGCGCCGTAGATGATGTGCAGAGTCTGCATAGAACCAACGCATACGTCCGCGCCGCGTAGGAAAACGAATACAGCTTGTCAGATAAATACTCACAGACATGCAGCAATATTAGTTTAAAATTACTTGTTGTTTACATTGTACATTGTAATAGTCAGTACCGTTATGCGTTTACTGATGACCCATAATGACCTTGTTACACGAGTCGCGCTGGTGACGCTCATTAACTTTGCTTGTTTAATTAGAACATTTTTTTAAACTATTAATTAAGTACATAATAGTTGATGTGCATTTATAATTAGGTATTATTTGCTTCGTTTGTAGAATAAGATATTATTTTTGTTCTAGATATTTGTAAAGTACTTAATTAACGAATGGTTTAGAACTTTTTCAAAGTGTTTAATTTTTCTTTGCGTAGCATTAATCTGAACTGTCAAACTTTTGAAATAATCTTTCTCTGTTTTATTTAAGTTTAAAATCAACATGTTATTCAATCTACACCGTACAAGGCACTTGCCTTTTAGGAATTAAATATGTGGCAAATAACTAACAACATATTTGACCGGAGGTTATTGACTTGTTGCTATTTTAGTTAATCAATAAATCATAAAATCAATCGTGAGATTTGATCATGGACTTGATAGCTGCATTATTTTTTGCAGACTTACAGTATTCTAAATTCTTTGTTCGTAATAGCATCACGCTAGCAAAATCATTTTTTTTTTGTTTATCATCAATCTACCTACAAAAGTTGGTAAGTAATTATATCTATGACGGCGATTACTGAAGATTGTTGACAAAATCTGTCCTTTGAAGAACTTGGAAAATCTTTGACATTCGATAACATCGTATCAACCATAGATATCTTTGAATTTGATAATCACGATTATTCATTAAGCAATACCGAACTTTACCCGGTAATGCAAAATTCGACATTTTGTTTTTAAACGCCAGTAGTTGATTAATTTTAATTAATATTGAATGGATGATAATCTATTTTATAATGGTCGCCGAAAAAAAGGATCAATTACCTATCTACTATTTTTAAGATAAAATGTACCTAAATAATAAATTGGCCACGTTCCTAAAAAATGACAAAATAAAATAAAATATGATAAAAAGCATATGCGTACTAAATAAATATCTAGTTTCCAATATAAACTGTAAAAATGCAAACTCGTGATCACTAGTAATTTCATATAAAATGCATAAAGTACTGTTTCATAGCATCAATTTAAAGTTGAACGTCCCTCAATATTCTTTTTATACCAATTCTGAAATATAAGAATAAAATCTATGTTTCAGCACAATTTCAAAGTTTAGAGCTAGCAACAGATGCGGGGGATATTTAGGAAATACTGTAAGTGTAGTGTGTATTTTTAGAAAAGCTCGATAGAGGTTTTCTATGTAGTTCGTATTGGAGTTACGAGTCCGTACGTGGACGAAACAATCAACAGTAAGTTTAGTGCAGTCACCTGCCAAACTCTTTTCGAAAATACAGGACTACTAGCTTTTGCCCGTGGCTTCGCCCGCGTGGAGGTCGGATATGATCCCACGAGAACGTACTACCAGGACAAAAATTATGTCCTAACCCACGTCGTGGTTAACCAGTGCGCCAAATTTCATCGAAATACGGTCAGTCATAAACCACGATACCACTTTTCCTTAAGGCTCCGTGCACGAAAAAAACCCTTTTTCATCAATTTTTTATCTAATTGTGAGAAAGCTTGAAATAATTGAGTCATTAAGTCTGTTTAACTATAAAAGTACACTTTTCATGGTGCTAAGCCATTCGTATCAGTCTCAGTACCTGTTAATACTTTCATCACTTTTGCGCCCTCGAAAATATAGTTTATTTCGTCTTTGATTGTATCTCAAGGATAGCTGAAGCCCAGTGTGTGATTTTTAAATTGCTTGATATGAAAAAGAGGTTTGCTAAATAATAGGATAAAATACATTACCGACAGGGTTTAAATAAAAATATCTATAAGTTTGTTCAACATTATTTTTCTGCTATATTTTGTATGGAAGTTGAAAAAAATGCTTCAGCCACATGCAAGTAGACCATATAATGATGTTGATTATATGTTTTAATGTTCAAAATCAAAAGGATTTTCTTGTAAAAAGATGATCAAACGTCAGTCTCGCGTCATTTTTCGGAAAACTTGTTGCGAATATTAGTGATTTTCCATGAATACTTAATTTATTTGAAAAATCCCTTCCAGCCACATGCAAAACAAAGAACTCAACTTTTCAAATTACAAATCATGTTGTTAATTTTTTTTTCCCCTTTCTCACAACCAATGAACAAAGTTGATCAAAACCAAGCGATTTCGTGCACAGCCCCTTAACTTATAAAATCAGCCAATTTCGTGCACGGCACCTTAACTTATAAAATCAAACAATTTCGTGCACGGCCCCTTAGCTTGTAAAATCAGCCGATTTCGTGCACGGTCCCTTAAGGAGTGAAAAGGTAACAGACAGAGTTACTTTCACATTTACAGTATTAGTAAATAAGTACGTATGGATAGTTTGTGAAGTTGTAGGGGGTAATCTCTGGATCTGCTGAACCGAAAAAAAAAATTTGAAAATAATTTTACCCATAGAAAGCCACGTTATTTGTGAGTGTCATAGCCTATATAATTAGGTAATACGAACACATACTTATATTTAGTGATGTTAGGTGTTGTGATAAGCCTGAAAGTCTACATTATTCGAACTTTGGATTATGGCCATTAGGTTATCAGTCGCGCAATGTAAAATATTGAAACTCAGCCACACTGCGGGGTAATTGATTAAACACACATATAATGACAATTAATCGCAGTGGGTCTCATTTTGACAGTTCAACTACGTTAATTGCGTTATTTACGTTGTTTAGTAGACGATTTTCTTAAACCTATGAAGCAATGGATTAGCAATATAGTTATTTGAAATCTTTTAATCTTATATTTCGAATTGTTTTAAAATATATTTTTTTTTACATTGATCTCACATTGTAGAAGCGACAAGACTAATGTACCCAGGATTTTGTAATATCTTGATTTAAAAGAGTGTCCTTGGAGTTTCTTGCCTGTTCTTCTCCATAGAAATCTACGTTTTGGAATGGACAAATAGCTTCAACTTTCTGACTAACTGACCGAAGCTTTGACAATTCAAAAGTGCCTGTAATTGATTTAATTGAAATAAATGCTTTGAGTTTGAATACCCTTAAAAACTCTCGGATTGTTATTGCAAGCGTTTTACGCTATTAGGTTGCTGATTAGGAAAACCGGATGAATGTGCTGGACCGCATCTGGACGAATATTCTGCAAAAATTCCTATTGACCTCACTTCTGTAACTGCACCGTCAAAGTTAAAACTGCATTTTGACTATAATAATAATATAATGTTTATTTATCCAAAATAATACATAGACACAGGTTGAGCACAGTGGTAGATATACTAAAAATATACATAATTGTTTGTACAAAAGTTAGAAGGCTACAAAAAATCTATATAAATAAAACATAAACTCTGTCTCTTAAACTAGGAGGCCTGTATCTTAGGAGACAGTGTTCTTCCAGATGGTTCCGTAAATTTAGTTGTACCCTATTATGAATGAAATAGTGTCGATCTATCTATATAAATGGTAAACAACATTATCTGTAAATTTAACATTTCATGTGAACACTTCCTGCAGTTGTAATTGAATTAAATCTGTTTGTAGTGGGTGTCACACCCAACGTGTGTATGTGTGTGTGGTTGGCGCATGTGTGTATTGTTGTATGTATGTATGTTAGATATAATAATATGAAGAATTTTGTGTTGTTTTAACTTTTATTAGTGATATATCAAGCGATGTAAGTTAATAAAGATTCTGTTTTAAAATAGTCCTGCTGAATAAGCCATTCTGCAATTTTAGTTTTAACTGTAAATTTATTTAAGCTTATTGTGTCTAGTTCCTTCTGTATTTTTTGAAAGACGTGAATGCTTATAACGTAGTATTGGTGTCTTGCAAACGAGATTTTGTGTTGTACACCTGCGGGAACATATGTTCGCTTCCTTGGATCAGACGTAGGCAAGCAGCCATGTATCCTGAGAGCAGATCGAAGAAAATAGAGCTGTCGAACCGTCAGAACTTGACTGTCAGCGTATAATTGCGTTGTAGGGTATTTATAGGGTTTCCTTGACATGACTTTAAGAACAGTCTTTTGGGCCCTCTCCGCTCTCATACAATAAGTCTTCTCTGCGCCACCCCATACTGTTATGCAATATCCCATTATCGATGGGCATAAAGTGAAATACACCATTTTTAGAACGTCGAAACTACCAGCTACTTACTGCGCATACAGTAGTGAGATCTATAATGACTTTTTCCAGAATTTCATCGCTGTTTCGTTGAAATAAAACTCCTGAAAATTACACTTGCCTTTACCGTCACTACTTAGCTTTTAAAACTGAATGTAAATATTAATATTCGCCAGATTTAACGTAAATACAAACAGGAATGTACGAGTATGTATGTAAACGTACAAACTTAACTCTTCTGCGATTACATAGTGCACAATTATGTTCTTCTGTTCTTCAGAAAGGCTTGGTAGGTACTTTGTTATATTCTTTTTACTTTTTAATATTTGAACGTGATTTTTTATCGCTGAGAATTTTTGGCAACCGTGGCAATTAAAGGCTTTATTACTCAGTTGTGATTAACTCAAGAAGATTAAAAACACTTTAAAAACTTTAGGTACAGTATGGTGCACGTCGGGTAACAAAACCAGTAGGTTATTTTTTATGTGTAACATGCCTTTTGCTATCTGTGGGAGTGATTTCGTGAAAGGGGACGGAAGTGTGTAACTGAAAGTGACAGGTTGAGCATGGAATAAGTAAGTACATTTTATTAATAGCATGGAATTAGTACTTTATAATAGCATGCAATTAGTAAGCCTACTACGAGTATATAGATTGTAAGTAGAGGGGGTCGAATTTCGACCAGTAGGCGACTAGTAATGAATAGTTATTGCTTATTACCAAAGTGAGATGTCAGATAGTACACATCTTATGCGACTACTGTAAGGCTCGCTTGTTTTTTTTTTTTAATTAATTTTATTTCACCAAAATAATACAACGGATTATACAAACTTATTGGCTAGTAATTGGGATTATATAACATGGGAGCCTCTGTAACTGAACTAGGACGACTCCTGTATCTCGGCATACAGTGCCAAATTCCTCAAAATAGATAATAATACATATTAGCCCAAGAGGCATGCAAAAAGATGCATCATTGAATGACCTTAAACAAGAAAAACTGAAACAAAACAAAATGAGCGTGTGAGGAAACAGAGAACTTGTTATTTAGAGATAGTTAATGCTTTTGCCAAATAAACAATTTTTTTTTTTTTGGTGGTGTGTTTGTGTGCGTGACGTTGCAGTGATGGGTAGTGTAAAATACGTCTTGCCAAAAAAAAAAAAAATTGTTTATTTGACAAAAGCATTAACTACCACTAAATAATGAACAGGTTCTTTGTGTTGTCATAGGAAAGGGCAATTAGGTAGTTGTGCACCTTCTTCTTACATAAAGATTTGTTGAGCGGATATAATATATTCTAAGTAAAAAAAAATAGATATGTTAAGACCAGGCACTCTAAATCAAATTTCCACGCAAATTGCTCCCCTTGCTCCCCGCCACTCCGTTATGTGCTAAACGCATCACATCATCTTTATTACATCAGTAATAAAGTTGAATATCGCGTGCACTCTTTGATCGTGTTCGAGCACGAAACTAAATAGCGTAAGACTCAATTCTTATTTCGTATATAACTAAAGTTATAATTGATCTAGAGAAGAAATATCTGGCGGCTGGATAATAAACTATATTTTCTTGCTGTGTGAATATTTATTTTAGAAGTAAATGCCAAACAATCTTGTTTGCTCTTTTATAATTATTCTTAAAAAGACATGATTTTTTAATGAAAAATGTGTCTAGAGAAAATATTACAATTACGTAACTGTCTTCAACATGGAAATAAAAAGATCCAATAATTCATATACTAACGTTTAATTTTGCTTGTATGTGAATATTCATGCAAATTAACATAAAAATAGGGAGCCTCTTAGACACGCTCCGCAAGTGGCACGTCAAAATTTGGCTAATTAGCCACATTTTTTTCGTCTTGTCTCTTTTTCGCTCCGGATAATTACGACATGCCGTCCTACTTCCACATGTCATCTAATACTGTGACATTGTGCCCTGCGAATGTTGAGTAGGTCACTTTTCTAAGTCTTTTTACTTATAATATTTTTGGTGTAAGGTATAAGCTGGCCTCTTATTTTATTGAAATTCCGTACCTACTACGCTAGGTCAGCTCAAGTTCAAAGTCTTATCACGGACTTGCAGCCTACGATATCTACGTACATAACTCTACGTACGTTCCAACTGATTGATTAAATTGCATTCGTATCAGTGCTCTACTTATTCGTACAAGATACAATGGCAACATAACTTTCATAGCATTCTCACGTTACTCGTATATCCAAGGTTCGTACCAAATCGTCTTGTAATATGGCCCTTAGGCTTAGAACAATAAACACGGCCAATTTATTCTCTCTTGAAATATACTCTCTTTCGATTTTACTCTCGTTCGATTTTAGACGACGCTCGCGCATTTTTATCGTCGATTAGAATTTAATACCAGTGTCGAATCTCGCATCAAACGATTACATTTGAAATAATTCATTTCTAATTGAAAAAAATTTCCTTACTGTAAAACGACATCTTAGAAATTGTACCAAATAGGCAAGTTTTTTTTTTTTTTGCATTAAGTTCGCTTTTTTCTCTTCTAGTTTTAGACATAACGCATTGTGACTGTTTTGAGGTCTTATAAGTGCGCTAAGTGTAAATAATCTCAGTGAAAATGAAAACTGTACAGTCGATGACCAGCATTACCTGACCCCACTTACAAAGAAAAAAAATGGAAGAGGGGTCAGGTAATGCTGGTCACCGACTGTACTATATATACTTAGTCAAATTAAATTAGCTAGCGAAACTTTAAAACTTTATACAATAAAAAAAAACTTTTAAACTTTATGCAATGTTAAAAGGCACGATGGGGTTGGCGTATCTGTTTAGACAAAAACCCCTAAGTTAATAAAGAGAAAAAAAACTGTAGACGCGATGGGTATCGATATCCAAATACGATTAAACGACTACCACACTAACTACACTACCAGTGGTCATTAACCAAAAAAAAACATTAAATCTTTTTTTACTTGTTTTATCGTGTTTATTGTTTGTTGTTCTTGTTTTATCCATACGCATAACGTCTGCGGAGTTTAGCTAGCTAATTTAATTTGACCCTGTATAGGTACAGTCGCCAGCACATCAGGTTATACCAATCTGTCAAATTTCTCCAAATGATTCTAAACCTTAAAATGTAGATGGTTAAGTTTAATATCGAATGAGAAAATTAGACAGTTTGTGGTAACTTGATGTGCTGGTGACTGTACCTACTAATACTAAACCATTCATCATCATCATCATCATTTCAGCCGAAAGACTCCACTGCTGGATATAGGCCTCCCCCAAGGGGGAGGGGGTGTCTTAATCGCCACGCTTGACAGACAGGTTGGTGATCGCAGTATGGTGTTAAAATGCATAGAGTACGCGCTGCTGCCCATTCTCTAGTAAGTCCCTTAGTCGCCTTTTAGGACACCCACGGGAAGAAATAGGATGGTGCTATTCTTTACGTCCGGCACCACACGGTACTAAACCGTTATTATGTAATTAAATCGTAAGACAGAAAGGGCTCTTTTCATACAAGAAGGGATGAGCATTCGTAATCTCGTTTGCTTGTGGAATTGGAGAAAGATTTAATTTAGGATTCTAGAATTTCTTACTTTTACCTTTAGTGACTGGATAAACCTAAAGTTATGCCTATTCCAAACCTTTTGCGTAAGCTAGTCTGTAAAGACTATTAGGGATTTTTCATTAAACCGACGATCCAAAATCAGTTCCTACATAGTCAATCAATAATCAACCTGCCTAGCCTTTTTCCAACTATGTTGGGGTCGGCTTCCAGTCTAACCGGATGTAGCTGAATATCAGTATTTTACATGGAGCGACTGCCTATCTGACCTCCACAACCCAATAACTGGATAGATAATATGATACCCCTTGTTAAGACTGGTTGTCAGTCTTTCGGGCTTCTGACGACCCGTAACGACTGTCAAAGATCCACAAATAACAGCCGGGACCAACAGCTTAGCGTGCTTTCAGGCACGGAGGAGTCTCGGTATGTAAATATGGTCACCCATCTACGGACCAACCCCGGCAAACGTAGCTTAACCTGATATGGATCGACACATGCGGCATAATATTAAGCATATGCTACCAGCGTTTCGTAACAATCGAAGCTCAATGCTGTAACAAAACCTAGATATTTTAGATCATGAGTCTGCAGATAATATTATGATCGATCTATTCTTAAAAGCGAAAGCGGTCACGCGGTAATCTACCTATCAGATCACCCCAGTTTCTTTCAAAATGTTTTTATCTTCATCGGCCCCAAATGTGTTTTTCTGATCTTGAAAACATATTTTTTTCGCTTTACTCCAGTCTTTTAACTGAGGCCGAGATTTATAAACGTTACTTTGCGCGTAAATTAACTTAGACATAATGTTCCCGTCCCTATTTTCCACATATAGTTTGACAGTTGTGTGACAGGGAATAACGCTTAGCCAAAGTGCGGGCTAAGTAACGTTTATAAATCTCGGTCTTAGTATCTATATGGTGGGTTTTTAATTTATTTATTTATTTTAGAATCTGAGAATATTCTGACCGTTAACCATTAAGTCTCTATTCCTGGACAACTCTAACTAGAACCAGAAAAATGAATTCTCATAAAGATTTCCTGATTCCTAGTTTTCTTCACTGTTGCCATTTTCTACGCGAAATTATGAATATTTCCTAAAACATTGTTAGTGTAGTACCTACATTAACAATATAATTCTCTTTTCCTCATCCCAATTAGGTTGCCTCGGCACAGCATATCTTCTTCCATACTTCACTGCTTCAGCATATTTTCTTCCACACTTCACTGAGCTTCAGCATATCTTCTTCCACAATTCACTGCTTCAGCATATCTTCTTCCACATTTCACTGCTTCAACAAATCTTCTTCCACACTTCACTACTTCAGCATATCTTCTTCCACACTTCACTACTTCGGCATGTCTTCTTCCACACTTCACTGCTTCAGCATATCTTCTTCCACACTTCACTGCTTCAGCATATCTTCTTCCACATTTCACTGCTTCAGCATATCTTCTTCTACAATTCACTACTTCGGCATATCTTCTTCCACACTTCACTGCTTCAGCATATCTTCTTCTACAATTCACTGCTTCAGCATATCTTCTTCCACACTTCACTGCTTCAGCATATCTTCTTCCACACTTCACTGCTTCAGCATATCTTCTTCCACACTTCACTCACCTCAGTAGACACCCCCTTTCTAATCATATCATCTTCCACACAGTCCATCCATCGTTTCTTCCCTGCTCTTATACCTGAGTGTGGATACACTCAACTCAAAACTCTCTTCACTTCACGACATCCTACATTAACAATGCTGTAGGATATAAGTACTAAATCCAGAATTATCAGGATCCGTAATTACCAAACCCATTAACAAACCCAAAACAACAATAAATCCCCTGAATTCCTTTCTTCCACACAATAATGGTGACTAAACTAAAAACTAGTGCGTAGCTAATTAAAAACCAAGTTGAATTGTACGTCAAGGGTTGAGCACGTTACTCGAGACTTGCAGCGAACAAAAAGGCTCCAATTATCCAAGTCGTGTATGGAGGTGTACGCTGGCTTAATTTACATAAGTTCACAACTTCAATTTAATTAACGTATTGACATTAAAACGAACATTACACTAGACTTGGTAAGCAGATTATGTGTGGAGTTGATTGTTAAATGGTTTTTTAATACCTATGTCGTCAAATTAATGTCTAATGGCCAATAACTGTGTCGATTATGTCAAATCTCAGTATTGTGTAAAATATACCTAGTTACTGTTCTATCTATATATTTACAAAAAAAAAAATAGATTATGTAGGTACTGTAGGTCGCACGTCGATGGTAATACTTTGAATTTGAGCTGGACTAGCGTAGTACGGGGTTTCATTAGAATAAGAGACAGGCATATACTGGTTTTGTTACCACTGACGTGCCACCTACACTATATACGCAAATGGTGTAATTTCGGCAAAAGGTAGTATGAGTTCCTGAACTGTAAAATTACATATAGGTAATTTTTTAATTTTCTTATGCGTTAAACTTAATGGCAGCTCTGAAGTGCGGTACTCGCTGGGCAATAGACCGTCGCACCCGCTGACACATAAATTTGTTACTGTGCAGCGACTCGCCTCATGTTCCGAGGCGCCATTAAGTTTGAATCGGGTTGTATTTAAAAACAAACCATATTTTATTATATGCCGTTCAAGAAACATTAAACTATTTTACAGCTAGTTGATGAAGTTGCTATAAAAAAATTCGCAGCACTTAATTTGCATGTTACCGTGCGCTTGAGAGGATTAGGCATTGCACACATTGCAAGATTTTATTAAATCGGGATGATTTGAATCATAAACATAAAAACGTTATTAAATATTTAAATAATTTTATTTGCCGACCAGCTGAACGTCTGAACGTAAACAAAGATAACGCGTTAATTGATCAATCGATCAAAATTTTATATTATTACCCTGTTGAATAGTTGATAACGTCTGCGGGGCATTGGGCCTTTTTGTTAAATCTTCTTTCAAAACTGTGTACTAATCTGGTTCTGAACCCAGATAGTCACTAATGAACAGACACAGTCTCTGAAAGGCCCCTGACAGTTGTAGCTACACGTTTTACTTCAATGAAACTGCATCACGTATATAATCATATCCATATTATCTTAGCGTTCTCTATGCATTTTGAAACCATACTGCGATCGCCAACCTCCTCTATTGGGGGAGGCCTATGTCCAGCGGTGGACATCTTTCGGCTGGAATGATGATATCTTATCGAGATTCATACTTAGTAGCATAGTGCTTACTCTAAACTAGACCACAAACATGACGCCACAAAATAATAAAACCGTTATCACAAAATCTGAAGTCTGCACCCCTCCTTAGCTAATGCGAAAGCCCATGGGAAGCGATTTGCACAACCGCGATGTGAATGATTACGAGGCGGTCGTAGAACGTCACTATTACGCGGATGGGTGGCCGTACACCCGTGCATTATGGGCCACCATTGTCCTCGATAACTCGGTTACAACAGACGAGCAAAATTAGTCGCAAATTGTGGGATTATAATGCTGTATTAGAAGGTTCGTCCATTAGCGCTTTACGTAAATATTTGTACAAAAGATGTTTTTGTGTAGGCTCTCTTCTTAATATTTCAGTGGACCTGTAAATGATTGTTCCTATTCCCATACTATAAAACCAAATTGTCTCGTAAAAATCAAACTGGCCGTATTGGTTTATTAATCAACTATATAACTCTTACGTATCGCAATTACAAAAAAATATATATATAATAAAAATTATGTATAATAATATATACCTACACAAAGACATAATCCTCATTCAAAGTTTTTCTACCAGGTAGGTACTTAAATACTCGTAATCACATTATTGAAAGCCTTAAACCCATAATGTGATAATAAAAACCTCACGACAGGCAATTTATAGAGAAACAAGTACCTAAAATAACGCCTACTCATAATTAAAACTTAAGGAATACAAAGAACTCATACATTTATCAAACAAAATATCAAATGTTTACAAGGATATGTTGATAATAAACAGAGTAATATAAAATAAAAGAAAAACAGAAATTCAGAGATTCGTGAAATACTGAACAATGTGGAGGTAGGAGCGTGGATACGAACATAAAATATAAGTATTTGGAACACGCAATGATCACATTCGCGGGATAAACAATAGCAAACTACCTACGGCTGATAACATCGGCGTAGTGATCGCAGTTTCCATTAGTCAACGGTTGCGTTTTAGAGATCCGTCTGTTATAGCCGTTTTATAATTTTTATGTGAAGTTATAATAAAAATGTACTATAGGTTTTTTATCATCTAGTGTTAAAAAAAACCCCCGGCCAAAAATAAGGAACTAAGGGAGCATACATTTATCAGCAAATTCTCCGCTAATGTCTGATAACTGTTACCTAACAATATTTGGATTACCATTTCAGTTCCGAGCCAATTTCTTAACTCCTACCTTATACTCGTAGCATCTTACTATTAGACCCGCTTGCATGACAAATCACTACATAAATGCGTTTAGACCACGTAAACATGATGCAGTTCAGCGATTGTGAATTCCAAAATATTTTTTGTAGTAATGAACCATTTAAATTTAAAGGGTTAATTACTATTAATTTATTGTATTTTATTTTTGTTACTTTGGAATTAAGGCCCACTTGCATCACAATCGCTAAACGCACTTAAAACATCGTTCTGTTTCTGTCAATCGTTTGAAGATGACAAAGACAGAATGGTGTTTTATCATAGTCATAGTGTCACTCTATTTCCATAAGTATGTACTTTTTTTTCTTTTTTTTTTGTCAATCGGCATTGTTTTTAAAATATTCCTATAATTTGTTATCTATTAATTATTGTGCTATTGCGTGTTGTGCCGTCTTTTGTGTGCACTGAATAAATGTTTTATCTGTCTATCTATCTTTTAAATATGGTTAGCATTAAACTCATTGTGTGTGGTGCAGGTGGGCCTTAATTCCAAAGTAAGTTTTTTTTTTTATAGTAACGAACCTTTTTAAGTCAACATTCCTGCAATGCTACCTACTGCATAACGTTGACGTGGTCTGATGGCGTTTAACCACCAAAGAAGTGGCGTGCAATGTCCGTAATTCCGCTCGACAATGTAATAGTTACCGTTACTGACCGGCGCTGTCATTTTAATGACGATAACTATTCGTTTTGTTCCGGTTATTATGATATAATTATGGTGCGGTTTTGACGTGACTTTGGAGAATCAAAGTAGCTTCGTAATAGCAGATTAATGAACTTACCAATCAAGGTTTTCATGAAAATTCGTTTCATTCTTTCGTCATTCAGTCACGACTAAAGAAAATATAGGTGCTTTGACACTTTTGACAGTCTCAGTACTGCCAGTTTTTGAATGAATGTTTTTTTTTTTATATTCATTCATTCTCAATAAATATAGCTAAGATTTTATTGATTCATAACACAAAATTGTAAAATAAGAACATTGTTTTTAAAGAGACTACTAAATTCACATAGCGAGTAAATTGCTTTACGAATAAAAAAATCCTTAATGGCGATGCCACGCATAATTACGAAGCTATTAATATTAAATTTAAAATTAGCACTTATATGCCAAATTAACTGATATTTAAGTAAATATCCTACTACAAAAACTACAACTCATAAAGTAATTGACATTTACGAGCACAATTTGCTATTTTGATAAATGATCTTTAGTGTAATTGAATATAAATTGATGTCCCTAATCGTAGTACAATTATTCAATTGTGGTTTGACTGCCGTACGTGTACAAACGGATATAATAATCGGTACGAACATAAGCGATTTTTCACAGATATGCAGTTTGATTGGATTCCTGTAATCGTGAAATTGATTGTATCTTGAAGGTCAGGATTGTTTTACTGATATGATATGAAATTAAAATCAGAAGCTCATGATTTTTGTTTTTGATGATTTCAATGTTTTTGCGTATTTATTGATAACATAACATCACGCCTGTAATCCCCGAAGGGTTAGGCAGAGGTGTACCTATCACCCATGTTTCGCCAGTTATGTTAAAGTTCCATGTAATAGGGGGCGAGCCTATTGCCATCAACCGGACTGCACAAATCTAAACTCCGGGCTGCTACTGAGAAATTCCGGGTGGAAAAACCCAATAAGATTTTGCCCGATCTGGGAATCGAACCTCGAGCCTCGTGCTCAGCAGTAGTGCCATTAGACCAACGAGGCAGTCAGTATTAATTGATAGGTATGTATTATAACAAAGAACGTGTAGGTATATTGTTCGTGCATCGCAAAACAATCTCTGAATTTAATTCTACGGCTCAAGAGGATTTATAACAAAATTCGACAATACGCAAGTCACAAAGAACTATAGTTCTTTCAAGTTCACCTGTAGGTTAACTTTTAACATAATCTGTAGATTATATGAAAAGTTATGAAAATCATCATTCAACCAGATAAGATGCGGGTATCTAATTTGATCAGGTGTTGCTTAAAAACAGCTTTTCACGACGTCGAAAGACAGATAAAAACTGGTTAACCTGACGCTACCTTCCTTAAAAGAAAAGAAACGTACAAATGACCAGTTACACTTTAGTGAGCAATCACAATGCGCATTTCTATTTACATTATCAACACGGCCACATAGTATTATGTACATGTATGTAGTATGTACTTATCAACGGTAAACAATAACAGGGAAAAGCGTCGGTGAGAAATGGGACAGTTTTTCATGGCGTGCTTGTCACAATTATAGCCACGGATATGTTTGTGGAAACTACTATATGGATTATGTGCTTAGTCCATAAACTTGAGCAGCAAAGTGAAAACTAAGATCAGTATTTCCCATATTGCTCTATAACTCTTAAGTGCCAATTTCACCAATGAAACTGAACGCGATCAGCACATAAACCACGTTTAAGAGCTGTCAGTGTCATTATTTTCTTTGTAATATTGACACTGACAGCTCTTGAACTCGGTTTAGATGTCCTGATCGCGTTCAGTTTCATTGGTGAAATTCGCCCTGAGCCGGCCAAAAAAGTATCAAAGTTCACTTTTTTTTTATGTCATACACAAGTGATCCATATTTTTGTTAGTCTAGTTAAGAATTAAGTAAGTAACCAAGCTTCAAATACACACCACAATTATACTGTTATACTTAACTAAAATTAAATAACAGATGTACCTACTCACATAAAAAAAATCCTTAATTTAATTATAATGTAATAAATTACCATCATCAATATTATTTATAAAAAATAAGATTTAAGATAGGTAGTAGAAGAATACTCTTTATTCTCTATTATTGTACATCTTATCAAATAAAAATAGGTATTCCACTCAGAGCACTGATTTCAACAGCACTTGTCCGAACCGCACCTTTAAAGAATCTCATTTTCGCGTCACACGTTTCATGCTTCGTGCTTTGATGCATGATTATAGAAGTATTTTGGAGCTATATATAATTACCGAAAACATACATAGCATTACGCCTTTATTTCCCGAAGGAGTAAATCTACGGTTTCCTAGCGATGACCGTCAATTAACGGTTGCAGTGACGGCTGCCATGAAAATGATGTCAAGAACACACCGACTTCCTAAATAACTTTTCGGTAACGTCATTCTAGGCAACCATAGTTTCAGCAGAGGTATACAACACACCCGTATTTCGCCAGTTATAGCCAAGTTCCATGTCATAGGGAATGGAATGGGCATACAAACATGCGTCACTCGGAAATGACGTATGTAACAAGTGGAGGTTCCGAGTAATGTGGACGATCCATTGATTGATTGCGCTCTTGAATTCAAAGGCCATCAGTAGTCAATAATTACTTACAATTAGAAGAACGATCAATTGGTGTAATTTAGCAATTACCACACAACCATTTATCTAAGCATAGGTAGATCAAGTACAGTCAAGGAAAAACTATATTATTCACCATAAGGTTAATTTTGACTTGTACCGTATTATTTTTCTGATTACATGACATGCGCCCCTGGGGCAGGAATTTGTTTGAAAATTGCTTAAAATTATCACTCCTTGCCGAGAGACGGTAGAAGGAGCGTTGGCAGACCAAGGAAGAGCTACAGAAGTTCTCGGGGAAGACCTGGATCAGACTGGCAGCATGGCACAAAAGGGATGAGACCTATACTGAGCTGTGGATGGTACGGGCTGCCAATTATGGTGATGATGGTGATCGCTCCTTGACCGTACCTCATCATCATCATCAGGGGGGTAAGCCATAATAGCCACGCTTGGCAGGCTGGTTGGCGACCGCAGTATGGTGTTAAAATGCATAGAGAAAGCTGCTGTCCATTATCTAGTAAGTCCCTTAGTCGCTTTTTACGACACTCACGGGAAGAAATAGGATGGTGCTTTACATCCGGCACCACACGGAACCGCCTCTACCGGACCGGACCGTACCTACTCCACAAAATATATATTTATGCAGTTCACCGTAACAGCTGTCTCCATTCAAATTTTTATTAATTTTCCCACATGAGTTTATAATAGTGTACTTAATAAGAAAACTTCGCGTGCTTAGGATTCATCTATAAAAGTTTTTTGTGTGTACTATCAACACCAATAATAAGTATTGAATGAGATTATGTAATGAGAGCATACGACATACTAACCCGAGTTCCCATTAAGCAGGATATGAATTCAAAGAACACTTCATGTCTGGAAAATTGGATAGGATTTTTTCTGTAATAAACTTTTATTAACTAAGTAGGTAATGAGATTATATTATGTACTAGCTGCTGCCTGCTGCTTCTTCTGAAATAAAAGTAGCCATGTTAGGTTTTCGGAGATTAGCCAGATAACCAGACCGACATCAGACATTTTTTTTTTTTTGTTATAAGTAGATAGCGTATAATATACTTTCATATGCATTTAGTAAAAAGCTATTATTTTGAAATTACAAATAGATTTTTCAGATTTAATTTTATTTATTTGTATAGATTACTGACAGATCCTGGAGATTATTGTCTACCAGTAGCCAAGACTAGTGGTGGTGAGAGCCAGTTATACGATGCAGAACATTCGGGAGTCGGGTTTGGCTTTTTCAGAGAAGTGTTAGGTATATGTTCGGTAGCAAAAGCCCGGTAGAGTTAATAAATACATATCTAGATATAAGAGGTAGGTTTGAATTGAAGAAAATTGAATCACTTATTTTCATTATTTCTTACCAAAAGTATAAGTTTGAATTTTAATATCCCTAACTTAAGAAATACTGGGTTTGCCATACAAACTTTAATCCCCTATATCACCCCCTTTATTATTATTTTTGAGACAAAAAGTAGATTATATCCTTCCCCATCTATCTTCTTGCCAATTTTCATCGAAATCTTTTCTGTGGTTTAAGCGTGAAAATGTAACATACTGACAGACAGAGTTACTATCGAATTTATAATTTAAATGTGGATAATATATTATATATTTATAAATATATAAATATGAGTAACTAATTTACACACTATGAGTTCCCAAGTCAATTAGCATTTCGCTGTCGAAATTGATATATGTTTTTTCCATTAACTCGAACTATGTCTGTCTACGAGGTATAAGCTGTCGATCGGCGAAAGCATCTGTTATCACGATAATTATAAATAATCAACAATGCTCTCTATATTCGACAAAATAATAAGACTAAACATTCAAATCGGTCCAGACAATCTTTAGTTTTAAAATCGCATAATTTGGTAGTACGGCGGTTACTGAATAAATAACTCAGTTTCCCCGATCGCCTATAATTACCCTGCCTATGAATAAATAAAGGCTCTCTCTAGAATTCTCAACACATTGAGTGTTATTACGGACATAAACCACACACACATAGACATGACACAAACATAGACAGCCTAATTTTGTCGATGTCCAACTGAGTCATAATCGTCAATATAGATAATCCTGCTCATATCCCAATTTATTTGAAATAAGCGCAGCTTTTCTTATAGGGAAAGCTGCGCTTATTTTAAATAGAACATATTATGTACTAGCTGTTGCTCGCAACTTCATCTGCGATTCAGGATAAAAAAAGAAGCTTAAGTCCTTTTCCAGGTACCAGGCTACCTATCTGTCAAATTTAATTCAAATCTGTTCAGCCGTTTTAGCGTGGCAGCTAACAAATAAACAAAAAAAAAAAAAAAAAACAAACAAACAAACTCCACTATCGCATTTTTACTATTACATAGGTTACCATCACACATGTATGTAATTCATCTGTACCCCAAGTGTAAGTTTGCAAGAGAGTAAACGTAACTATTTAGTTTGCGTTAAAGTTTGACCGATAGATAAAAATATAAGGGTGAGAATAAAAATCTTAACGCAAACGCGCTAGTTACGTTTATTCTCATCTTACAAAAGTTACACTTGAGGTACTGGATGTATGATCGAAATAGTGTTCGGACATGTATATCACGTGGAGTAGACAATAATAGTAAGCCCATAAAGTGATTCTTCTGAGCGTATCGATGGCAATCAGTCAGCCTAGAATTTGGCTGCGAGTTCATCACCTTCAGCAGGGCCGGAACTACTATGGGACAACCGGGGCAACGCCCCAGGGTCTCTCACTATGCGGAGCCACGGGCAGGGAGAAAAAATTGACACCCGTTCTACGAGAAAGCACCGTAAAAAATGTTCAAGACCATTTCACAATAATTTTAATTTCCTTTTTGAATTTCGCATCTCATCCATTTGAATTTCGCGCATACTAGCTGTGCAGCTCTGCAATTATGAACCTGCCTTTATACTATCTAGCAGTCTCCATTTCCTATAATTAAGTGTATAATCTATGGTCTCCGTCGACTGAGGTCGAGATAGACGACCTGTCACTGTCAGTGTCACAGTTTTGAGCTTTGTCTCAGATTTGATCCGCTTTGTTTACGTTGCGAAAATAAGTATCATTATAATAATAAATAAATATTAAAATAAATATTATTATATTTATTTGAATATTTTTTTTTATTCTTTTTTTAAACAAATAAACAAATAAAACAAACAAACAAATATTTATTATATATAAAATATAATAAATATTTTAAATAATGCCTATTAAAAAATATTTGTTATTCCCTTTCAAGCATTGAAAATTATTTATGAACGAGGCCCTATTTTGTGTCCTGCCCCGGGGCCACTTAAGTGAAAGTTACGGTTCTGACCTTCAGTAGCGTCCATCAGTTCCTATAACGTTCAAATAACAGGTCATGCTGCATATATGTATATATATATTTATTTATTTATTAAAAACAACGTTTACAAAAAATCTTGACATAAGGACTTTGCCTCGTTAAACCGTTTTCACGGTTTGTCTGTGGGAACAGGACATACAGTTCTACAATTTAGGTTTATAAGTGTGGACACTTAAATTTAGTTTGATTAGTGCGGACACTTAAATTTAGGTGTATTAGTGCGGACACTTAAATTTAGGTGTATTAGTGCGGACGCTTAAATTTAGGTGTATTAGTGCGGACACTTAAATTTAGGTGTATTAGTGCGGACACTTAAATTTAGGTGTATTAGTGCGGACACTTAAATTTCACTAATTGCACATATAAAGTATATATCAGCAGGCAATTGGTTGAGAAGGTATGGTACTCTTTTATCAAGCGTTCGGTCGCCAAAATAACTCCTTATTCTAGGTACATTAAATTTAACTGCTGATACCATCCTAGTTGCGTGGCATGACATTGAGTGTCCCATTGTTTGTGGAACCATAAAGCCATTGATCAAATGATTGATGATGACAACCAGTTCTCATTCCTCAATTAAGATATAAAAAGATTCCTAACAATCCAATTACAGTCACATTTCTGACAGCGTCATTCACGTAAATTGATTAACAATATGCCACTATGCAGCAAATAAAGCAATTTGCTGCAAACCTGTATTACGGGCATCAGCTGTCGGTAGTTAGCATTCCTTCGCTTATGCTACAGTGACACAATGTAGGAAACAAGAGAAGACCTACTGTGGAAAACATGCCTTTCTTGAACTTTAATCCAAGGACAGGAGATTACTGCAGCCTGTACCTTAATGCTTTTGTGGTGATAATACAATAATTAAGAGAAGGTGTTTCTGCTAATTATAATACGGTCAATAAGCTGACGCATAAATTAAGTATACCATATTTAATTTGACTACAATTGGGGCGGGCTAGATCAGTGGCTGGTAATTATTGCTCAAGCAGCATCAAGGCGCAGCTTGAATGAGCGGTAAGACATAATATAATGATAATCCCCCTTATTACAAAACAAGGTTTATCTTCAGACCCAGGTTTAAAACATGGAGCCATTATGGAATTTCGAACTTTATTCCGACTATGGTAAAGCTGCATGGTTTAAGCCATGTCAAAATATAAATCTTGTTTTGTAATAAGGCGGTGAGAGTTTATAAACCGTTCCTCTAATTAAGCTTTACAGTTAAATGGACACTTTACTACAGAGCAGGCTTCCTCTGTGACGATTGACCCAAACGTTGATTTGTTGATGTTGATTTTAAAAAAAAACAACCTACGGATTTCCTAGGAACTCTCACGAGTTTCATTAATGATGTTGTTGTTTCATTCTAAACTTATTTAAAACATAATTCTGCCTCTGTCATCTTCAAAAGATTGAGAGAAACAGAACGATGTATTAAATTCGTTTAGCTACATGTGTTTAGTGATTAGCAGTACAAGCGGGCCTAAGTATAGCTGATCTTCTGCCTTAATCAACGCAATGTAACCGCTAACTAAATGACAAATTGTTTCCTGCGCGAGAACAACGGTCCGTGGTTTTTAGCTCCCTCACAGTTGATTGTGATTGGTTGAACACGATTGTTGATGTACAGTTGAAAGCGAGGTAATAATCCGAGTTAATGATTATTTGATGAAAACATGGGATCTGATATGATTAGCTTATGCATTTGCACATGCCTTGTCACCTGCACACGTGAGGACTTAATGACGGCGTCAGTAAATGGTATTCCCGTTGCTGATTTTTTGCCAAAATGCATATATTTAATTATGTTTGTAATCGACATGTTAAGAAGAACGTTTTAGCTGTATTCACTAGTCGGAGATTTCGTCGAAAAGTAAACGTCATCGTTTTTGTTCACGATCACATTTCTCGAGGTCGTCTGTCCAATAGAGCAGTGCACTGTATTTAATTTAATTTATGCAGTTTACAAGACCCAATTTATGACGGAGTAGTTAAAATAATAATACTACCAAGAATGTTAAAGCAACGCCTACCTGTAGAACTCTACAGGTAGGCGTTGCTTTAAAATTCACATTCACATTTGTACTGGCTCGTTCAAGATAAAATCAAGAAAATAATATGGATCTACCCCAGATTAAAAAAGTGTAATACTAAAATTCTAACGTTCTTATTACCATAAATAGAAACAACATGCTGAAATACCAATAAAAATATTTTGTAAACAAGTATTTTCGTGGGTGTGAATACCGAACTGCTAGATAAAACAAATTAATTTATCAACAGTAAAAGGTGGGTTGAGGTCGTTTGACTTGATTTGTAAATAAATGCAGGTGTTCAGCAATCTATTCTAAACCACTCCTGTTATAAGATGAATTCAGTTTGCAAAATATTCGAACAACTTCATCAAATACTAGGTGCATTTATAATTCGCACAAAAACCTTCCGCGCACTTCTACGAAAACATCCCTAAATGAATGTAGCAGATGCATACAAAAAGGGAACTCGTAGCGCGTAGCACCGTAACCCTGCCTACGCGCATGGAAGAGGGGGAACTTTTTTTGATATTTGAAAGGGAATTTTATCAGTACTTATCGGTAATAATAATATAGATTTGGATAAGGATTTCCAAAAATATCAAAATAATCTCGACAGTAAATTGGTGGGTAGATACCTACTGCGCTTTATCGATTGTAATTACCCAGTAGCACATTACCGACTTATCTTTAGTTTTCTTATCTTTTGAGGGATTCCAATAAAGATTTAAATCTTTTTGTTTCGATAAATGCTAGCGTTCATCACGTTGTGATTTCAGAGCGGTAGATATAATCGTCGAATACGTGACGATTTTTGCCGCCGAAAATTATACGATTATCGCATTAATTGCACTTTTACAAACCGAAAGAAAGCCAATACCGGTATCTCCTTCATAATAAATTTCCCTAACTTTTTTATGTGTCAAGACACAGAAAACTTAAGGAAATTAATTGATTCTTTACTTGTCCATATATTCAAATCACAACTGTCACTCCTTGACAGTTGCATGAAATGGCTATAATTATCATGGCATGGTGTAAATTAGATCAACAACAAATTTCCCTGACTGTACCAATATCAAAATCTAGCAATCAGAATATCTCAAATCTCGAGACACGATTGCTAACTTACCCATGATCATTCTGGATAAGACTTCCTGAAACTTAGGATTAGATGACCTACCCCAGTTATGTTTAAATAAGCTCTTACTTTGGTACTTACATACTGTTCTATGATTTCTTCCATCCGAAAATAATTATAATGGCAATTCCATTCAACAATGAACAACCTAATCGAATCTCAATTAGGTATATAGGCACGTAATACTATAATATAGTAATTATATAAGGCCGAGTAATTGTTCAATGCAATCTATCCGTCCATAGAAAGAAGACATGAAAAAATATAATTGAATTTCTGTACTTTTAACAATGAGAACATAATTAAATGTGTTAGCCTTGCGTCATTATAACAAATCGCTTGTCAAACTACACGTCATCAGGAGTTATTAAAAACTAAGTATAAACTAATCCTTCGACGATTTAATTGTTTGTCAAATTGGATAAATTAACCTAATTCTACTAAATACAGTGATAATGACTAAATTGATATTTAACCAGTTGGTAAGTGGGGGTTTCAAGTTTAAAAAATTACAAGTAACTGTTTCTGGCCCAATTAAAATCTAAGTTTGTTAAAATTAAAATCGTATTTTCAGTTCAAGAAATTAGCACTTGTGAATTGTTGATCAAAATTTTGTTTAATATCTACCGTTTGGATAGTGGGAGGTAATTTCTTTGATGGTACCGTTATTGAACGTTATTTTGTTTGTACATAGTACACATTAGTCAGAACATAACTGGAGGACGTGTGGTATTTTCAACTGCATGAATCCTAACATAATCTTTGCCTTAACACTCACTTCTGTGTTGTATAGACCTCTCTACTCCCATCCGTTACTGAACAGTTCCTTGCTCTCTGTCCGTCAATATCTTCCCTATCGCTTGATCAATATAGCCTACCTATAATAATCATAGTAAAACACACATGGGCGAATTAGAGGATTAATAATAATGCAAAGAGCAGTGTTGGGCTAGCGGTAATGGCCGCGACTTCCCAAGTTGTAGGTGTAAATTATTTCATCACCACTGCTCACAAAACGGTGATGGAAAACATCGTGAGGAAACCGGCATGTCCTAGAATCAAAAATTCGAAGATATGTGACATCTACCAACCCGCACTGGGCCCGCGTGGTGGATTACGGCCCACCCCCTCTCACTGAGAGGATCCCTGTGTCCCAACAGTGGGAACATTACAGGCTGATCGTGGTAATAATGCCAGCCTACTATTGTCCAACTGCTGGACAAAAGAAAGAAAGGAAGAAAAAAGATTTATTGGAACTCAACACAGGAGATCACAAATTAAACTAAAACACACTCTTATAGGAACATAAAAACAAAAACAATAAAAAAAAACAAAGTAGAATGAAAATAAAAACAAAGTTGTGTACCAGAGAAAGGCTTAGCATGACGCTGTGACAATTAAGAATAAGTGCCGCAGCGCTGATATAAAAGCCAAAAAAAAATAAAAAAAAGCCTCTTCTCATACTGAGAAGATGTGCATGAATGCTTTTGTCGTTAATCACCACGCTTTCTCAAGACGGGTTGGCAAATTCAGACTTATATTATTAATTAGAGGATTGATATCTTTACCACAACCTACCTAACTTTATCTTTATCTAACACATTTGTTAATATATGCATACTTAGGTTAAGGTATTTATCTATGGGTCTTTGTAACCTGAAAATAAATGGTTTATTATTTTTATTATTAAATAACGTGCCTAACATAATGTAGTGCAGTGGTTCTCAAACTTTTTTGGAGACGGAACCCTTTTCGAAAACGAAATATTTGACGGAGCCCTAAAGTAATCAAAAATGGTTTTATGTGTATTCTTCATTAATAATACACACAGACATTAAAATTTACATATTTTTTTACTTTTGTTGAAATATTTAGATTGATATTATGTTACTCAGGTACCAGAGTAAAATAAAATATAGTAGGTAGACACTCCTTTAGTATTATTTTTTTATTCTGACCAGTATTTTTGCGGAACCCCCACCGAGGCTTTGCGGAACCCTAGGGTTCCGCGGAACACACTTTGAGTATGGCTGATGTAGTGCAACATTCATACCTTATCAAATTGTTACCAACGTGTTTTAGTAACCACTACTTGTTTGACAATAATTAACCGGTACAATCTGTGGTGAATGTGATTTTATCACCAGCCTTGATATTAGATATTTCTTACCGTATATTTGTGCATCAAGGCAAACCGGATGCAATATACCAGCCAAAACAAGATTCAAATTATAATGTTGGATTAACACAAAGCAACAAAGCTATAAGTAGCAACATAGGTTAAATCTGTTTTATAAAACAAATATTTTTTTCGATGTCACACTTTATTATTATGTTAATAACTGACATTTTCAGCGGACTATCATTTCCATAAAAGTTATTTGTAAATATGGACATCGATCGTAATAATGTAAGATACTAAACGGATGATTTATTGTTCTCTAATATTAGATTTAGAATATCAGATGCCGAAAAAATGCTGAAATCTGGTGGCTGGCTGATCCAAAAGACAAGGGAATAAGAATATCAATTCCCAAATAATTGAAAACTCAATAAATCTTTGATGACTAAATTCATTTTTGGATTCAAGCAGTCAAAAATTAATTACAAAAACTTAAAAAAAAAACAACCGACTTCCAAAAAAAAGACTTCAAAGTGAAAAATAACTTTAATTTCGGAAGTCGGTATCTTTGGATCTGACTTCCGAAATGAAAGTTATTTTTCACTTTGTAGTGTTTTTTTTTTGGAAGGTGGTTGTTTATGTTTTTGTAAAATGTTTTTTTATTTTTCACTTTTTAGTGGGTCAGTTTGTAATTTATCTAAATTACAATAGCCTAATGTCAACTGTTCGGTCAGTGGGTCGCCTTATGAAATCGCTATAGGTATGCCTATAAAATTTGAGGAATTCTCTTGATTTCCATGGAATCATCAGATTCTAACTTTGCGACAATGGGAACACCTCAGGAGCATCCCCTTTCAAACAAAAAAACAATTTTAATAATCGTAAAAACAATAAAAAATCATACGAACATAATTATAACCTCCTACTTTTTGGAAGTCGGTTAAAAATAATGTGGCATAGCGCTAACAACAAGTAATATCAATTTTAATTACATAAATCATGAAATCACAAAACGAAATCAAACAAGAAGGGGTCGTAAAACACTTTGATTAGAGCAAGTTACAACATTTAATCACAATTTTAAGTGCAATAATCGGCACAAGTGCTTACCAAATGCACTTGCTTAATTCCTAATACGCAATCCGCAATGCACTAAAACTTTTATTAATCAATGCCACTAATCAAATTGTTAACCAGTTTTAAATGTCAATAGACTTTGCACAAGTTCACTGATCGTTTGTTAAGTCAACTAATCGAAATGGTACTGCCAGCGATTGGCGTACGACATAACTTGTGTAATAGAGGGTAGGAACTTGTTCCACAGGTGCCACAGATGTTTAAGCGAAAAATAATAATTATTGAAAATCTACCTGCATTTACTGCAGGTACAAAAGGTTTTCAAATTGGGTGGTTTTTAGTCAGTAACAGTCTGACAGACCCCTCCGCCCCCCCCCCCTAGGGCGGAGGACATCCATGAGGATTTTCCAACCCGTGAACAAAAAAAAAAAAAGGTTAGAACAACCTAACCCAAATGAAGCGATTTTGCCCGGAAGTAATAACAGATCCCAAGATCCCCAGTGCAAGTATGAGAAGGGAACACTGGGGTGGTTTGTAGTCAGTAAGACTCTGACAGACCCCTCCGCCCGCCCCAGGGCGGAAGACATCCATGAGGATTTTCCACACCAGCAACAAAAAAAAAAGGTTAGAACAGTGACCAAAACACGCGCGATGGCGAGCGAGCGCAGCGAGCCTGCCGCGACAGCGACCGCCGAGCGCCAGACCCCTCTACAACACCATCAGCGGTGGGTTTTGGGTAACAGATATTGTCCGCAAAAAAAATCAAGACATTATTTTTAGCAGTAACACAAAATGTTGCGGCTCAGCTCCTACGGCGTTAGCTCATACACAGGGTTTGACTTTACGCAGGCGGGTTGGCGATCGCAGTATGGTGTTAAAATGCATAGAGCAAATGTAAGATGCATAAAGTAAATCCCTTAGTCGCCTTTTGCGACACCTACGGGAAGAAATAGGATGGTGCTATTCTTTACGTCCGGCACCAGACGGCACAATAAAGTATATATTATTATTATATTATATCTCTAGACTTGAAACTGAAACCAAAAATTAAGATAAAAGAAGAAAGTGAAAACCGGATATGTCTCTAAGAAAACTATGCAATTTACTGCTAATAAAGTTGGCTTAGTTTTAAAAAACAGTAGCACTTCAGTGCTTCACAATGAAACCCGAAGCAGGTTAGCATCTGAATAGCCGAGCAGAGAGCGTTTCCTTGTCCCTCCTCGCATGAGATAGCGACGTGCGAAATTAAAACCTCTCACCGTTTAGTCTAAGAAAAAGTATTTAAATGAAATGTATTGAGAAACTCGCTGGCGGAAATGAGGTTCTTTCAGCGCCACCTCATTCCCACTTTTTGAGTGACTGTTTTAAAAGTCCAAGCGCAGCTTTTTTAAGATTTTCTTTACGTGTTTTTCTTTTATTCTGGGTTCGCGCTTGACTTTTAATTTGACTTCAAACAGCTAATATATTGAATGGGTCGCAAATCGTGTTTTCATTGGGCGTCGACGTTTGAGGCAATTTGTGGTTGTTATCAATAATCTTGAAATTTATGTTTTAAAGTAATATGAATTCGATTTACAAAAATGAAATAAATAAAAACTTGGTTATTTATACAGCATTTTTAAGAAAGGCAGTTCTAGATTTACACGATGAAGCTGTCGTCTTTTCATGAAGAAAAAACATTTATGTAGCTCGCTCACGGTATCAATAATTACGATGTCCGTCTCTCTCTAGCGAAATGTAAACTTTTTCTACCATCCATTATCTCTTAATAAAAACATAACCTTTTCCCAACTATGTTGGGGTCGGCTTCCAGCCTAACCGGATGCAGCTGAATCACTCAATCAAAATATTTTATTTTACATAAACCTACAAGGGCACTTATGAAACGTCAGAAGCTAGGTGCACGGTTCCAATTGGTCGTTACTTATGGAAGCAAGAAACTCTTTTAAAAATAATGGGCTTTTACAATGTTTTCAAAATACAGTGTTAATAGGCATGGGAGGAATGAATACCAGTATTTTACATGGAGCGACAGCTTATCTGACCTCCACAACCCAGTTACTGGGTAACACGATACCCCTTGGTAATACTGGTTGTCAGACTTTTTGGCTTCTTCCGTAACAACTGTCAAAGATCTACAAATGACGACCGCAATTAACGGCTTAACGTGCTTTTCAAGGCACAGACCCATCCAAGGACCAACCGCGGCAAGCGTAGCTTAACTTGATCGATTGACTCGTGAAGCTGTTTTTACTTAGCCAGAGCCCAGAAGCCCAAACAAAAACATAACTACCGTAATCAATTCATAACAGGTACATCCTGACGCGTACCTATTTGTGTCGATTTGTGCGTAACTAAACTAGAACAAGATCAAAGGGGCAATATGAATGGATGACATTGGCTGGACGATTACACAATGGTGTACAGTTGTACACCGAACTCGAGCATTCAGTTGCTGTGACAAAAGTGATTGTTAAATCAAAGCCGAATTTGTTAGCGGAGCACAAACCTTCGTATTATTTTGACATCTCTCTTATAGACAATGTCAAGTTTCATAATATTCGAAACAATGTTTATGCTAATTCTGTTCATGGTTTTGCGAAGATGGGTTTAGCAAATAATTGCAATAAATTTTTGTTTTGATATTTTTATAACGATATTTTTAATAATTTTTTTTTTTTTGTTTTGATATTTTTAACAGTTTGACAATTTTATATTTGACATTAAATTTTTTGTAGATTCTGACATTTTATATTTTATTTTGGCAATTTTAATGATTGTTTTTTCTTTTTTAATGAGTTGTTGAATTTCTAAATTTAATTGATCACAATTTTATTTATGGGTTTTGTCCGTTAGGAATTTGAGATAGTTTGTAATAAATGGTTTGTGATTTGGATGTGCGAGTGTAGGGCTATGGACTAATTATATTAATTTATTTTTGGCAATGGGTGTTATTTATCTGAAATAAATGAATTTATATTATTATTTATTTAAATTAACTCACAGACCATAACAAACTTTATTTATTGTTCCATGGAATTCCATTTCATCCTTCGTCCTACACGTTTATACTGTTTTAAATATCTTTGTCTTGAAAATCATCGCTCAATTAGGTACATCCGTTTATTTATTAGTTAAACTTAAGCATAGGGTTCGCTCTGCAGCGATTGGAATAGTGCCCATTTGCCAAATGACTGGCGTTAGGGGCGTCCTTATCACATGGGACCGAACCTTGTTGTTTACTATTAGTGGTACCTAACACACTAAATGTCTACTTAGGTGTCTTCTATCGCCAAGTTCCTATCGTCAAACTAACGAATCGTTTCCGAATGTCAGTATTTGGTTAAGCAAATATCCTTTACTTGGGGATATCACAGATGACAGGATCTGTGATATCTGTATGCAGACTTTTTAGTTTAGTTTTTCACCAGTAGATAATCATTTTTAGGGTTCCGTAGTCAGCACGTAGTCACAGGAACCCTTATAGTTTCGCCATGTCCGCCTATCTGTCTGTCTGTATGTGTGTCTGTCCGCGGTTTAGCTCAGAGACTCTTAGTGCCAATTTCACCAATGAAACTGAACGCGATCAGCACATAAACGACGTTTAAGAGCTGTCAGTGTCATTATTTTCTTTGGAATATTGACACTGAAAGCTCTTGAACTCAGTTTAGATGTGCTGATCGCGTTCAGTTTCATTGGTAAAATTCGCCCTTAGTATTAGAAAACTGTAATTTGACATGGGTATACATATTAATCACGCCGACAAAGTAGTAAAATAAAATCATGAACAAAAAGGTTTGTAGTGCACGTAAAGTGGGGATGGTTTTTTTTTCTCGAATATTCTATAGCGTGGGGTATCGTTGGATAGGCCGTTCAAAAATATTGCGGGTCTGTAATATTAAGCTTTAAAGTGCAAATTTTTGTTAGAGTCAATTTGTCATCCCCTCAAGCTAAAATTGTTGTTTTTGGATATGTGAAAAAAATAACGGCAGTAGTATTTATATTCGTTATAAATACTACTGCCGTTATTTTTAAAAGGAAAACTATCACAGCTAAGTAGGCTTTACAAGTTAACGAGTTATAGTCGACCAACTTACATTTGCAGTTGGAGAATTGACCGTGACCTGTCCAATAGAACATGTTTTTCAACTACAATGTTAAGTTTGCTTTTGGGATAAATTCACCCCAATTACGGAACCCTTCATTGTGCGTGGTCCGACACGCAATTAAAATCAAAATATTTTATTTCACATCATGGGCACTTATGAAACGTCATCCAACGGTTCCAATTGGTCGTTTCCTATGGAGAAGAACCGGCAAGAAACCCACGGTTACTCACAGTGTTAATAGGTAAGGGAGGACAGTATAGGCCCTGTATTCCTCTAGGGGCTAGTCAGAAGTGACTAGATTGTTTAGATACTTCGAATTTTCAGCTCCAGTTCCAGTTTACGTATTTACTCTTTGGGCGATTAACTGCTATTCCACGTGTAGGCAGATTATAATTTGTCTAACTAACCACATCCAATAGTTCAGCGAGTTAATTAAGCCTCTTTGCGATGATTAGCTCCTAATGAATTATGTCGAGATTGCCAACAACGAGCCGTGTACATTTTTAACACGACCAAATGTACCTAATTTAATTACGTTTTTTCCGATTGCAGAAATTACTTTTCATGTAGAGCTGTATTAGTTTAATGTAGACTTGTATTAGTTTTGGTTTTATGAATTGCGATTAATCAGAGAAAATTAAGGTAGGTTGTGTTGTTAATTAGTAGTTAAGCGAAGTAATTATATAAGAAATAAAGAAGTAATTATAAATAATTAATAAATTAGGTGCGTGATGTTATTATTCTTTAGTTTATGATTAGAGACCACCATTATTTTTATCCATAGGAACAAAGAAATTTAAAAAATAATCCGGGCAAGTACCAATGTGATTTTTTAGGGTTTCGTACCCAAAGGTTAAAACGGGAACCCTATTACTAAGGCTCCGCCGTCTGTCTGTCTGTCTGTCCGTCTGTCACCAGGCTGTATCTCATGAACCGTGATAGTTAGATAGTTGAAATTTTCACAGATGATGTATTTCTGTTGCCGCTATAACAACAAATACTAAAAAACAGAATAAAATAAATATTTAAGGGGCTCCCATACAACATACGTGATTTTTTTGCTCGTTTTTGCTCGATATTGATAGCGGCAACAGGTAGACGCTTGAAATATTCACAGAATATTTAGTTATATATTCACTTTAAAAATATATGATTAAATTAAAATAAAACAAATATTTAAGGGGTCCCATACAACAAACGTGTTTTTTCCGTTTTTATAGATAATGGTACGGAACCCTTCGTGTGCGAGTCCGACTCGCACTTGGTCGGTTTTTCAATTCATACGTAGGTACTTTCTGAGTTAAGACTCGTGCAGACTGGCGCGATTGGCAACGCGACATGCAGAGCGACACTTTCCACGAAGTTTTCATAGAAATTGTGCTACTAGTGTCACGTCGTGCTGTTGCGCCGCGCCCGTCTGCCGAACCTTTAATCTTGGACATTAAGTACTGACATCGGAAAAGGAAAAACATCGTGAGAAAAGCAGAACTTATAGTTAATATAAGAATATATATATTTATTTTAGAACTATGTATGTTAGTATATTATCTTATTGTATGTTTATATTTAAATTAGTGATTAGTATAGTACATAACGGTTTATTTTTTTACACATTTTTTTTTTTACTCACGGTGTCGACATCTCTTTATCGACTTTCCTATCGCAGGTATGCTGGAAGAGATTTCTTTAGAAATAAGCATCACCTTTGTACCTATTTTTCTGTTCCTTGTCTGTTTATGTGTGTGGACATAAACTGTTAAATAAATAAATAAGTCTGAAATCGCCAGCCCGTCTTGAGCAAGCGTGATGATCAATGCTCGTGCCTTCTCTGTATGAGAACAGGCCTTTGCCCAGCAGTGGGACAATAATAGGCTGGTATTATTATTATCGTCTATATAAATAAAAATCAATGTTTGTTTGCCCTCTATATCCGAAAGGGCTGGACCGATTTTAATGAAACGTGTTTTTTATTTATTTAATACTTTAAGCACACAAATGTACAGAGGCGCACTTAATGCCATAGGCATTTTCTACCAGTCAACCTTTGGGCGATGCAGAGACAAACAGTAGTAGGTGCAATAGCGAGAATACTTTGACTTTGGTGAGTTTTACTACATACGCCCGCGAAGGTAGGAAAGGTTAGGTGTAGTGTCGGACACCACGCGAACGAAGTCGCGCCGGGCAGTTTCATATAAAAATGCAGCAATAACGCAATCATGAATCAAAATGTATAATGTATATATACTTGGCTATAAATCAAAGAGGAGTTTGCCCGAGACAGTCCCTAGCATAATCAGCCTTTAATGTATCTACCGCTGGGACAGAGGCCTCCTCTCTGTAAGAGGGACAATCCCTATTAGATCGCAATTTGAAAGAGCCAAATGGTGACCCCGTTTGACTCTTTTAACATTAGCCAATAGATACAGTATGTACATTCATGAGCACTAATATGCGAACGCTTAGCAGAATTCAAAACCGATTTTCTCGTGGAATAACGATTGCCACTTTGAGAAAAGACCTATTTCGTAATTGTTTGGGTTCCAGAATACTATGCTCATAGTAAAATTAAATTTCAGTCTATATAGTTGGAGGAAATCACTTTTAAAAGTTGCTGAGTGTATACATATTGGTGGTCGTTACTGTACTTACGTAGTACACACTATAAATGGACTGTGTTCTTTGTCCGTATTCGTGTAACATCATCATCTGTCCAGCCTTTTCTCAGCTATGTTGGGATCAACTTCCAGTCTTACCAGATGCAGCTGAATACCAGTATTTTACACAGAGCGACTGCCTATCTGACCTCCTCAACCCAGTTACTACGTAACACGATACCTCTTGGTAAGACTGGTTGTCAGACTTTTGGGCTTCTGACTACCCGTAACGACTGTCAAAGAACGAACGCCAGCCGGGACTCACGGCTTAACGTGCTTTCCGAGTCACGGACGGGTCTCGATATGTAATGGATGGTCACCCATCCACGAACCGACCGCGGCAGGTGTAGCTTAACCTTCAATCGACCCGGGGCGATGGGGCTCGTGGCTAAATAATAACAGCCGCACCTGTTAGCCACGAGCCCCATTCGTGTAACATTGTAGTAATTTAAAACAAATACAACAGTTTACGTCGGTTAGGAACTTAGGACCACAGATTTAGAGTAGGCTAGGTACAACAAGCCGTCCCACCAAGCGTGCCCTGAGGTTTGTGCTGTGCACAAACTTCGGGCAATAGTGGGACTTTCTATTGCATGTCAAATAAAAAAATGTCAACGCACGTCCACTCCTGACGAAGTCTATTAGCTCACAGACGCGCTTATAATATTGTGTAGAGTTAGGTCTAAAATTAGCAGCAGTGTATAATTAGCCAGACAGTATTTATAGTAAGATTTAGTTTCAAAATATTATATGTTGTAACTTGTAATACAAACACACTTATTGTTGTGTCTTTAGTTATTTACAAAGTAAACAAATTTATAATTATGGTATGTACCGAAAGTCAACTTAGTTTAGTTAAAAGCAAAAATGAATCAATTCGTCGTAGCAGAAAAGATGCCAATTCATGGACAGAAGTGATCTGTTTGATCCTATTAAGTACTGTTATTGAATTAAGCCTAAATTAGATCAATATTATAGACCAGATGAATGAAACCCAAACCGTCCAAGATGCAACTGAAACATTTAAGGCGGAAACGATTACTAACTACCAATATTGCTGCAACATTATGCTGAATACCACAACCTGATGTATAACCCGGACAAATCACGAACAGCTGGTCGGATCTGCCGCCACTGCCATGTATCTATCACATTGATTTATCTGTCATTGCTTAATTTTTGGTTCTTTTTACATATTGTGTAATAAAATTACTACACAATTTTATTCTAGGTGCATCGTCTTCACATATACATTGAATGTACTTATAAAAAATATTGTAAAACATTTTAAAAGAGTAACGTGAAGTTTCTTGCCAATTCTTCTCTATACGAAACTTTAAAAACTAATGACGCATGGAGCGCGATGTTTCGAGTTAGACTACCTCGGTGGGGCAGCGCGAGCGCCATATACACCGCGGGATGCTCGCCCTGCTGGCAGGCGCTGCTGAGGACTCGATCGGCCGCTGCACGCTCCGCCATACTTACATCGATCAGCCAATTGGTTGGTGGCCGCGGTACGAGCCACAGGCCCCCTACATACTCGTATAAGGTGGCAGTCCTACCACACCAAATTCGTTGCCCTAGGCAGCGAATTAGGTGGTGTGTGAAATGTGAATGTGGCATATTTATAAAATTCAATATTTATTGCGTTATGTATGTGTGTATTTATTAAAGTTGTATGTGGATTTGAATCTGGAAATAAAAAAGAATACATTTTCATTTCATTACAAAAAAACCATGTGTTGTGTTTTCAATTATTACAATCCACAAAGATATGTAGGTTACTAATTTTTATTCCTAAGTCTCATGTCCTTGTTCTAGGACAAAGATGGACGAGCATCAATCCGTGTGTTGCATCGCAACTACATTCAGATGTTTGCAGTCCACAAGTATGTCAGACGGTTAATAAGCCGAGTAGTCACCAGCGGGCGTGCGACGCATTCAAATGTACACTAGTTTCACGGATGCGCACATGTGAAACGATCTTTATCAATGTCACGGCAAAGAATTTTGGTTGAATGGCCTAAAAAATACGGATGATGGTATTGTCACCAATTCGTCCCGTAGTGTACATGACTATTGTACTGAATTGTTAACACAACGATGCAGAAGAAAAGAAATATAATACGTACTTTATCAGTTGCCAATCATGCCTTACGAATTGGTGTGGGTATTAAAACGCAATCCGACATAACCGACATAGCGTAGTCAAACAAGACTAATTTAATTAAAAGTCCCTATTAGCGGCATGGACTCAGCTCCGGGAATTAAAAACGGAAGGAGCAAATGCATTCTTAGGATACGGACTCGCCTACATTCCTTAGAAGTCGGCAACTCAATTTACGAAGACAGATGTGAGGAAGCAGAAATTTTAATAAACAAGAAGCGGTTACGGTTAACCTTTTAAAAGGTCATAATTAGGGTTCCGTAGTCATCAACGGACCCTTATAGTTCCGCCATGTCCGTCTGTCTGCCCGCGGCGTAGCTCAAAGGCTCGTAGTACTAGAAAACTGTAATTTGGCATTGGTATACATATTAATCACGCTGACAAAGTGGTAAATAAAATCTAGAAAAAAAAAATTGGTGGGGATAATATTTCTTTTTCTCGTCTATTCCATGGGTATCTTCGGATAGGCCGTTTAAAAATATTGCGAGTCTGTGCAAACCATTTTTCGATTCGGGGATCCGTTTGCGAAATATTATGCTTTAAAGTGCCAATTTTTGCTAGAGTCAAGTGTCTGCCTCCCCTGCCAGCTAAATGGTTTTTTTGTGAAAAAACTCATGGTAAAAACTCAGTAGTATATATATAACGAAGTTAAAAGGAAAACTATCACAGCTAAGTAGGCCTTACAAGTTTACGAATAATAGTTGACCAACTTACATTTGCAGTTGGAATGTACGGGAGAACATGTTTTTCAACTCAAAGTTAAGTTTTTTCTTGGGATAAATTCATCCCAACTACGGAACCCTTCATTGTGTGTCGTCCGACACGCACTATTTATTATTTTACGGTCTCATTCATTCAAACTTGCAAATATTTTAAGCAAAGATAGTCAAAAAGTATGTAATCCACATCTGAGTTTTTTGGTGACTAAAACTATTTTGCAAACTTATATTTAGGTCATCATCTGCCTAGCGTTTTCCCAACAATGTAGGGGTCAGCTACCAGTCCAACCGGATGCAGCTGAATACCAGTATTTAACATGGAGCGACTGCCTATCTGACCTCTACAACCCAGTTACTAGGTAACACGATACCCCTTGCTAAGACTAGTTGTCAGACTTTCGGGCTGTCAAACTTATATTTTCTGTTATATTTATTTATATTCATGTATATGTACTCGTATACCACTAGACCTGTGTTTTTCCGCGGGGGCAATGACCTATAGTTACCATTATCCTTCATACTGATACAGGTGTAAACATATTGTTATAGTTTCTAAAAAACAAAAAAATCCCAATAAAAAATTTGGAGTAATGGGGTTAGTATTAGCTTAAAGTGCTGCAGTGTAAACCAAGCTTTGCAAGCCGTGCACTGTTCGGAAGGACCACTCGAGAACATTAGGTATCCTCCGAGACCGATACAACGATCGGGCACAGGGGACTGCAGTTTTCACCACGAAATATACTGATTGGTGATCACATAAGGATATAAACGACGTTATTTGTATGATCTATAAGTAGGTAGTTGTTCCGGGTCTGGCTGTTTGTGTATGTGAGTTTAAATGTTTGTAAACGCACCCACGATACAGGAGAAATTCCTAGTGTGGGACAACGTTTTTTTTAAAAAAAAGAAATACTACATAGGTATATAATAAAATACGTGAATATGCATGTTAGAGTTCATTTATTGAATATTTAGTTAAGCTTTTGACTGCTGGGCACGAGGTCTTTTTTTTTTTTTTTTTGGTGGGAAATTATCAAATAACTTCTCCCGCTCTGGGTGGAGCGGGAGGGAGTGAGGTCTGGGGTTCGATTCCAAGGTCGGACAAACTGCTATTGAGTTTTTGCACCAGGAATTTCTCAGTAGCAGCCCAAAATCTGGATTTGTGCGCGGCTGATGGCAATAGGCTCGCCCTCTATTACATGGGACTTAAACAAAATTGGCGAAACAAGGGTGTACTATAGGTACACCTCTGCCTAACCCTTCGGGGATTGCAGGCATGATGATATGATTATGTTAGTAAAGCTTTCTGAGTAGATGGTTTACGATGCCTATTAATAAGATAAATATTCATGCAATATCTACGAAAGGTTCGACTAAAATAAGTGACCTATGTGTATGTTCTGACTGCCTCTGGTCTCGTGTGGTCCTGGGTGCGATTCCCGGGCTGGGCAAAGTGTTACTGGGTTTTACCATTCGGAATTTATTAGTAACAGCCCGAAGTTTGGAAGTTGGTGGTGTGATAGCCCCGTGCCTCGGAAAGCACGTTAAGCCGTTGGTCCTGCGCCTGATCTCTCTCGGGTCGTATCGGATTGCCGTTCCTTCGGACTATGAGAGTGCAGCTGTGTCTGCGCATACACTTGTGCACTATAATATCTTCCGCGCCGACGGCTGGTCTCCGCTGAGATTGGTCGCCATGGCCGAAATTCGGTCTGGAGGACTATTATTACCTATGTTCATTTAGACACGTACTAACTGTTACTTTCAAGAACCTAACGAAAGTATGAGCTATTAGGTCATACGTGTTCTGGCGCTCGTCCGTTGTTTACCGTTCTCACCGTTCTCGGCGCAAAAGTTGGAACATTCTGAACTAAGAATCCCTATTAGCAGAATCCGGTTAATTAGCTATAACTACTGAAGTTCTGGGGTTACGGTCAAGGGTTTCTTACCTAGGTATTTTTACCTGACTGCGGCGAAGCCAAAAAACGAGGGTTATGTGTTTGACCTGTATGTATGTATGTGTATATGTGTGTGTGTATATAGCCGTTTAGTAGTTACGAGCGAACATAGGGACGGATCCCTATGTTCCCTCGTAACTACTAAACGGCTGAACCGATTTTGAAGAGTGATATGTCGTTAGATTCGTCTTTTTTTAAGTTCACTTTTTGCAGTCGGGGTTATTGATTTTTTTAATATACTTTTTATTTTCTCTAGCTCAAAACGGCCGTTGGCTTTAAAATTGGTAAGAAATGTCAATTGGGTGGTCCAAACACCACTTTGTGAGGAGTGGAAACCATTTCTTGAAACAGAGGTGGTCGTTTGAGGAAATTTTTAGCAATTAATACTATATTTAATTGAGTTTCCGGTGATTTATTTATTAGAATAATAATAAGTTATATAGGAAAATAATTAGAATAATAAATACCAAATTACATTTTAACGACAAATTGTGGTTGTAATTCCATGCGATATGGAAACTTTTAAACTACTTAGTCATATTTTTCCAAACAACTTGACTATTTCTGCGGTAGGAATCAAGAAGAGGTGTCATCAAAACATTGGAATACAAAACATGTGTCTATAATCTATATCTATCTGCCAAGCCTTTTCCCAACTATGTTGGGGTCAGCTTCCAGTCTAACTGGATGCAGCTGAATTCCAGTATTAAAAAAAAAAAAATGTGTTTATTATCTTAAATCTAGATACAATTAAGTTGCCGGGGCTTCCCAGAAAGTAATCCGAAGATACTTGTGATGGGATAAACCTCGCTCTTCCTCGATTAGATTTAGATTATTCTAGATTATTATTTTACATGGAGCGACTGCCTATCTTACCTCCACAACCCAGTAACTGGGTAATACGATACCCTTTGGCAAGACTGGTTGTCAGACTTTCGGGCTTCTGACGACCCATAACGACTGTCAAAAATCCACAAATGGCAGCCGGGACCAACGACTTAACGTGCTTTCCGAGGCACGGAGGAGTCTCGGTATGTAAAGATGGTCACCCATCCACGGACCAACCCCGGCAAGCGTAGCTTAACCTGAAGGATCGACCCGTGCGGCTGTTATTACTTAGCCACGAGCTCCTCATGTGTCTATAATCTATTTGTGCGAATGTTTCAAAAGCATTACTACAAGAATCGTGCCCGGACAGTCTATAGAAGTGTTAGCTACGGTTTTATAAAGCAAAGCATTCATTACTATGTATATTTGTGCGTATAACAACATCGAGACTGGACAGACCGGCTATTCTCTTATCCCATTCATTCGTTTTATTAAGAAACACGTCCGGAACGAATTCTTTGAAATTTTACCTATTAAACTTTGAAAGAGTTCTGTTTCTTGCAAACATCTGATTTTTTCGCACTTGTTGGAGAATATTGTACGTGCATACGCATAAACGGAATATAATAAATGGAACAAAACAGAATATTAGCTGGTAAAATGCGTATCTTGCCAATTGTGTGACTTTAGATACGCCAATTTTTGTGGTGAAATAATAAGTTGAAAATATGCTATAATATATTGGATATACCTCTTTGTCCACAACATTTAAATACTTATTCATAATATTTTCACATTACTGTTTGCAAAATATGAGTTCCTCATAAAAATGGTGATAAAGAAATGCTCGTAAGAGTCATCACTATTAACTGAACATAAACCAATGGCTGCTCCATTCGTCGATACGTATCATAAAGTTTTATGTAGTGAGGTTGCATTTACTTTGAATCAGGTCACCACTGACCAGAATCATTTATAGGTTGCCGTTTCTTTTTTCTTTGTTACCAAGTTAACTTTTGCTGCTTTCCCTATATTGCTAACCTTTCCCTACGGTCAGACTTCAAAAAAATGTTCTACTCAAAGGTCATAGTGAATGCGCGCGAGCTCTGTAGTTTTGCTCAGTAGGTAAGAGATGACGCATCCCCACCAGCCCCAAGGCGGAAGATAAGTACCCATTGTGATTTTCACAAGAGAAATATAAGGAATACTCATCAAGACATATCTCAATCCAAGCTGTTGTGATTAGTCCACCGAAGTAAAAACAGTCAATCAAATCACTGAACAAAGGACTATTTATTCATCTTATTTATATATTCTTTATCTACTTATTTATTCATGACACGAACTATACGAAGATCAATATTATGCTTATATAGTTGTAAAAATGTAAGCCAATAAGCAAACCTAAACTCAAAACTCAAACTCAAAGCATTTATTTCAAATAAACCAATTACAGGCACTTTTGAATTGTCAAGGGGTCGGTCAGTCATAAAGATGAAGCCTATGGAGAAGAATGGGCAAGAAACTCCACGGCCACTCTTTTAAATTGACAAATGGTTACAAAATATTGGTTACATCATTTGTGTTGAAATTATACATGTGAGAACGATGCAAAACGTCTAAAGCGTCCGTAATAAAAAGAATTAAAACAATTCTAAAACTAAAATAAGCCATGGCCGCTAAGAGATGACCAGTCCCTACTGCTGGCGCCCGTTCACGAATATGACATGAACTAAAGTAATAAGAACCCTAAATACAGGCCCATAATGTCCTATTGACTATTTTCTATACAAATAAATAAAATTTAAGTGTCTGTTTGTAATGCCAAAATAACAGCTTTTTACTAAATGCATATGAAAGTACATACGGTACTCATAACAAAAAAAAACAAATTTTTCCATTTTTTTCTGCCTTCTGTTTGTTCCGGTTAGCCTCCGAAACGATTGGACCGATTTTGACGGGACTTCCACTGACAGATAGCAGCAGCTGATGTTATAAGGAGTACCTTAAACTTCTTCTATTTTACAAAACGACACGCGGGCGAAGCCGCTTGCAACAGCTAGTTAGAGCCCTGTGAGTTTTTAAGTGAGCGGGATTACTTTGATCAAAATTATCTTGACGATAGAGGTGGCCGTGTTTGTGCATTGATTATACAGATGTCGGAATAATGATGATGACGGCACTGTGCTATCATACGTCAAATCAACAAATCACGTTGTACCTACCTAACTTCTATTTCATGTATCATTAATATTAAATTTCTCAATGGACACACAAAATTAAACTTTATAATCGGTTGCTGTAAATACTACATTAGTTATTAGACAAAGGTAGCTGCAGAAAAATGAACAGCACGTTTACCTCTTAAAAGGTTAGGTATAAAACATGTATGTAGTTTTGTAACCACATACATGTTCTGTAACATTAAGGCGCTGATAAGAGGCAAATGATAAAAATAGGCTTGCCTTTAACAAAAAAATTGCCAAATCTATATAGTTTGTGGTAGCGGAAAAATATATGTTGTATTCTTGAACATATTTCTCAGAACTTGGTTGTTACCAAAAAACCTCGATACATATTTACTTTGAGTTTCAATCCAAAATATCTGTATTAAATATCAACGTACGCTTGGTATTTAATTAATAACAAGAACGTCTTATTTGTATGCAGAACTTGGTTGTTTTTTATTTTCGATTACTCAACTCAATCTTGAGTAAATAGATAATTGCTTCATTTTTACAATAAATTACAAGCGTTGTGTCATCGCGCTTCTCTTTCTTTTGTATGCAGTCTGATAGTGACCGCGGTTTAGCTGTTGTCAGCGTCTTAATCTTTATTATTATTTGATCACTCAGTAACAGTAAACATGACCCAACATAACACCACGCATTTATTCCCGGAAGGGTTAAGCTGAGGTGTACCTACAGTTCACCTACATTTCACCAGTAAATATGACACCACGCAGTAAACGGGACTCCACCGTTTCATATCAACAATAAATACCGGGAATCAGGTAATTGATCCAGCATCATCTGCAATAGTAACTGAGCCAACGAGTAATTTAATACTCCTTTGCTATTATTAACTATTTATTTATAATTCTTCCAAAAAGGAGGAGGTTATAATGTTCGTCTGTATGTTTGTTTTTAGGGTTCCGTATCCAAAGGGTAAAACGGGAACCCTAATACTAAGGCTCCGCCGTCTGTCTGTCTGTCCGTCTGTCACTAGGCTGTATCTCATGAACCGTGATAGTTAGACAGTTGAAATTTTCACAGACGATGTATTTCTGTTGCCGCTATAATAACAAGTACTAAAAAACAGAATAAAATAAATATTTAAGGGGGCTCCCATACAACAAACATGATTTTTTTGCTCGTTTTTGCTCGATATTGATAACGGCAACAGGTAGACGCTTGAAATATTCACAGAATATTTAGTTATGTATTCACTTTAAAAATAAATAATTAAATTAAAATAATAGGTTGGGGAAAAAGTTTCTTCGCATTTTTTAAGAAAATTCAAAACATTTTTTAATATAGTTTATTTACATTTAACTAAAGTATGTAAGTACCATTTTGTTCGTTAACTTTTTGCCATCGTGTAGGTAGGAACATGATCCCATTGCTATAGAAATTTTGGGACTTCTGATCGAAATACCGCGACAAGTGGTTTTGGCAGTCCTCTCATGATGTTAACCTGACACTGCCTAAAGAATTCTGAAGAGACCGAAACAGGTGGAAATCTGAAGGTGCAAGGTCAGGACTATACGGCGGATGCATTAACACCTCCCAGCTAAACTCTCTTAATTTTTGCTGAGTAGCTAAAGATGTGTGAGGTCTAGCGTTATCATGATGAAAAACCACACCCCTTCTGTTGATTAATTCCGGCCGCTTTCTCTCAACTTCTTGCTTTAATCTCATCAGTTGTTCGCAGTAGAGTTCAGAATCGATGGTCCTGCCTGGTGGTAACAGCTCATAATGAATAATGCCCTTCCAATCCGACCACATACACAGCATCACCTTGTTGCGAGTTAACCCGAGTTTCGCCACAGTCTGTGAAGCCTGACCGGCCTTTGACCACGACCTTTTTCGCACGTTCTTGACGTACGTGATCCACTTTTCATCACCAGTTATCAGCTTCTTCAAAAATTGTTCGGTTTCATTACGTCGTAATAAAGAATCACAAATGAGTACACAGTTCATTAGGTTTCTTTCAGTGAGCTCGTGAGGTACCCAAATATCGAGTTTTTTTGTGTACCCACAAATGTGCCAAAACTGTTTTGTGGTCAATTCCCAGTTCTTCAGCTATGTCGTAACTACCGATCTTGCATTCAAGAGATTTTCAAAAATGGCATCCATTTTATCCGTAATAGGGCGACCAGAGCGACGTGCATCTTTGACATCAAAACCGGATTGAAAACGCTTCAACCAAATTTGTGCTACTCTCACAGACACTGCACTAGCTCCATAAACATCGCAAATTTTTTTCGCGGCTTGCGTTGCATTTTTACCTTTATTGTAGTAAAATTTTAAAATGTATCGAATTTCTTCATTAGATTCACTCATCTTGACAGTACGAAAAACAAATGAAAATCACACATTTTCCTAATTTGAATTTGGAATTATGTTCTTTAAAATTTAAACTTTCAATGATACCAAAACCAGCCAGATACAAATAGTATAGCCAAAGAGCTTTTATTACAAGTTCATACATACAGTAATGCGAAAAGACTTTTTCCCCGACCTAATAAAACAAATATATAAGGGGGGCTCCCATACAACAAACGTGATTTTTTTGCCATTTTTATAGATAATGGTACGGAACCCTTCGTACGCGAGTCTGACTCGCACTTGGCCGGCTTTTTTTGTTTAAATTCTATTATAATAATTCTTTCAAAAAGGAGGAGGTTATTTATGTTCGTCTGTATGTTTGTTTTTATTTTTTATGTATGTTCACCAATTTCTCCGTCCATTGTGGACCGATTTTGAAAATTCTTTCTTTGTTTGAAAGGGTATGCTCCCGATGTGGTCCCACTGTCATAAAATCAGAATCTGATGAGGGATCCCATGAAATCGAGGGAAATCCTCAAATATTATATACCCTAATCGCTATAGGTGTGCTATAGCGATTTGGGTATTTTTTACAGTAACTCGTGCAATTGCTCTTGGAAAGCACTATTTGGTGAAGTGTAACTGATGATGAAGACCACAGATGGCCACCGGCTACTTAATAATATGTTTGTAACGGCTTGCGATTCGATAAGTTACTTTAATATGGTTGCGAAGCAATTTATGCTCGTCTCAATGCATATGTTAAGTGGCAGTTCTCCTGGTTCTTACCAGGAGAACTCCTCAACAATTAACGCCCCTGCATCGAGAAAAGCAATATTTTGTATAAGATGATGAGCAGTTGACATGAGGCTATTGTAACTTAGATAAATTACAAGCTGACCCACTAAAAAGTGAAAAATAAAAAGCTTTTTACAAAAAAAAACAACCGACTTCTAAAAAACAGTACAAAGTGAAAAATAACTTTAATTTCAAAAATCGATGGCAAAAAACTAAAATACAGATCCAAAAACACTGACTTCCGAGATTAAATTGATTTTCACTTTGTAGTGTTTTTTTGGAAGCTGGATGTTTTTCTTTTTTTTGGAAATGTTTTTTTTTTATCGTCACACTTCGAACGATCTAGGCATTTCCTTTTTTTCTTCAGTTGGAGTATTACGTTCTTCAACACTCTAGCACTTCCTCCCATACTCTCTCTACCTGAACATTATAACATAACATCATAGCCTGTATTCCCCAAAGGGTTAGGCAGAGGTGTACCTATAGTACGCCCACATTTCGCCACTTATGTTGTTTTTGTTTGTTTGTTATGTTATGAATGTTATCATCGTCCAACCAACGAATTCAGTATTCGTCGTGACCTTGACTACAAATGATTGTACTACGAATAACAATACACGACCTATGAAGAATTCGGCACCATAACCACGGTTGATGACTCGGTAACAGCAGTATCTCAGTCAAGTTTAAGATGGCAGAAAGGCTGCTGGCAATCTTTTTGAGCAAAATTGCCTTCGATGGCATCGTTACCAGAAGCCACGCGCAGCATTTTTAGGTCAAGTACTTAGAGGTAAGTGAAGCTTTGATATTCATTATAAACTGTGTCTTGTTGAGCAACCTGTAAAAATAGCTGCCAACACTTGAATTAACTTACACACACACACACCCTCACACACACATACACGACACTCACACACTGACACACATTACACACTTACATTATTGACATTATTTTTCTTTCTTTCTTTACTTGTGAATATTTAAGTGAATTAACATTTAAGTAGACTTCTAGTTATCAAATAGCAATAAACTAAAAGCCAAAGTGAGGTCTAGATAGAAACGAGTTTCTCAATTCTTTGTTACTTTGCAAACCCACGCCTACACTGACTAGTCTGTGTGCATTAAATAAAAAACCGGACAAGTGCGAGTCGAACTTGCGTGGTGAATGTTCCGTACAATGAATATATTATCTACCATGTCTTATAACCCAAGAATAAACTTAACATTGTAGTTGAAAAACATGTTTCCATACATTCCAACTGCAAATGTAAGTTTGTATGCACAATAATGATAGATTTACCATGTTATTTTAACACCATAGACTTCTTATAGGTTATCCTGTAATCTACAAGTAAATGTATTTTTTCAAAAATTTTGTCCCACGAATTTTGGTGATAAGGATGGTAAATTTTCATCTATTTTATTAAATAACTTAAAAACTATTTATTTTAAAATAAAAAAAAAACATATATTTGAAACTCTCACTATAAGCCCATTCATTTGATAATTATGTCACACGGTACACTTCGCAAAACTTTTTTTTTATTTTTTTATTTGGCCCGCAGAATTGACTGTCATATTCAAAACTTATTTATTTACGTTAGACGTCCTTGTCTATTTCACAGAAATTCTTTTGTGTACCAAATTTCAACTTAATCGGTCCAGTAGATCCGGAGCAAATCGGCTGTGACAGACAGACAGACACACGAGTGATCCTTTAAGGGTTCCATTTTTTTTCTTTTCGAGGTACGGAACCCTAAAAATCTACTTTATTCATTCACAGACAGACAACGCACAACCTAAATCACTTTGTCCAGATACATGAAATTTGGCAAAAGAGTTCCTTTTACAACGAAGGTGAGCACTAAGTAAGGATTTTGGAAAATTCATCCCCTCAAGGGGTTAAAAAGAGGATGAAAGTTTGTATGGGAGTTTGTCATTTATGCCGAAAAAACTCCTAAATCAAATTTGATGGCCGACGACCTATTACCTAAAGATCGTGGGAATCCGCTGCATAAAGGTAGAGCAGGACGGCGGTATACTTGGAGGGTCAGGCATGTCCAACAGTGGACGTCTTTAAAAATAAAGTTATCAGTTGTAGATTTGTATCATTTATTTTATCTTTTGTTTTCACATAAATAAACATATTAATTAAACTCACACGCAAACACACACACACACACACACCCCCCCCACCCACCCACACACAACCACACGTACACACATTTTTATTCAATACTTACATTATTTATTAATACATTTTAAACAGTAGCACATGTTTTTAGATTTGTCAGCTGAGTGCTGAATCTGAATCTTCTGAGATACAGGCCTCGCCTAGTTCAGAAGATAGAGTCATTACCCTAAGTAAACCTCTCTTTACCACCACTAATGCTACTGGTTTATTATTATTTAGTGATATTGATACCTACTTACTTAGTATTAAGTACTTTTACTATGTAATCCTTGTTGCTATGCTGGTGAGAAATAAACTGTTTATTTTTTTTATTTTATTTAATTTATCGAATGGAACATTGGGTGCCAACGTTGGCGTTGGTTGACCAACTCATAAATGAAGGGCTAGATTTCGCAACGCTAACCGCGACCGCTACTGGGAGGTACAAGACATTTGACCTCTTCCTTACTTCACGTTTCATAAACTTGTCTCCATGTATTAGTTATAAGCAGTAATAAGTTTTTCATTCTAACTCATCTGCCGAGGTAAGATAGAGATTTGTAAACATTGTAATTGCTTCATCATTTCATACTTAATAGCCACCAGTTTGTGATTCTCATTAATAGCTGGCTTTTGTGACAGATGTCACTGTCTCACTGAGAAACCTTTTGCATTCCATACATAATTGGCATAATTGCACCCCTAAGATGAAGACTCCGGTAACTCAAAAAACCAAAATTTTTCAGAAATTACGAAAAGCTGTTTTTAGAATATTCAGGAAAGATATCAAAAATCTATTGCGACATTCATAGAATTCGTTTTCTAAAGCTGTTGAATTAGCTTGTTTGTATTTTGTCTGTTAAAACCCTGCAAAATGTCGAGATTTTTTAGTTACTCTAGTTTTGCAGCGGGCGTAAGCAATTTTTTTGTGTACTAAGTCAAGTTACTTTACTTCATCTGAAATTAAATAAAGTTACCTACATTACCTTTCACTTTAAAAATAAGATAACATTTTGTTGGGGGTTTTGAGATATTCTATGAACGGGTGATTGCTACATGCTAATCTTAGGAACACTAGTTTTAGTTGTTATAGAACTAAACCAATTGACAAAAAAATATGTTCTCAAATATAAAGTTGTTATTTATTTACTAAATGAATAACAAAGAAAAAACTAAATTCAATCAAAACTAAATTATTGAAATGGTTTGTTACAAAGTTTTGTTTGCTTTTTAAAAGAATATCCGAATTTTCCTTATATTAGAAGCGTACAAAAACCAATAAAATATCTAACTAATATTCCAAAGTAAAGGTGAAATAAAGACAGTCATATGATTCCTTGAATTATCACTGAATCATGAAAACTTCAAATACATTATTAAAGTCAGATGTAATCGAATTCCTTGGCACGGCCCGTAGGGAGCCATGTCAAGCGCGCCTGTAGTTTGCTCGCAAAGTAGAACTGCAGTAATTTTATGCATAAGACGTACTCGCTCCACAGTAACATCTCTAGCAGCTAGTCAACACGTTCAAATCTGTTGTAGTACAAAATAACTTTGAATGACGACCGTTAATGGGCTACAAGACTAGATGACACTCCCTTCCCCTCCCTTTCACTCCCTCCCAAAACATGAACGAATGAAAGAGATAGTCATACAAACGATGGGTCGCGGTATGGCGTGAAGCCAAAACGTTTTATCGTAGAGCTCTTGACCTAGAGTTACATTTATAAACGGTAAAAGTATTCACGTGTTGACGGAATAGTTGAACTACAATAACAAACGAGGAGGAAATTGACAAAACAGATGTTCTTTGACGCAAAAATAGAATGAATGAGGAGGAAATATGTGTTTATCACAGCTAGCTCTTCAATAAATTTAATCGCTACATAACAATATGTTTTTGAAAGGATTCAGATGTTTTTTAGGGTTCCGTACTTTAAAAGGAAAAAAACGGAACCCTAATAGGATTACTCTTGTCTGTCTGTCTGTCCGTCTGTCACAGCCAATTTGCTCCCAATCAACTGGACCGATTAAGTTGAAATTCGGTGCACATATCAATTTTTGTGACTGAAACTCGGACGTGTAACGTAAATAAATGACTTTTGAATATGATTCACTTTTGGGGAGCAAAATAGAAAATTGTAAAAAAGTTTTGCAAACTATACCATGTGAAATGAAATAACTTTTTTTATAACTTTATAATAAATACTTTTAAAGCCATTTAAGTAAATAGATGAAAACTGACTATTATCCCCCTTATCTCCGAAACTACTAAGAAAATACAAAATATATTTCTTTACAGATTACAGGTCTATGGTCTTAAAATAACATGGTAAATCGCTTAATATTGTGCGTACATACTTACATTTGCAGTTAGAATTTTATGAGGGAACATGTTTTTTAACTACAATGTTTTTGTTCTTGGGATAAATTCATCCCAACTACGGAACCGTTCATTGTGCGTGGTCCGACACGCACCTGGCTGGTTATTTTTTAATGAAGTTTTTGTGACGTGCAAGAGATCTGTTTCAGCCAAATAACCAAATGGTACTGGGATCTTTTTGATTCAATATAATAAAATACTGATGAAGATCTTAAAAGAGTCCTATCTTTTAAGATCTTCATCAGTATCGTTCAAAGCTCTTTTATGAGTTTGTAGAATTGGGTACATTAGAAACTGCTAATTCAGACGTTACGCATAAAATTTTCTTCATTAGGCGTGGTTAGTTCTTTATGATTATGCATCATATTAAAACTATGGAAAACAGAAATATTACAAAGCCGTGTGAGATTGCATTTCTTCAAACGAGGCAACATCAAGCAATATACAATTCTTAAACACACTAGATTGGCAAATTTACGGCTTAGCATAAAAACTGCTGACAAATTATGAAATAGCACACTCTATAGTAATATACCTATTCAAAACGTGTTATAATACTATAGTATTTCATCTTTAATATGCAAAGAATGTCCCAAAATTTCTTATTTGTTAAATAAAAGACATTTTGACATCATGCCTTGATGTCAAAATGTCTCTTATTTAGCAAATAAAAGAGTTCTCAATTCACGTAACTAAAAATACTGACGCGTTTTTCACAATGTGAGTCACCTTGTATTTACGCATTATAATAATAGTAATTTGTTTAATAATTGTTTTATTTACGCTTCACGGTCAACAGTAGCTTGCATAACCATTGCAAATTGTTAAGAATGTCTGGAATATAATAACAGAAATAATTTCGTAGATATTCGTGCATTTTATTTAAGTTTTTTTGTGCTGATTCCATGCTTATCTAAATACAGTCTTCGCGTATGGGTTAACTGCTTATCTTCTACAAGTAAAAGTAATCTAGAGATATTACGAAAAGTATGTCTAATGAACATTAGACAGTTATATATTTACAATACATGTATTTTCATTCGTAAGGCACTCAACAAAAGTATACAGACTAATTTATCGTTTACTAAAGTAAAACAAGTAACCCAACGTAGCACTCGCCGAGCTAGTTTTCTGATTTTACCGAAGATGAGACCTAAGTTTGGCAAAAAAATGTTAACTTTTGAAGGAGCACAATTATACAACAAAATACCCTCATGTATAAGAAGGTTACGCTCATTCAATGCATTCAAAACTCAATTATCTGAATATTTAATCACAAATAACACCCTTCCTAAAAGCTGAATGCATTGGATGGGCGTATCATTTTGCTACCGTGACGTCTGTGACGAACTTTATATTTATAATTAATGCTAAGCATTGTTCTCATGTAAGTGACTTTGTGTCTTTTTTGAGAATAAAATATCTTTAAACCTAAACCTATATACGGGTCAGTTAGAGCTATCGGGATTTTAAGAAATGTTCTCCAATCAGTGTCTTTTCGCTACATAAGTTTATAGAAACAACATGTTTTGCCTCTACAGTGGTAAAAAAAACATACTTTTCACCAAGCAAAATATACACAGAACACTAATCCGATCGTCATTTCTTTCCCCGCACCGCGCACGCAGCAGCTTTAATAGAATCACAAACGACATTAATTTACCGCCCATATAACATCACAAATTATTACGGACGCCTATCAAACCACGAGAACAGAGACAATACAACTGTCTCAACAAATTACAGCCTCGGTAGACACAGTGATCGTAACGTAACTGACAATGTGAACATTGTAAACGTGTGACCTGATATTGGCACGCCACGCTAAAGGTGTCATCTGACTGATAATTCCCGAAGACGTTTAGGTATCTGCGATAATATTTGCTATTGGGCATGATAATTTGTGTTGTCGAGACGAATTATTTCTGTGCATTGTTTTATTCTAGGTGCATCGTCTTCACATATAATTATATAATTGATGTACCAATACCAAATATTGTAAAACATTTTAAAAGAGTAACGGTGGAGTTTCTTGCCCATTCTTCTCCATACGAAGCTACCTTTTGGAAGGGGCGACTAGAATCTAGAGTCTAGACAAAATCAAACTGGTTGCTATTTTTATGGTAAAATCTGTTATTTTTATGATATTGATTTTACATTCTGTGATAACCTATACTCACACACTGACTTATTTTTTTTATTTTTTTAGAAAAACATACTTGTATGATGTTTGTAAATATGTGAACACCACGTATCTATCTAATAATTAAGTTATTTTTCATTGCTTAGTTTTTAATTCGTTTTACCTATTATGGTATAGTAATTTTATTCTAGGTGCATCGTCTTCACATATAATCATATAATTAATGTAATCAAACAAAATATTGTAAAACATTTTTAAAAGAGTACCGGTGGAGTTTCTTGCCCATTCTTCTCCATACGAAACTACCTTTTGGAAGGGGCAACTAGAATCAATTCTATTTTTTTGTAAATTTTGACGTTCAAAAGTGCCTCTTATGTGCCTATTTGAAATAAATGGTTTGACTTTGACTTTGACTTTGACTTTGAATCAATTCTATTTTATTTGTAAATTTTGACGTTCAAAAGTGCCATCTATGTGCCTATTTGAAATAAATAATTTGACTTTGACTTCGTGTCAAATTGAATTATTTATAAACAACTTGTCCTAGTCGCGAAAAAAAATCAGCTGTTCCCTATGTTCGAACAACTCGTCAATATGTGGGAACAGCTGATTTTTTTTTCGCGATTTTAGGTTTGGTTCCATAGTAAAAGTTGTTCATAATGATGAGTACAGTGACCCCTTAAGAGGTTGTGCGTTAATTCTGGGCCATGTTTTATATAGATTATAGGATCGATATATAAATTCTAAACACGATAAAATAAAAAAATAAAATATTTGAAGTTTTTCTTTTGAGGACAACGACAGCCGTTAGTGTTGTTACTTGAAGGATGGGTTGAGAAATCTGTTTTCTTTTGTTTTATCGTGTTAAGGTATCGATACCAATCACGTTTGTGAAGTTTACACAAAAAAAAAACGAAATTTTTTAACTGATATTTCAAGTGACTACACTAGGTGCGGTCGATGACCCCACATAAATCATCAAATTAGTTTTTTTATTTTTTTATCATGCTGACATATTGATACCCATCAGGTCTGCGGAGTCTCGCAAGCTAATTTCATTTTACCCTGTATATTCTGTTGTGTTATATTATATTCTGAGTTTATCTTGGGCATTACTTTTTGGGCATAATTTAAAGTTATAAAATAACTCAGCTAATATGTAGGTATACGTGGTAAATGGCGGCGCTAGAGTAGGTATTTCAAATTAATGGTGATAATAATAAAACGAATAATTAACATTTTTAATAAGTAAGACATTTAGAATCATAAAAATCTATTAATTAAATTAATTATAAAAATATTTGTTTGCATTTATCTGACTGTCTAAATAACCTTTCACGCTTTATCTGCTGGATTTGAATGATAAGTAGACCTCGGGTAGGTCATAAGATACTTTTTATCCAGCTAGCCCGGTGGGATAATTTCCGACATCCACGCGGGCAGAAGCTAGTAATAATTATATAAATAGTTCTGTACCCGTGATTGCTCGTGCGTAATAGTTTTCGTTCACGAGTTGCCCCTTCTATTCACAAGTAGAAGGTCAAATCAAATAATAGGGACACTCTTAGCGTATTTTTGCGCCTATACTGGTTAAGGCCATAAAAGGCCGCCCGCACTAGTGGATACCGTAAAAACCCACTAATAGTATGTTCTAGAGAATATTTGGGTACCAGAGAAATTAAAGGGCGTGATTTTTTGCCTTTAATTTCTCTGGTACCCAAATATTCTCTAGAACATACTCTTAGTGGCTTTTTCCTCCTTCCTTCCTTCCAGTTCATTACACTGGTTACTGATTTTATCCTTCAAAGAGATACCAAGCATATCCCGCTCCATAGCGGGCTGGGCAACCTTGAATGTGTGGACCAAGCCGACTGTCAGTGTCCACGTTTCGGCACCGTATGTCATGACGGGCAGGACGCACTGGTTGAAGACCTTAGTATTCAGATACCGCGTATCGGCAAGCGTAGTGTGGGACGCCCCCCAGCTAGATGGACTGACGACCTTAAGAAGGTGGCTGGGTCAGACTGGATGCGGAAGGCGGAGGACAGGGTGTTGTGGCGCTGCCACAGAGCCTGCCAGGGAGAGGCCTATGTCCAGCAGTGGACTGATATAGGCTGAGTCGATTGTTTGATGGATGGTGAGTTTCCTATCCCAAACTGGCATAGCTGGTATTGCAGCATAGTGCAGACAGCATAGTGATTCCTGTTTAAAACTTATCCTGTAAGGTTACCTACTAACACGGATCGTGTTTGATGTTTGAAAGAAAGAAAATACATTTATTTAGCACGGAGTAAAAGGCACACAAATAAACACCAGATAAAATAAAAAATTACATAAGACTGCATAAGTGTATAGTGGCCGATCGCCCCGCCAGCAATCGGATTTACGTGCGCCTATAGATGTTTCACATCAAAAGTGTAATGTGCGATGAAAGAAATTAGCAGAAGTGTGCCTCACGGCTGCGCCAAGAAGGGCCAGTTTAGCAAAAAAGAACAGCAAATAATTTTCATTATTACATGCGGTTTTATTCTAGACCTAAGAATAATCTTCATCTGCCTAGCCTTTTCCCAACTATGTTGGAATCGGCTTCCAGTCTAACCGTATGCCGCTGAATACCAGTATTGTACATGGAGCGACTGCCTATCTGACCTCCACAACCCAGTTACTGGGTAACACAATATCCCTTGGTAAGACTGGTTGTCAGACTTTTCGGGCTTCTGACGACCCGTAACAACCGTCAAAGATCTACAAATGACAGCCGGGACCAACGGCTTAACGTGCTTTCCGAGGCACGGAGGAATCTTGGTATGAAAAGATGGTCACCCATCCATGAACCGACCGCGGCAAGCGTAGCTTAACCTGATCGACCGACCCATGCGGCTGTTATTACCCCAAGAGCCAAGAATAATATGATATCGATTTATTGTTTAAATACAGACGGTGATGTGAATAAACGCTACTAAATATAAACACTAGATCGCACTTAAGTATTTATCATCTTGTTCATGATTAAGCGGTAAATAAAACCTGGGCTATACTGAATCCAGCGCATTTGTAGCGTAGCAAATCTCTATAGTCTTAGGTTAGCGCCTGTACAAAAACGCGAAGCATTATTTTAAATAGCCACACCAAATATAATGTCATGCACATGTTATTGACATGCGAAAAATTATAACACTCGGTATGAAAAACATAGCACACTTTGCAGCTAAAAACTCAACCAGCCTAGAGCAGAGAGCTAAGCTGAAAAATATTGGGACTGAAAAGACTAAGGGCCAGTTTCTCGAACGATAATCATCGCAAAATTAATGTGATTGGTTGAATTATTAACAACAGCCAATCGCAGCAGTTAACACGGGCTTGACAATCGATTTCTGTCCGAGGAAACCGGCCCTATAAGGCACACAGTACGCGCCGCTGCCCTTAATGCGCTATAAACGTTGCATACGGTGTGACCGAGCCTAATCTTCTTCAAATATGATTGTCCCTTTGAATGCCACCGCGCGGTTTGTGGGTGTACGATTTGGCAGAATACTCCGTGACCCGTTGTTCAGACGTCAGATCAAGATGATGTCGATCATATAACTCGAGTAATAATTGTACGAGTATGTTCATGTCCCCAAGCTTTAAGGCTCGTGCAGACTAGCGTGAAATCGCGGGCGCGACAGGCAGCGTGATCCTTGTCGCGCCCGTTATATCGCGCCGGTCTGCACGAGCCTTTATGATTTAAGTAGGTATTTAAATAAATTATAGTATAATATAGTAATAGAAAGATCTCTCGCCTTGTCTCGTTGGTGTAATGGTCGCAAGCGGTACTGCTGAGCATGAGGTACTGAGTTCGATTCCCGAATCGGGCTAAATGCTATTGGGTTTATCCACCTGGAATATCTCGAGTGTACTATAGGTACACGTCTGCCTAACCCTTCGGGGATTACGGGCGTGATTTATGTTATGGTGTCTTAGAAGAATCATTCAAGAATGATTTTAAAGTTGTGATAAAAGTTCTTGAACTTTTCTATAATCACGCACGCGTTAGCATTATATAATATAATTAGTATTTAGTTGTTTTTACAAACATAACCGTGCGTTTTATAAACATGGCCGTGTGGTGCCGGGCGTAAAGAATAGCAACATCCTATTTCTTCCCGTGGGTGTCGTAAAAGGCGACTAAAGGACTTACTAGAGCATGTGCAGCAGCGTTCTCTATGCATTTTAATACCATATTGCGATCACCAACCCGCCTGCCAAGCGTGGCGATTATGACAAACCCCTTCCTTTTGGGCGAAACCCATGTCCATCAGTGGACGTCATTCGGCTGAAATGACGATGATGAAAAACATAACACACAAAATTAGAACAAAATATGATGAAAATCAAGTCAGGCAGTAAGTAATAACACAATATTTTACGAGCAGCCCGCGCCGTGATATCAGTTCGTACGGTCCACGGAAAAGAAATAATACGGTAATATAATTTTGATTAGTTCCGATAAAATACTAGTCTATAGGTTTACGAGAAAAGTCTGTAACCGTAACCGGATTTATATATCTTTTTCGCACTTTTCATTCTGGGTGGTAATGTCATGATTTCAGCGCGCCATTTCAGTGGCGAAGTTTTGACACGACAAAGAAGAAGCACGCCACTGCTGAACATATTATAGAAAGAAAACTGGCCAAGTGCATGTCGGATCACGCACAATGAAGGGTTCTGTAGTTGAGATGAAATTATCCCAAGCACAAACTTAACATTGTAGTTGAAAAACACGTTCCCACTGCAAATGTAAGTTTGTACGCAAAATGTTAGAGATTTACCATATTGTTTTAAGACCATAGACTTATAGACAGATTTTCTTATAGGTTTTGCTGTAATATATACGTAAAGAACTATTTTCTGTATTTTTTCCAAAATTATTGGCTCAGTAGTTTCAGAGATATGGGGGGACGGTCTTTCATCTATGTTCTTAGATAACTTTAAAACTGTTTATTAAAAAAAAAAATATCTGAAATCCTTACAACAAGTTCTTTAATTTTTGATATGTCACATGGTATTAGTTTGCTTTTTTTTAAATTTTCTATTTTGTTCCCCAAAAGTGATCCGCATATTCAAAATTAATTTATTATTTACGTTACGCGTCTGTGTTTCGGTCACAGAAATTGATATGTGTACCAAATTTCAATTTCAAATTGGCTGTGACAGACAGACAGACACACGAGTGATCCTATTATAAGGGTTCCGTTTTTTTCATTTTGAGGTACGGAACCCTAAAAAGACTCATCGATGTTGTCATCAAATAAATAGAGTCAATTATGCATTAACAGCGCGGCCCGCGTAAGTGTGGACGCGAATTCCACGCAGCGACCGCGCGTTTTGCGTAGACGCGGAAAAAATCTCTTGACAAATAAACGCGCCCTAATAATTCACGCTTTGATGCGAGGCCAATTCAAAACAAATTAAATTCTGAAGAAATGCAATATCACAAATAATATCGATTTGATTTATTTATTAAATCAGTTGTAATAACGTTCACACGTGCGCTGCTCTTGCGCGTCTAAGGAAGCGGAAAACGCGCGCGTTACATCCACGTTTTTTACGTTCATTGTTACGTCAGTATGCGCCTCATTGAATTAACTTAGGTAATATCGTACTTACTTCAGTATGTAAAAAGGCTCGAACATTCTTTGTGAATGTAATGTAGGTACGGTAGGTACTTAACTTGACTGTTATAATATTTTCTAACTTGCGATCAGTAAAAGATTACTGAAGTACCTACCTATAGGTACTTACTCAGTAATGATACGGGCTTCCCGTGTAAAAAATAATCAGTAGAACTAAATATACATTATTTCCAATGTTGTAACATGCTATTATTACCTAATATGAAAACGATTAAATACAAATAATAACATGTAAACATTATTAAGGTTAGTTTATAAATATTTTAAAGGTCGGTTTCTATTTAATTTATAATAATTAGCCTTTCACCTGAACTTGAAATTGAATAAGTCAAGTTCAAAACAAATGATGACGGTTAAAAATAACAAGCATTTGTGCAGGAACATATCTTTGATAGACACGCGACTAAATAAAATTGTCAAATTAAATAATATTTAGAATGCTGATGCAATTTCTAATAAAGTGTCATTTCGTCATGTTATATGGTCCTCGCCTAACGAGACAGAAAGTGAAAACAAAGGAATGATAGACAGTCTAGAAATGTACCTGATAATATACTATGTACGCGAAAATAATATACTATGTACGCGAACACAAAAAGTGTTTTTATTATAAACGAAATATATTGTTTTCTTAGATTGTGAAACATGCGATAACTTTTACTTCGCAAATATTAACTATGTATTTCAAAAGACCAAAAACGTATAGTTCAGACAGCACTTAGATACACGTCAATGTCGAAAGATGTCTAGAAAACAATAAAATTAGCATGAGGGCAATGTGAAATCATGACATTATGCAGATTCAATATCTGTGTGTATACGGCGCACAGTTTATCAATATGACAGAATGCATCGTGTTTAGAGTGCAATATCATAAATATTGAGTATTCATTTCGAGTTATAGCGGCTTTAAATACTGCTTTAAAGATTTAAAAATTTATTAAGCAACGTGGACAGTTAGTGTCCACGTTGCTTAATAAATTTTTAAATCTTTTTTTTCATTAGTTTTATTTAAATATACTTTTGATATAATATTTGTGATCATGTATAAATCTCAATGGTATGAGCCATTGATCAGATGACAAATGTCGAAGTCGTCATCTGTTTTTACGCGAAAGTGAGATGAAGAAACTAAACAACTTAGGTACCTATATAGCAAGATTTTATTCACCGATGAATGATCCAGTATTTCAGCAGAACCAAGGCAAATTAATAACATCTTTGACAAGCATAATGATTGTTGAGTTATCTTCAAGGATCGATCCAAGATTGTTCATCCAAATATCTACAGTTTATATTTAGGAAGATATGAGAACACCCTTTATCCCAGAGGTCACACTCCCTAGTCACAAAACTACTGTAATTTTAACAACAATATGAATTAAAATCATAACAACGTAATGCTGTCAAGCCTTCCATAAAAACATTGTTTCCACAGCATTTAACGTTGAATCCGTTATTTGCTTTCAAAGCATCAAAGATGGCCGCTGCACATTATGACAGTTCCATAACCCGTTCATTTGAATACAGCCATGGAAAGTCGTAGTTTCATAGCGCACTCATACGTATAATTGTTGACTTTCCATAATGCGTGGGCAATTTGTGGCCACCGATTTTATGTCGATGGCCCGAGATGTATTACCGGCTGTTTCACAATTACATCCTATCTGCTGTTATTAAATCGCCACATTTGAATGATTCTGTATTGCCATTTGTTCTGCTTTATTGTCATTTGTTCTTGTTTTACTATTCATCAGTTTTGTATGACATTTTGTTGTTGGTACTTTGAATAATGTTAGAATTCAGTGAACATTGAATGCGAAGTTCCAGAAATGTCATATTTGAAATATTCCTCCGTCGTTAGTGACACTAATTGGCTCCCATAGATCTCTCGTATGATCTAACAGGCATTTGCTTGTTACGTTATTTCAGAATTCCTTTATATTTAATACATATTTTTTCTCGGTATTCCTATTAATCAATTTCCCGGTACCAATATTGATACTTTTATCGCACGCAAACGTACGTGTTCTATGGGTAGAACTACCACGTTCATTCCTGACTGACGCAAACTGAAGATCACATGCCATGTTCCCGAAGGTCTGTCTCTTTGACAGTTCCAGCCGTCAGTTTTTTTACATTTCTTTTCCTAGAAGTGTCATGCCTGACAGACGTATATGCAAGACGTATTTTTTGAGCCATAATTTGTTAATTGTGGCTCAAAAAAAATCGTCTCTAAGGACCACTTAATAAAAAAAAGGAGCGAGTCTTACAGTAGTCGCACATGATGTGTAACATCTGACATCTCACCTTGGTAATAAGCAACTGATCAGCGACAGAAATTAACCTCAAAAGTTTAAAAAAGGCAAATTTTGAAATATTTATTCGAATAATTATTCATTACTAGTGTTCGCCCACTGGTTGAAATTCAAACCTCTCTACTTACAATCTATTACTACACACATACATACATACATAAACTCACGCCTTCTTCCCATGGGGGTAGGCAGAAACTATAGAACGCCACCTGCTACGCTCCTTACATACTCCTTTTGCTTCGCCTACGTTCATACATCTGGTCATACACGCACGCCGATTGCGATCTATTACTAATTCCATGATATTATAAAGTACTTACTTATTCCACACTCAAGCTGTCACTTCCTGTTACACACTTCCGTCCCTTTTCACGAAATCACTTCCACGGGAAGTGAAAGGAAAGATGTTACTCATCAAAAATCCACGTCGTTTAGGTTTAAAATAGTTTATTCATTAGTATAATTAGTTAGCAAACTAATAAATATAATCCTTCGGAAAATAGTTCACATGTCAAAATATACAGTTACAGTATGTGTTTTTGCTACAAAAGCTATTTTAGCATTATTTATTGGCATCACGTGGGTTCGGCTTCGGAAAGACGTAAGCTGCTTAACGGCTAAAATAACATCGGTAATGAGCTTATTGAAGACTAAAATAATATACACAAGTACCTATGAAATGTCTTAATTCTTCGTTTTAGAACACGCATGTATTTATGAGTGTTCGGTTTTTAGCCACATGTGGAATAAATTATATATTTCAGGAATCCCCGATTAAATTAGGACCAGAGCCATTGATGAGCTTTTAAATTATTATGAGCTCCGTCCTAATAATAAGAGTTGAAATCGAAAATATTGGAAAAAAAATTGAATAAAAACTCGAATGGCTTAGATAAGGTCCAATAAAAAAAGTCAAAGCGAATTTCATACAGTTCTAATTCGGAATATATACCTACTTGTTGTAAATCATCACCCCAGTCACACCATGGTGTGAAAAATAGGCGTTTTGACACTTTTGACAGGTGCCCGGACCCGACGTCTCAGTGCTGCCATCTAGTGAACGTCATTTCAGAAAACCCTCATTTGTTCAAACTTGACCTCTAAACCTTGAAGACGATCAAGTGAACGACTGTGACAGTTCACAACGACGATACACCTCCCTTCTGGAACAATCACCGCGGTCTCTCACGGCATGACCTTAACTGTATCACTTACGATCAATTTATGGCTATCGAGCTAACTTTGTGAGATGGAGACGATCTTTGAGATGATTTACTAGGATTAGATTTTACAAACTAGCATGTGTGTAGGTAAGAAATCATTATTTTTAAACTACTTATAATACATAATTATATTTATAATTTACGATTTCATTTATCGTTACTATGTCAAAATTATTGTCTTAAGTTGAATGGCGATGGATTTTAAATAAAATCCTTAATTTATATAATATTAACTCTTTGAATAACTACTTTGAAGTAGATTAGTTAAATAAATAATAATAATTTATTTAAATAGTAGAAATTGTTATGTTCTCGTAGAGTATTAACATTTACTTACATTATAATAAGTAACTATACAACAAAACGCAGAAGCAGTTTTGGAGATATTATATAGATCGAAAAATATCTAAGTACTTACACAAATCTAGGTAAGTGACTACCTGTCACTGGGGGGTGGTATCTAGTGAGTGTCTCAATATAACTTGTAGGTACTGTCCTTGGATGTTAAAGACTTTCAGAAGAAGTCAGGTATATAATTATGTCTGAGAAAAGCAAACAAACTGAAAACAAACGTCACACTCAGAACTTTTTCATCCCATCTATTCGAAAAAATCTCAAGGGTTCCTCGATAAGTGCGAGCAAAATGGGTCATTCCGGCTCACTTAATAACAGTGATGAAATGACTTTTGAATTTGGAACACTATTTAATTAAAAAGTTTGAACGCAATTCGCTTCGATAAAGTCCTGGTCGGTAGCAAAAAAGCGCACCGGCCGCGTGGTGAACCAAATTTAAAAAAAAAATACGCAGGCACTTCTTATAGAGTCTGAAGATACGAATACCCAAATGATAAAAAAAAATCCACGACATTTTCTGTTCCCAACAAAACAGTTACAATAAACTTCCAAAATTGCGAAAACGTATCTAATATTAATATAAATTTGTAACTTGGTTATGTAAATATAAATATTCGTCACTACTAAAACCATCTCTTATTTATTTTTCTCATAGAGGCGGATGAAAAGCAGAGTGTGCCACACGGTACCAAAATTATTTAACCTCGAGCGACGTACTTTGAATCCCACGCTACGCTTAGGATTCTTCTCGCAATGCTCGGGATTCTACTCTTAGAATCCTTCACTTCGCTCTGGATTCAAACAATCGCTCACCCCCCCAAAACATTGTTTTGGTCCCATAAGACACAATCTACTATTACTTCACTCATCTTACTCACCTGCAGCAAAAATGTACAGCTGAGCCCAAATTCCTGGAAAGAAAGGAAACAGCATATTAATAAAACATACACACGTACTTGAATTTTTACAATAACTTCTTTCTTTCACAAAAAGAGCGAGCCTATCACCATTTTCCGGATATAATCTCAACCGCGAAATAGGGACTGAATATTTTCACAAAAGGAAAATCCTGTATCACTTTCTTCAACTAGGGATGCGAATCCAGGACCTCACATTTCGCAAGGAAACTTGATTTAGATGACGTCACAACACGAAATTTCTGGCAAAGAACTTTGGCTACACACGTTTGTACGTGTAACTTTATATTTGTAACCTATTAACGAAACTCATATATTCTAAGAACTCTATTTTACTATCGAAGTTCACACCTGTTGACATTTAACGCGACAAATGTGCCATAAATTCAATGAAAACAATGCATTTGTCATTCTTTATTTACAATCTTATTTGCTTTAGTAGCAACAGGTGATCTCAATAAATTTATTATAAGTAGAGGTGGTTTCCTTCTGTTCAAATAGGACTGAGGAACTGTAAAAATAACGTAAAAAAAATCCTTCGTTCGAAGCCTTTGTGAATGCAATTTACGCTGAAAGAGCAGGTGACACAGAGTCTTGTTTACTTTTTATTTATAAATCTGTGAAGTTCTCTAAATATAGCATACTAATTTAGACTGTATCCGTCTTATTACAAAACAAGATTTATATTTTGACATGGCTTAAGAACGTAACAGTGATCGAAATACCGTTTTTATAATATATATAATAAATAATATATAATACAAAACTGAAAACTTATTTCGGTACTAAGTTGTCAGTTTTGTATTAGGAACTTTACCATAGTCGGACTAAAGTTCGAAATTCAATAATGGCTTCATGGTTTAAACCTGGATCTGAAGATAAACCTTGTTTTATAATAAGGCGGTAAGGGTGGAAGTCGAGCCCTTACTGTACATAATTTAGTGCAGAAAATCACAATGCATGTTTATACACCCAGTCTAAATTAAAAGACAAACACATTAGACTATCTTTCTAAATTAAAAGACAAACTCATTAGACATCTTTAGTGTGATCTCAAGTATTGAGTCACATTCTCTATTTGAAAAGACACCACGATTGTGCAAATGTACGATGACTTCACATCACATTAAAAAAGAAACGTCTATTAATAGCTTCAGCAAATATTGAGGGCCAGCACTAAAACTGACTACATTTCAGTGAAATGTCAATAAGTCGGGACATCAACCGCCATTAAGGAGAGGCTCGGGAACCGAATCGGTCATTAGAGGGAAAAACATTTCAAAATCAAACACCAACTTGTTCCACTGACAGTGCTGGAAACTTCCTCCTAATTACTACACTCCTTTGAGATACTTAAGTGCTCCACGAAATAAAATATGCAAGGAAATGTAAACACCAACAAAATACACGGACTATTTCGATCTAAATAGACTGCTAATTAGTCAGATATTAAAAAAAAACAAAAGCAATAAGCGCAGTGTTTTGTTTTTGCTATCTATTAAGCTGATCTCTTTATTGCGGAACAGAATAATTTTTAATTAAAATGTACGATATAATATGATATTGAAAGAATATGATTACACTGCAGTAATTAGCAGTAATTTATAACAAGGTGTTCCCAATTAATGTAATGACAAGGAATTTTATACTTGTTTAAACTATTTCACATCTTTGAACAGACCTTGTTCGGAATACCATGTTGAATTTAAGGAAAGCCAAAGAATTTAGATCGAATTCCAACGCACGCTGACCTTTGTTAATGCATTATTCCCTTGAATGTTACTCGTAAGTCAAGAGAAAATAAATTAAAATAACAGAAATTACACCTTCAAATTTACACTTGTTACGTTATACAAAACCCAATCCGTAAAAGGAGGCATTCCACTAAGAGCACTGATTTCAACAGAGTAGCTATACTTGAGTAACTTGAGGATAAAGTTGTAATATCAAGAAAGAAAGAAAAAACATTTACAGTATAAAGGCTCGTTCAGACTGGTGCGATATCGCGGGCGTGACAGGCACCGACGAAGAAATTGTGCTACTAGTCGAGTTGTGCCGCGCCCGCGATATCGCACCAGTCTGGACAAGACTTCATACATAATATAATATACAGCCGATTAGTTTTATTAATTATTAAATTAAAAGTGTTAAGAGCGACACGGCTGGGCAGCGTTCGGGAAGCTACGAAATATCTTCTCGTCCCACATACCGCAGTGTCTCAAGACGAAAGTCTATGACCAGTGCATGTTGCCAGTGATGACCTGTGGCACTGAAACGTGGTCGCTCACAATGGGCCTTATCAGAAGGCTAAAAGTCACCCAAAGGGCAATGGAGAGGACTATGCTTGGAGTTTCCCTACGTGATCGAATCAGAAATTAAGAGATCCGCAGGCGAACCAAGGTAACCGACATAGCCCGAAGAACTGCCAAGCTTAAGTGGCAGTGGGCAGGGCACATTGCTCGCAGAACTGATGGCCGATGGGGCCGAAAGCTTCTGGAGTGGCACTCGCGTACCGGAAGACTTTGCGTTGGAAGGCCTCCTACAAGGTGGACCGATGACCTTGTGAGGGCCGCAGATATTCGCTGGATGCGGGAAGCACAGAACCGGTCGAAGTGGCGGTGCTTGGGGGAGGCCTATGTCCAGCAGTGGACGTCTTTCGGCTGAAATGATGATGATGATGATGTGCGATGTAAGAAATTAGCAGGAATAATAGGTAGGTATTAGGTATATGCATACCTAGAATTAAGAAGGCAAACCCACAAATGTTCACTGTCTTGAGACTACTTGAAGAGTGTAATCAGTAATGGATTTCTTTTGATCATCTGCCTAGCCTTTTCCCTTCTACGTTGCGGTCAGCTCCCACTCTAACCGGAAGCACCTGAATGCCAATATTTTACATGGAGCGACTGCCTGTCTGACTTCCACAACCTATTTATTAGGTAATCAATACCTCTTAGTAAGACTGGTTGTCAGACCTTCGGGCTTCTGACTACCCGCAACGACTGCCAAAAATCTACAAATAACAGCCGGGACCAACAGTTTAACGTGCTTTCCGAGGCACGGAGGAGTCACGATATGTAATGGATGATGACCCATCCACGAATTGACCGCGGCAAGCGTAGCGTAACCTTATCATTTAGCCACGAGCTTAGTTCTAGCTATTTCTCGCTGGAAATCAAAATAAGGTATTATCAAGTCTTTACCAGGTAGGCGTCAAATATAATTATGTATCTACTTGATTAAGCATATTTGTCACTCTTGCGGACGGTGAGCGATAGGTAGCTCGCCGTCCGATAAGGGCCAGACCCGGGTCGACGGCGCGTTGTGTTTCACGTGCGCCTCAAAGAGATGTCAGCACCAATTGACGGGGTCCGAATGAGCCAATGCCTGCCAGGGTTACGAGTCTGTCCGAAAGTGATATCGTGGCCCTGGCACACAAGCATCTGAAGGAACACGCGTGGGGAGTCAGTAAAAGTCTGACACGCCCAGAGCAGAGCGCAGAGCGGGAGAAGTTATTTGATAATTTCCCACCCAAAAAAACGAAGAAAAAAGGAGTTCTACTCTCAAGTTTTAAATTACTAATTATATCCGTATTTCTAACAAAAAGATGAAGCCGAACAATGGTCTCTATAACACACAGTGGAAGGTCTAAGTACCAATTTGTTCATACTTGCTAGCGACATTGCAACAATGAAGTAAGCTCTAAAGGCAAATAAATCCTGCAATAATAAGTAACTACCTACTTACTATCCAAACAGAGCTAAAATTGCAATCTAGTACAAATATATCGTATGGCCCTAGTGTTAAAAGTAATGTAACATTACCGGTTTTGTGCCGGCTAGCCTGCAAGGTCGGAGACGGGTTTAACTCGTTACGTCACAAAAATCTTCGTAATAATATAGAAATTATGTATAAATTAGCATCTTATATTTATTCACGGATTAACTCTGTCTTTAAGAATTAAGAGGACTGGTTTTAAGAAAAGAAATATAACAGAGCATTACAGCCGTACTAGTGTTTGTCAAAATTTCTAATTCTCTCAACGACTGAGTATATCTAGGTGTTTTTTTTCTGATTTAGAATTATTTGACTTATGAGTTTCGTATTTGTATCTACAGCATATTCAACTCCATCAAAACTAGTGTAATTTTGATAAAACATGCAAAAATTTTGAAGTCAAAGATAAGTTGATTCTTAGAAAGGTTTGGTATTCCTGACTGACTTCATAACATTGTCATTTTATAATTATTTGAACACATAGCAAAGCAATGCGACATTTTGACACAATAATCTGTCAGTTGACAAACACTGTAATGTAACTATTATAAATAAGCATCTCATAAACACATACAAATACAACATACAGTCATTTTCACACCGTAATGAAATATTTACGATAAGGAGTTCCATGAATATTTGAACCTGAAATACGAGTACTAACCTAAATAACAACACTAAACAAAACTGGAAGAACTTCATCACTGCACACACAGACACACAATCACATTAGCACATGGGTTATTGAAATACGGATTAAAATGGTTTGAACGATCAAGGTCGGTTTGCAACTACAGTAGTGGCGGAAAATTCAGTGTTTGAATTTTAAAAACCACAGTTTCTTAAAGCAAGCGACCGGGTAGTAAAAATATCAAAAAAGGGCGGTGAAAACCGATCCGCGACTGCGCGTGAGTGGAGTGTTTTGAGCGAATCCGTGAGCAGAGAAAGATCGTGCGCCCACGCATAGCGCACGTCTATTACGAGATGCCGATTGTCGCCGGCCCTGGGGCAAGGTTGCCTGGAACACCGGCTGTCAAATCTATTTTTTTCTAATAAACTCCAATCTGTCACTTTCGATCTGACCTACATAGTTCAGTGATTGATAACGTGATTATAATTACCAGCTTGTTCTAAAATCCAATAGTTTATTGATTTGTATGATATCTTTATGGATTTTCAATTAAGTTTACATTTTATTTGCTTATTAGCTGCGTCCCGCGAGTTCACCCGCATGAGTCTCAATCCTGTGGGAATATCGGGATAAAAAGTATCTTATTTCCTTATCCAGGTCACGGCCTACCCATGTGCCAAATTTCATTCAAATTCGTACAGCCGTTTTAGCGTGAAAGCGTAACAAACAAACTCACTTTAGCATTTATAATATTAAAGTTAGGTTATCAAGCATTTATTTACACAAATACATCGTTAATATTACCTTCGTATCAGGGTGAAAAACTTCATAAGCCCCTTCACAAATGGGCGAGCCAATGGAAAACATCAAGGATAGGGTCAGAACTTTCTGGCAGGACTATAATGTTCATCAAGAGAGAAGAAAGGCGTTTTTCTTGAGCAATAGTCAAACTTCAAGAGTAGGACATAAAGAGAAGTAAATAACGAGGTAACTTAGTTTATCGCAATGCACTGTAAAGTGAAAACATAACGTACTGAAAATGGTAGTTAGGGTGAACTGGTTGCAAAACGCTGAGGATTCTAGCGTTGTGGGGTGAATTAGAAGAGACCTAATTGCCCAATTTCTCCACTGCCTAATTGTACAGACGCCAGCAGGTCAAGCTACCCGAAACTTTCAAAATTTCTCAATCAACCTTCAACCTTATGCTTTAACGATAAAGTTGTAAATATTTTAAAGAAATTTGACAGATTGTAGTAGCTTGTTGTGCTGGCGTCTGTACAACAATTTTAGAAGTCCAGAAATGTAACTAAAAAAAAAATAGGTAACATACATAAACTCACGCCGTCTTCCCATTGGGGATAGGCAGAAACTACAGAACGCCACCTGGTACGATCCTTACATACTCCTTTTGCTTCGTTTACGTTCATACATCTGTACCCTAAGTGTAAGTTTGCAAGAGAGTAACCGTAACTAGCGCGTTTACGTTAAGATTTTTATTCTCACCCTTATAATCTTAGCATTATGATATATCGGTCAAATTTTAACGCAAACGAAATAGTTACGTTTACTCTCTTGCAAACTTACACTTGGGGTACTGGTCATACACGCTCGCCGGTTCGAGTACTAAGCACCTGACCTTTTTAAAGAACATCACTAATAAGGTTACTATATATGTCCTCCTAGGGCGTCCCTCCCGGCGTTTCCAGTCATATCTAACTTGTAAATACCTTTTGTTAGTCGCCTTTCATTCATCCTCTCAACATGACCAAACCATCTAACCATACTCTACTCAATCCTCTTTTCTTTTCAATAATTATAAAAGTCCAGAGATAAATTGACAAATATTCAGTTCTCATACATTTCTGATGGCAAAAAGAGACCGAATGAATACTGTTGATTGGCGTCACCTTTTGACTTTGTCCTTTACTTTAGCTTTGTGATCGCTCTAATTGCTTTTCGCTGTACAAAACTGATACATTCAATAATAGAGAGGTGGAGGAGCTTACAGCTTGCAGTGAATCGCTAATACCTACCTACCTATGAGCGCCTGGTGATGCAATATACAGTGGCGTAATCCTACTGAAATCTATCGTTGCATTATCGTTTAGAAATTAAAATGGTCAATAAGTAGGTATACACTGTGGCATTTTAATCGTCTTACAACGGCAGCCCACTTCATATGCCCAATGCCTACTAATCATTCCTAAAAGTTTTTTTTTTAAATTAACATTAGAATAATTTAAAAAAAATTAACATTATCCCTCTCACAGAAAGAGGAGGCCTGTGTTCCAGCAGTGAGAACATTATAGGCTGATTATGAATGAAACATTATTCATTATGACGCATGATGTAGTTTGAAACACCGCGCTCGTAACAAACACCGTGTTTCAAACTACATCATGCGTCATAATGAATAATATAAAAAAATATATATATTCAAATGTTTATTTTAAAAAAATACTTTTATGAATGATAAGTAGCCTTCGGATACATGAAGTGGGCTGCCGTTGTAATACGATTAAAATGCCACGGTGTATATGCAGAAACAGATTGATTTATTTGTAAAGAATAACACCGATATTATGAGTCCGTTTGAAGGACTGCTTGACTCATACTCGACTCAGGACAGGACGCCATGACAACGGCCTCCGAAACGCCCTCCAAATTGAATTCCTGATGTGATTAGGATTAGTGTTTTTATTGGATGCCTTTAAACAAAATACAGTAAGTAGATATGTGTTTTATATGTTTCTATCTGCAGGCTTAGCATGACGCTTTCTTGTCTACTCTACTGTAGAATAGAAATAGCTTGTCTGCCCTTCTCGGTAGAAAACTGTCAACTGTCTACACGGAAACGTAATTTTTGTCTACTCTTCCGTCGACAAAACGCTTCTCTACGGTTCTCGTGCTAAGCCTGCTGGTAGCTCGTCCATTCCTGTACAAAAACGATCTTCTACCAAAACATTGATGTTTTTGCAAGTCAGATTTGTGCATAATTATTTAAAAGCACCATATATATAAGAAATTCATAATGTGAGACAACAGGCCCTTACAAAAAATATCATACGATGACATTACAACATAAAATCAAAATCACTTGAGACTCCACCATAATAATAAAGTTGTTAAAATAATGAAGGTGCATAGAGATACAGTTGGTCGACAAACACCTAAAATTCATCACCAACACCTCAAATTAACACTTACGTGGTCTAATAAATATTGAGAAAATAAAATGCTAATATAAATATTGAGTATTGAATAAATCTAATAAAAATAAAGCTATGAATATTCGTCTATTTAAATTACATTTTATTTAAAAACTTAAGAAAGTCAAAGTCAAAGTCTAATTATTTATTTCAAATAGGCACATAGATGGCACTTTTGAACGTCAAAATTTACAAATAAAATAGAATTGATTCTAGTCGCCCCTTCCAAAAGGTAGCTTCGTATGGAGAAGAATGGGCAAGAAACTCCACCGTTACTCTTTTAAAATGTTTTACATTATTTTGTACATCAATTATATAATTATATGTGAAGACGATGCACCTAGAATAAAATTACTATACCACAATAGGTAAAAAGAATTAATAATGAAGCAATGACAGATAAATTAATTATGTGATAGATACATGGTGCTCACATATTTACAAACATTGTAAAAAAAAAAAAACGTTTTCCTAAAATAATTACTATCAGTGTGTGAGTTAAGGTAATCACAGAGTGTAAAATAAATGTCATAAAAATAATAAAATATACAATTAAAATAGCAATCAGTTAGATTTCGTCTAGACTCTAGATTGTCCTATGGAGCTGGACCAGCATATTTCCAAGCGTTCTTATCTTGGATATAATCCTCTAATTTGTAATAAGCTTGATTACAAAGTGTACTTTTAATATGAGTTTTAAATTTTCTTTCATTTAATTGCAATATATCACAAGGTATTTTGTTATAACATTTAACACAGTACCCCATAAAAGATGTATGTACTTTAGATAATCTGAAACATGGCTGATCTATTTTATCTTTATTTCTAGTATTAACATTATGTCTATCACTTATTTTATTGAAAAGATGTAGGTTTTTCTTACATACATAAATAATATTGTCATAAATGAATTGGCAAGGTACCGTCATGATATTAATCCTTTTAAAGAGTTCCCTAAGAGATTCTCGGCGACGTAGATTATAAATGGCTCTGACAGCTCTCTTTTGCAAAATAAAGATGGATTCAATGTCAGCAGCCCGACCCCATAGTAAAATACCGTACGACATAATGCTGTGGAAGTAGCTAAAATAGACCAAACGCGCGGTTTCTACATCTGTTAACTGTCTTATCTTCCTAACAGCATAAGCGGCCGAGCTTAACCGCCCCGCAAGAGATGTTATATGTGGTCCCCATTGTAGTTTCTCGTCTAGAGTGATTCCTAGGAAAACCGTTTGATTAATACATTCCAGATTTTCTCCATTCAATATGATATCACATTCGCTACTTCTAACATTAGGTAGTTTAAATGCATTTGGTTTTTTTTCATTTAGAACCAAATTATTTACCGTAAACCAATCTTGGACCTGAAGAATTATTCACGTCGTCGAGGTTTTGTGACCGTCGGTCTATTTTAAATATCAATGATGTGTCATCTGCAAATAAAACCATCTTCGGTTGATTTTGAAGTAATTGGGGTAAATCGTTAATGTAAACTAAAAAGAGGAATGGACCCAATATCGAACCTTGAGGAACGCCCATTGCCATTTCAGACCCCAATGAGTTCACGCCGTTTACTTGAACTTTAACCTTTCTATCTTTCAGGTATGATCTAAGTAAATCAAGAGCTGTATTCCTAATCCCATAGTGATCTAGTTTCAGCAGAAGTGTCTCATGGTTAACGCAATCGAAAGCCTTAGAGAGGTCACAAAAGATTTCAATGGCATCTTGTGCTTCCTCCCAGGCGTTAAAAATGTTAACCGTACTGTTGTTCATGAAAGATGGAATTTTTATTGAAGTGACGTAACATTTGATTGAGCATCATATTTTCAAACACCTTACTGAGAACTGGGAGAATTTACATGGGCCTATAATTGTTGGTTTCTTTACTATCTCCGAATTTGAACAAAGGAACTACTTTACTGTGCTTCATGAGATCCGGAAAGACTCCTTGGTCCACACTGGTGTTAAATATGAAAGCTAAATAGGGCGCAATGGTTTCGATGATAGATCTACAAACTTTTACAGACATGCCCCAGAGATCTTCTGTTGGTTTAATTTTAAGATCTTTAAAAGTTTTTTTTACAGCCTGGGGGTTTGTATGCTGAAACCTAAACTCCAAAGGGCATACCTTTACATTATTTCTAAGTAAGGCAGCAGAAAGCGCGGGTGAGGAACTTAAAGTTTCAGTAGTTTTAAGGGGAATATTAGCAAAAAGGTTTTCAAATTCCTGAGCTATTTCTACCTCTGAAGCGATGGGCCCATGTGCAGTCTCTAAATTAAATTCAGTATTACGCTGTTTTTTCCTACCTGTTTCATTATTTATTATTTGCCAGATAGTTTTAATTTTATCATCAGCTGATTTTATTTTATTGCTAATATAAAGAGCTTTAGCTATTTTGCACACACTTTTAAAAGTTTTAGAATATTTTGCAACATATTGATGAAAGCTTGTATTAGTCATATGTTGCTTTAGGCCATAAAGTTCAAAAAGATTTTCCCTGCTTCTACGAACTTTGAGTAAATACTTTTAGTCTTCAGTGGAAAAGTGTCATTATAATTACTTAGGTAAGTATAAACAGGTACGTAATACAAATCTTAGATGTTTCATTTATTAAATACACGAGTAGTACAATATCTCGTTATACTTAATCACTTAGTTATTTACTCAAACATTGTTTGTTTGTTTGAGTAAGTAAATAAACAAGGCAATGTCACGCCTTTTAACACTATTGTACTAAACCAAGCTGTGCAAACAATTTCATTTAAATTGTTTGCACAGCTTGGTTTAGTAAATAACTTATAATCTACCTATTTTTGAATAAAAGATAACCTTACCTCTAGTTTCTGAACGTCTTATAAAGTCTCTGATTAGTAAATCTGCTTATACAAGGTGGACACGACAAAACAACATTAAATTAAATTTCCGGACGTTCCCAATCTGCGTAAGAATTCAACCAAATTTATATATCCAATAGTTTAGTCACTACAACTATACTCCATTTGAAATAAGATTAGAAATTTAAATAAACTTTTTAACAGTCCGTTCAACCTATTTTGACTTTTATTCCGTAGTCATAAGGATGGCATTAAAAGCAAAAGCGTGGTTACAATACCAACTGTTTATTACAGCTGCCATTTTTCGTGCCACCAAAGCAATAGAAGTTAAAAACGGACTATTAAAAGGGTTACTTACTGTGACACCTCAAACTTCCTCAAGCTCATTTCTGGCTTGGACGGCCGTTAGACGTGGGTTCCTACGTACGCGAAGCTGAATGAAACGATCAACACTGCTCAAAGTAAGTCTTTTTCTACCTTGTCCCGGTCTTCTCACAAAATCATTAGTCTCCCTGAATCGTTAGATACTGCGATAAATTGTTGAAACAGGTCTGCGAAGAATTCTTGAGATCACTCTCTAGGTTTGATAATTTCTCCTCATGTCAAGTGCCCTGGAAATATCAGTTGCGTTCAAGTCCTTGACTTTTAAAAAGATTGAAAAGTTAAAAAAAACAAATGAAACTTATTTTTAATGAAGATTTTATGAAATTTTAAACTAAAACCTTAAAATGATGTACAAGGGAAATTCGCTCAAAATGATGTAAGTACGAATAAATTTAAAACAGTCACATAATTATAAGGTGACGTTCAATTGTTTTCTCAATTTGAAATATTTTCTTCCAAAATAAAACTAATTAACAACCAGCCAGCAATGTTACACAAACTAGTTTTTTGAAAAAAAAAAAATATTCCGCTAATATATTTTTTTTGTCGTATGTTCGTCTCCACATTGTATGGCCATTGACTAAAATAACTGCAGCCAATCTTTTTCCATAATAGTATTTTTTTTATCAATAAATATTTCAGTGTCTCGAGCAGTCATACAAATATTACACATTTAAAAATCGGTTCAAAAGTGTTGAGTTCGCTTATAAAATTATAAAACTTTATTGCTGAACGGCAATAGAAATTTTGCAAGTGTACGTACATCATAAAGTTGGATCGTAAACGAACTATTTCTGATTAGGTTGTACGCTATTCACTCGCTTCAGAAAACTAAAAATATAACTGCATTCAAGGTTCCTCTGAAGGTTCAGATTCATTCCGCATTTTTCCAACAAAAATAGACTGTTAAAATCGGATGCTTTTTAACCTTACCTTCTAATCAAGATAACGTTAATTCAAGGAAACTCTTCGCATTTCAATTAAATAGGAAACCATTTCGTAATAATTCCCACGTTGGTAATTATTATAGGTAAGGTTTCGAGTAGATGTGTCTTATAGAGGTTTTCTGAGAAAATTTTACAACTACATACTTTGTCTAGCAAAGTTATTTGAATGCAGTATAAATTAATAATCATAACATCACAACATGAGAGGTGTACATAGTACAGCCACATTTCGCCAGTTATGTTTAAGTCCCATGTAATAGGGGGCGAGCCTATTGCCATCAACCGGATTCCACCAGACTTCGGGCTGCTACTGAGAAATTCCAGATAGAAAAAACCCAATAACACTTTGTCCGACCCGAGAATCGAACCCAGGATCTTATGTTCAGCATTAGCGCTTGCAACCATTAGACCAACGAGGCAGTATAAATTATTATATTAAATTTCAATCATATTGCTCCATTATCGTAGTTGATAATGTTTTCAGACTCACGTCTAGGCAAAACCACTCTTGATTTCTAATCTCAGTTTTAACACTAATAATGTCCAGTAAGCATTTAATCTTCATCTTGTCTGCAATCACTTTCGTGATATGCGTCCCATATTTATTTCCTTTCCGTTCTTAGCTGTAATTCCATTCTTAACATGCATAAAAACACGCCTGTGCCTGAAGGATTAGGCAGAAGTGTAAACTTCAACAGCATTTTCCCAGATAAGTTTATGCGCCAAGTAAGAAGGTGGCAAACCTATTGCTATTGTTCTTTATTCTTAGTATAAAGTAGATACTGTCTGTCACTATGCAGAAAGGTGGCAACATAATGTCATCTCGTATGAAGCATCATTCATCATTGATTATTTAGACATAATAAATTTATAAAATGCGAGATCCGCAGGCGAACCAAGGTAACCGACATAGCCCGAAGAATTGCCAAGCCTAAGTGGCAGTGGGTAGGGGACATTGCTCGCAGAACTGATAGCCGATGGGGCTAAAAGGTTCTGGAGTGGCGACCGCGTACCGGAAGACGTAGCGTCGGAAGGCCTCCTACAAGGTCGACTGATGACCTTGTGAAGGCCGCAAGTATCTGCTGGATGCGGGAAGCACAGAACCGGTCGAAGTGATGGTGCTTGGGGGAGGCTTATGTCCAGCAGTGGACGTCTTTGGGCTGAAATGATGAATGATTAAATTTATGCAAGACTATGATTAAATGCGACTGTTTGGTGTGTAAAACCGAGCACGTTTATACTTTGTGGATGTGTGAGATTCATTTTATTGCCTACAGCTAAATCGATAAACTTAATGCAATCAGTTTGATCTGCGCTTCACTTTAGACATTTCCGAGACATACGCAGTTTTGTAAAATTGCGTGAAAAAATTGCATTTTTTTAATTGATTATTTTTTAATGCGCAATTATCTACAAGTTCATATAGTGAATGACTTTAACGCTGGTAGCACATCTCCGCCGCGAAACCATAACAGCGAAACCGCAGTAGTTAAATTGTACTGGTTCGCGTCATGTTCCGCTACTCGCATCCGATTCGAGTAGCGGAACATGACGCGAACCAGTACAATTTAACTACTGCGGTTTCGCTGCTATGGTTTCGCGGCGGAGATATGCTACCAGCGTAAATGATGTTTCTAAGAACCAGAAATTTTAAGAGATTTTTTTTTTAAAAAGGTTGTGGTGGTTTGCATGTGAAATGTGTCAATGCTTTTTCTCAAATTAAGCTTTTCAGAGTCAACTTCAAAGGATGAAAAAAGAAGGAAAAAAATGTGTGATTTTTTTTTTATAAATTTTCAATCTTTGTTATCAATTGACTATTGTAGATATTGAATCTAGTCTTAACTCAATACCCCACTACTGGACCCTTTTTGCTTGGACGCCCACATATTATTATAACCTATCTATCGTAAGTAATTGTTGTGTGTAATTGTGTTTGTGTTGTGTGTGTATTGAGTATTGTTGTTGTGTTACGATTGTGTTGTAAGTTATTTTTGTGATGTGTTGTTGTTGTACTAGCCTTTATTTTTTTTGTGTGGGAAATTGTCAAATAACTTCTCCCGCTCTGGGCGGAGCGGGAGGGCGTGTCAGACTTTAACTGACTAAAACCCACACGTGTTCCTTCAGAGGCCTGTGTACCAGAGCCACAATATCCCTTTCGGACAAACTCGCAACCCTGGCAGGTTGCAGTTCCATTTATTTGTCAAGATACTTTTTACTTTCAAATACGGTCACGTGGTGCTGTCATAAAAGCATAACCCTCTTTGCAGTACGGTAAATAACCCACAATTATTCAAAGTTATTTGAGAATCAGAACATTTTGAAAATCAAGTCTCTTCAACACTCATTTCTGGGAAAAAAGCGGTTTCAATATTTGAGCCAAGAGCAACCAATTCTGAAGGCAGTCATCAGATAGACGGTGATGATAAAGATAGTTTCATAAATTCTGTTCACAAGTAACACTCAGATATTTCCAAACTAGATGTGCCAAATATAAACACACTAGTGGCGCCCCGCGGTTTCACCCGCATAAGTCTCAACCCGTGGAAATATCGGGATAAAAAGTATCCTGTGTCCTAATACAGGTCATGATCTACATATGTGCCAAATTTCATCCGTATCTGTTGAGCCGTTTTAGAGTGAAAGTGTAACAAACACAGATATAGATAGGCTTAAGAACACAGATACAAAGAGACGTCTCACTAATCAGTGATCAATCTAGTCTCACTTAGATCTATTTTCTTACAAATCCCTGTAAGCTTGTAAAGTGTACTAAAAGCAATGGCAATTGTTTAAAATAGATATCTGATCTACAAATGTGAGTGTTAGGTCTTTTTAAATAAAAATTTGCTCTGTCCTTTTTTATTCAAACAGTGTTAGTCATATGAATTAACCATGAGGTACTCCAACTTCCATGTCAAATAATTGTGAGTTCAAGCTTCGAGTCCTTGATTAATACCCAAAAATTCTATCATCTGTATAAAACTTCCAAAACGTTAAGTAAAAGATTATCCGGTGGTTCAATATTCGCTTTAAAATAGCAATATTTGATTTCAAATGCTTGTTGCACATTCACGAATACAAGCGTAACAAATACAAGTCTATTTATATCTGTGGTAACAAACAAACTCACTCACTTTCGCATTTATAATATTAGTTAGAATAAAGAGTATTCTATTCTATTCTATTCTAGTTAGGATTAGAATTTCTACATCATTCATAGAACAGAATTTAATAATTGTTAGTCAACAAGTGAACAAGTTTAACGGAACGATATGTGACATACACAAAGTTGTTTTCACTTTAAATTCTTCAGGGAACTGGTATTGTAAGAACTACATATTGTAATGTCTTTGTGAACTAATATTATACACAGGCTGATGTTAGTGATGTAACAGTTCACGAATCCACAACATTATTGGGACGAGTCGCGAAAGTTGCGCGCCCGGTTCGCGCCGGCGAATTACACTGGGTAAGGATGTCACTTCTTGTCATTCTATATTTAATCATTATTAGTATCTTGAAATGATGCTGTTGGGTGGCAAGAGATATTTAGATCGTTAAAATACAAAAGCTTTATCCAAGATAAACTGACTACGTAAGCGCACGATTTTTTTTTATTACCGTATTACGTTTTTTTTTTGCCGTTATTTTGAAATTATAATTTTTATTTTTCGAAGCACATCTTTAAGCCACTTTTACAAGTTTTAACTTCTTTGGTATAATTAACTAACAACTTGCAATTAATAAACAATTGACGTAATTCGTCTCCTATTAATACAATCAACAGTTACAACTGTGGTACCTACTTAAAAAATAATAAACCTTTCTGTGTCAAATCAATTAAAATTCTTTTCATGGCTTTATCTTTCAGCTCGCTATCACCAAGTCATTTTGCGTATCGTGAAGTTTATCATTTTGCCTTGGATGGTAGTTCATCGATCATCATTCAATCGTTCAAATACCACGTCCCTATAGTTTAGATGACATTACTATCGAACATGGATCGTCTTAGAGTCTATACCTACATAGAAAGATGGTTTCGTTCCTCCAGCTATCATCATCTATACAGTTTGTTTGTTACGCTAAAACGGCTGAACGTATTTAGGTGAAATTTGGCATACTGGTAGACCATGACCTGGAGTAGGACATAGAATATTTTTTATTCCAGTAGTACGTTCCCGTGCAATAATTACCGACCTCCACGTGGCCAAAGTCTGATCCCACAAATCTAATGGACTGTCGATTGTGTTTGTGTGTGACCGTTGTGTTTCTAACTTGGGTTATTTTCGTGCTTATGTGGATTACATATTTGGACAAACAGAAAGCATTACATGACTCAAAAAAATAACAATATTTTCACAGCCTGGAGTTGTCATCCCTGCCGTATGACGCACCTGAGACGATGGAGTTGACTGGCCACTGTGTCATCGGAGCAAGGCGAGCCGACCGCGCATAATTGCTGATTACTAACTATTACGTTAACGAACAAACTCAGTTTTCATAACCTAACCAAGTACTAGCTCAATGTCTTTTGTAAAGAAACTAATTGTAACTATTGAATTACCTGTACATTATTCTCTGCCTTCCGCAGGATTTTATTATCCGTATCTTCACAACAAAAGCTTTAGAAAAAAAAAAAACTAATGACTTTATTCGGCCTTGATATGAAAGCCAATATGTTTGACTCTGTAGACACCAGCTTATACCTAGCTGTTTGTACTCATAGTAGGTACGGTCATAAAAGTGATATCAAAATTTTTAAGTTTAAATACAGAAGTACTAAATTGTTTATCATTTAATGTTTGCGTTAAGACATCTGACTTTTATATCTGGTTATGCTCATTATTATACTTCTTACCTTTCCTTTGAACTTTTATGAATGTAACTTTACTACTGTTTGCTTACAATTTTTACCTTTCCAGTTGGAATTCACAAGTTTACTGTGACTTGGTTAACAAAATCTTTAAAAATATTAAAGAGGTTTTATTTAGAACATAGAGAGATGATGTAATAAAATAAAACAGAATATCCTTAATTTACAATCTCATGACAATTTAGGAATGATAGTTTACAATATAACGAAATATCTACCTATTGGAAGACGTTGACCGCGTTACGTTAATACAAGTATACCTAAATAACCAAGCTGACTCTCCCAAAGTGGACAAACGATGCGCCCTAGTTCCAGTAATTTATGCACTAAAAACAATCAAATATGGACCCGGTAGAATTACTAGAATAGAGGCGTCTCAACAACGCGAATAGTGCATGCATTAATACATGTACACATACATAGTCAGGACACTTGCATTATGCGATTGTCAATGTTTTAGTATTTCTTCACTCTCAAAATATATTCCACTGATGAAGGACCAAATATATTCCACTGATCAAAAATAAAACCGACGTCACTTATGTACCTACCTATACTTCAACTTTTAACTTGAGCGCAAGGTTTTAATTCAATAATAGTTTTTAACGGATTTCCGTATATAGCGCACGTAGAGTGTGTAGCAAACTTTCCTTTTTCCACTTACACTATATTAAATATAGACTTTACTACATTAGTTTTCTTTTTAAAGTATTTTCTATCTATATTCTTACCAGCTGCGCCCTGCGTTTTTACCCGCATAACTCTCGATCCCGTGGGAATATCTGGATAAAAAGTATAATCGTATGTCCTAATCCAGGTTGCGGAACGCGTGAGGGAGAGGCAAGGTTCGCGCCCTCACGCCCCTAGTCGCCGCGGGAGACGCCTCGAGCGGCGGGAGTCACAGGCTGATTCCCGGCCACCGTAGGCGCGGGCTTGCGGACGGGAGACCGATGAGTAGCTCGCCGTCCGATAAGGAACAGGCCCGGGTCAACAACGAGTTGTGTTCAAGAGATGTCAGCACCAACTGATGGGGTCCGATAGGGCCAATACCTGCCAGGGTTGCGCATTAGTCCGAAAGGGATATCGTGGCATCTGAAGGAACACGGGTGGGTTTTAGTCAGTAAAAGTCTGACACACCCTCCCGCTCCCTCCGCCCAGAACTGGAGAAGTTATATTTGAAAATTTCCAAAACACAAAAATAAAAAGGCCATGGTCTACCCATGTGCCAAATATTATCCAAATCCGTTCAGCCGTTTTAGCGTGAAAGCGTAATAAACAAAGAAAAAAACTCACTAAAAGGGGATTATACTAAAATGCTTTTATATACACAGTGACGCAATACGTTAATCTGTATGATACGAATGTATGGAATGGGACATGTCTACATTATAGAGGTAACCAACCTGAGTGTATTCTCATATTTCTTAGAACAATGACCGCCACTACCAATGAACGGTCAAGAGGTAATTGCCATAATCAGCACACTTGACGACGGATTGGTCGTCTCAATTAAGTAGTTGTTATCAGACAGGATACTTGCTACCTGGCCATGCTCTTGACTTGACTTTGGCATTTCCTTCGTTATTTTTAACAACATCCTATTTACCATCTTGCTATATTAATCTTTGCTGGGAACCGGTGAAAGTTATTAAAGCTTACAGATCAGCAGGAGCAGCAGCGCTCAGTAGACCGTGAATAGAAGACCTGCATTCTTGACAATTGAAACGTATCACGGCCACCATCATGAATCAGAGTCAGAAGCCTCAATTTCTGATCTTAGAACAAGTACCTATTGCCCTTAATTGTATTGTGGACTTAAGTCAGATGAACAACTCCACAACGACCTTGTCGGCACAGCGGCAGCGTGAGGAATGAGATGATATGATGAACAGATGTTATAGAGCTGTCACCATGGACTTAGTGTCATATATCCACATTCAGCATAATATAAATATAAATGAATAGCTGAAACAGTTTTTTAATAATCGTGATACATTCATCTATTAAATTATCAGCTGATAAGATCAAAAAATTTGGAAACGATAATTTCTGTATGGTAATTTTTTCTGTTAAGTTAGTTACACAATTACTTAGCTGAAACGCAATCATTATCGCCATTGCCGTTCACAAACTGAATGCTTTCTTAATCGTTTGCATTTCGTGTTTCAAATTGTAAACAGACTTTCATGGAATTAATTGTTGCTCTTTGGTAATGTCATTCTTTACAAAATATTTTTCAAGGTTTTCGAGCTATGGGTGATCAATGATTAACATAAGCCTGTCCGTTTTTGGAGCATTATTGGATTGTTGTTCATCTCCGATGGACACTAGGTACACCATTTCTAGGCATGTAAATTGTGTGGGCTGCTGATGGGATAACAAAGATAAATAGTAATAATTACAGTAAGGAATTCTCAGAGATTTTAGCAAATTAACAAAAAGTCAATGAACTCCCAATTGTAAGTAACGTTATAAGATTCACAATATTCCTCGGCAATCACCGGTCAACTCGACCAGCCAGTTATTACGTAGCCTAACTAATCAATTGTAACAATTTATAATATTACACCATTAACCTTTTGCTGACGCTACTTACGCTCGATGCACCTTTCAGACAGTCGTGAGGTTAAAGCATGAACTTCTGGGCATTAAATAACAGAGTATTATAGAGATACGTGAGTATCCGTAAGTTAATGTCTTGCTATTGAGTTTACAATGACATGACACTGAAAGCGACGACCTATTTTTTTTTTATCATTACCGTGTTCTTGACCTTTCAAATTGTGTCTTATATTCATAAGCCATCTGTCCTTTTTTTTTTAATAGCTTCGCCCGCTCTAGGTGGAGCGGGAGGGTGTCCGACTTTTACTGACCAAAACCCACCCGTGTTCCTTCATTTGCCTGTGTGCTAGCGCCACGATATCCCTTTCGGACAAACTCGCAACCCTGGCAGACTACTCATATCCCTGTGATGATAATAATTCAAATGAATGAAAATTAAACTTATTTAGTGAAGAACTAATTACAGCTCAAAATAACTTACTAAGATTGAAGAGCGTGATGATATGCATATTAAAATAATTGTTTCTCAGTCCATAAGTAATTAAAAGAAAAACAAGATCAGCAGAAAATTAACCAGACATGACCTTCAGATAATAAACGTACTTCCTTCTTTCGTAACACTTTCTGACAAATTACCTACACAAATATTTTACCGAAAATCATGACACAGAGTAAGAAACACATGCGATTAACAATTCACAACTGATACTAATTGCTTAGTCGAAAGCGTATCTATATTTTTAGCGTATGACAGTAATGTACATTGAAATGCACGAAGTTTACCTTACAAACTTTTAAACAGCGCAGAGAACTCCGTGACATTTTTAAAAGTACCTTACTCTCTATCTCTCAATTGAAAATATATCTAACGTTGATAGCAATAAGACTTTAAATGCTTCAATGGCTACTTAAAGTTCGAGAGGTCGTAGACGTTGTGAGGAAAGATCATTATGTAACAGCTAATATACGTATGCCTTGTGAAATTTGAGAGACGACAATTGTAAATAAACATCAATATTTGGTTTATTGAGGTGGTTTTGGTAAATGAGATAATAATCTGTAAGAATTTATGTTAATATTGCAAATAAATATAGAATTTACTTTGTATAACAAACACACATAATGTATTGACATATCATATTGCACTGGGCCCGCGTGTTGGATTACGGTCCACTCCCTCTCACAGAGAGGACGCCTGTGTCCCAGCAGTGGGACCTTATAGGCTGAATATGCATTACGACTGTGCCATTCTTATTCTTATTTTTAAATGACACGAACTATACTTAGAGCAATATTATGCTCATGTCGCTGTAAAAATATAAGCCAATAAGCAAGCCTAATAAGAACCCTAAATACAGGCCCATAATGACCTACTGACTATTTTCTATACAAATAAATAAAATTTAAGTGTCTGTTTCTAATATCAAAATAACAGCGTTTTACTAAATTCATAATATATGAAAGCATATACGGTACTTATAACAAAAAAACTATTTTTAAACTGTTTGTCTTTCTCTCCGTCTGTCTGCTTGTTCCGGCTAATCTTCGAAACGGCTGGACTGATTTTGACGGGACTTTCACTGGCAAATAGCTGATGTTATTAGGAGTAACTTATAAAAATATAAAAGACACGCGAGCGAAGCCGCGGCCAGCAGCTATATAGTTTTTCAATATACCATCCATTACTTACATTATTATACATTACTCCATCCATTAAATATTTACATGCCATCAGTGCATGGCGGAATGTGTCTTTGCACTGAACTTTTTATATAACATCTTTTGTACCCACCACATTTTATGCAAATAAATGATTTTGATTTGATTACCCCTCTCAATGAACACAAACAAGATTCCATATTCATTGCCCATCCTATCATTAACGATGGCATCAATCATGGCCATGGCAATCGAGAGCGACCCAATAAACACTGCTAACTTGCAGTCGAGTTAAAATCTCATTAACGTACTAAGGTAACGTACGGCTTCATTTAAGGTCAATATCGTTTGACCCTGAACTGGGGAATTGTACTGCTTGATTTTATTGTGTTTACTTTTACTGATGTTTTTATTGCCATTCAACTGCCAGATTGAGTAGGAATGCGGCGCTATGACCCGGAAGTTAAGGAATACGTTTATTTAAGTTTTTAAATGTAAGTTTTTTTATCGCTGACTGACGAAGAAAAATATCTTGAGGATAACCTCACCTCTTTCCACCTGACCACTTTTAAAGTACATGATAACATGTACTTTAAAAGTGGTCAGTATTGGAAAACCCGCTGACCACAGATGGTGATTCATGCACGTTCCTTATTTGTATGAAAGGATGGATGCCTTTACCCTGCAGAAAAACAGTCAAAAGCCGCATAGAGCATAGTGACGCCAATTTGAAAAATCTTGTAATTTTACATTTCTACTCTAATGGGTAAACAAATTGGAGGCTGATGTTGATTGCAATTAAAGTAATTAATTGAGATCGAATAAGTGTGAACTGGGACGATTCGTAGAGGACCAGAAATAAACTTGAGATTAAAATTTATTGCAACTGCAACCGCTCAGTTTCAGTTATCACCAACATTTTGTCACTTAAAAACAGTTTTCTGGTCACGAAAGATCATAAAATATTATTGGCCAAAATCAGTCCTAACAATAAGAATAGGAAGATGATATATGCATTTTTATTTATTTATTCATGGGTTCCTACCAACAGCTATAACAGAAGGATTACGATTATATTAGAAATACGAGTAAATTGCAGGTTCTCACGGGTAAAAACAACACTAAATCTACCTAATTAACAGCATTTTTAGGGTTCCCAAAGGGTAAAACGGGAACCCTATTACTAAGGCTCCGCCGTCTGTCTGTCTATCTGTCTGTCTGTCCGTCTGTCACCAGGCTGTATCTCATGAACCGTGATAGTTAGACAGTTGAAATTTTCACAGATGATGTATTCTGTTGCCGCTATAACAACAAATACTAAAAAACAGAATAAAATAAATATTTAAGGGGGCTCCCATACAACAAACGTGATTTTTTTGGCGTTTTTATATATAATGGTACGGAACCCTTCGTGCGCGAGTCCGACTCGCACTTGGCCGGCTTTTTTTTTAATGTTGGTCATACCTTGTGCCACGCACGACTCGCTGACCAAACTCTGTAACTGTCCTACAAAACATAGTTATCCCTTCTGTTAGAGCGGTGCGTGTCGAATGTATAATTTTAATTCATATTACAAGTGATTAATATTACAATATCTGCGTCAGCTAAGCAAACAGGATATAAAATTACGTGTTCTTGTTTGTTTAGCAACATCATTAACCATTTTACATTATAGACCGAATAGTTACCTACTGTATAAGTAATTTTTGTAGGACTTACAGATTTATTCTTCAGTCTTACCATTGTATTGAATAGATAATCTATCTGTATAAGTAAAAATGAATGCGTTAATGTGTTAGTAAGCGTAAAACTCGGGAACGGCTGGACCACTCCGGCAAGTTTTTTTTTTTTCCAAATATTCGTTGATGTCCGAGGAACGTTCATATGAAGAGGAAAAATTTTAAAAGTTGTCGGGGAAATTAAAAAATTACAGTGCATTTTCTATGAGAATTTTGTACGAATTATTGAAAGGATTGGACAACGTCTGTGTGGGACCAGCTAGTAATATAATAAAAAATAAATGCTATTCGTTGGTAAGCGCATCACGTCAGAACGGCTGAGCCGATTAGATTTTTTTTTGTTTTTAAATTATCGTAATAGTCTTATTCAGGGGGTCTACTCCGAATCGCTAAACCGAAGTATCGGCCGAATGTTCGGCCGTTTTATAACTTCCAAAGTTTCCTTTTTTGTCTTTGAGTCCTTACCCGATTTCAAGTCACAGTTTTGACTTTGGCGTATCTCTTCAAATGTCTGTTTTTTTTTGCCGTAGTCAGCGATAGTTTGCCGTAGTAAAGAAACGACCGAACATTCGGTCGATACCTCGGATTTATGTTCGGAGTAGACCCGCTGGTTTTTACGGAAAGAAAAATTTAAAATTCTGGAAAACTGAAAGTGCATTTTCTATGGGAATGTTGTATAAATTATTGAAATTTGGACAAGACAACGTCTATCGGGTCAGCTAGTTAATAATAAATACATTAGTCAACGACGCTGCAATAAAAAAAAACTGTCTGATGCCAGATTTAATTTCAGATCTGATCCAGTAAATCAATTATTTAACACCATGTAGGTAAAGTCCTCATCAGGCTTTTGCTTTAAAATTCTGCCAGTAGGTCGGCATTTTTATTTAAATAAATAATTAATCTATCGAATATTTTGGTCGTTTATTTCGGTTCCAATCTGCATGAATGTCTGTAATGAATGTTTAATGTATATGTTTGTTTTGCCTCTGTTTAAACGAAATTAATTTGTCATACATTGTAAACACGGTACTAACCTGACTAATCTCGTTAGCAGTTCTCTAATACTATTATAATAATTTGATAATGTCTCGGTGTTGCAAGAAGACAATACATATTAATAAGCAGTATATAAGTACAGAAATCATGCTGCAAACAATATGAACTAACACGTTTATGTAATCAACTACTGACCCGCTGTAAATAGATGTCAGTAAGTCGTTCATGATCACTAAATCCACCTACATACTTCCCTATAGGTCATATTATACACCTGTATTTTACGCTACTAAGATTCTAAAACAAACATTTTACGCTACTAAGAATCTAAAACAAACATTTTACGCTACTAAGAATCTAAAACCAACATTTTTCAATTAATGTTACGTTACGTGTAAAACATTTTTCGCTTCCTTGCGCTGGAAGATAGGAAAGTGAAACGGTTAGTATTTCTTACTGATACAATCTCAGATGGACTTAAACATGCATATGTCCGTAGACTTGGAGTAAGAATAGTAGAACTCCATCACAAAAACTGACTTGATGATACATCAGGCAAAGAGCCACCTGTAGATACAGGTCAGATTCACGATAGCATCGTGCAGTGAAGAACTCCTTTTCAATTGGTCGTTGGGGTGTGGAAATTAGACAGTATTAGTAGGTAGTAGTTCCATAGGTACTAGCTGTAGCTACCCAGCAAGGAGCAGCGAGTAAAATTATGGATATGGAAACATATGGCATGCACCTGGAAATGCATTCAAAGTCCCTGGAAAGCCGTGTATGACAAAAAGAAAATACCTTTTGTCACTTAAATTAAATCAAGCAAACCTAAAGTCCTTGACGATATTGTGATCAGGAAAGTTTGAAACTGTCTGTAACCACAACGTTCAAAGATCATTGCTCTATAGTGTGTATATTTAACTATGTAAGTAGATATAAAAGTGTGACAAAGAAGAGCTATAAAGGTATGTCATGTACAATGTTTGCTCATAATCAAACAAAGTACGCAGTTTTCTAGAGTTAATTAAACATTTATTTTTACTGACAACGTTAGTTTCCGTGTAGAATGACACAAATCATACGCCGTCCAGCATATCTTGATGATCGTGATGGCGCTATTTTCAACGGAAACTGTCAAAGAAACGTCAAATGGAACACATTTTCATAATTAGTTCCGAATGTCGCCACCGGTCATGACAATCTGGTCGTTGTTTTCGTGCTGGGATCGGCTGATCTCCGATACCTAGTTGCTATTTTCGCAGTTTGTTATATTGACGTAAAGCCGACGTGAGTGACGCCATTCGTAGCGAGTCAGTAAGTCAATTTAAACGTAATCACTGAATGGACTGTGTGTTGAAAAACATACCGGTAATGAATGACCGCAAATTATTTTTAGGTGGACTTGCCTTGTGGTATTAAGGCAAAACCTTACCTACCTACCGCATTTTGTACCGCTGTCGCTATGAAAAGGTAAGCAGTGTAGGTACCTATATAATTTTGCTTTTATATAAAAATATTTAGAAAAACATCGTTAATCAATGTAAATATATTAATTCTGAGTTCAGTTTGCTAGTAAGGTCAGTTTTTTTTCCACTATAATGCTACTTGATGGCTATTGGGGTTCATCGCAGAAGACTTATTTGCGCCACAAGACACCATGTTTTATTTTTAAGGTTCCGTACGTCTAAATGAAAAAACGGAACTCTTATAAGATCACTCGTGTGTCTGTCTGTCTGTCCGTCTGTCACAGCCATTTTGCTCCGAATCTAATGACTGATTGGTACACCTATACATTTATGTGGCCCAAATATAAGTGTATTTTTTTTTCTAAGTTTTCACCTACGTGTAACAAAATAAATGGGTTTTGAATATGGGGATCACTTTTTAGGCAAATAAGTAATTTTTTTAAAGTTTTCCTAATTAAAAAGGGCCTCATATAAAAGGGCTTACTGTGAGGGATGGTCTCAAATATATTTTTTTTATAATTTTAAAATAAATAGTTTTAAAGTTACCTTTATGAGAAAATAAATTAAAATTGACCATTCCCGCGCTTATCTCCAAAACTACTGAACCTAAAACTTAGAAAAAAAAAAATAAGAAAATAGTTCTATACTTAAAGATTACAGGAAAATCTATAAGAAGTCTATGGTCTTCAAGTAACATGGTAAATCTCTCAGTATTGTTTGCACAAACTTACATTTGCAGTTGGTATGTATGAGAGAATATGATTTTTCCTGGGATAAATTGATAAATAAATATAAATAAATAAATTGAATACTTAAAGATTACAGGAAAATCTATAAGAAGTCTATGGTCTTCAAGTAACATGGTAAATCTCTCAGTATTGTTTGCACAAACTTACATTTGCAGTTGGTATGTATGAGAGAATATGATTTTTAAAAACAATGTTATGTTTGTTCCTGGGATAAATTCATCCCAACTACGGAACCCTTCATTGTGCGTGGTCCGACAAGCGCTTGGCCGGTTTTTCCTTACTAGTGTTCTCACTCAAATTAACTACGCTGTGGCTATTAGACGAAATACCCATCTCATAATCATAACTTGACTCACAGTCGTAAGTCATCCTCATAACCTATAATTTTACACCGAACACGTTCTTGAGCGGATTTTATGCATGAAAAATACACTGTGTTACTGAACATCGCCTCATTATTCAGAGCGACGCGTGCGCAGCTTTACAACATGCAAATAAAACGAATAAGTTACGCAGTCCATCTATTCATTTGCAAATTACTGTATTCATAAGCATTCATTTTCCTTTGCGTACCTAACGCTTCATAATATAATAAAATAACAAAATTGCTGGGTGCAGAAAAATTATTATATTTAAGTACCAACCACCTATTTTTAGAAACTTGTAATGTAGGTACCCAAGTGTTTCTGGAATTTTAAATTTGCAAATAAAATTATTCGCAAGTGTTTCTGGAATTTTAAATTTGCAAATAAAAATTCCATGCATTAACATTTGCTGAGTGTAAGATAAAATAAAATATTTTTTTAACAAAAAGTCTTTCGATATATTTATTTAACATTTTTACGTTATCGTGCATGTGCCTATGTTAAATCTAGAATGCTGTATTATTTCTGATATTTTACGAGTATTGTTTTCCAAAGCGATTCCGAGAAATGTTTTTAATGTCAGATGTTTAAAGATTGTGAGTGGGAGTATAGAGTGCCTAGAAAAGATTTTTCCTCTTATTTTAATAAATATAACAGACTGGATCTTAGAATCTAGTATCTGATAAGGATAGTTTCCTAGAAAGATTCGCCTTCTTTATCCTACCTAGGCTTTTTTTTTTTTGTTTCGAAACATCTTTTCCCTGACAACCGTAGGTACCTATAAATACTTCTACTAAATTGACTCAAATAGGATTGCCTTTTTAAGGATCTCCGGTCTAGTTGAATTTCCCCATAGCGCTAATACATCGGTACTCCATGGCGGCGCAGCCAGGTCGCGTCGCCAACAAAATGTATGGTTGGCTGCGTAACCAAGCGGACGCCAGGTGAGCCACCCACTGTAGAGCTGTATACATTTAGTTGGCAGCACGACCTGGCAACGACGTCACCATGGCATCCTAGTGTATTAGCGCTCTTATTTAGCAAATAATATATCGTCCAAATATACGATTAAAGTATCTACGTACCCAATAGAGCGCAACAAGTCCATACAGACGGAGAACCAAAACCTAAATTCTCTTTTTGATGAAAATTACACACTAGATTGTTTAGGGCTCCTCAGTAGTTCTGAATGACTTATGACTCTATGCACAATTCACTTTATCGATCAATTAGAATGCACAGTAGTGTCGAACACAAAACACCGGAAGCACGTTAATAGCAAAAACAAAACACCACACATAAATCTTTAAAACTAGTTAGTATTCAGTGAAAATGATAGGTGAACAATCGAGAGAACATTAAGAGTGTCTCGATGAATCAATTGTATCGAAATGACCCCGTGCCTGGACTCACAAATAATAGTCATTGAAGGGAGACGCAACAGAAATGAACAGTAATACAGTTTGGAAAGAGCAACGCGCTTATTGCGACAGTGCAAACTACGATTGCGTACTTAGAAGTAGAACTGACGAAGACTGGGCTAATTTTAATGATTGGGTGTATTTAAGACGGAGACAACAGCTAAAGCACGGTCACTGTCGGACTGCATACAAAAGAAAGAGAAGCGCGATGACACAACGCTTGCAATTTATTGCAAAATATGAAGGAATTGCAAAATATGAAATCTATTTACTCAAAAATGAGTTCGAGTAATCGATAATAAAAAACAACCAAGTGCTGCATTCAAATAAGACGTTCTTGTTATTAATTAAATACCAATCGTACGTTAATATTTAATATAGATATTTTCGATTGGAACTCAAAGTAAAAGGTTAGTTTACCGTTAATTTGTATCGAGATTTTTCTTTCTTAACGTGTTTTGGTAACAACCTATTTCTGAGAAATATGTTCAAGAATAACATATATTTTTCCCGCTACCACAAACTATATAGATATGGCAATTTTTTTGTTTAAGACAAGTTTACTTAGATCATTTGCTTCTTGTCAGCGCCTTAAATGTTGTATTGCAGAGGATTTTGTCTCAATGGCAGCAGCGGAACTCGAAGCGTTCATAATTGTCCTGAGCAGTTTGTTGCGCAGTTCATTTTATTTACAGTGTAGCGCGTAGGCATATTTAATATCTTTAGTCTTAGGCAATGCATGACGTAGCTTGTAAGTTAATTCTAAGTCCCCTCAACCTCTGTATACAAATAATACAACGTCAGTCGTCCAGTAAACCTTCAACTAGTAACACGCTCTTTCATTCGCCGACCTTCTGATCACTAACACCGTCAAAACCCTTATCGGCAAAGTGGTGACCCCAAACACAAGATTACTGTGAAGTATAGGTATTTTAAGGGCTGTCTAGTGCCTATTGTATTTTTGGATAAATATAAAGTTTAACTTTCTAATCTTGCTCATTGTTAGCGTCTGACTTTGGCTTTATTGAGCCACAGGAGAGCTTTACATGCTATTTTATTTGAGGAATTTAATAAACTGTTGACTCTGTCTGTTATATTGCCTCCATAGACTGCCTTACAAACATAACTTGTTTATTATGGCATTTAACAGGCATAATTTATTAAAACTTACAACATAAGCGAGGTTAGATATACTATCTTCTCCCTGCATTCTGGCGTCAGTAATTTGTAGTTTCTCAGAACTACTTACGAATGCTTTCCGCTGTGATTTAGCAGTGAGAATTCAACTTCTATCCGATAAACGATCACTTTGAACCACGTGAAGTATGTGCATATAAAGTAGCAGTGTTGTACAAGGTCTATTTAGAATTTTAATTTACTTATGTCATATTGTATGCTTAGATATTATTCTTTAGCTAAGTACATCAAGGCCACGATAGTAGATTATCAAGATCATAACATGGATATCTGTAGTAAAAATATACATTTTTGGACGAATACCTGGGGGTCTACTCCGAACATAAATCCGAAGTATCGGCCGAATGTTCGGTCGTTTCTTTACTACGGCTAACTATCGCTGACTACGGCGAAAAAAGGCAATCGAAGAGTTAAGCCAAAGTTAAAACTGTGACTTGAAGTCGGGTAAGGACTCTAAGTCAAAAAAGGAAACTATGGAAGTTATAAAACACCCAAACATTCGGCCGATACTTCGGTTTAGCGTTTCGGAGTAGACCCCCTGGAAGGGATAATATTCGTGAACGAACTATGGAAGAAAAGCATGAAATAACTAACACTGCGTGTCTCAATCTCAACGCAACACATTATAAACGTCAGAAAGATTTATTTGACAACAATAAAAATGTATGCCATATAAGTACAAATTACTACACGGTATACCACGACAAGTATCGTAGATTTTTCCGTTACTATCGTTATGCAACACCCACGGCTAAATCTTTTTACATTGTTCTCGAGCCGAGACGAAGACAAAAACGTGGCCAATAAAAAGTTTCGCATCTTATTTCGCGATCACTATCGCGTTTCGACATGGTCGTGAGAAATTAATCTTAGTTAACCTACGCACTAGTGCAGCTTATTTTATTGTTTGTGTTGCAAACAAGTCCGGGGACTACGTAAACAGGGTCGCGAGTTGTCCAGACAAATTGCTCTTTCACTGGAGATAGTTCCCATCTGTAAGAGCTATAAAATGTTTGTCCGTTTACTTATGTTGGCTCTTCACCTTACTGATATTACTTGTTGGTATTAGCATACACTGTAGCAGTGCTATCCTTTATTCATGATTACTTTACTAGTTTCCAATAATATACCTAGTTTCGAGGCTGTCTTTACGAAATTGTTTTTAACAGTAACTAGATTTATCTAGAGGCACCCCACACTATGCTTCCCGATTCGTGGTCTCCACTCCAGGAATGGTCTGCGCCAAACGTGTTCTAGATCGTCATCTGTCAGCTATATAGTCCTAAAAGCGGTCAGGATAGACTGAATACGGATGGCGGACAATCGGGTGTTGTGTTGCAATTTGGGAGAAGCCCATGTCCAGTCTGAGTGCAGCGGTGGCCCAGTGGTAACTTACCAGTTTGTAGGTCGTAGGTTCAAACCCAGTCAGGCGCTTTACTTTGTGTAAATAATCGTTACCACTGTTCTCAAAATGGTGAAGGAAAACATCGTGAGGAAACAGGCATGTCCTAGAACCCACTCCCTCTCGAAAGGAGGCCTGTGTCCCAGCAGTCGGAACATTATAGACTGATTATGCCATGTCCAGCAGTGGACTGCGAATTACGAAATGGATTTGATTGATTGACAAAAAAGAATGAAAGAATTAGCATATGCTTGCGATGAGTTATGTGATCCTTCAATGTCAATACTATCTATATGCGGTCAAAGTTGAAGTTACGTTGTCCACGCCCGCGAGGTGGTTGTTAAAGATGCACTGAGGACCACTACACTATCTAACTATTGACATAATTCAACTTCCCATGTCGTCGGTGTACAAAATCATCAAATTGAAAATTGTTTTATTCATTACAGGCGGGTAATAATTGAAGGAACTGTAAATCACTCTACGCTCTAAAATAATCCAACGTCGACTTGGACTCTACCCACATTAAAGACATTAATATAATTAACGATGTGTGAAAACAGACAATTTACACGCACTTCTCTAATAGACATAAATCTTATATTGAAGGAATCAAGGAAGTGAGTGATGCATTTTTGATTTTCGAAGAATCAATTGAATCTTGCAAAATTCTGTGTACACGTAAATCGATTAATTTTAAGAAAGACTACATTATAATTATTGAATGATTGTTTCTCAAATTTGCAAATATTTGGGCTACGTGGCTAAAGGTTTTGTATAATTTTAGTGAAACTATTATTAACATATTGCATACTTAAGTAGGGTATATCTTCATTTTATCTTTTTAAATTCAAATCATATTTTTTATGATGACACAAACCATAATTTAAATAAGCATTGTTTTTTTTATTATACTTCCCTAACCTGTATTTTTATGTCACATGTGTTGTTTTATTGGACTTTACTTATTTCTTGTAACAGAACGGAATCTATCTTTATTTATAATTAGAAAAGTATTCTCTGCTTGTTATTGTTTCATATTACCAATCGTCAGTATTATTGAAAATTTGCCTGAGAGCCCTGTGTAGTCCTGAGGAAAAATAAATGTTTACGTTATTATCCGTTTCTAATAATAACATTTTTATTTTCAATGCAGTGGTTTGAAGAAGTTGTATTTTAAAATTATTTATATAACAGGTAAAATTTATCAATAATTATACAGTACGACTTACGACAATGGCCGCACCACCGCTTACAGAATGCAATTCCCAAAGCATCTCCAGGCTGTTCTTTTCCCTGACTTTTCTTTCATTGTTAGGAACTAAAAGTTATGGGTTATATCTTCATTCAAGCTGTAATTCAATAGGCTTATAATCAACTATGATATAATTGATTCTAATACAATATTTAATTCAAATACATGGGATAGATATAAATATTTTAATATCCTCGATAGAAAAATTAAGACTATAATGTGAATGCTAACGATTGTGGTGAATATATCCCAGCCACTTACAATGTCATTGTCATTGCCTTTGACCCATTGTAATGAGCTCTGATACGCATTGATGGTTTTGTGTACATTGTACGTACACACAGCTAAGGCGTTTGTTATACAGGCAAGATATATACTTTTGCGAACTGCAGCTACGCAAGCAAGCAAAGAGCAGAGTTTTCACGGGCATATGACAGGTGGCATCAAGGTGGACACAGACGGAGAAGGCGGAATAAGTTGAACTAATAAAGATTGGTTAATAGTTTATACATTACATATGTATATATATAAAAAGAAAGAAAGTAAAGGGCAAGCCCTTTTACATAATATACAGGCTTTTAATAAGTAGGAGCTCATGATCTAAGTAATAACAGCTACACCGGTCGATCCATCAGTGTAAGTTACGCTTACCGGGGTTGCTCCGTGGATGGGTGACCATCTTTACATATCGAGACTCCTCCGTGCCTCGAAAGTACGTTAATCCATTAGTCCCGGCTGTCATTCGTGGGTCTCGTTAAGGATCGTCAGAAGGTCGAAGGTCTGACAACCAGTCTTACCAAGGGGTATCGTATTACCCAGTGACTGAGTTGTGGAGGTCAGATAGGCAGTCGCTCCATGTAAAATACTGGTATTCAGCTGCATCCGGTTAGACTGGAAGCCGACCCCAACATAGTTGGGAAAAGGATAGGCAGATTGACAGGTTTATAATAAATAACAGGTTATAGGTAAGCCACACTCACACACGTATATGTTACAGATTTGACTAATCAGCATCAGCACGCGCCCGACGGCCAGACACAGGTTAGTCGGTGTATTTTACTGTCTCTGTAAGTCTGTATCTTTGATTGACTGTACCTAAGGCAACCTAGTGTGAAGGGCGGATATTTTTGGCTTTTCGACAGCTCGCAACCGTATATTGTAATCTATACACATTTATAATAATGGTAATTTATTTAGTTGTCCTTGAGTGCTCTTGCACAGTGCATACAAGGATAATCGTCGGTTCGTGCATCATCTAACGGGCCTCTGCGAGTTGGCTTCGTCCTCGTATCGCCTACCAAAGGTCCGGGACCCTAATGATCCCGAGATACTCGTATATGTGAAAAGCATAAAAAATTTCATAGTAATTTATTTCTAAAACTTCAGTACATGTTACATCAATGAATAATTTGATTTTCGTTTTGTTTTTCGTAAGAAATGTGTAAAAAAAAAAACAAAAAAAAAATAGAACAATAAGTACAACGTAAATGTATAAAAAGGTTAGTTTTTTTTTAGTCTGTTAGTTTTTAAATTTTGTAAATATTTTAGAATTAATTAGAGTATTATGATAAACTTAATAATAATAAATACAGAAATTAAAAAAAAATATGTATCTAGGCAACTAAAATTATTATATTATCTATAGAAAAATGGTTTTAGTTATTTCAATATCAATTCTTCTACAGTTTACCTTAATTTACATCGGTACTGTTATCGGTTACACCATTAAAATGTTTACGCACTAATGCAAATGTGATATGGTAATAATATATTTCAATGTTTTGTCATAAATACACATCTTTTAAAGTTATGGAGATTCATAGACTGTATTTATGTTTGTCCTTTGACATGACTCGAAATTTTGAAAACTTCAAGATCTCGATTTCAGTATGTGGCTGATTTATTACTTTTTCTATTTCGTAGAACTAGCACCACTCACTTTAAAATGCAGATTACTGAGAAGGCAAACGCTTGTAAATTTTGCATTCGCTCGTGTCTACATAAATTGCTTAATCCAGTTTTTATCTGACTTCTAATTTACTCTTTTCTCACACCTTACTAGTAAGCATTGCTGGCAGACAATCCATTTGAAACGCCCGTAGAGTCTTGAAAAACTTTTAGCCTTTTAAAGAGACTGTAGCCGATTCATTAACTAGCTCTTTGCTTATTAGGTGATTTGTAACGGACATCGTAATGGGATTTTTGTTTTTAGAAACAGTTTATTGAGGAAAAGAAACGACCGTATAACTAGACTTGATTGGAAAAGATTAAAAAAGTATGAGTGAGAAGAATATGCTAATAAACGCAAATTGGCTTCGATAAATGTTTTACCTACAATAATGGTTCGCTATGTTGTAGTTATTGTAATCAATGATTGTAGTGTAAGATTCTTAAGGGCGCTATCACAAAAAAAAAAAACGTTTTTCGTCAATTTCTTATCTCATTGTGAGAAAGCTTGAAATAATTGAAACATTATGTCTATGTAACTATAAAAGTACAGTTTTCGTGGTGATAAACCATTCGTGTCAGTCTCAGCGCCTGTTAATAGTTTCATCACTATTGCGCTCTCGAAAACATAGCTTATTTCACCGTTCATTTACTTAATGAAGATAGGTATTGTATATAATCATAAAATAAAATTTTTATTTTATCACACCGATAGCTGAAGCGCAGTGTGTGATATTTAAATTTCTTGATACTGTTTGTTAAATAATAGGAAAAAAACATTACCGACAGTGTTTTTAAAAAAAATATAGGTCTTTCTAACATTATTTTATGAGACTATTTTTAACATTTTGATAGTTATTTTTGCTACCTTTTGGAGTTAAACATGTCTGCTTACATACAATATTTTTAATAACTAAATTAATGTTATTATAAGGAAGAAAAATGTTCCTAAACTGAACACGATATCGTCAATTTCGTGTGAAGAGGCAACGGAAATTATTTTTTACAATATTATAAACAACATTTGCGAACAAAAAATTGCTACCAATGGAGACGAAGGACTAATCTATCTGTCGCAATTATTAGTTACATTTGGTTTAGTTAAATTTTGCCGCAAAAAGTACCGAAAAACTGCAAATTATTGTCAGATTTTGTTATAGCATCCTTAAAGCTTGCCGACGACGTCTGTGTCGTTTTCCAAGTAAGAAGAATTTGTTGTGTTTAAACCCCATTTATAGCAGATATATCATTTTTATGTGCTGCATTGTCGAGGATACTGACATACTTAGTAGGTATTGTAGAACTTTAAGAATCGTGGAGGTTCGCAGAGGTTGTTTGGCAAAGCTATGCAAGAAAAACCTCTACAGTATAGTAGCCCAGTTCCTACTCTTGTGAAATACTTTCAAGGTATGATAAATGTAACCTACCTTCGTTTTGAGGGAAAATGCTATGAAAATAGTGTTTTTGTTCAGCTAAATATGGATGCTTAAGAACTAAATCCACAATATCACGTACATAAACGAGTTAAATCAGCCTAAACACGTTACGCTATTAAGTAAATGGAGGTCACGGTCACGAAGTCCATAATATCATAACTGACATCATTGAGATTCGTCATGTTTGTCAAATACTTGCGAATCATAAAAAAACTGAATGACACAACGGAAAAATTCTGCATATTTGACGTACGTATAGTTCATATTAAGTACTATGTTGATTAACATGTCATACGAATGCAACAATGAATGACGATTGACTTGACATTATATTAGTACCAGGAATCCAGAAATTCACGGAAGTTTGATGAGAAGTTGAGGAAAGATATTAGGTACCTACGCACGTCAATAGTAGTAACACTTGGATCTTGAGCTGGCCTAGCGTAGTATGGAGTCTCAATAACATAAGAGGCCAGTATAACCAGTAAAAGGTTATATTACCACTGACGTGTGGCCTACTGTACCTATACTACTACAGGGTCAAATTAAATTAGCTAGCGAAACTCCGCAGACGTGATGGTTAGCGATATCTAAACATGATAATACAAAAATTAATTAATTTGATGAGTTTTTTTTTGGGTCATGGATCCCCATCCCCCATCCCCGTGGTAGTGTAGTGACTTGAAAATCAGTTTAAAAAAAATAGTTTTTTTTTTTAAAATTTGCAACTTATAAACAAATGTGATGGGTTGATTAACATGTCATACGAACCATTTAATTAATCATTTAACCAAACACGATAAAATAAAAATAAACTGATTCTCTCCACTCATTCTACCAGGGGTAAAAAAAATATCATCAAATAATTTTTATTTTTTCGTTTTTGGATATCGAAATCCATCACATCAGCGGAGTTTCGCTAGCTAATTTAATTTGACCCGTATATTTCTTACGACAACACGCACTTTGACGTGGAGTTGCGAACAACAGCCCGTAAGTTTTACCTAACGTCACTAATATTTTGTTAGTGTCCATATCCTAATTTTACAAAAACTTCTTTATGATGTAATCTGCTGATATGAAAAGACATTATGTAAATCCAGTAAAGGCTCGTACACACTAGTGCGAAACCGCGGGCGCGACGCGACACTAGTAGCACTTGAATTTCTTTGTCGGCGCTTGTCGCGCCCATGATATCGCGCGAGTCTGTACGAGAATAATAATTAAATTTCGATAATAATTTCTTTATTTTCGATATTGACATCTTATCTGATTCCAATAAAATTTCAGTTGGTGTCTTTTTCTTTTCTCAGTGAGATTTCTCCCAAAATTTTGGCTAGCCTTTTATTGCTCTCATATCTAAACATAATCAGCCTATAATGTGCTGACGGCTGGGACACAAGCCTCCTCTCTGTGAGAGGGACCGTAATCCACCACGCGGGCCCAGTGCGTGTGGGTAGGTATCACATGTCTTCGAATTTTTATTTCTAGGACATGCATATTTCCTCACGATGTTTTCCTTCACTGTTTTGAGAGGTGGTGATGAAATAATTTACACAAAGTAAAGCGCCTGTCTGGGTTCGAACTTACGACCTACAACTCGTAAGTCGCGGCCGTTGTTATATCTTTATAAACCTTAAATTCATTCATTGTTAGAAAACGCAGAGCCTAAACCACTGGGTCTTGAAGCATGCATTTTTGCACGGCCGTAATTCAATTTTCAATTCAATTCAATTCAATTTTATTCAGGAACAATTTACATTGTGTTTGAAATAATAAATTACACATTAAATAACAAAAAAAACACGTTCATTAAAATTATAAAACTAACACATTCATAATACAATAAAATATAGTAAATTAAACATTCAACACAATTAAAAATTCAATAAGATTACTCGTACAAGCTACTACATATTAATATTACCCAGTCTCACATAAACCAAAAAAAAAACGTGGATATGTCATCGTCTATCGAATACAGACATTTTTCAAATAGGAACGCTTTGAGTCTTGACTTAAATGAGCTCTTGTAAATTATAGTTTTTAAGTTCAATGGCAACCTGTTAAAAATCCGCACTGCTTGATATTGAGGACTATGTTGAACAATCTTAAGTTGTAAAGAATAGCACCATCCTATTTCTTCCCGTGGGTGTTGTAAAAGTTGACTAAGGGACTTACTAGAGAATGGGCAGCAGCGTTCTCTATACATTTGAACACCATACTGCGATCGCCAACCCGCCTGCCAAGCGTGGCGATTATGGAAAAACCCCCCTTTGGGGGAGGCCTATGTCCAGCAGTGGACGTCTTTCGGTGAAATGATGATGAACAAAGAAGATGAGCTATAAAGGATTTATTTAAAATTAAAGTCATCCCCTAAAGGCGTTATTTATAGGGGAAGATAGTTTATATCTGAGGTCGTCATTTTCCATCGGGCACACGGCTTGCGTTAAAATAACTTCATAAGTGCCCCTAAATTATTAGCTGTTAGGAAGTTCTTGAGGCTTGTGGCTAATTAATAATAGCCGCACGGGTCGATTGATCAGGATAAGCTACGCTTGCCGCGGTTGGTCAGTGGATGTGACCATCTTTACATACCAAGACCCCTCCGTGCCTCGAAAAGTACGTTAAGCCGTTGGTCCCGGCTGTCATTCGTGGATTTTTGACAGTCGTTACAGGTCGTCAGAAGTCCGAAAGTCTGGGGTTTCGTATTACCCGGGTACTGGGTTGTGGAGTTCAGATAGGCAGTCGCTCCGTGTAAAATACTGTTATTCAGCTGTATCCGGTTAGACTGGAAGCCGACCCCAACATAGTTGGGAAATGGCTAGGCAGATTGAAGTGCCCCTAAATTATAAGTTGATAGGAAGTTTTATATAACTAAACGTTCAAAAGCCCCTCATAAACCATGAATCTAATAATCATTACATGTGATATAAGATCCACTTAATCCTAAAATTAAAGTATCGTGTTATATCGCGGAAAAGTCCGTAACACCTGAGGCGTTAACGTAATCGGCGCACGCGATGCTATTCGCACAGTGTAAAAACATCAGTTCAATGAATTGACATAAAGACGAGCATGGATCTAAACATGATTGAAACCGTAACTATTGGAAAAATGCTGTCGATAGCTTGTGTTCGTCTATGCTTAGGAATTACTTTTTTGGTGAATTTTTCAATTTAGCGCTTTAAACGTTACTCTGGATCAATAAATATGTACCTGCGTAGTAACTGACCTTTTAATTCGTATAATGCTATGTTTAGTTCGTAAATTGAATGCAGAAATTAACTTATTACAGTCATTGAAAGACTAGCAGGCTACTGCTACATAGATAAAAAGACATTAAAAATAAACATTGGTTATCCAATGTTTGTTTGTTGTGAATCAAACTATCCGCCATAATTATGCATTTAATTTCACAACCTTTCAATCCTTTGCAGTGCCAAGTGAGATTGTGAAGGCAATCACGCGTAACCACCATTGTAAGGGCTCAAAAATGATTAAGAAATAGAATAGCAACGAAATAATGAATCAGACAACAAAAAAATAAGTAATAAAAACTACGAACAATACGCGTAAACAATTTCAATTGTAGCGTTTGAAGTCGAAATGTGACACGTACGATTGGCAGACTTATAACACAATCTCTTTTCAAAACTTGAAATTCACCAATTAAACTGAACGCGATCAGCACATCAGTTCAAGAGCTGTGTTGTTTCGTTGGTGACATTTGCCCTAAGTCATAATGTAACTAATAATTAGGTACATTACTAAGCAGGCCAAGCCGCGGACAAAAGATTGTCTATAACCAGTCAGTTGACCGTGACCACAAAATTCGTGCCGAATCTGACCCAATGTAACTTTCTTTTTGTCAATTTACGCTACTATTGTATAATAGAGAAATACCAAAGTTATTGCCGATATTATTTTGTTAAATAACAGGTACTTCATTATAAAATTTTCAGCTAGGCCGATTTTAAGGTTCGTGGAGCCTACGACACTGCAGATTGGCAACAATAATTGCAGGCAAAGATATAAATATGTCTAGATAGACAGTCAAAGCTGTGTAGGTACTCATCGAAAAATATTGCGGCCAACCGTTGGCCGCAAAATCCACGCATATTAGAATAACACAATGACGTGACGCGAGTGTAAGACGTAACTGTCACGCACACCAGCCTATCAAAGTTGGCCTGTTTGTTTTAGTTCTCTTGCTAGCTACACATAAATAATCAAAGATTGCAGCCTTCATCATCATTCCAGCCTCCGCGCGTTGACGTTAACTGATGGACATCGGTGTCCCTCAAGGATTGCCTTTGTGACCAGTTCTATGCTGCCTGCATGGCACATTCCCGCGCTCTTTTTTTTTGTTGCCGGTGTGAAAATCCTCATGGATGTCCTCCGCCCTTGGGTGGGCGGAGGGGTCTGTCAGACTCTTAATGACTAAAAACCACCCCGGTGTTCCCTTCCCACACTTGCACCGGGATCTTGGGAGCTAGTATTACTTCCGTGATCCCCGGCTAGTGCCGGCCCGCCTCTGCGGGCCACCTCAAGTCTGCGGGGGGGGTGGGGTGTTAGACCCCCTCGCGACGTCTGAAAGGGGCGCGCGTGGAACACTACGCGCCGCCACCTTGGGTCCAGTGTGATAGGGGGCGGCGGACGTCCCCGAGTCCGCCGTCCCTGGACCCATTTAGGGGAGCCGGAAGAGGGCATTGTCTGCCCTCTGCCGACGCCCAGTGCGCCTGCTGCGGGCCGGGTGAGCCGACGAGATCTCCCGCTCCCTTTCCGCAGCCTCCTTCTGCGACATGACTGTTTCGCAGACATTCCCGCGACCTTCACCAACCAAGGCGTCGCGTCGCGACGGTCCACTTTTTACGCAAAGTATCTATTTAACATAATAATTATATTAGTGTCACATTATTATTCTTAAAGTACCTAGTTTGGCGACATACAAGCGTCTATATAAATCTTAATATTTAACATTAACAATTTTAGATAAGGAAATAGCCCTTAACATGTTCATTTGTAATTTTATAATGGTTTGGCAATCGCCGTGCAATTTGCGGCAACCTACGGTGTCTGAGTACTTTTCGCTATTTACTAACCACTTACACAATCGTAAATATAATTTTGTTGTTGATATAACGTGTCTTCTGGTTGAGAATGGCAGGCTTCAGTGGCTGGTGAAGCAGTGCCTTCCGTAGGTACTATAAACGAAGGAAGACGAAGAAACAAGGACAATAACAATAACATTCTTGCACTTAATGAAAGGTTAAAATGGCTGGACTTGGTGATCAAATATTGGAGTTTACAAATGCAGACAATGTTCCCCAAAAAGCATACTATATCAATCATGGAACGAGGTTATGGGGAAAACAAAGAACTCAGAGACCATCAATATGGAAATAACAGACACTATACAAATAATGAACAGTTTGACAATTGCCAACAAAATTCCAAGTAGGCAACAAATAAAAAAGGATTAAACAAGAACCAATCATAAAACAAAAGAAGAAAAATACCAATAAAACAAACACAATCTTACTCACACATAGGTCATAACTTTGCAATTTCCGGCTATACTAGGTTTTTAGGTAAACATGCACTCACGTGCACTTAAAGAAAACGCGTAACGAACGGGTATGACAAAACCCTTGTAGTTCGTATATTTACGTTCATTGTTAGTTCAAACACCTGCGGCCTGCGGGCCAATTGTGTAAGTACCACCGTAATCACTTTCGTCGTGTCAAGTAACTTCAAGTGTTCAACAATTTTGTCTACAATACAAGTTTTGATGTCGACGTGAGAGTGACACCGTTTGCTAAATCAGAATGGAAAGAAACTATAAATAGAAGACTTATTCGGGTACTATTAGGCAATCATATATCACACGTGTATGGATTTGACAACTTGTTGCATAAGAATGTTGACTTTCAACAGTGCTGAGTCACTTCCCATAGAGTCTGATAAAAGAGTAGGTACCATTGAGCAAGAAGAGACAGCAGATCATTGACTAACAATTACAACATATTAAGAAACCCAAGGAAGTTTCTAAGAGGCAGTTCCATCTCTCTAAGGCTAGAACTCGCAGCACCATTACAAATTAAACGACGACAGTCGAGGACGGTAGATAGACGGTCTTCTTTTTAACGATGATCTTACCATTGATCTTGGCAATAGTAACAGAAGTAGCTGACCAAAGACAAGAAAAACACCGGAAAATCAGCAGACCCTATGAAAAAATAGCATTAATAAAATAGTTACCTAACCTTTCGTTAAACCAACCCGAATTCAAATCCATATTCAAGTAAGTGCAGAATCAGCCAGATGGAGCGTTAATTAAAATCAATCATGCATCAACAAGAGCAAGAGTTGTTATTTATCGGTAGGTATATAACCGTGTAGTTTCATATCGATTTATTATTGTTTAAAAACATAGGATAGCAACAGCGAGTGGAGTTATGAAATCACATTAGAGTCATCTTACCAGACAGTGGCTCATAATGGCTATTTTGCACTTATGCCTGGTTCTCAGAACTGATAACTAATCGTCTTGCCTACCAATGGTAACTAGTAGGTATTTATGGAACAATATATACTCGTATGACAAGAGTCGAGTTGAGTATATATGTCATGGACCAAGTGATTATTAGGACATTATAAAAAATGCCCGGGCAGTTTGAAATATGCCCAATATGAGAGGGCAGTGTGATAACAACTATAACACGTATGGGGCAGCACAATTAAAACCAGGTTTTATTACTATTATTTTTATTTCAAACGTATACCTAATTAGTATAGCCTTCTGACCGACGACATCATAAATTTTGCCCTTCAAAAGTGCCTTTTACGTGTGCTTTCACAATTCATAAAAAAATAAGATTTGGGTTAGGTTATGTTAGAACAGTGACCATTAACAGGCAGCGGCCGCCGAGTGCCAGATCCCCTCTATCTATTTTTGGTAAACTCAGCAAAATACCAGTGTATGATTGCCCAAAGACCACACGGCAATATATTTATAATGACGACGCAATATGATAAATAAGGAAGTTCAAATTATAATTAATTATTTCGCCCTAAGTAGCTTGTCATTATTCATAATGATGAAAAATGTCCCTATTTATTACTTGGTCCATGACATATAATAATATACTATATACTCGAATACTACTAAGAAAGGAATGTAGTGTTGCGCTGTTTTGTGTAATGTTTACCTTCGAGTTTATTAGTTTTTTTTTTTTGTATGAACGTTTTTCTGTGACAAATAAAATTATTTTTCTTTTTCTTTCTTTCTTAATAGACTAATCTAATGAAGTTGCACAAGCCTAAAAGTATTGACTAGCCAGGCCAGTAAGTTATACAAACCGGAACCTATACGCCGGCCGTTTACACAGTTCGTCGCATGCTTGAAACGAGATGCAATTAAACATTGATGACGGTAATGTCGTCGGCAAACTATTGACTCGAATTTCGAATATGATCTCCGTCCAACATTTCGTTACCAAGAGTTTACCTATATATAGCCAACATAGATATGTCCTTTAGATATCAAACTGAGATTTTTCTGGTATAATTAATTATTATTTTTATAAGAAATAAAGGTGTTCTACTTCATTTATGATTGTAAGAAACCACAGTTTTGCAGAACAGTAAAGACTATAAAATGAAAGACTGGAATAATCTGTAAATATATACTAGACAAATCTGTTCCAAGTCTTGTTTAACTAATTGAACGTTACGTCAAATACACCCACATCCGGCACCGAGCGCCAACCATCAAGTGCAATTAAGCCCTAACATGGCCTCAACCGTAGAATAGTGTCACGCTTACCTCGTTGGTATAAAAAAAATCTTAATGCTTTGTTTAACAAATGTAGCTAATGTGCCAATCTAGATCTAAGTATGAAATTGTCGTAATGTTCGAGTGAACTGGATAATTAGAGCTCATTTCTCCTCCTCAATGTAGCATGTCATCCGATACTAAGTGGGCAACTACCAAGGAGGTCTAATTGCGCCATAGACACCACAATTTGCTCGTCGGAAATGGAACATGAAAAAAATAGTCAGTTTGATATGCAACCCCATTATTACAGCTTTGTCATTAGGTATGCAGAAACAAAGTTAATGATACATACGAGAGTGATGAGGGATTCGTTTGTTTTGTCACGTTGAATGAGCTTGTGTGTATATTTAAGAAAAAAATATCTGCAAAACTTTATAGCTGGAATATTACCAAAGTTACTCATTTCTAGTTCTTTGTTGACATATTTCACCTTAATTGGCAATCACAATTCGAAAGATTTTGAAGGAAATTGCTAATCCACTGCTACGTATGTTTGAAAAATTCGTCTGCTCAACCACGTAAATAACGCAATGAATGTTGTTGAACTGGCAAAATGAAAGGCATTGATATTGTAAGTGTATTAAGAACTCAATTACCCCGCAGGGTCAACCTTAAGCGCCTACTGTATGTTCTGATTATCGATTTTCGTTGCAGAACTATCATCAACTGGTTTCACTGCAGTTTTTTTGTGAAAACTCTCACTAATTATCGAATTCAAAAAGTACACCACATTATTTATTACACTGGGCTTTCAGTTATCGCTCGCTGATGTAATTTTAAATTACTTACAAGTTTGTTACATGCTTACAAATGCGATCAATCTTATGAGAATGGTTTCATATTTTTATTGGCCTATTTCTATGTAGCATTATTTACAGTTGAAACCGTGCAGGAAAATGAAAGCAAGAAATAATTTAAGAAAATAAAACAAAGATAGCTGTCGTGGCTCAAAAGCCAGCCCAACTTAAATGGGACCGGGCAGGACATGTCTGCCGCTTGCCGGCGGACAAACTGTGGACCCCAGGACCCCAATTGCACAGAACAGTACCCTAATTGCGTAACACAGTTTGAATAGAAATCGTAATGATTTTGAAGTATATTGCTAATCCATTGCTTCATATGTTAGAAAAAATTGTCTGCTCAGCAACGTAAATAACGCAATGAATTTTGTTGAACTGTCAAATCGAAACCGATTTCTACTGACAGTGTGTTACGCAATTAGCCCGCTGGTGCCCGGAGACAGTGGGGTCGCGGCAGGCCATTTAGGACATGGTGGGATGAACTGGACAAATTCCACCAAAACTGGAAGAATGACGCGCGGGCTCGTGAACGATGTAACGAGTGGATGGAGGTCTTTGCCCAGAGGATTATTTGCGTAACACACTATCAGTAGCTGCAATGGGATTCATTTTGACAGTTCAAAAATATTATATATCATAAACATGTTTAATTATCTAAGTAGTTTGTATTTATTTTATTTCTTATTTATAATGTCACTGTATGCTGCACCGGTCGACGTCATCACGTCAACAACGGCTGTCGCTGAAAACCAGCGCTGGGGCTCTGTCTCGCATAGGGTCGCAGCATTATGCTGAGCGATGGTCGTTTTGCGTGGATGTGACACAAATTTTCCTCCAACTTGTTCTTTATGTATTTGTGTTCTTTCTTTGCCTCATGTTTACCACAAATAAACATATTTTCTTTCTTTTTAATATTCATTGCGTTATTTACGTCGTTGAGCAGACAATTTATTCGAAAATATAAAGCAATGGATTAAACCCAAAAACAACAACAACAACTTCAAAATCATTTAGATAGTGATTGCAAGTGTATTACGCAATTAGGATGCAGGAGTGGGACAGAGCAGGCTAACATTAAAAAACGGGTCGCTTTGATGGTACAGAATGTGGAGAGCGTATAATGAAAGAAATTCACAATAATTAGAACAATCAAAATGTATCGAACGATCGCGAAATTGCTAGTAATGCAATAATTTGTAAACACCAAGCCATGTTTATAAGTGCACCAGGGTGCCATTGTAATGAGCTATATGCTTTTGATTACGCAATGGCATCACTTGAAACAAACCGAGCTAGCTTATAAACTAAAATCAATTATATTCTTACGGTAATATACGTTGGAATAGTCGGCCGATGAAATTGCAACGAATTATTGAATTTTTCATTTACTACTTACATTTTATAATTTTTACTTGTATATCACGTCATATTCATAGATACTTATTTATTCATATTTATGCTACATTCCTTCGATATCACATTTCTGTTGTGTCGAATCTAGGATAATTATGTTAATATTAAAATTGAATTCGTTTAGTTACAATTTCTAATATTACGCTCTATTATAATAACATAATGCTATTTTGTGTGACTAAACAGTTTTTATTAATATTTTATATTATTTAAGTTTCTATTATGTACCTGGCCTTACTTACCGTGTTGCAAACAGTATTTTCCACATAATTGTATTATACAATATTAATTTTAGTATACGAGTATGCGAAACCTGAAACACGTGTCTAGTATTTTTATGTAAAGAATCTATGTACAAAACTTCAAAACTGTATCATGAAAAATCACAAAGTTATAAGGTTGTTATGTTACCGGGTTGTCCGTGTAAAAACATGCTAACGGTGCCCCCGCGCCTCCAGACGACCCCGTCTTGCGCTCATTGATAATAATTTGGCAGTAGGTACCTAACCGTGCGGCGATTGTATTGTAAGTAATTAAACGGTGATAACATTGTCCATCACACTTAAATATTTTTAGGACAAAATAAAAAAGTATTGAAATCGATTCAGTTCCTTATTCTGAACAAACTATATTCAGGTTTCGCTTACTAAAAATAATGTTGTATACTTCTTTTCTAAAGAATTCGTCCCCCTTATAATGTCGCAAATAGGGCATTCTATAGGATTGCATTGTGATGATGGTCTCAGGAGTTGAATGGAGCAGGTTGCAATCTCAGTCTGATAATGCACTGTCATTATCAGATTTTTCCGCAGTCACTTTACCGTCTTATTCCAGTCATATGTCTGTGTGGTGCCGAAACTAAGAATAGCAATAGCAGACCTATTTCTTCCCGTGGGCGTCGTAAAAAGCGACTAAGAGACTTACTAGAGAATGGGCAGCAGCGTTCTCTACGCATTTTAACACCATACTGCGATCGACAACCCGCCTGCCAAGCGTGGCGATTATGGCAATCCCTAACCCCCCCTTTGGGGTAGGTCTATGTCCAGCAGTGGACGTCTTTCGGCTGAAATGATTCCGGTAATTTAGTACATTTAGCCAAGATTTCCAAACACCATTAAATTATGTTAATGAGACTTGATTTACCTCAGAAAAAACAAAGTCAATTTAATTTATCTATCGTAAAGAACATTGCAACCTGTTTTTAATTAATATAGAAAATTGACACACTTATCATTGATGATTATCATACATAGGTACTGTAAACATCGACATCCAGTTACTATTAAATCCACAACGCACAGGGGGCCAAGTCTGCTAACACAGTTGTGTCAAAATGGCCGATCATTGGCACCGTAATTGTAGAATTTGACAGTTTTGCTAATCTCCTAATTGAAAGGCGTCATTATGATTTTCCAATGACGTGCCACTGATACTCCATTGGAAAAATTGTCTGTATTTAGTAATCTCGTACTGACAAGCTCCTATTATTTTGACTTTCCTATGGACCACTGTTACGCCATTATGAATTTAGGAGGTTACAAACTATTGGCACAATGGTCATGGCGTTGTCTTGGTATGGTCGTCATAATGACCAATCAATGTAATGTAAAAATCAAAACAATATAATGTATTACTTTGTTCAGCTGACGCAACCGGTAACCGACCTTCTAACACAATTATATATTTAATTTTTATAAGAAAAAAAAAAGTTAATTTCAGTTACGAGTACCTACATAATGTTTAACAGACATGTTTTGGAGATCACCTTTTAAGCAAAGAGATGCTTTGTGTTAGGTGACTCTGCTCTTCCACATAACATAAACCGTGTCGATATGCAATTGCAAAACATATTAAAAAGAAAAATACAAAAAGGACCGCACATTGGTGATGTATGCGAGTGGGTTTTTGAGCGCGTGTGTGTGTGAGTGTGTGTGATAGTGTGAGCGTACATTGTGTATGTGAGTTTTGTTGGTTTAGTTTTTAGGATTCAGTTTAGGTTTTGGTTAGCCCTGCGATAGTGTCTTGGGACCGGAAGAAGCCAGTCACAGCTTCCTCCACTAACGATTTGATTACTGCAGTCCTATTGATTATTTGAAAGATTATGAAAGCGACGTTACCAAAGCCTCAATGTCATCGTAGGTTATAATGCATTATTGGATCATTGTGAATGCGTAGATGGAGACTACTGACCGGTAAAGATTATTGTTTTCATCTGTAGTTATAAGTGAATGCAACCAGGGCCTCAAGTCTGCTATTACAATAGTGTCAGAATGGTCGATCATTGATTTCATAATTGTTGATTTTGACAAGTTTGGTAATCTAGTATTATAATGGCGTCATTATGACTTTCCAATGGTCGGCCACTGACACTACATTGAAAGAAATTGCATATAATATTGGTAATCTCGTACATAATGACAAATGAATGACATTTCTACTAATGGGTTTTATGATAATGGCAATACGACAATGCCATTATAATAACACAATTATATTACGAGAACATTGACCGACCAATGATCGACCGTTATGAATTTACCAGATTACGAACTTTTAGCAAAATGACAATGGCATGACAATGGGATCGTGTTGGAATGACTGAATTTATAAAAATAGCAGACTTGGGCCCCAGTCTTACCACGGGGCATCGTGTTACCCGTGCAGTAACTGGGTTGCGGAGGTTGTATAAGCAGTCGCTCCATGTAAAATACTGGTATTCTTATATGCTTGTTTTTGCTTGATATTGATAACGGCCACAGGTAGACGCTTGAAATATTCACAGAATATTTAGTTATATATTCACTTTAAAATAAATAATTAAATTAAAATAAAACAAACATTTATGGGGCATACAAGAAACGTGATTTTTTTGCCGTTTTTATAGATAATGGTACGGAACCCTTCGTGCGTGAGTCGGACTCGCACTTGGCCGGTTTTTTTTTTCTTTCGCCATATTCAGCCATAGTTAGCCGTAGTAAAGAAAAGGCCCCTGGGTTATTTTAAATTGGCTACCTAAACTCCGCAAGAGAGAGAGAAGAGAAGAGAAAGAGCATAAGAGTATTCTATTCTCCGCAGACGCGATGGGTATCGATATCTAAACTTTATCTAAAATATATTTAATATAATATAATGTTAAGTCTGTATAACTGTAATATTTATTTATTATTTATTTATTTAGGTTAACCAACAATTGTTTACACTATATACATTTCTAATATTGAGTAAGTATGTATTTTTTTTTTCTTCTTATATTTTATAACCATTTAAATTGCAATGCCTTAACAGGCAACTAAGTTCTAGAACCTACCTATTGTTAACATCTACAAAATCCTGTACACTTAGTACGCAATAAAGAATTTGAATTTGAATTAAACATGTTAGGTTAGGTTAGCAATCGTTTGTATCAACCAAGTTCTGTAAAACATGATTCAAGAATAGCTTAAGGTACCATAAGATTCCGAAAGAGGTACCTAATTTTACAAGCTCCGAATGGAGCGTCGTTGTGAGAAGAATATGCATTTCTAACAAATAAATCGACACTATTTCTATGGTCGCATATCATAGTCCACCGATTACTTCTGAACGTGAGCTATTTCCTGATCCTGCATTCCTGCAGGACAAGACATTCTTTTAGTTTTTGCTCTCCCAAACTGCTGACTCTACATTATTTATTGCGGTCATTTTAGATCTCCCGCGGAGTTCAGTACAAAATATATGACGTTGAAATAGCCCGATATTGGAACAGAAATAGGTTACTGGACAAAACCAATTATTACAACGTTATGGTCAGAGAACTTGCGATAGTTAGTAATATCTGCAGGGACAAAAGTTAAAAAATATGGAATTTTAAAGGCATTCACATCGTAAAATACGTATATAATATGATGTTGATGAATTCTGAAAAACTGTGCTATTTAGAGACATCGTTTTATTTTTCCTGTTTTCTTTACATAAACTTTTATCACATAGAATAATTTCAGATTTTTATCTATGCAAACTTCGGAGATAAGTGGGTGGACGGTAGGTATTTTTTTTTTTAATTTCTTCAAAAGTCGGAAACTGACTAAAAAAAAATGTTTGAGAATGTGCAGACAGCGCTCTTTCATATGACACACATTACATGCCCTAGTAACCCCACTGCAAATTTTTAAGACCCCCTTTCAGTCGCTTTTGCAAAAAAAAAAAAAAAAAAAATTCTTTTCTGTTGGCAAAATAGTTGGCCAAACGTTATCTAAAACTATTCTAAATTTCAATTTGATAGCATTAGTAGTTCTTGAGATATCCAGGTGTGACAGTCAGACAGACTTAGTCTCACCACTCTCACCATAAGGGTTCCTTTTTACCATTTTGGTACGGAACCCTAAAAAGACATATACACATTAAAGTTGTCCAGAGTACAGCAAATAGAAACAAAAAAAAAAACAAAAAATAATCAAAATAAGCCGTGGCTGCTAAGAGATGACCAGTCCCAACTGACGGCGCCGCGGCGCCGGTTCACGAACATGACGCATGGATGAGCAGCATTCAGCTCAACCATTTTGAAAGGAGCTAAATGATCCAACACACGCGACCATCAGCGAGACATCTGAGTCTGAGCCGCCAGGGCACATTCAAGACAATCATCATCTGCCTAGCCTTTTACCAACTATGTAGGTGTCGGCTTCCAGTCTAACCGGATGCAGCTGAATACCTGTATTTTACATGGAGCGACTGCCTATTGCACATTCAAGACAATGAAAGACATATTATTACTACCCGGTAAATGGTAGCTCTATAGTACACAGTACTCGCACCTGTGCTATGCATCTCCTTTGTATTATATAATTATACAGGGTTACTGGTAACTCGACGTATTCCTTGCAGGACGTCATAGTATGGTTAAAATGCAACAAATTAAGCCACCAAATGTTCTACCGAAATTCAATAGTTTTTTAGTTAATTAGGTTTTTAGTTGTTTAATGAAAAATACAATTTAAAAATGATTTACGGTGCGACTATACTGGAATTTAATTTATTATCATAGCTGATGCCGTAGCAAATCTTTATTAATAATGAAAAAATCCAAAATGCCGAAAACTTTGGCAGAGATCACTAATTAAACATTTTATTTTCGTAATTTTTGTTATTACTTTATTTAAAAAACTCAAAAACTACTGAATTTCGGTAGAACTTTTGATGGCTTAATTTGTTGCATTTTAACCGTACTATGACGCCGTGCAAGGAATACGTCGAGTTACCAGTAACCCTGTATAATACAAAGGAGATTGAGTTTATACAATGCAAAGATAGTCTTACAATCTTCAGCAGTTTCAACAGTATTTTCAAATATTAATCAATTAGTTGTGGTTTTGGCAGGGCCAGTATTCAGCTAAGCATTTTTATCAGCAATGTAATCCCCCAACTTATAATATGCCTGCCTGCTTATAGTGTGCGTTGTATACAAGATTTGAATTTCGTCTAATTCAGTTGAATCTCGTCTTTACGCGTTCCTATTAAGGCTCCGTGCACGAAAAAAAACCTTTTTCAATTTCTTATCTAATTAATTGTGTGAAAGCTTGAAATAATTGAATCATTAAGTCTGTGTACAAAAGTACCATTTTGTGGTGCTACACCACAAAAACTGTACTGTACTGTACTTTTATAGTGTTTAACCATTCGTGTCAGTCTCACCCCCGTTAATAGTTTCATCACTTTTGCACTCTCAAAAATATACTTTATTTCGCCTTTGATTTACTTATATAATGAATATATTGCAAAGTATAATCATAAAATATTTTTTTTTATCTCAAGGATAGCTGAAGCCGACTGTGTGGTTTTTAAATTTCTTGTTATGGTTTGCTAAATAATAGGAAAAAGTACATTACCAACTGGGTTTTAAATATAAATTTATTCAACATTATTTTTCTGCTAATCTTGTATCGAAGTTAAAAAAAGTGCGCTAGTGCCACATGCAAATAGACCCTATAATGATGTTGACGATATTTTTTAATGTTCAAAATCAAAAGTAGTTTCTTGTAAAAAGATGATCAAACGTCAGTCTCGCGTCGTTTTTCGGAAAACTTGTTGCGAATATTAGTGATTTTCCATGAATAATTAATTTACATGAAAAATTCCTTCCAGCCACATGCAAAACAAAGAACTCGACTTTTCAAATTACAAATAATTTTGTTTAAATTATTTTCCCTTTCTCACAACCAATGAAAAAATTGATCAAAATTAGCCGATTTTGTGCACGGCCCATTAACATGAAATGCCAATACAATAGACAGTCACGTACGCGAAGCCGCGGGCACAGCTAGTAAGCTATAATGTTCATAATCGTTACATTAGCCAGAAAACTGCATGTAGTAGGTACGTATGAAAGAAGAACATAGCCATGGAAAAGGACAATGACCAAATAAATTACTAGGGAAGTGGTGCATTTGGTTTTAAACCGCGGCCATCGTTGAAAACTTAGTCGGTATTGGAAAAACTTATCACAAAAATGAATTGAAAAACGATTTTTCTACAATTAATGCAGTCCGAGATGATATATTTGAACATGATTCAAAATCAGTCAAAGAAGTCAAAATCAGTTGAACGGACTGTAAAAAAGGTTTATTTAAATTTCTAATCTTATTTCAAATGGAGTACCTATAGCTGTTTTTTCTTAGCAGTAAATTTGTAATTGTAACGTTTTCCGTGATCGCGATCGCTACCCTTCATAAAATATCGGACAATGTAGGTACTGGTTGTACTTGTTTGTATGCAAATGTACCTATGTATAAATATTATTAGTACCTGTCCTGACATGTGGACATTTGCATTTACGTTATGTTTGCATTTAGACATAATAAAACCAGTGTCTACATGGGTATTGGGTTTGGACCGGTTATTTGTGTTACAATATTTTGCAATTTGAATCGCTGGCCGTTATTAGTTTATCCACACGCAAGGTTGCAACGAATTTATATACAAATTGCCTTACACATAAAGCTGTTTTTGTACCGTTATAAAAAGTATTTAATAAAACAAAAAACTTCCTCATCATACATAGGAAGTTTGATAGTTATAGTTACTTATTTTGCGGTAGAAAAATATGGCATAATGATGAGGAATCGAAAAAGTTATAGGAACTTTTTTAAATCACCTTAATTGGTTACAGTTCACGTTTGATTTAAAGAGCATCTAAATCTCGGTTTAAGATCGCCGCAGATTATTGTGCAATCGACGATTCAGCTTTTTAGTAGGTAGGTACCTATGTACCTAGATCTTAACGGTGCAGCATACCATCTAAAGTTTAAAGATGCGAGTAGAGAATGTAGACCACTAAAACTTGCCGCTACAAGCTAGTTATTTGAACAGCTGATAAAACAAAACTGATCAGTTGATGAAAATGTGTGATTAGTTGATTAACTACTACATGTAATTTATTGGTTCCTGGTACGTCAGTTTCCATGTCACAGAATTTCTTTTCCTTTTTAGGGTTCCGTAGTCAACATTAATCACGCCGACAAAGTGGTAAAAAAAAATGTAAAAAAAATAAATTAACATTGTAGTGGGGGTGATATTTTTTTCCACGTCTATCCGATGATGTGGGGTATCTTTGGATAGGCCATTCAAAAATATTATATTATGGTTTGTGAATACCATTTTTCGATTCAGGGATCTGTTTGCGTAATATTAAGCTTTAAAGTACAATTTTTTGTTAGAATCAGGTGTCGTCTACCACTGCCAGCTAAATAGGTAGTTGTTTTTGGATATGTGAAAAAATTCATGGCAGTAGTTTAAATAACGAAATTAAAAGGAAAACTATCACAGTAGCAGTAGGCTTTACAAGTCAACTAGTAATAGTCGACCAACTTACATTTGCAGTTAGAGAATTAACCGTGGCGTATATCGAAGTATGGGAAACTTATTTTTCAACTAAAATGTTAAGGTTGTTTTTGGGATAAATTCATACCAACTACGGAACCCTTCATTGTGAGTGTCCCGTCATGCACTTGGCCGGTTTTTAAGTTCGTTCATAAAACTTAAGACCTTGTGGACGGGAATCCAGCAGGAAAATCCGTTTTATAAAATACACATACACATACATAACATCACGCCTGTAATCCCCGAAGGGTTAGGCAGAGGTGTACCTATTGTATACCCACATTTCGCCAGTTATGTTTAAGTCCCATGTAATAGGGGGCGAGCCTATTGCCATCAACCGGGCACAAATCCAGACTCCGGGCTGCTACTGAGAAATTCCTGGTGGAAAAGCCCAATAACACTTTGCCCGACCTGGGAATCGAACCCAGGACCTCGTGATCGGCAGCAGCGCTTGCAACCACTAGACCAACGAGGGGGTTTTATAAAATAATAGTAATGAATTTAAATTGTGTAGTATTTGATAAGGTTTTATAAAATTATATACGGTACGTAACTACTTACGGATAATTTTAATTTGTTATTCGTACTTACGTATTTATTGAGTTTGGTCTTATTTGAACAAGTTTAATTCATTTAAACAAAATGATGATCAGTAAAAATACTTTGCACGTAAGTGATTATAAGACCTTGATGATATTTAAAACGCAGGTAACAGGTTAACATAGTGTTTCATCGATTAGTAGAGCAGGTCTGACCTGCTCGATTCTTTTATTTAATTATTGAAGTACTATAATTACTTTGTGTGACTGCGACCCGCGGCCATTGACCTAGCTAAAACACATGAACAAAGCCATTTTCAGCAAAACTACCTAGTCAGAAGGACTTACAATTATTGGGTTTTATAGCTAATAAAATTGTGATTATAATGAAGAATGAAGAAGAATTATATTCAATGAAATCATACTGCATTTGTTTTATTTTAAATCACACTAATATTATAAAGACGAAAGTTTGTGAGTGTGTGTGTATGTTCGTTACTTCTTCACGCTCAAACGGCTGGACCAATTTTGATAAAATTGTGTATGGAGGTAGCTGACACCCTGGATTAAGACATAGGCCAGTTTTTATCCCAATATTCCCACGGGATCGAGACTTACGCGGGTGAAACCGCGGGGCGCAGCTAGTGAAAATATAATTGTTCAGTAATAACAATGTAGGCAAAAAAAAAACTACAAATTAGGTACGACTCTATAATCATTTCTATTGCCACTATACTTAGATAACCAATGCATTGTTGCATTGCGTGTGTATTTATTTACTAGATAATTATAAACATTACCTATCTACAAATGTTATTTTGCCTGTCATATCTACGTAAATATTTTCCGTTGATTTATGAAATGTTAGCAAAATAATATAAAAACTTTTTTTTTTTTATTATTTTACTCATGCACTTTTTACTTTAGAACTAACACCAACACAATAAGAAAGTTATTATCTACGTAAATAAATAAATACCAATATTTCTTGAATAATTCTTTGTGGTCCAAAGCCACAATAGCTTCGTTGTTGATTGCGAACCTAATTTCAAAGAAATTCAGCTGTCCGATTAGAATCATCAACACTTTCCGTGAAACGCGTGTTGCTGTGTATCATTGTGACCACTTTTTTCTGAACAATACATATTTGAATAGTGTACATACCTGCAGTGGTTGACGGCCAACTACGCACACTGACGTTTCCTAATCAAAACAAATGACAGCTGAGTGAATAATCAGATTAAGCTGAGAGATAAGAGTTATCTAAACGTAAAGTTCGTTTAAATACTTTAATACAACACTTCCACGATATAGTCTACAATAATAAACCAGATGCGATTTTATTAAAAGTTTTTCTAAGTTAACGTAATCGTTTACGCGGCACGCGAGAGGAAAGGCGCGCGGTCCGTGTAGCTTCGCTGTTATTACTGAGTAAAAACGTATTTTGCTTCGTTCCGTCCGTCATACACCACTACGTTGAACGTAGACGTACTCGTATTCACACAGATCTAGCGAGGGGCTATCACGATATCCTTGCTCCAGGATATCCAACGTAATGTCCTGGTGTACAAGGTCTAAAACCGGGAATGTAATGTAAGCGCCCACGGAAGTCCTAAATCCGTTCCTATTGGAGACAAAATAGTAAATAAAAGGTACATAAGTGATACAGTGAGCTTGATAGAGAAATGACCCTTATAATCTTGGGGTTGTTTTTGATGTGTTACATCTGTCCTCTTGCTTTCTGTTGGAGTGTTTTCTTGAAAAGAGACGGATGCGTGTAATAGGAAGTGCAATTTTGGGCATGGAATAAGTAAGTACTTTTAATAGCATGGAATTAGTAAGTATTTTATAATAGCATGGAATTAGTGTACTCATGGAATTCCATGAGCCCCTCCAGAAATGACCCCCATACTTGCTAATTAGTAGAGGGGGTAATTTCTGTCGCTGCTCTGGTGCTTATTTCCAAGGTGAGATGTCATGTCAGATGTTACACATCATGTGCGATCACTGTAAGGCACGCTCGTTTTTAGGGTTCCGTAGTCAACAAGGAACCCTCATAGTTTCGCCATGTCCATCTGTCTGTCTGTCCCCGGCTTAGCTCAGAGACTCTTAGTACCTAAGTATTAGAAAGCTAAAATTTGGCATGGGTATATAATGTATATTAATTATGCCGACAAAGTGGTAAAACAAAATGTAAAAAAAAAAATATATTGTGTTGCTGTTCTTGCACGTATTTTTTTTCTCGTCTATCTTAGGGCCCTACACCATGGGTTAGACGAGAAAAAAAAAACATATAACACTGTAGGGTATCGTTGGATAGGCCGTTCAAAAATATTGCGGGTCTTTGAAAACCATTTTTCGATTCAGGGCTTATTAGGAAGCTTCAAAGTGCTATTTTTTGTTAGAGTCAAGTGTCCCCCCCCCCCCTGCCAGTTGGTTAAGGAAAAAATTCATGGCATATAACGAAATTAAAAGGAAAACTATCACAGTTATGTAGGCTTTACAAGTTAACGAGTAACAGTCCGCCAACTTGCATTTGCAGTTGGAGAATTGACCGTGACGTATATCGATATATGGTAGAACATGTTTTTCAACTACAATGTTAAGTTTGGTTTTGGGATAAAGTCATCCCAACTACGGAAACCTTCATTGTGCGTGGTCCGACTCGCACTTGGCCGGTTTTTTATTATTTGCTTTGACCATGAGGTCGGCGAGTTAAATTGCTTGAATAATATTAGTGTCATAGCAAATTATTTATTACATAACTCGTTTTAGTTGAGTGTTCTCGTAAAAAAATTCTTATCTGAATAACAGACAGTTAATAAATTAAATATTTTCTTTTAACGTAGATTACAGTATTTAAATTACTACAATAGGTAATAATTAGTAGGTATTAACAGGTATTTAGCTTGGAAAATATTATAAAATAGTACTAGACGAAGCGATTAGTCATATTTAAGTATTAAAAGAAACACGTGCAAGATATATGAAAACATAAACTGGTAAAACAAATAGTCGGCAGCTGCACGTCATGACTGTGACAAGAAGGCTTGCACTCAGCATGATGCTGTGTTATGGGGGACCCACAGTACAGCGCTGATTTTCAGTGGTGGGTGGTGGATTATTAACTATAATGTTTTCGTAATAAATATGTACGTGTCTGCCTACTATCGAACATGTCAAAACAAAACATTTTTTTAGTAATAACGTACAGGATCCAGATGGACTGACCTGAAGGCCGGATGCGGAAGGCGTATGTTGTGAATTGATGCAAATGGGGAGAACCCTATGTCCAGCAGAGGATGACTATATATTATATCTACAGCTTCGACTGATTCGTCATGTTCGTGAACAGGCGCCGTCAGTTGAAGCTGGTCATCTCTTAACTGCCAGGGCTTATTTTGTAATCTAATTTATTAACTTATTTTGTAATAATTTTGTAATCTAATCTTATATTTTGAATTGTTTTTTTTGTTTTTTATATTGTTCTCACATATAGAAGCGACAAGAATAATGTACCCAGGATTTTGTAATACCTTGATTTAAAAGAGTGTCAGTGTATTCAGCTGCTTCCGGTTAGACTTAAAGCCAACCCAAACATAGTTGGAAAAAGGCTAGGTTCCTAGGGTCCTAGATTCGAGATCGGTTGGCTGGTAGAAAATGCCTCAGGCATTAAGTCCGCCTTTGTACAGTATTTTTTTACTTGTGCCTATAGTTTTAATAAATAATTATTGGTCAGGGTTTCTGAGACAGTCTTTACCTACATCCATAGTGTTTTTAGGGCTCCGTACCTCAAAAGGAAAAAACGGAACCCTTATAGGATCACTCTTGTGTCTGCCTGTCCGTCTGTCACAGCCCATTTGCTCCGAATCTACTGGATTAAGTTGAAATTTGGTACGTACCTACATATGAATTTCTGTGACCCAAACACGAACGTGTAACGTAAATAAGTGAATTTTGAACATGGTGATCACCTTTGGGGGAAAAATTAGACAATTATTAAAAAAAGTTTTTTTAACTGTACCGTGTGACATATCAAATGAAAGGATTTGTTATGAGGATTTCAAATATATAATTTTTTTATAATAGTTTTAAAGTTATTAAAGGAAATTAATGAAAATTTACCATCCGACCGCCGCGGCCTCCGAACTGCTCAGCCTAAAGCTTTGACAAACATACAGCTAATAGTTATATACTTATAGATTACAAGAAAACCTATAAGAAGTCTATGGTCTTAAAACAACATGGTAAATCAGTCAATATTGTACGTACAAACTAAACCACAACTTAACTACAATGTTAAGTTTGTTTTTGGGATAAATTCATCCCAACTACGAAACCCTTCATTGTTCGTAGTCTGACAGACATTTGGCCGTTTTTGTTTTTTGTAATCCAGGGAGATTGGACTAAATATAGATCCTAACAAAGACACCTTAACACATGATGCATACAGCTATGATCCTGTAAGGTTCTCATTATAAACAGACACCAGCAGCTGCTTCCTATCCGCTAGGAGATCGCCAGTCCGTATGTCAAAGCGTGGTGATTCAAAAGTTACACCCCCTCCTGCCACTCAAACCTCTGAAGCTTCACTGTAATTGTTTTTTAAAAGCCGGTCATCAGTTGACGATTACGGGTCGATATGATCTCTAATTAAAATACAGTTATAAGTGGAAGCACTTATATTACCTACTCACACTACAAAAATATGACAGGTACCTACTACGTGATTTCATAGCTCATTAAATTTGATACATTACATTTTTTTATGTTATTGTGTGACTACCAAACAAGCAGCGGGGTAATTGTGTATAACACTATCAGTAGCAAAGACATTAAATTATTTACTTAAAAATAGACGGGACATAGCGAACAAAATCGTATTCCGATACATTTGTCCTAGTTTGCAAAAGTCACTTAGTCTAGTGTGGTACGCTTGCATGTCTAGTTGCATTCGTGACCAAAAAATATTTTATAAGAAAATAATTATAGTTGCGCATTACGATATTGCAAATCTCGTTATGGTAAAACGACTGGACTTAACTTCGGTTTATTTAGATGGCGTCACTGAGAAATGGCGTCACAGTTTTTCTATGACATTTCTTTGCATAGCCTCTCTATAGTAGTATCATCTTTGATCACTAGCAAGTAGCAAATAGTAGCAATGGGTTTCATTTTGACATTTCAACAACATTCATTGCGTTGTTATTTACGTTGTTGAGCAGACAAACCAATTTAATTCGAGTGAAATAGACTCACTTCTGTCTTGTAAATACCTTTTTCATCCCCCCATCTCGGAAAGAGTATTTTTGCTCTTCGATATACTCGTATGAGTTCAAAAGCCGTTTTTATCCGCTAGAAGATAAAGTAAATTGAATTTAGAACATCGCTGCACTAAGTTTGTGCATTCATGGTGCCGAATTTATCATACAACCTTTTTTAATTTGTTAAAAACTCAGACTCGGAACCTTCTTGGTGTACTTTTTGTTAATTTGCTTAGCCCGCGCCATTTTATATTCACGTCATATTGTTAGAACCTTAGGTTAAAAATAAAAAACTTGAAAACAAATGAAAAACCTAAAATGAGTGGTTCTAGCGACGAGGAAGTTTATTTGACGCCAACAGAATTGACTGAAACTGTTAATAATGCGCAAATGAGCTTTCTACCTCAACAACCACGCGAGAAATATTTGAAACAGTTCAAACAGTACGATATATTTAACACGTGGCGACTAGCTAAAGGAGCCAAAACTTTCTCAGAAAACGTTTTGCTGGCATATTTTATTGAATTATCCGAGACCAAGAAATCAAGCACTCTATGGAGTACGTATTCAATGCTAAAAGCAACAATAAAGATAAAAAAGACATATATATCGACACTTATCCTAAATTAGTGGCATTTTTAAAAAGAGCCTCATCTGGTCATCAACCAAAAAAATCGATTATTTGTTATAATTAAAAGATTATTCTGCAATACTTACCTATCATAATGTAGTAGTTAATACCTCAACTGAAATAAAAGTATCTTGTAATTGAAAATGTATTTTTTTTGCATTTAATCATTTCCTCGCTGAGGTGGGATGAAAAGTTACGTGTTGCACTCGAGTGCAAAGATTTTTCACCTCGTGCTCTTTTGATTTCCTCGCTGACGCTCAGGCTCAAAATTGAGCACGCGGTTAAAAAGCAACTTTGCACTCTTGTATAACAAATTAATAACTATTGTTAGTTGCCTTTCAAACATCCTCTCAACATGGCCAAACCATCTAAGCATACTCTTTTAATTTTTTGTCACTACATCTTCTTTTAAACCACACCGTTGCCTTATCACATCATTTTCAGCCCATCATTTATAGTCACACCACACATGCTTCTCAAGGAACGCATTTCCATAGCATTTATTCTACTTTCATGCTTCTTTTGCCACACCCAACATTCACTAGAAATAATGTCTTTAGTCAATAAGTTATATACTTCATCTAATGACAGCCTGAAACTGCAAATTAGATTGTTGTAGGTACTAAACCAATGAAGCCTTGATTATACTTTATCTATTGTTCCTGGGTCTGTAGAAAGTCGACAGATCTAGAAAGATTTCGGACCCAGTTAAAAAAGCTTGCGCATTTCCCCGTAGTCAAGAATGGGGTATATTTCTTCGCACTTTTTACCTGTCGCTGGATCTGATTATGCGTGTAAAGTGTCAATTACCTCATAACTGTTTCTTTTCTATAAGTCTCTAGCCTAACCAGCTAGCAAACCAATGCCACTTTCTACAGATAGCAACGCTCATAAAAAAAGGAACTAAATGTATGGGGTTATAAAAAGTTGAGATCGAAAGTAGTTTCTTATACGGATTCCCCCTGGCTAGCAGAAATTGTTAACCATTTCCAAGCCTTGTCTCGATAATCATCAGCTTATACAAAACAATTAAGACCCTACAAAAGTCAGTAAATAAATATTGTAATAGGTACTTATAGGTATTAATATAAAAGCTAGCAGAGACTACCTAACTTGTGTTGCCAGGCCCAACGATAGAAAAGCCGGACACAGATTCATATTTAGCCGGCCGTTGAAAAAAAAATGATACTTATAATTGTGTATAAACCGTTATTAATTTGAGACTTTATCTTAATTGTTATGTTATTATGAATCACATTTTGTTCGTACTAAAGTAGTTTGTACTTTCATTCGGCATCTTTTGGCGGGATTGACCAAAAGCCTAACAAAAGCCGGACAGGCCGGACTTTTATATATTTGTCCGGACACGATTGTAAAAAGCCGGATACAGAATTATAACAAACAGGGACATGTTCGACTAAAGCTGGACACCTGGCAACCCTATACCTAACAGAAGCACATTCGTGTATAATCACAGGAGGCTACCAGCTGCGCATCCGTATTGCAACACACGTCTCTTCGATGCCAAAGGCCAGATAAGTATAAGTGATATGGCTGGTGCGCCTGGTAGCGATACTGGTTCTCCTTCTGGTTATTCACTTTGGACCAGTCGGCCTTAAATCGGCCAGGGCTTAAATCGTGGTACATCCAGCCTCCTTCCGCGGCCTCGTCGGGTTAGTGCAGGGAATGCAGGTCTATCATCAGTAGGTACCTAGGTACTACGAGTACCTACATCTTCTTGGTCCATTTCTCTCTAGTTCTACGCGATATTAGGTAAAAACCTATAATACGGTACCTATATTAGATCATCTCGTGACTGTGATTTATGTTTTCATTAGATACATGCCTCTACCCAATGGGATTTCCCAACGGCAAAAATTACAAATTTCCATACAAACTTTGATTTTTTTTTTATTTTACCCCCGCAAGGTATGAACTTTTCAAAAATCCTTCCTTAGTGCTCACCGCCGTTATACAGGGAACTCGTGCAAACATTTTACTAATTAGATTAAGTAGGTACCTAATTCCCTTAACTGTAAAAAGTGAACCAACAGAAGGTTTGATGGATGCTCGGTGCTCACCATAAATTGTAAATAAAAACTTTTACTTACAAAAAAAAAACAACCGACTTCCAAAAAAAACATTACAGAGTGAAAAATAACTTTAATTTCGGAAGTCGATGGCAAAAAACTAAAATACAGTTCCAATAACACCGACTTCCGAAATTAAAGTTATTTTTCACTAATTAGGTAGTGGTTCAGTTTGTAAATTATCTAAGTTACAAAAGCCAAATGTCAACTGATCATACGTCATCAACTTTTACAAAATATTGCTTTTCCCGATGCAGGGACGTTAATTGTTGAGGAGTTCTCCTGGTAAGAAGCAGGAGAAGTGGAGCTGATGGTGAAGTCACCATCAGCTCCACTTCACCATATGCATTTTGACGAGCATAAATTGCTTAGCAACCATATCAAAGTACCCAATCCAATCGCAACCCGTGAAATACTTATTATTAAGTAGTTCCGGTGGCCATCAGCTTGGTCTCATCATTAGTTCTACGTCACCAAATGGTGCTTTCCGAGAGAAAATGCTCGTGTTACTATAAAACCGGCCAAGTGCGAGTCGGACTCGCGCACGAAGGGTTTCGTACCATTATCTATAAAAAATGGCAAAAAAATCACGTTTGTTGTATGGGAGCCCCCGTTAAATATTTGTTTAATTTTAATTTAATTATTTATTGTTAAAGTGAATATATAACTAAATATTCTGTGAATATTTCAAGCGTCTAACTGTTGCCGTTATCAATATCGAGCAAAAACGAGCAAAAAATCACGTTTGCTGTATGGGAGCCCCCTTAAATATTTATTTTATTCTGTTTTTTAGTATTTGTTGTTATAGCGGCAACAGAAACACATCATCTGTGAGAATTTCAACTAACTATCACGGTTCATGAGATACAGCCTGGTGACAGACGGACAGACAGACAGACGGACATAGAGAGACAGACAGAGAGCCTTAGTAATAGGGTTCGCGTTTTACCCTTTGGGTACGGAACCCTAAAAATACCCAAATCGATATAGGTGTGCCTATAAAAATTGAGGATTTCCCTCGACTTCCATGGGATTCTGACTTGGTGACAATGGGACCACCTCGAGAGCATTGCCTTTTAAACAAAAAATAATTTTAATTTGAAATCATTCATCAATTTACTGAGAAATCGGTGAACATAGAAAAAAAAATTAAAAGGAACATAGTACGTACCCACTGACGAACATAATATAACTTCCTCCTTTTTGGAAGGTGGTTAAAAAAGGTAGCTAGTTATAGGTATGATTTTTTTCAGGAGGTCTAGATAGCTACAAGAATCACACGTAGGTGTTACCTTGTTCCTATACATTATGTAGGTTCATCCCGGAAAAGTGGGAAATCGGTTTTTACGTCGTCGGAGGTCGGAGCTTCACTTCCTAGTCTTGCACTTACCTATGTATGAATTTTTTGAGCTTTCACACACGTACTAACTTGATGGTTACCCAATAACAAATTATAAAGGAAGTTTAAAAAATATACACAAGCGTCGTCGCTGCGCACGCGACCCACTTTCCAAACACGGTGAATTGTCTTATTTGCGGTTTCCGGACTCTCTATCCAGAAATACATGAGTCTCAATGATGATTACAAATTAGAAGATTTTTTTATTCGTAAATGATTCAGTGGCAAACAACCAGGGCCTCAAGTCTGCTATTACAATAGTGTCAGAATGGTCGATCATTGATTTCATAATTGTTGATTTTGACAAGTTTGGTAATCTACTATTATAATGGCGTCATTATGACTTTCCAATGGTCGGCCACTGACACTACATTGAAAGAAATTGCAAAGAAAATGATCGACCATTATGAATTTACCAGATTACGAACTTTTAGCAAAATGACAATGGCATGACAATGGGATCGTGTTGGAATGACTGAATTTATAAAAATAGCAGACTTGGGCCCCAGGTGGACAGAACAGAAGGTACAGTCGACCGCACGCCAGCGCTGACAATTTGACCTCGAGCTGGCCTATCGTAGTACAGAGTTTCAATAGAATACGAGGCCAGTTTAGGTTATAGGTACATAGGCGTCGGCAAGTTTATTTTCAGGAGGGTGCATCTTCAGCTCCACGAAGCTAGCATGATCATTTTTGCAGTTCACCTCGGATATGTTAGGTTATCGTTTGTCCATTCTTAGAAGGAGTAACTTTGTCGACTAATGCAGGAAAGCTTAACAATTAAAAGAATGTATAGGATGTAAGAGCGAGCGAAGCGAGCTCGATATTTTTTTTTTTGATCAGTTTTATTTAGTCTATTCAAACAGAAAGAGGACTAATTGTCAATTTATACAATGAAGTTTAAGAATGAAGATAGAAGTAGGAAGCAAGCACGAGCGATGCAAGCACGATTATGTTAGCACCCCGCCTAGGGTCGATTCGATTTTTGGAGGTAGGAGTTCGGTACTTTGTCGACTAATGCAGAGAAGCTTTAGAATTGAGAGGAACATTTTAGGATCTTGCCTCGAATAGGCTAAGTTCTCTATTCATGTATTAGGCGTTTTCGGATATTTTATAGTACTGAATGTTTTACACCTTTATTTTATTTTGAAGCCAGGGGGCAGGGACGTGCAAGTACACCCTCTTGCACCTCGCTCGCGGCACCTATCTATTAAAGGTATACTGGTTATGTTACCTCAGACGTGCGGCCTCCTGTAGGTAGGTACCTAAACGGTCACCACCGCCAGTGGGTAACATAACATCATGCCTACAATCCCCGAAGGGTTAGGCAGAGGTGTACGTACCATAGTACACCCACATTCAATTTCGCCAGTTATGTTAAGGTTCCATGTAATAGGGGGCGAGCCTATTGCCATTGACTAGGCACAGAATCAGACTTCGGACTGTACCTGAGAAATGCCAGATGGAAAACCAATACTACTTTGCCTGACCCTGGAATTGAGCCCAGGACCTCATGCTCAACAGTAACGCTTCCGACCACTAGACAAACGACGCAGTTTTAGGCTTGCCAACCCTACTATACTCGTATAACATAGTATCCTACTGAGTTCTAAATACTATATTTGTAAAGAAAAATTAAAGTAGGCGAAACTACTATTTTTTAATAAAATGATAACCGCAATACGGCTAGCATTAATCTCATAAAAGTTTAATAATTATGGTATTTTGTAACCTTATTTGAGAGCGTAAAAATTGTTATCAAGACATTCATAAATAAAAAACCTGTTTATTAAAGGTTCACAGTAGTAAAAAATATGCATTTAAAGAATAAAAATGTTTTTGAAGCACACCTCCTATATTTTTTAATATTTTCTCCATATCTACTATATTTTTAGATATTTTTACAGGCAATGGCTTCGAAAATACTACACACACCGGAACACAATTAGCGGAACATAAAAAAGGCCAATTAAAAAAAAACCGTTTAATTGTAAAATCTAGTGTTTAGTCTTCTTTTCGTATTTAAAATTACACATTTTTAAATTAAAATGAGATCACATTTAATGTAAATTTTTCGAGAAAAATATTTTTTTGTGAAAAATGTACTTGTTGATTTTTTAAGGTAACCAGGAAAAGTTGAAATATGGCGTGTTTCCTCCACGTGCTATTATTAAAGTTTCCGCTCGCCTAGACATGCTGAGAATGATTGTTATCTATTGTTTCCGGTGACAGTCATTCCTCAAATACGGCGATTCGCTGTTCACCCACATTGATATTGAGCTGGGGTTCTGGATTTTACTCTTCGTTTCAGCAGGTCCCAGACCTGTTCTATCGGATTCATATTCGGTGATCTCGCCGGCCACCCCCCATAACTGTGACATTCACATGCTTGAGTTGAACGAGCAGTAGGTATGCGGCCAAGCATTATCTGCATCAAAACGAAGTCGTCACCGATAAAGGGGTCAAACGGTACCACATTTTCTTCTAAAATTTATTTTATATGACGAGCTGCAGTCAGACTTCCTCCATCGATCACCACCAGATCCGTACGAGCTCCCAAACATATCCCCCCATCCCTAAAACCATTATTGATCCTCCATTATATGCCACTGTAGTTTTAAAATTTGGCTGATTATATCGTTCTCCTTTGCGTATATGTATATATTCTTTGCCTTCCGTCAACTTGATTTAAAAGAATTCTGCACTCATCACTAAACAAATTTTTTACCCCATTGGTCCGTTGTCCAAAATCGATGTTTCCGAGCAAAAGTTAGTCTGTTTTTACGATGGTGTATCTCAAGTTTTGGAGCCTCGGCGGGCACGTACGAACCAAAACCAGGTTCTTTGAATCTTCTTCGTACCGTACTCTCACTTACTGTGACACCTCGAACTTCCTCAAGCTCATTTCTACCTTGGACGGCCGTTAGACGTGGTTCCCATGTACGCGAAGCTGAATGAAACCATCATCACTTGCTCGAAGTACGTCTTTTTCTGCCTTGTCCCGGTCTTCTCACAAAAGCATTAGTCTCTCTGAATCGTTGGATATTGCGATAACTTGTTAACAGTTAACAGGTCGGCGAAGAATTCTTGAGCTTATCACTTTGTAGGTACAGTAGGTTTGATAATTTCTCCTCATCTCAAGTGCCCTGGCAATCTCAGTTGCGCTCAAGTCGGGCATAATGAAGTCCTTGACTTTTAAAAAGATTGAAAAGTTAAAAAAAAACAAATGAAACTCATTTTAAATAAAAAAATTACGAAAGGAGACGTTCACGAAATGTCTAAAATAATTAGTAATAAATTACCTAAATAAGTTGAATTGATTAAATGAAATATAAAGGAGACGTTCACGAAATGTATGGGGCTTGGTACTAAAATAATTGAAAATTTAAACAGCCTTCTGACCTATATAGGCTGAAAGAGAGTAATTATTTTGATGTCTTGGGCATTTAATTTTTTTTTACAGCCACCCGTTTTTTTTAAAACAATTGTTGAAAAATAAAATGTTCTACAAGCATTATTTATATTTTAGGGATGGCAGCCCTGTGGCAAATGACGTGACAATGACAACGTCAGTCAGCAGTATTCGGCTTGAAATTTACAGCGGATATTTAGTCCGAGTTTACAGCTTTAACTTTTTTCGATACGTTAGGTTATTGCATTGTCATGATAATCAATATTTTTTTTCTTAATGTCATGGAGCTGCAGCTAAAATTATAATAAAATCTCAAAGTATTTAATAGAAACGGAAACATTAGCCACATAAAATAATTATATTGCATAGAAATGAATAAATAAAGACTATGTGCGTTTTGTTTGTATTGAAACATTTTTCACTTTTCCACAAAAACGGGCTTCTGAAAAAATCTGATTTAACTATAATCGAGTAGCATAATAAATAAGCTTTCTAATAAGGTACATCACATTAGCGTTTAAAAATCGACGGAATATTATACCAATTTTGACCTCTCCAAAAACCAAAACCATAAAAATGATGATTAAGGGAAATTCGCTCGAAATGATGTACCCAAGTAAGAATAAAATTAAAACAATCTCTTAAAAGGTGACGTTCAATTGTTTTCTCAATTTGAAATAATGATTTCTAAAATAAAATGAATTAACAATCAGCCAGCAATGTTAAAAAAACTAGCTTTTCGAAAAAAAAAAATGTTCCGCTATTTTTGCCGGCGTGTGTATATTTGTTGTCAAAAAAGTTGGCAACCCTAGTTGGGGGGATGCTGTCGCGGCCTAGTGCCTCGCGACCTTCGCATTAAGGCTCGTACATACTGGCGCGATATCGCGGGCGCGACGAGGGTCACGCTGCCTGTCGTGCCCGCGATATCGCTCCAGTCTGTACGAGCCTTGACGCTTAGTTCCCTAAACATTAGAAACCTTTTTCTAAATTCATGGTCTAAGTAGGTAGGTACCTACCTACTTAGACCATGAATTTAGAAAATGCACATAATTACGTGCCACAGCTTGCGATAATTATTCATTTCTGCGACTACCGATTCGATCTAAACAATAAAATCTTACTAACGTTAGTAAAAGGGGATAATACAGCTATTTAGAAATGAATCGGGTCGATCAAAGGTAAAGCTACGCTTACCGAGGGCGGTGCATGGATGGGGACCATCGAAGGTCCCCTCCGTGCCTCGGAAAGCACTTAGGTCCCGGCTGTCATTTGTAGGTCTCTGACAGTCGTTACGGGTAGCCAGAAGGCCAAAAGTTTATCAACCAGAGGGCTAATTGCGTAACACACTTTCAGTAGGAATCGGTTTCAATTTGACAGTTCAACAACATTAATTGCGTTATTTACGTTGTTGAGCAGACAATTTTTTCTAACTTATGAAGCAATGGATTAGCAATGTACTTCAAAGTCATTCCGATTCCGATTCAAACTGTGTTACGCAATTAGGGTACAGTCATACCAAAGGGTATAGTATTACGGCTCGTGCAGACCGACGCGACTTGTCGCGCGATGCGACACCGGTGGTAGTAGTAGTTTACCAATTAACTGGGTTCTTGAGGACAAGTAGGCAGTCGCTCCATATAAAATACTGGTATTTTACTGCACTCGGTTAGACTGGAAACCTACCCCAACATAGTTGGGAAAAGGCTAGGCAGATAATGATGAAGTATATACTTTTGCAGAACTTATAATTTATTATTTTATGTTTTTCTTGTTACATATTCTTCATTACTCCACATCACATGTCCCTGGACGAACTGTTTTCAAAACAACCTCTGCACAGACCTCAAAGGCACAGACAGCACAGACTAAGATAACAAATAAATTGTGAACGTAGACTTTCTATTGAACGCTTCCATACTGTTTCTTAACTGTAGGTTGGCAGAACTGAGCATGTCTTTTTGTAATAACGCCATCTGTCGTATAATATTTGAAAATTAGTCCCGAACTCGTGTCATTTTGCAATAAATTCCGCTTTTCAGTTTTTTAACGCGTTCTTACTTTATTTGTGTAGTAATAATGAATATACAAAAAAAAAAAAAAAATCAAGCCATTCTATTAAATTTCAAATTATTTCGCTTTTAGTCGGTTAATTACTACATGCGTACGTTGGTAACGGTTGGTACCACTGTGACCGTCACAAAACTTTCGTTCGTTCGTTGATGTGCAAGATAGAAAATGTGTGTTTTATTGAAAACTTTTATTTAAATTTGATCAAAAGTATATTTATCCAGAATTACTAGTGTTTAGACTACTTAAATTTTCTATTCTTTGACGAGATAAATGTTTTGAACAATCAAATCTTGCTTTGGAGACTTTAGAAGAAAATGTTTTTGTGTGCTAAGTTTCATAATGGCGGCCCGTCGCGTCCCCCGCGCCTCCATTTCGATGACAGTCAAATTATGACAATGCCGATACGTAAAGTTTAGAAAATGTTGTGTATTTGTAAATAATTCTGTGAAAGTTTATGATAGACGGTTACAAAAGGACTAAATATGAATCAGGATCACCATAATATGAATACGGGTGGTGGCCAGCCTCCGGGAATTTCTGAGGTGCGAATGGTTTGTTAGTTTTTTTGCGATTTTTTTTGTTTCTAGTTGGGGTACCTACTAATTTTACTTAATTGCAGTCACAGGGCCAAAGAGTTCAGGCCACCCAGCAGCAACAGCAGAATAACTTGCCTGCCACGACATCTGCTACTGATTTGCGAGTGAACTCAGCCGCAGTGAACGTTGCTTTGTCTAGTGTCGCGAAATATTGGGTGTTTACAAATTTATTCCCCGGACCGATACCGCAAGTGTCTGTATACGGATTGCCTGCCGGTGCCAGGATTGAAAATGGGAAGCCTGTCCAGGTAAGATAAATGTTATTTACAACAAAATATTGTAACTATTACTAAATCTTACATACAAAAAGTCATGCATATAGTTAATCATTTGCTAAAGGTCAGAATGTCATCATGGGATCAGTGCATAAAAACAGACTACAAAAATAGTTGTAATCACCTTATTGTTAGACTGAACATTATATCAGTCTGCCAAACCTAATTTATGTAAATTGTCTTGTTGACTTAGTTGAATCACTGTTTATTTGGGCCGCCACAAGTCTGTAAGCTGTAATAATAACCACAATTGCTAATAATGGTATGATAACAGTGTGATTTCAAAAACAATCCATTCAATATGAGCAATTGAGCATAGGTCAATTATTTGTAGAAGTTATATAAACTCATTGTTTTTGAACAACCATGCATTTTGCATACATGAGAGTTATTTCCCTGCACACCAAAATGCCCCATAATTCAAAGAAGTTATGAGAATTGACACCACTTATACATATTTCTGTAATTGTTTTCTAAAAAACGTACATGTATTGTGGGAATGTAAATAAATAAGTTACAGCTAATTAATGACAAATAAATTGAAGTGTGTTTGTAATGTCAAATAACAACTTTATAATAAATGCATAGGAAAGTATATACAGTACTTAAAACAAAAAACAAATTGTTTATTTTATTTTTAGTACCGCATATACTTATATTTTTTTTGTGTGTGTCTGTTTGATCTGGCTAATCCTCCTCCGTAACAACTGGACGATGTTGACAGGACTCACTGGCAAATAGCTGATGTTCTAAAGAGCAACTTAGGCCATTTAGAAAAAGCCACAAACTAACTCATATCTATCCATCATCATATATCATATCTATCATCTAAATAGATAAGTTACTGAATTTAAACAAGTTTATTCACATACAACAAAAAGCCTCCAAAAAGAGTTAAAAACGTTATTAGAAAGAAGACAGGTTGTCATACATCAGCTTAATCACTATTATCTGTGGGGTAATTACACAATTACAAACACTATCAGTAGCAATGGGTTTTATTTTAACAGTTCATTAACATTTATTGCGTTATTTATGGTGTTGAGCACACAAATTTTTCGAACATTATGAAGCATTAGATTAGCAATATACTTCAAAATTATTCAGATTGGGATTTATAGTGTGTACGCAATTAGGGTGCTGTTGACAGATTCCATAACTAATTCAGTGTAGAGTGTACAGAAGCTGTTTAAATAACCAGTCTCTTCCTAAAGAGCAGACTAAATTCAAACAACTGAATTCAGCCAAGTCCACCCTCTTATGCAGCACATACTAAATCATAAGTGATTTCAGGATCTTGGTCAAGCTCATGCAAGTATACTGAATGGGGATCCAAATATTATACTTGGGCATCATGCGGGCCAGTCCCAAGTTACGGTATCTGCTCCCGGTGGTCAGCAGATACCAGTCTCACAGATCATCGCTACACAGTCTGGACAAACTCATGGTAAGTCTTCATTAAGTACAGACCTTTTTTTTTAATTACTCATGAATAAAACTATGTAGCAAATATAAATTGTCATGTCTGTTTGAATGCCCTTCAATCAACCCAAAGTGTATCAATATTTGATAACTCTTTCATTGTTAGCTAAACAGATAATATTTTAATAAATCAACAAATCATTGATTGAAATAAGTGGGTCTTTAATTAAAAATGCTATTTATAATCTTTCTAATCTTATAAAAGTTCTTTGTTCAATTATCTCTGATTTGACCTGCTTGACACTAGAAGTCTATCATTTAAATTGCATAGAATTCCACATGATTTTCTGTACAAATTTATACTGATCACAGTATAAAAAAAAAACTCGACAACCAGTGCATACATTGCATGGGTACAAAGGCGATATGTCAAAACATTGAGAATTCGGTACTTTCAAGTTTATAAGTTCTTCTGTTGACTGGTGCTAAGTTAAGTTTTGTAAATATTAATACCACAATCTGAATGACTCATCTTAACTTTTTATTTTATTTTGGCTAATGGATTGGTACTGTCTATTATTAATATAACTGTGTTCTTTGCTATTTATAAGTTATTGGTTCATTTGTTTAAAATAGGTACAATAATAATGATATCTATAGATAATAAAGAGTGCACTATGTTATGCCAGAAGGCATATTATAAATGTTTGTAATTAAGTAATCAAGCCAGCCAACTCTCAATAGTTAAATTAAATAAGCCTGGACTAAAAAAAACAATTATAATGAATCACACATTTCATAATACAAATTAATTAGCAATAGAAATCAATATCAATAAAAAGAGTTTTTTTTTTTTTATGGAATGATAATTAATTGTCAAGTTAAGTTTAAATGTATCTGGCAAGAACTTACCTTCCCCATATTTGTATGTGCTTCAAGGATTATCTTAAGGTCAATCCGCAGCTGTAGCCTGTGAAGTTCAAATTTTCCTACGTTTTTTGCTATTTGCAGGTCAGTGTCAGTTTGTATCTTGATAAAAATATGAGTTGTGACTATAACAGATATGTATTTACAGACATACCTATAACCACACCTGTGTCAGCTAACTCTAGGCAGTAACTATTCTTAAAAGCATAATTTTTGTAGCTTGTTTGTTCACAAAACTGAAAATTAATAGAGTAACATTTGTTCCAGAAGCACTTGTGGCCCATAGTCAGCACCAAGCCGAGCTGGTGGCGGCCCAAGGCCCCGGTAACAACGCCCAGGTGTCAGTTAGTGCCGGCCAGGCCACTCACCAGCAGGTACCCAATAATCGGGTCGAGTTTGTACAACACCATAACATTGATATGGTAAATCACGTGGTAACACACTCCCTTTACTAGCGGGAATGCTAACCGTACATTGCTGTTGTGTAGTACATAGATTATTTCCATATGATTGTAGTTTTAAATAGGGTATTAGTTAGTATAAGGCTGAGATGATTTAAAGTAGCATTGTGAACATCTTGTTGCAGAGACGTTGGATATAAGATGTTAATTGGTAGCCTCAGATATGCATGATTTAGTACAAAGGTCATGTTGACATAACTTGATTAGAAAAACAAAGAAGCCTTTGTGAAGTTTCTAGTAAAATATGATTCATCTGAATTTCAATATCCTTAGCAGATCTCTTTTATTAATCTTTTTTACATCTTGTTTATTAGTGTCGCTTTAAGTCGTTGTATGGTAAGACTTTCTGTTCAGTTGATGTAAAATGCATGTACTTATTTCAATTTCCAAATAGAAATCATTGTGATGTGCATGATAAACAAAAACAGTAAAAATAAAAAATAGGACAGTAGTAATACAGTTCCATTTTCTTGTAGAGTCTTCTTCATAATGTCATTCTAATTAATCTATCACTAATATTTTAATTATATAAACAATTAAGTAAATGTTTTGCTATTATGCTGCAAGTTTTTATTTATAGTATTTAGTTAGGTGCATGTGTCTGAGTATCAAACTGGCCTCTAACATCACGATTGTTCTATAGGGCCACCACTCTCAACAACACATAATGCAGCAGCAGCTGATGGCGCAGGCGCGGCCAGATCACAACAACCAACAGGTTTGTTCAACTTACGTAGCAATGTGTTTGGCTATTCTCCCCAAATCCGCTTCCTTCTACTGTATGCACATGTAAACTAAATAATCGTGTATTTTACGCTGCTTTATATTATCATCATGCAGCAAGTCAGTGAGGTAAGATCAACCGAGATTTCCTTCTATACACATTCATTAAGGCCGATATTACACCGAGATACCTTGGCGGCCAAGCCAGCGTCGCCTTATCATCAAAATGTATAAAGGTTTTTAAAGGAAGATGATCGTACCTATCATCTACATTCATCATTCACATACACATTCATCATTCATTGTTCATTTACATATTCTAAGTAGCGGGTCCTGTACCCTAATTGCGCAACGCAGTTTGAATCCGAATCGGAATGATTGTGAAGTATATTGCTAATCCATTGCTTCATATGTTAGAAAAAATTGTCTGCTCAACACCGTAAATAACGCGATGAATGTTGTTGAACTGTCAAATTGAAACCGATTTTTACTGATAGTGTGTTACGCAATTAGCCCTCTGGTTGCGCCTCCATTGTGTCTCGGTGTAATATTGGGCTTGTGCCCTTTGCATAACTATATGAACTATCTATCTAGAAATGCCTGATGATGATTAATTATAATGTCCAGTTAAATGATAATTTAAAGAACATCATCATTTAACTGGATATTATAATAAATTCAATTTACCTTACCTGTTTTCTTATACAAAACACCTTATAAAGTACTTAATATAGCTTATTTATCATTTACCCCACAAACTGACTGAATTTAGCTCACCTAACAGTTTTGTTATATTATGATTTGAATCTATGCAACACGGAGAGCAGCAAAATAACACCCCAAACTAAGCATCTGCCTACCTACCTAATCACAACTCTGCACACAAACAATGTTTTTGATGATAAATTAATGATAAATGATTTTATTTCTGTAAGTAGGTTTGTCAATGATATTAAAAAAAAACTAGATGAGGTCAGTGTTTCCTAGCTGCCTACTCTGAGAAGAAAGGCCGAAACAATATCGGAGATCACAGTCTTTTTAAGTCCAGAGTAGTCCAGACATAATCATGTTAGATTATAGAAAGACCATGTAGATGGTGTCAGAAATGGTGTTTCAGCAACCACACAGATTGAGTGGACCTGTCCAGTCAGTGCACGTATTTGTCAGTAATCATGCAGCTCAACTCAGAACTTTAAGGAGCTCAACGATTCGACAAACAATACCAAAGAAAGAACATTTGGATAGGCTGCATAAATTACTAACTGCCAGACCATGATTAAACTGAGAGAAAAAGAGCGAGCTTTACAGTAGTCGCATAAAATGTATAACATCTGACATCTCACCTTGGTAATAAGCAACTAAGCAGTAACAGAAATTAACCTCAAAATTTAAAAGCTATATACTGAAATTTATATATTCGAATAATTATTCATTACTAATGGTCGCCCACTGGTCGAAATTCGACCCCCTCTATTTACAATCTATATAGTACTTACTAAATTCATGCTCAAGCTGTCACTTCCTGTTACACACTCCCGTCCCTTTTCACGAAATCACTCCCACAGAAAGCCAGAGGAAAGATGTTACACATCAAAAAAATACAATCAACCACATAGTCCTCACATTCACAATAATTGTGTAAATGTATTCCAGACGCTCCATTTTTGTATTAGTTTTATCGTCCAAGTCGCTAATTCGATAAAAAACATGGTTAGGGACTTTATAGCTAGCTATTTATTCGCTTTTTTTATAGCTATTCTATCAACGACTCGATAAGAATAGTTGGTTGCAGTAATTAACTCAAGACAATGTTTATGTTCTATCTCCAGAATTAGGTTATATGAGTTCATAATAGTTTATTTTTATTTGACTGTACGTAAGTCAATTTATTTTAATTTAATTTTCATTTATTATTGACATTTATGAGTGGTATGGTATTGCAATACGTGGTTAGCTAGCGACCTCGACAATTGATCATATTCTTGCTTGAGCAACCGGCAGCAAGTTATGCTCGCTTAGATGTCACTGCTTGCGGTAACGTCGGGGATCAGCCGATCTATTCTGAAAGAATCTCACCGTGTAAATGTAGGTGAAGAGAGTTGTTAATAGTGTCAATTCCTTACTGACAGTTCACTCCACGCTCACTTCACCTAAGTTTTCACGGTGAGATGGTTACAGAATAGCACTGCTGGTTGCCTCCTTTCCTCAAATATGGCGAGGGGGATTATGGCTGATCTTTGCGTTATGCTCGTGAACGGGCATTGATTGTGGTGACTAGGCGTCTTGCTGACCATGGTTTTGTTGTTATTTCTGCTTGAGTATAGTTTTCGATGATTTTTTTTTTGTTGGTATAGTGGCGTGTGCTATGCTAGCTGACTTATGGCAAATAATTGAATTTAATGTTTTGTGTTGCGTAATGTAAATAATTTTAAAATAGAACAGACAGCTGTGCTGCTGGAGTTTGTTGCGCCACTTCTTACCAGCTAAAGCACTAGGAAGTGATGATGGGCGGGCGTTTTGGGGGACTGTTTTATGAAATTTTGACGTTCGAAAATTGCTGATTCTCTGCCTAGTTTGAATAAATGACTTTTAATTTAGACCAACTATTTCTGGATCAATATTCTCTTGTCTTGTTTCTATTCGTTGGTGTGGTTTCAGTTGCATCTTTTTTTAAATAATGTACCTAATGAAATAAAGACAAAAAATAAATGAGTATGAAAACGGTTCGGTTTCATTACGCCGTAATAAAGAATCACAAATGAGTACACGGTTCATTAGGGTTCTTTCAGTGAGCTCGTGAGGTACCCAAATATCGAGCTTTTTTGTGTACCCAGTTTTTTCAAATGTGCCAAAACTGTTTTGTGGTCAATTCCCAGTTATTCAGCTACGTCGTAACTACTGATATGCGGCATCTTGCTCCACTTTTTCAAAAATGGCATCCATTTTATCCATAATAGGGCGACCAGAGCGACGTGCATCTTTGACATCAAAATTTCCGGATTGAAAACGCTTAAACCAAATTTTCACAGACACTGCACTAGGTCCATAAACATCGCAAATTTTTTTCGCGGCTTGCGTTGCATTTTTACCTTGTTTGTGGTAAAATTTTAAAATGTGCCGAATTTCTTCATTCGATTCACTCATCTAGCCAGGTACAAATAGTATAGCCAAAAAGATTTTATTACAAGTTCATACATACTATAATGCGAAAAGACTTTTTCCCCAACCTAATATTTTCAATTTCAAGTAATAATTGTTGAAAAAAGTGTTGAGGTATAAAGTTGAAACCTAAATACAGCAGGCTTAGCATGACGCTTTCTATTTCTACTCTACTGTAGAATAAAAATCGCTTGTCCACTCTTCTCGAGATTTCTATTCTACAGTAGAGTAGAAATACAAAGCGTCAGTGTCGGCGTTTTGTCGACACAACGTTTCTCTATGGTTCTCGTGCTAAGCCTGCTGGATATTAGCATAATTATGTTAGTTACTATTTCTCTTTAGTGAGTGATTGCGTAATAATTTTCCCTGAACACTTACACACCACACTTTTGTTTACACTCTGATCAGTTACTTTTGGATTAGACTATAGTTTGACTATCTACTGCCACATACGATCCGCTTTCATCAATGAAAATATTTCTAACAGATCCAACTTACGGTAAGCGAGGACGGCATAGTGACAGTGGTGGAGCCGGCGGGCACAAAGATGGTCGACAAGGAGGAACTTCATGAGGCTATCAAGATGCCCAACGACCACACACTCACCGTGCACCAGCTGCAACAGATAGTGGGGCAACAGGTATACCTGCTGTAATGTTGTTTGTTCTCATTGAACCCTTGGTGTTGTCAACAATTCTTACATTTTTAACCCTTCTTGGGTGAGGAAATTTTGAAGGTATTACCTGATTAGCCAAATGGTTTTAAAACCCTACAATCAGCTGTGCCTCTTAGCTTACGCCTCTTACCCAGAAGCATATTGATAATTCAGTTTCCAATACTAACTTTGATTGCGCAATTAATCTTCCCCAACGTACTTGCTGCAATATGACTAGGTAGCTGTTAGTTTCGCCATCCAAACCTGTCAAGTGCTGCTTATGTTACCTTGGAACTATCAACAAGCTTTAAGTTTCTCAGAATCTATCTTGACAGTAGTAGAAAGTAATAGCCCGACCCTAAAATTAACTCATTTTGTATTAGGTATTAGACAGCGTAGTACGCATAGAGCAAGCGACCGGTGAGCCAGCGAACATCTTAGTGACCCACAATCCTGATGGTACTACCTCCATCGAAGCCAGTGCCGCCGACCCTCTGATTGTCAAGGACGAGAAGAGTGCTAACAAAATTGAGACTGCACAGTTCGCTATACCTGCTGAAATAAAGGATATAAAGGGAATTGACTTGAAGGTAAGGTTTTTAGAGACCCGTTTATGTTTCATTTTCCACTGCTCTGAAGTTAAGTCATTTAAAATACTTTTTTTTTCTCGGAATAGTCCTATTTGTCAATTCCAGCAAGTCCTTTCCGCTTGTCTGTGCTGTAGTGGAAACGCAGCCTTAGTGTCTGGAATACAACTGCTGTTTATATCATCAAGTAGACTTGTAGTAAAAAACAAGTGTGTTATTGTGTTACTCGTAATTCAAGAAATACTCTCCTGAACGTTCATGAACCACTTCCAATTACCTGTTAACATCGTTGTTCCTAGACCTGGGGGTCTAATCCGAAGTATCGGCTGAATGTTCGGCCGTTTTATAACTTCCAAAGTTTCCTTTTTTTACTTTGAGTCCTTACCCAACTTCAAATCCCGTTTTGGACTTTGGCTTATCTCTTTGACTGTCGTATTTTTTTTGTTATTCGCAGTAGTCAGCCATTGTTAGCCTTAGTCTAGAAACGGCCGAACATTCGGCCGATACTTCAGATTTGTGTTCGGAGTAGACCCCCTGGGATCTGATTACCAGACTATGTAATTTCATATCAATACTTCTATCAACACAGAGTGTAGGAGCCATGGGCATGGAAGGTGCAGTCGTGAAGATTTCAGCCGGCGCGTCAGAACACGATCTACACGCGATGTATAAAGTCAATGTAGAAGATCTGTCACAACTGCTTGCTTACCATGAAGTGTTTGGAAAACTTAATTCGGAAGGCCAGCAGCAACAAGCAAAGGTAAGTTTTTAGCAAAAAGCACAAGCCACTATCGGTCTATATACTTTGCCAATGTTTCACAGGGCGTGCGCCATTAATCAAAACAAAATCTTTACAAACAATAGGTATTAGTATAAGTTTGTTTAAATTTATACAATATTAGTTATAGTATATGCGAAACCCGAAACACGTGTCTAGTATTTTTATGTAAAGAATCTATGTACAAAATTTAAAAACTGTATCATGAAAAATCACAAAGTTATACGACGGCTGCACTAAAAGTATCGGGAATGAAATATTTCCACTGTTCCTGTCATACGAGGGCGGCACTGAAAATTTCGGGAATCAAGGAAGTGACACAACATTACTATTTAAAAATGTATTTATTGCTTTTCGAAGTATTCTCCGCGAAATTTGACACATTTTTCCATACGATGGAACCAATCATTGAAGCAACCATTCCATTCGGAAGTTGGGGTCTCCAAAATGGCCGTTTTGTAGGCGTCCACAGCTACTTCAGGTGATGAAAATCTCTGTCCACGCAATTTATTCTTTATTTTAGGGAAAGTATAGAAATCATTAGGGCTTAGGTCGGGGCTGTACGGCGGATGGTCTAATAATTCTATGTTTTCTTGCTCTAAAAACTCTTTTGTTCTGTGCGCGGTGTGAGAACTCGCATTGTCGTGATGAAGGATGATGCGGCGGTTGCAGTTCTCTTTACGGAGTTCAGAAACGACCTGTGGCAAACAAATGCTAGCATACCATTCTGTATTAACCGTTCTTTGTCCCTCAAGAGGAATAGTCGTAACATGGCCTGTTTTGGAGACAAACGTGGCCACCATTTTTTTTGCAACACCGTGAACGAACAATTTTTGTTAGCTTTAACTCATTTTCGAACACCCAAACTCGTGACTGGTTTTTTGTTTCGGGTTCGTACGCGTATATCCAGGATTCGTCACCTGATACAATGTTGTATACAGCATTTGAGGATCCTGCGTGGAATCTTTCGAGAGTTCTGACGCACCAAGTAACGCGAGCCGCTTTTTGCTCTTCACAGAGCGAATGCGGTATCCATCGGGAAAACAACTTTTTTACACCTAATTGTTCATGCAAGATTATTTGTATTTGACTCATGCCAATGTCTAAAGTTGCCTGAATTTCGCGGTATGTCACATGTCGATCTTCCTCAATCAGCCTACGCGCAGCATCAACGTTTTCTTGGGTGACTGCAGTTTTTGGACGACCTTGACGGGGATCATCACTGAGCTTGACACGTCCACGTTGAAATTCAGCAAACCAGCGATAAATTGTGGTTTTGGATGGGGCTTCATCACCAAATGCAGAAATCATCCGGTCAACACACTGTTTTTGTGTTAAACCAGTTCGAAAGTCATAATAAATCATCGCTCTTGAATTTTCTCGAGTCAATTCCATTTTCTCAACGACTAAACAAGTTTGACAAAACCTTGTGACAAGACCGAGAATCTTTTTTTAAATAAATAAATGGTATTCGATTATTAAAACCAAGGAGTTTTCAATTAAAAAGATTTTAATATGACAGGAACAGTGGAAATATTCAATTCCCGATACTTTTAGTGCAGCCCTCGTATACTAAAAATAATCTTGTATATTATAAAAAAATCCATCATGTCACCATTCTAATGAAATCTCCTGACAATATTCATAAAAGTCACATAACGCGCGCTAAAGTTCTGTAACACCTCTATCGTCTAAATTATATTCACAATAATAAATAACTTGATGTTTCTCATTGTTACAAATGTTTAAAATAGTTTTTTCTTTTATGATTCTTTGGCTCAGGTATCAGGCTTAAAATCATACTCTTGTACATTTGTCGATCTCAGCAGCCACACATCTTTCATGTTTTCATCAATTACGATTATTCTTCTTTTAGGTAATAAGCGAGGTTGAAGTAGAAGTGGAAGCCGGCACCAGCGCAGCCATGTCTGAAGCAGAATCCTCGCCCGGTCACCACTCATGTGACATCTGCGGGAAAATATTCCAGTTCCGATACCAACTTATTGTCCATAGGTATTGAAAATAAACATAATTCATTTTGTTCGCCTAATTCAGCGTCAATATAGTTTATGATATTTAAAATATTTTGTGTGCAGGCGTTATCACGGGGAAAGTAAACCATTCACGTGTCAAGTTTGCGGTTCCGCATTTGCAAATCCTGTTGAATTGTCGAGGCATGGAAAATGCCATCTTGGTAAGAAATTACGACCTTCCTTTCCTCTATCCAACCATTTTATTAAGTGGTTTTGTTGTAACATAGCATTAATTTGTTTTATCTAGCCGGAGACCCGAACGAAAGACACGCCAAGAGAATGGCACAAGATAAGCCATATGCTTGCACAACTTGCCACAAAACTTTCTCCCGTAAAGAACATTTGGACAATCACGTTCGAAGTCATACTGGAGAAACTCCGTACAGGTACTTAAATAAAACACTGTTGCAGACCTAATAATAAATAATCTCTAAGAAATAACAAGGTCGTTTTTAGCGATAAGACCGCCCATTGTTAATTCAAATTAAAAATAAATATGTAGACATTTTACGTAGGGTGACTATGTAAAATTTCTACTTTTTTATTTTAATTATGTATTTATTAAAGAGTATTTTATTCTATAATACCGGCCTATTATTGCCCAACTGCAGGGCAAAATCCTCATCTCTTGCATACCTATTAAAAAGTATTGACATAATGCAAGATCACAAGTCACAGTCCTTTAGTAAGCCTCTGCTTAAATCAGGTCATCTGAATGCACAGGTGTTAAACACGCTAATGATAGTCACCTTTGTTGTGATAACTGCCGCTGTTATTTTACGTATACGTGCAGTTATCTCAAAACAGGGAAGCTAATATTGTTTATTACTCAATCTTACTGAAATGCAGTTATTAGTATACCAAATACTTTAATTTATTCGGTGTCATATTAGATGCATACAAATACTGCTGTTTCAAAACTTGTTAGGATTGCATCTTTATATAAAGACGACATAATAAACTTAATCTATCGTACACAGATGCGAATTCTGCGCGAAGACTTTCACCCGCAAAGAGCACATGGTCAACCACGTACGAAAACATACGGGTGAAACTCCGCACCGATGTGATATTTGCAAGAAGAGTTTCACCAGGAAAGAGCATTTCATGAACCATGTTATGTGGCACACAGGTACGTTAAACTCCTAAAAACTTCGATCGATAAACAGTTATATCGATTTGCAAAACTGATATGGAATTCCGTAAATGTTCTATTGACATTTTAGATGCCGATAACAGTTTGCACGTGTTTTTTTTTCACGTCCATATATGCGATTATTCGACAAGCCACTAGAAAAATATCTGTTTTTGACTATAAAATCTAACTGTTATAAATTATAATATAACAGTTTTTAATCCAAACTGACAGACAATGGAACACTATTGGTATCATGTTGATACCAATAGTGTTCTATTGTCTGCCAATTAACTTTTTTGTTATTATAATATACTATTTAGTAATCTATTAACAATATAAGGGGATGAAATAATGAGAAGTTTTAAACTATAAACTTCCTACACGGAAATCAATAGGGCAGGGTTCAGGCTCCTCTCTTATTAATGGTCCATTCTGCACATTGTATTCGAAAGTAATCATTCAAACCAACCAACCCTGATCTTATTGTAAAAAAACTGCATTTTTAGAACAAAGAACCTTTGTTTTAAAAATGCTTAAAATATTAGGTCTCCACCCACTATCCCGGTCCGTAACCTTAACCGTTATCGGCACATGCAATATAGTACATTACTGCGGCCTGCAATAGGGGCATTGATGGACGAACGTGAAGATGTGGGCCGAGGCACACACACACACATAGGCCATCAATGCCTGGTTACGGCCAAGGCTTGTATAGTGCTTTTCTCAAATAATGCGTGGAAATTCAAAGAAAGTAAATTATTTATAAATTCCAGATTCAATGACGAACAGCGATAATTTTTCACGCGATGTGTTCATTTGCTTTTTTTTTTTTTTTCAATAAATAACTTTCTCAGCTTTCTATTTGCAAGCCAGTTCGAAATTTAAATCAAACCTTTGATAAGTTACATCCTTGATTGCCATGTCTCGGAGTAAAAGAACGTACCATTTTAAGATACACGATAGATATGAGTTTACTATGTCATTTATTTGGCCGCTAAACCACGTTAAATATGGATTTTCATACAACTTTTGGTGCCCGCTGCTCGCATGTATTTGGCCAGTACAGCAATTTTGATTTGTGTCGAAGAAGGTTGTTGAGTTTCCAAGCATGTTTAAGAAAAAATAGTTAATCGCGTTGGCACAAGACCAGCAAAGCACGGTACGCAACGTCCGGACACACTACGTAGCCAGGCCGTTGCTCGGTGGCTCGCGCACGTCTTCTGCTTACTGAGGAGATCAGAACGGGTACCTTATGGCGCAACACCCTACAAACGCTTACGAACCCATAAAATAAAATCAGACGAAAACTTCTGTGACTGTGCTGGCTACATTACGGTCCGGTTACGGACCGTGATTATGGGTGGAGACCTTAAAACAAAATGTTTAAATGATGTTTGTAATAATTTCGGAATTTTTAGTTTGTAACATGATTTATTTTCTTTGTACGGAATACCCAAGCCTGCACCAGAACCATGGGCTGATCCAGGGGTGCAGAAAGTAGAATAATGATTGAATGATTCAACTATCTATCCAACAACTTTTGATGTTTAACTGTGTAACTAATTAAATTTTGACTAATACAATCTCCCTTAAATTCCATCAAACTAAGCTTGTTACTAACACTAAATCGGGAGATGAATTTTTGTTTTCAAACTAAAGAGACAAACTAAATGTTTCGAGCAATATAGTTGCATCATTGAATGATAACATTTTATTTTCTGCTCCACCCAAATAGGTGAAACGCCGCACCATTGTACAATATGCGGCAAGAAGTATACTAGGAAGGAGCATTTAGTGAACCATATGCGATCTCACACGAACGATACTCCGTTCCGATGCGAACTGTGCGGCAAGTCGTTCACGAGAAAGGAACACTTCACCAATCACATACTGTGGCATACGGGTTAGTATAGTTTTGATTATGCAGCCAGTGAAACAGGTACCGTCCTGAACTAAGTAGTTCCCTGTGTAGTTCTGTACGACCCTGTGGACTGCTCCTGGTGCCAGGCTTGGAATTTCCAGATGTTCAATGTATCCTAATTTTTTTAATCTATCTTTGTATGTGCCTAACAAAAAAACTGTCTGTTGTGTATTTTGTGTAACTCGGCTTGTGTGTGTGTAATTACTACCTAACTACTATAAAATATAATCAGTGACAGTAGTTGCTCTACTATGTCTCGCGTAATTGACACGCAGTATGCTGTCAGAAACAAACTTCTTATCAGTAACGCTACTTTCACGCGTGACATTACGTTGTTGAATACATAATTCTCAAATTGACTAAAATAATATTCACATTGAACTAACCATCCACTCAATATCCAACAATATTTTTTATCGATTACAGGCGAAACCCCGCACCGCTGCGACTTCTGTTCCAAAACGTTCACTCGTAAGGAGCATCTTCTGAACCACGTCCGTCAACACACGGGCGAATCGCCTCACCGTTGCAACTTCTGCAGCAAATCATTCACACGCCGGGAACACCTGGTCAACCACGTGCGACAACACACCGGGGAAACGCCTTTCCAGTGCGGATACTGTCCTAAAGCGTTCACAAGGAAGGACCACCTCGGTAATAAGGCTTTTTGTTAATACTTGTATAATTTCTCAGTAGCAGCCCAGAGTCTGGGTTTGTGCCTGGTTAATGGCAATAAGATTTCCCTCTGTTTTATTTGAATTTTTTTTATTAAAAATATAATAATTTATAATATTAAAAATTAAATATATTGCATTGAACTTAAACATAACGGGCAAAATGTGGGTGTACTATAGGTAGACCTCTGCCTAACCTTTCGGGGTTAGAGGCGTGATGTTATGTTGTATAATTTGTTCAGTACTTTTCTATCTGAAACTTAACACTGTGACAATAAGTGACTCTTTCGAGCCTTAGAAGCACATTCGCAAGGCTGCCATAGATCGGAAATACTAGTAAAGCACAAACGTTTTGATAGCTCAAGTTGACCACAAATGTAAATTAATAAATTTTTCAATTTTTCTTGCCCTGTCTTATCTTAAATGTTTTAAGTTTTTTGATGTTTTGGTAAGCTAATTCTCTTCAATACTAAAGTATCTTGTCCTACGATGTTTCAGTGAACCACGTCCGTCAGCATACAGGCGAATCCCCGCACAAGTGCTCGTACTGCACAAAGTCCTTCACTCGCAAGGAACACCTGACGAATCATGTGCGACAACACACGGGCGAGTCTCCGCACCGATGTACTTACTGCGCTAAGTCCTTCACGAGGAAGGAACACCTTACCAACCACGTTAGGTATGCTATATGGGCGGTAATGTGGATGTGTACTTTGTGACTAGAGTATTGTATTCTTTCAAACAATTTTAAATGTGGAATGAATTACGTAATAAAAATGTAAAGAGCGCGAGCGTGCGTCTGACGTTGTAATTTAAACCTTATTTCAATAATTGTAAATCTCACGACACGCGCTCGTGTTTTACAACGACTATAATAGTAGTAGTAGAATTTTTGTAATTATGTCTCATGCTTTTATTGTAATGTGTGTCTCTACGTATACTCTCGGCGCAAAGTACTTTTGGTGTTTCTATTATTCGTATCATGTGCCAATTTCGGTGTTTCGTTTTAACTAAATATTATTTCGTAGTTAATTAACATACAATGCTGTGCTACAATCTACTGCCAATGTTGCCACAGTAAGCAGTACTATAGACCGTCTGTTGTAGATTGATTACCCCCCACCTACCTTAGACGCATGTCTAACTTAGTCGCATGATAATAGTATAAATCTTCTTTCTTCTAATAATAAAAAGGTAAGGTCTTTGAGATTTATATTTTTTATAAATCAAACCACTACCAACGAGCCTTACAATTTAGTATCTCGAAACTAGAGTAATCTCAGAAGGCATTTGTGTGAGGTTTCCCTTACATTATGTAGCACAGCATTGTGCATTCCGATTTGGGTTGTACAGGAGTATGTTGTTATATCCGTTCCCTTCCTCTTGCGGTAGCGACGGCGGTAGTACTAATTGGCATGTTGTTACTAATTATGGAATCGGAATGTACTCTGTTGCGCAGACAGCACACGGGAGAAACGCCACACAAGTGTACGTACTGCCCGCGGGCCTTCGCGCGCAAGGAGCATCTCAACAACCACATCCGACAGCACACCGGCGTCACGCCGCACGCCTGCTCCTACTGCAGCAAGAGTTTCACTAGGAAGGAACATCTCGTTAACCATATTCGGTATGTATACAGATACTACGTTTTTTCGTAAAGCCTAGGGTGCCAACAACGCGGATTCAACACCAGTTTACAACCACGACACGACACGTTCATCGCGACGTTGTTTAGAAAAATTATGAACAGTTCCATCATTAAATAAACACACACTGCATGCGTCGCAGTGTGTCTTTAGAGCTCAGAACGCTTGAACGAAGTCTGTCTGCAATAGCCCTTCTGGATTGCGTTTTATACCTTTAATTCACGGCTGGCAATAAATCATTTAATGCCGTGCCGATACGATTCCCGCAAGAAGAGATAATAGTTTAGTCTAACATTTAAAGTTTATTTAAACTTATGATAAAATTAAAATAATTATAACAATCAGAATAATAATAAAAAAACAGCTTCCGGGGATTAATTCCACACGTTGTTTACAGGCAACACACGGGCGAGACTCCGTTCAAGTGTACGTACTGTTCAAAGTCGTTCTCTCGTAAGGAGCACCTCACGAACCACGTGAACCTTCACACAGGAGAAACGCCCCACAAATGTCCCTTCTGCACAAAAACATTTTCCAGAAAGGAACACTTGACCAACCATGTCAGGTATGTATTTACAATTGTAACTTTTTCTTCGAGATGTTTACTGTTTTATGGGTGTACTTGGCAGATTGTATATCACTCCAGCAGGCTAGCATGACACTTTCTATTTCTACTCTACTGTAGAATAGAAATCGCTTGTCTACTCTTCTCGGTAGAAAACTGTCAAACGTCAATACCTAACCATACACAAACGGATTTAGCCGACGGACACGTCTCAGATCGGATCCGTAATTTCGTCACACGGTGTCTGGTATCAGTTACGACCACGCTGTCCAGGGCATCAGCTGTGATTCTGCAATGTCCCTTTCAAAACAAATGCAAAGATTTGTGAATCATTTGTGTTGGTTGAAATAAACTTAAGCTCTATCAAACTTGTCCAGAACAGTATAATGTCGCTAAACGCCATTGCAATGACAAAACCGACCAAGTACGTGTCGGCCCACGCACAATGAAGGGTTCCGTAGTTGGGATGAATTTATCCCAAAAACGAACTTAACATTGTAGTTGAAAAACGTTATCCCATACATCGATATACGTCACGTACAATTTTCCAACTGCAAATGTATGTTGGTCGACTATTACTCGTTAACTTGTAACGCCTACTTAGCTGTGATAGTTTTCCGTTTAATTTCGTTATATGTACTACTGTCATGAATTTCTATCCAAAAACAATCATTTAGCTGGCAGGGGGACACTTGACTCAAAAATTAGCACTTTGACGGTTAATATTACGCAAACGGATCCCTGAATCGAAAAATGGTTTGCACCGACCCTCACGATTTTTGAACGGCCTATCCAACAATACCCTACATTAAGCGATAGACGAGAAAAATAATATCATTCCCACTTTACGTGTAGATGTAGCCTAAAAAATAAATTTTGTTCAAATTTTATTTTACCACTTTGTCGGCGTGATTAATATGTATATCCGTGCCAAATTACAGCTTTCTAGTAGTCTCTGAGCTAAGCCGGGGACAGACAGACAGACGCACATGGCAAAACTATGAGGCTTCCTTGTTGAATACGGAACCCTAAAAACGCGTGTAGTCCATTAGAGCGTTAGCGCGCAACTGAGTGACAGCTGGCGGGAACATCTGTTCCGGCGCACACACGCACGGTTGGGTGCTCGGATTTGTCTGCACCGTGCTCGATCCGTTCGTTTTGGACACGGGCGGCAGGCAGGTACCGGGCAGATAAATCTGTGCCTATCCTCGCCATACATTACCAGTTTTGCCCGCCAGCCACGACTGTCAGGCAGATCATGTCCTTATCAAAAAAGCATATTATAAGATTAAAGACTATGTTGAAGACAAGGAAGTTTGGCATTAATTCCTTCTGCACATGTGGCTTCCCTGGTACCTCATTAACGGCAAAAATATGTAAATGTCTATTAACTGCTCCAAAATTAAGATGTTTTTTTTTTTTACATACTTCCTTGACATTCTTTTTTTTATTTGACATTATATACCTACCTACAATTTTAATTTAAACAATGTTCCAACTTTTTTTTTATAATATTTTATATCGTTTTTATGTTTTGTTAATGTGTGAACGTTATAGGCTTAATAGACTGTGGAATTGTAGACCATTTTCTTTTTTGTTAAGTACCTGGTACTTTTGACGGGCCTACACTGTACTCTCATACTTATTAATGCTGTGGTTTCAAAACATTGTAAAAACCAATTATTTTTAAAAGAGTAACTGTGGAGTTTCTTGCGGGCTCTTGTCCATAGGAAACGACCAATTGGACCCGTGCACCTTGCTTCTGACGTTTCATAAGTGCCCATGTAGACTTATGTGAAATAAAATATTTTGATTTTGATTCATCTGCTGGGTAAATCCGTTTGTGTATGGCTATCTATTTTTGTCAACACTTTTCACTCTTCCGTCGACAAAACGCTTCTTTACGGTTCTCGTGCTTAGCCTGCTGTATGATATTACTGCAGTGACTAAACTGCCAAGTTGTCGCCAGCACACCACTTCTTGTAGAATCCCTTAGTGGCTTGGTTCGTCATGCACAGCATTGAATGTGTTAGTTAATGATTGTTGTGAATGTAGAAAACTTACAAATAATAATAACTGTAAAAACTTACTTATATCAATGATTTTTTTTCTGCTAATCATTAGGATTCACACCGGCGAGTCTCCGCACCGCTGCGACTTCTGCCAGAAGACGTTTACTCGTAAGGAGCACTTGACTAATCATCTGAAGCAGCATACCGGCGATACCGCACACGTCTGCAAAGTGTGCTCCAAGCACTTCACCAGGAAAGAACATCTGGTCACACACATGAGGTAAGTAACCAATCTCCTTTACCACTCTTTCAACATCGCTCCAATCTCTATCGTTTCAGAAATTAACCAAGCAAATAAGTTTATACATAAATTAATGTGCAATTGTGCAGAGGAAATAGACCTAACTTTGAATGGATAGCTTTTGTGGATATTCTATCTGATATGAAAAATTCAAGCCATTATTCGTACCAAAAATAACTGCATCTTGGCCTACTTATGTGTTCCAACAACATCGCTCCAACTTTTATTGTAAGTATCAACATAAAGAATGTGTTACTTACCGCCATTTTTATAACCAGGTCGCACAGTTGTGGCGAGCGTCCATTCAGTTGCGGCGAGTGCGGAAAATCTTTCCCGTTGAAAGGCAACCTACTATTCCATGAACGATCACATGCCAAGAACAATGCTAATGCTGCCAATAAGCCCTACCGATGTGAAGTCTGCTCCAAGGAATTCCTCTGTAAAGGTATGCGTGGATAACTTTAATTTTAATTCATAATACGAGAAGTTTCTTGATGATCTCAGGCTAAAATAAACTTTAATTCCAGGCCATTTAGTGTCTCATCGGCGCACACACGCGGAGTGGGTGGAAGGTGCCGCGACAGGCGAAGCACCCGCTGAAACCGAAGACTGTACTGATAATAAGTGTATCAAAGTTGAGCCAGAACGAACTGAAAGAAAACTTGAAGTCAGGTTTGTATAACATTTTGTAAAGAGTGGACGCTCCCTTGTGGACTCAATCAGTTAAGGAAAATATTTTTTTAAGTCTAGTACAGAAACAAAATTTGTAATATATTTATTGTATCACAGGACGACAGTCGAAACGAGACCAGCTGAGACCAATGTCGCACAAAGTCAGCCAAGTACAGCTACTGTGATGATAACCAATAATCAGGTACGTTTGCATCTGAATAGCAACATTATCAATTAGTCTGCAGCAAAAATTTAAACAAGTAGTTTTTGACATCTTTTGTTTAACTTAATGCTGGATGTGTAGTAAATAATAAAGAGCTTACACTAAAAATATGGCGTATAATTTGCAGCAAGTGCGCGCGGCGACCGTGAGCGCGGTGGGTGCGGTAGGCGCGGTGGGCGCAGTTGGCGCGGGCGCGGCGCCCACGTTCGCGCACACCGTGGGCGCGCCGCACCACGCCGGCGCCAACATCGCGCACCACCCCGTCACCGTCAACTACTAGCATACGGCCCTCTCTCTGCCCACGCTCGAGGAAGCCACGCAGCAATGTCTCTGACACAGTTAACCCCCTCCAGCCCATGTTAGCCAGAGATATAAAGGACAGTGAGAGCCCAAAGACTAAATGAACTAACAGTGATTAGTGGACTTAAAAGTTGTTGACGACTTTATGAACCATTATGTGGAATCCAAAGTAAATTGGTTTGATTTTTCCGTAACTTGTAGGTATTCTGGTGCATAATCATTACCCTTTTTACAATTCCTAGTGATAGAAGAGACTTTCAGATACAAGAGTTTAGACTTGAGTATATTTATATTTAATGTCCATCGCAAATATCAATATACAAATGATTTATTATATTTTTTGTAAATAAAACTAGAGCCATGTAAAAATAATGTTACGTTTATTCATACTTCACAGTTACTAATTAAATAATGTATACAGCCATGTTTAGAGTTTGAAGTATTTTTGAATA